>MU270012.1:33482251-34079751 GCA_021432705.1 Caranx ignobilis
GTTTATTTTTTCTTTGTATCTGACTCAGTGTGCCCCGTTAACCAGCTGTGTGTGTGTGTGTGTGTTACTTGAGAGTGAAAGGCTAATTAAACAAACATCTTTCCTTATGAAAAAAAAATCATGCTGATTTTGCCCTCGTGCAGAGTTCACACTCTGCTTTATAAGTGTGTTTAATTTCTAACAGTGACTGCTCCACCTGTGACTGCACCATCAGTGTGTTTGCACGCTAACATCTACATAATGTGTGGACCCTATGTGAAGTGTCAGGCTTTAGTTTGAGAGAAGAGCGGGCAGTCAGAGTCGGCCCTGGAGGAACAGGCACTAATGTGTTGTGGCTTTTAACTGTAACAATAAAATGCCACATGCACTGTTTCACTTTAATTATGTCTAGGGTCCACCTCCCTTGTTGCCATGTGACAGCTCTCACTGAGGACTTCACTCCCACAAGTGCACAAGTCACCCATGGTTCTTCAGTTTCCAGCACATTTCAAACTAAGGATGGAGCTCACATCACATGACTTAAGATGTTAGAAACTTTCCACTGAGATTATGCTGCATATTAAATGTACCGTTAACCTGATTTTAAACAATAACACAGCAGCAGGACAAAGTATTTTCTTTTGGCCTGAGATGTTGGTGGTCTAATGCAAAAGACAAAAAAAAAGCTATCAAGCTAAAATGCTAACTGTGCTACATGACGTCTTCTCAGGAACTTTTTCCACTGAAATAAACTGAAATCATGAGCTCAACTTCATTTCATTGACTGAATGATGCAAATGATTCATTCATGACTCTACTTTGGACTCCAGTGACCAGTAACGATGGGGATATCCTAGACCGATCCTCGTATAAAGCAGTTGATTTCCCTAACTTCCTCTTCCCTCTCCTGTCATTACACTTCTTTAATCTCCATCCTCTGTTCCCTTTCACTGGTTCAGTAGAAGGAGAGGGGGATTTGATGCTGCCACAGAGGTGATGTTTTCCCAGCATCCTTGGCACCGTGATGAATCGACCATGACTCTGAAGAGCTTTCTTCTCACGCTGTGCTTTTGGGGAAAGTCCTGTCGGAGCTGTGTCGGCCTCCACGGGGGATGTGGCTGCTCTCCGCCTCTCAACCTGAGGGAGTCACACTTTAACGAGAACCTGAGCAGCGTAGCTGGAAACCTACTCATTACCTTATCAGTCCTGTCTGAGGGAAAATGTTCTGTTTACACAGTGTGTTCACTGAGAGATGTCATTTCTATTCATTTAAGACCTTGACATAATCCCATTTGCCCATTTGTCCTACACTCTTCTCACTTCAAGGACAGTGGTATCTCGATCCTCTTTTAGTGAGGGGGTATGGCTAAGAGATGGGCAGTATGATGTCCCAGAAAAAAGAGAGATTTTTAAATCACAGCAACCATTTTATGTTACATTCAATCTTGTGTCCAGACATTATGACCCCTTCTTCATAAGTAAATATTTTCAAAAATATCTCTAGTCGGGCGGTGGAAGGAGTACTTCGAGGATCTCCTCAATCCCGCTGCCATGTCTTCCATGGAGGAAGCAGAGACAGAGGACTCAGAGGTTGATTCATTCATCACCCAAGCTGAAGTCACCGAGGTAGTTCGGAAGCTCCCCGGTGGCAAGGCAGCGGGGGTGGATGAGATCCGCCCTGAGTATCTCAAGTGTCTGGATGTTGTGGGGCTGTCTTGGCTGACACGCCTCTGCAACATCGCGTGGCAGTCGGGGACAGTACCTCTGGACTGGCAGACCGGGGTGGTGGTCCCTCTTTTTAAAAAGGGGGACCGGAGGATGTGTTCCAACTACCGGGGGATCACACTCCTCAGCCTCCCGGGGAAAGTCTATTCCAGGGTGCTGGAGAGGAGAATTCGACCGATAGTCGAACCTCAGATTCAGGAGGAACAATGCGGTTTTCGTCCTGGTCGTGGAACACTGGACCAGCTCTATACCCTCCACAGGGTGCTCGAGGGTTCGTGGGAGTTTGCCCAACCAGTCCACATGTGCTTTGTGGACTTGGAGAAGGCATTCGACCATGTCCCCCGTGGCATTCTGTGGGAGGTGCTCGAGAATATGGGGTCGGAGGCCCTCTGCTGAGGGCTGTAAGGTCTCTGTACGACCGGAGCAGGAGCTTGGTTCGCATTGCCGGCAGTAAGTCGGACTTGTTCCCAGTGCATGTTGGCCTCCGACAGGGCTGCCCTTTGTCACCGGTTCTGTTCATTATTTTTATGGACAGAATTTCTAGGCGCAGCCAGGGTCCGGAGGGGGTCCGGTTCGGGAGTCACCGGATTTCATCTCTGCTTTTCGCAGATGATGTTGTCTTGTTGGCTCCCTCGAGCCAGGACCTTCAGCATGCGCTGGGGCGGTTCGCAGCTGAGTGTGAAGCAGCTGGGATGAGAATCAGCACCTCCAAGTCTGAGGCCATGGTTCTCGACCGGAAAAAGGTGGTTTGCCCTCTCCAGGTCGGGGGAGAGTTCCTGCCTCAAGTGGAGGAGTTTAAGTATCTCGGGGTCCGGTTCACGAGTGGGGGAGGGATGGAGCGTGAGATCGACAGGCGGATCGGTGCAGCGGCCGCAGTAATGCGGTCGTTGTATCGGTCCGTCGTGGTGAAGAGAGAGCTGAGCCGAAAGGCAAAGCTCTCGATTTACGGTCGATCTACGTTCCTACCCTCACCTATGGTCATGAACTCTGGGTCATGACCGAAAGAACGAGATCCGGATACAAGCGGCCGAAATGAGTTTCCTCCGCAGGGTGGCGGGGCGCTCCCTTAGAGATAGGGTGAGAAGCTCTGTCACCCGGGAGGAGCTCGGAGTAGAGCCGCTGCTCCTCCACATCGAGAGGAGCCAGTTGAGGTGGCTCGGGCATCTGTACCGGATGCCCCCTGGGCGCCTCCCTCGGGAGGTGTTCCGGGCATGTCCCACCGGAAGGAGGCCCCGGGGAAGACCCAGGACACGCTGGAGTGACTATGTCGCCCGGCTGGCCTGGGAACGCCTTGGGGTCCCTCCGGAAGAGCTGGAGGAAGTGTCTGGGGAGAGGGAAGTCTGGGGGTCCCTGCTCAGGCTGCTGCCCCCGCGACCCGCCCCGGATAAGCGGAAGAAGATGGATGGATGGATGGATATCTCTAGTCTACTGTTTGTTACATTCAATAGCTTTACATACTTTTTGCTGATTCGATGACAGTCCCACATTTTTACAACTAAAGTCCAGCAGCAGAGAATCACTTGAACTGTTTTACTGCTGGCCTGATATCAGTGCATCATGATGCAGATGATGGCATGTTATAATGGTGTCACAATTTGTAGTAGAATATTTCTACCTCTGCCTTGTCAGTCTGTGATGTGGATTTTTGTAAAACGCGGAATTAACTTTTACACTTTTACATCTTTTAAAGCTGCTGATTCACAGTGGATCCTAAAAGCCAGATCAGGTGTCTGGTTTCCTGGTGAGTGGTGCAACATTCACTGTTGTCTCAAAGGCATGTTGTCTACGGATGTGCTTTATATCATAAACAGAAGCACAGATCCTGTTGCTCATTGATTTTAATGAGGCTGAAAATTTATAGATGTGTTAAAAGATGCCAGAGTATGTAAGAGAGTTTACATGATCCTCTCACCTCTTCCTCACTGAAAAACCCAAATCTAAATGTTGTTGTTGTGTGTTTGTGGCCTGCAGGCTTCATGTGTCTGTCTGGCTTGACCTCAGTGTCCTCAGGCTGATACATTTCAGCATGTAATTGCTATTTCTAGGCTAATATGAAATTTAATGTGATTTTAATGAATGTGTTTGATTCCTCTTATCTTTGACAAATGAGTGGATGCACCTGAAGTTTAATGGTGTGGCCCAGATAAACACATGCATCATCTCAGCGTTCAAAGTAAACAATGATTCTCACCTTGCGGTTTGTGCTGTCGATCAGAGTGCTCGTGACTTTCCTCACTTGGCGATCAATCATCCTTAAAATAACAAGGCGGTGCTGGATCAGGTGTCGGGAGTTGATTCTTCAGGTGTCTGATCTGATGAGAACTGGCAGCTGATTGAGTGTCAGAACCACTCGGCTGCTAATCTGCTCCCCTCTCCTTAAAAAGCCGAGGAGGAGTGCGGTGATTGATTAGTCTGAGCTGCTTAATTGCCCACACTGCACTGCAGGCTCATCGGCACCACAGCCTCATTGGCCCGTGACTTTGTCTTGTTCTTGTTTTGTGTTTGTTGTAACGAACTGCAGAAAACACAGAGCAGCATTAATGAGTCATTACAGGCCCAGGAGACCTTAATGAGATCAATTTACAGAGTGAAGAAATGTCAGGAACATAAATACATCAGAGGAACTCAAGTGATTCTTCTTCTTCACTCTTTATCCAGCTGCTTTCGCTTTCACATGTTGATGTTAACTCTTCAGTTAACCTGCCAGTTTCTTCTTACAGAAGTAAACTAGATTAATTAAGCTGGTTCAGAACTTTCTCATCAAAACCAAAATGGAAAGATAAAAACCTGGTTGTTCTTACATTGACATCAAAAACATCCAAATCTGTTATGGAGGAAAATCAATTGTGAGCTTACTCTCACACTATGAAACTATGTCAATTCTGTCTTCAAAACATCAAACAAATAATACTTCTGACAAATTAGTAATTAGGAGATGTATTGCCTACCTTCCCATACTCTAGTTTTCATCTGTTGTTCTCTCTCTCTCATTATTTTTAAAATCCTCAGGTTATGACTTTGACGCCTAATTCAAATGTACAGTTGTTACTGAAAATGTAAATCAAAGCAGCTTTCTTGGGGTGACAGCAGATGATACAATTAGCTGGATTTTGTACATCAAGTGCATACAACAGGAAATCTCAAAGACCACTGCAGTATTAAACAGGATGAGGCAGGTTCTGGATCAGAAAGCACTTCACATTCAATATTGCTCCCTGCTACTTCTTCCATATCTCACTGACTGTGCTGATGTTTATGGTGATGAATATTCTGCCTCATCTTTATCTAGCGAAGCATCGTTGGGACACAGGTTTACACATGACTGACAGTTGTGTCGTTGTTTTTTCATTGTTCATTCACAGACGACAAGTTTTTCTGACAAGTTCTTCACAGAAATGTGCTGGAGTCAAACAATATTTGTGTTGCAAAGGAGCAAAATTCATAAGTTTCTAAAGAAAAATGATAAAAAGATGCACTTAAGTGTATTTTGCATGTAAATGTACTTTGTTGCTTTGCAGAGGTGGGAAGTAATGTAATGAAGTACGAATACTTTGTTACTGTACTTAAGTAGATTTTTCAGGTATCTGTACTTCACTGGAATATGTTTTTTTTCATGATTCTTTTACTTTTACCCCGTACATTTGAACACAAATATCTGTATTTTCTACATTTGCATCGTCAGAACAGGTTTGTTGTGAAAGTAAGCCGGCACGATCCAGTACTGCGTACCACTAAAAGATTTAGTGGCGGTACGCAGTACTGGGAAGAGGGGAGAGCGGCTGCCTGCTAAAGCCCAAATTCAGAACCAGTCACGGCCGCACTTCAGGTCAGAAAATAGATTTGCTAAGTGCAGTCTTTCACAGATGTGAAAACACGTGAAAACAAGAAGAGATTGCCTCTAACTGCACCATGACCATTTTGTACTGCAATTTTGGTGGTTCAACTGGGCTGACCTAAACACTGCCTGTGTAAAAACATCACTTTGTCTGTTTATTAATTGGTTTTACTTCGTTCTGAATTGTTTCTGGACCATACGAGCTGTGTTTTGGTTCATGCTGGAGGGAGCCTTGCCCGGACATCTCCCTCTCTTGTGTAGCCCTTTCTATTGTGTATCGTTGATGGCAAAAAATCCATTTTTACTTTTTACCTAAGTACATTTCAGAGCCTGTACTTTCTTACTTTTACTTTAAAGGAGTTGGATCAGTACTTTTACTTTTGCCAGAGTCTTTTTTACACAAGTATCTGTACTTCTACTTAAATGTATTGGCAAAATCTGAATATACTACCCATGAATATATGTGTGCAAGTGTATAATCGCGAGCGAGCAAGTGAGCGCTGCATTCTAGAATCTGAATGCTAGATGTCACCCCCCCCCCTTTTTTACACACTGGACCTTTAAGTAGAGAATGTGAAGACATTTGCCGCCTCTGTTGCTTTTCAACTCCAATCACCCTGCAGGCTTGCTCATAAACGATAGATGACAAATCAGAGGATTGACAACTACTTTTCATCCTGAGGGGAACATGAAGATCACGCCTGGTGCAATCAAATTTTATTCATAGGACCTAAAATCACAAACAGGTTTACACCTGTTCAGCATTAAAGACTTACATTTAATGAGAAATAAAATGGAAGTAGCCTGGTGAGAGGATGGAGCAGCTGTGTAGTTAGTGAGAGAGACAGTAGACAGTGTGATACGAGCACTTCTAAACTCTGTGCAGACACACAAAATCCAAAAACAAACTATAGCAGACTCACATTTATTGCAATTCAATTAACTGTACAGAAAATCCAATTAGGGTTTGTCATCACTAATCCGCGCCTGGTCATTGGCATTCCTGATAGCGTTGTTTGCTTGGGAATTATCGAGAAGCTGTACCAGCTCCCGTCAAAGCGCTTCACTCCTGTTAAGCCCTTGTTGATGCCACACATTAATGAGCCCACAGGTGTTAATTCAATTAGGCAAACACAACCTCTGGAGTGCGCCTGATGCGTTACGAGAGGGTTGATGCGAGCCTGGCAAACATTTGTCATCCAGTCTGGTTGGTTTGTTTTTTGCAGAGAAGAGCGTGAACACGGCGTTTTCTGTTGAAAGTCTTCCTGTCATGGCAGATTCCTCTCGCCTCAGGCCTCTCTACTGTCTCTCAGAGAGAAGATGAAGGTCTAATTGATGTTTTCTCAGGTCTGAACCAACTAACAGATCAATGTGAGATGGGCTCAGACTCCCCAAAATTCCCTCCAGGCTGCAGCACTGAGGAAGAGCTAACACTGCATACAAGTCTCATATGACAAACACCAAAATAAATGTATGCTTTTCAAAAAATCCCCCCCAAAAAAATTTAATCTATACTTTTCAGAGGAAAAAAATCCATTAATTGTAAAACATTTTACATAAATCAAGGAAATAAGAGAACACACTAACAGCTTTTACTGAAACACTGACTCAAGCTGAAATGATGGTTCTGCCTGAGTGGGGTTTGGTCTGGCCAATCAGAAGAGAGAAAGCTCTGAGCCTCTTTTCTGATTGGCCAACTGTTTTCAGAGTGATCCAATAAAAAATAGAGCAGATTTCAGGTAAAACACTCAGAGAAAACAAATCCTGCAAATGTTGGATGGTGGGTCCAGGTGGGTGGGGCTTGGTGACTGCTCTGTTTTGACATCACAAAATCACAGAAGTCCTGACGTCTGGTTTTAAAGCTCAGTTTCTGTGTGCATTTCTCTGTGCAGTGAGGTTTTGATAACTTCCACAGTATTTATATAGATTCTAGTCCTGCTTTAAAATCACACTACAAACTACATGACCATGTACCTCACTACTATATGGAGCTTTAATATAAACCTACCTTCATACTGAATGGGGCTTTAACTGCCCAACTGAAGGATATAACATTATTTCCTTATGCTTGGGTAAGAAAATAGACAATTCCTTGACTCATCACTGATGTTTTGCGCAGGCAGAAATGACACAAGGATGTTTGGTGGACTGAGCAGCTGTACTCAGGCGATGCTGCCAGTGTTTGTGGACTATACCAAACAGGGTTTCTATCAGAACCTTGAGCATCAGCAGCATCAGATGAGTTCTGTTTTTTTTTTTTTTTCTCACATCAGCTGCTGTCAGCAGCGGCAGCAGCAGCAGCAGCAGCAGCGGGGGAGCTGAGGAGCCCTCGGTAAAATGAGAGGTTTCTGCTTGTTGAAAATTGTCCTGAGCACTGACTGATAGCAATGCTCCCGGGCCCAGTGGAAATAATGACAACATCTGGTCTTGTTATTTCGCCCAATTTTCAACTGGATGAGTCGTGGCGGACGCTGACAGTACCCTAACCAACCTGAACGCTCCCGGGAGTCTCTCTGAGCGCAACTGCTCTCCTGAGAGTCGCAGCCACAGGAAATTAATGCTAGTCAGGCTTCATAAGAAACAAGTTTGTCTGTATGAAAGTGTTCTCTAAAGACCAGGCTGTCATGTCTGATGTGCCTTTCATTTCTTTGGCAGCACATTTCCTTGAATGGTGATGACACACTGTGATAAAATGATGATCACTGATTTTCAGAAGCTTGTGTGACATCACTTTGCTTCATGTAATATAACACCTTCAGGTCTTAACCTGATTTCACCAGAGCACTGATCAATGCTGCAGCACAAACACTAATGCACTGACTCATGTCCTGTTTTATGCTGGAACTACTTGTTGTTGAGTAACTTTATCAATCCGCCCCATCCTCTCTTTCAAAATAAGCTTTTTAATCATTTAGGTATTTGGCTGACACTTTGTAGTGCTCTTTGCTGTGATATTTTTTTTTTTATCAAACTGAGCTAACCTTCAGTAAACACACTGACTGCTAATTAATGCTCAATATGTTTATTTCTGCTGTTGGAAATTTTAATATGGGAGTCTGGGGGAGCTGTCTCACGGTCTGAGATACGATCTAGTGGTCAGGAGAGGATTATTTTATTTAGTTTTATTACTCCATCAGCTCATCTGGATCTGTGGCATATATTAACAAGTTATTTACACCTGTACAGTGTGCATGCCCTAATTTGTCTCTACTCTATGTATTTAAATGTAATTTCTTCTATTGCAGGTAATTGGTTTGTGGGGAATAAATGCATTAACTCAGATGCTGTGCTGTAACCACAGGATAAAGTGATGGTCTGTTAGAGCTGTGACTTTTATTTTCAGCTTCCATGTGTGTTTGTGCTGAAATCAGATGTTGATGTTGCTCTCAGTCCTCCTGAGCCCCACAACACCAGACCGCTAACAACCTAATTAGCGAAATAAATTAAGCATCAAATGAGAAACAACAAATGTGACGGTGTGGCTCCAGTAGACATCTCACAGAAGTAGACTTTTCACTGTGTGTGTGTGTGTGTGTGTGTGTGTGTGTGTGTGTGTGTTTCATGCACAGAAAAGAGAGGGAGAGAGAGAGCGCGATAATGACTCTTCAGGAGTCAAGAGGGTAACAGGAAGTGAAGTGAACACACTCAGTGGCAGATAAAGCACCGATAACAGCCGGGATGAGTTACGTTAACATCCTGCGGGATAATTTTATCATTATGAGAGTGCATGAGTGGGAGGAGAATGGTGTATGTGTGTCAGACCTTCACTGTCCCACAGAAGATTTTCTCAGCAAAGCAACACAAAACCAATGTGACAGAACCAACGATAAAATGTAATCAGACATTTAAGGGTTTAACTAAATGTGTATGTGAAAGCTGTGTACAATTTAATGTTGATATCCATGTGTAGTCTGATTATAAAGTAAGTCTGGCTTCTACATTAATACAAAGCCTCAGTCCACAGAGAAATGCACACAGCCTGTTTTCAGAGACTGACCCTTCAAACCAGCTGGTAGGACTTCTGTGATTTCGCAACAAAGCAGTCACTAAACCCCGCCCATCTGGACTCACCATCCAACACATGCAGGATTTAGTTTCTGGTGTTATTCTTGCTCTCCCTGCTCTAATTTTATTGGTTCACACAGAAAGCAGAGAGGAGGCTCTGAGTGTCTCCTCTGATTGGCTGACACCATGTTGTTAGTAGAGCTTCAGAGAGTAGCCTGAGAGAGGAGATGTAAGAGGACACTGAAAAGATTTATATATTTATTTAACATATTTTCATGGCTAAAACACGGGAGAAGAGGAGAATCTGGAGCTTTCAAATAAATAACAAAACATTTTAATATAAAATGCACCAGAGGTAAATAAAACCTTGGACTCCATTTGGACTTTAATGCTGGCTCCACTTGAGATTGGTTTTTGTTGTTACTATTTTGCGGCCCATGTTAAATGATGTTTGGGACTGAAACTGTATCAGATCTAATCATCACATGTTAGATAAATTGCTCCTCTGTGCTGTGGTATTTTGAGGTTGCACGTACTGGAGCTGTTGTCGGTCCATCCCCCTGACTGTCTCACCTGTTCGGTAGGTTGTGATGAGAGCTGATTCCCCTCAGGATGAGATGTAGCAGCAGTGGTAGATGGTTGTTTGGCTGGAGGCTGATGGATCTCCATGGAGAAGTCACACTTCTGTTATGATTAGGTTCATCATTAGTTCCTGAGGTGTCTGGTAACAGACAAAACCCACTCAGCTCGTTAGTTTAATTAACTTCTCCTTTTAGTGGAGCTGCTGCATGTGGCACTTCTTTGGGCCCAAAGCATCGTACCAGAGACCAGGATTTCATGGCTGATGAGTCCCAGTTTGCTGCTGTAACAGTCTGTAAAACATGTTGTTGAAAGTATTAACTGTCATGACTCAGTATTCAATAGTTTTGAAATGATTAATTTTTAAGTTCAGTAACTTGACATCTGCTGTTCCTGCTTTGATACAGGACAGTACTCAGACTGGGACAGATTGACATGTTGCATTAAGATAACATGACAGTTACACTGTATACAGGTATACAGGCCATAATTATAATAATTAAAGTGATTGAGCTAAAATTAATTAATAGTCAGACACATGGGATATATTGAGTTTTGACCTTTTTTAAACGTTTGTTGAGCAGAGAAAATGTTTTAATGCGGTGTTGAACGATTGTGATAATGACAAAGATGATCCACTTGTTCTTCATGACTTCTGACTGGATTAAAGGGGAGAAATCTATATTTATGGATCTGGTGCTTGTTGGATCAGATGAGGATTTCCACAAGTGTCACAACTAACAGGAAGCCATCTTCACAACTTCTTAAGTCAAAAAACAATTGAACAAAAATGTCCCAGTCAGATCAGTCACTTTGTTGTGTCCCAGGAAAAACTTATGTTGTGCTGAGTAGCTGTTTTCCGAATTTGTATAATGTTTGTAACTAATTAAGTTGCAGTGCGTTGAGCTCTCAGGGCCACTGTAGTTCCCTCTGCTAAAAGGCGAAAAGATAAGAATCAGTGAAGCTTGTTTCCTTATCATATAAAAAATGGAGTAGTTTATCAACCTGCAAGACTACAAATGCTTGAAGCTGCAGTTTCTCCACCAACCACTAGAGTGTGTCTCCAGCTGAAGTTCCCATAGATTCCCATGTTAAAATGTTCAACTTTACAGCAGTAATAACCACTAAGCATATGGAGGACTGAGGGTGGGGCTTCTTTAATGGACAGGTGGGTGAACATGTTTGTCACAAACAGCTCCACTCTCACCGTATCTCAGACACTGTCAAGATGGGGACAATGGAGCAGGTCACTATGAATTTAGAATATGTCCCTATGAACTATCATTTCTTTGTTTGAACTCTACTTTCTGAGGTACAGTTTAATATCATTGTTTTCTGTTGCAGGTGGATGACACTGATGTTACAAAGATAAATTATGTTTCAACTGATCCCAGACAGGGTCACGACTCCTGAGAAACTCACAGCAACACAAGATCGGTCAGAAAATAAAAGATTCTACCATGACAACAAGACAACAGCAAGCTTCTTTAAATGGACACTTTAAACAGCCAGGTCTCCAGTACTGGACCTCTGCAGGTCCCCGAGTCCCCTCTGTCCTGTTGCTCAGCTCAACCCACCAAAAATAAAACAGCTCCTGAGGTTCTGAGTGATCTGTGCAGGTCCAAACTAACGTCTGAAACCTTAAAACAATCAATATTTTTATCATTTATGGCACGGATCAATAGTCCTTCCCAACTTTCTGCAATGTTATTTCCAGTTACCCTCTCACTCTGGGAGCAGATTAGGCTACCCCGAGGCAGCAGTGTAATGGGAAGTGTGGCAGGCTGGGCAGTGGGTCGATGGATATTGATCCGGCTCATTATTCCACTCCATCGAACGCTCGCCATTAGTGGCTAAATAAAAACCAAACACTCTCCCTCTCTAACTTTCAGTAATATTCAGATTCTCTGCTCTACCTATGGTCTTTATTGTTGTTTAAAAGCTGCTGCAGGTTATCGACTCTTTGTTTAGGCTGTTTGGCGCTGGCTTCAGCTGTGGAGGATGTAATTACTGGCTGTTTGAGCATTGGGAGGGTTCAGGGTAAAGCAGAGGAGCTCGTAGTGGGTTGGGGTGGGGGGTTAACGGTCGATGGCGCCCGGCAGTACAGCCCTCTTATCAAGAGAGCGAGAGATCTAATTCAGACTCTCCACTTTCAACCACCTCAGGAGGAGGGAGGGAGGATTCAGGCTACTGCTGCATCTCTGCACTCCAGGGGACAGACCCAACAACAGGATACACACACACACACACATTTTCCCCATCAGAATCAAACTGTCACATCATCACCTCTGCGATCTTTATCAGTCTGTCCTCGCAGCTTCTCCAGTCTCTTCTGTACAAACATGGCAGCAGATCTACAAGAACAATCTCAGTGAACAGTCGCTTTACCTCCTGACTGACACATCTCTAATGTTTGTTCCTCACTTTTGTATGGTGGCGATGAAGGCTCAATGCACTGCAACTTCAAAGACACATTTGTGCTAAAATTCAAAAAACACACACTGAGGGGCATAAACTGTACTAAGACTATTGATCAGCACACAGTTATAAAAGCACTAAACACATTTTGTAGCATTTAGTAAAAATTTACTTTTATATTTTTAGCCTATTATGTATATTTTTGTTTTGCTTATTCAGTTTCTATACTTCAGTGTTTATGTGTCTTTGTGTCTCTGTATGTTTATCCAGGACAGAAGCCGCACATGATTTCATTGTACCTGGTGATCATGATCCTGACATGGTCCTGATCAGCAGCTCTGACCTACCCATAATAATACACCATGTTACACTACTGTTCCCCTGTCATGGAGCTGCTCATGGCTTGGCTAAACAACACCATATGACATGTTTTCATTGGGGGAGTGTTCAGCAGATTAACAGATGTGAGTTGGATTAACCCTCTGAACCCTCGGCTGTTTTTACCTGATTTCGCTAACTTCAGTTACAGGATCAATCTGTGCTTCACTCTGTGCAGTTTGTCTTGTTATGATCAGAAAAGATCACTCTGACACAGTGTCATTCAGTGAACCTGTGGAGACCAGTTTTCTTTTCCATACAAAAACTTTGGGATGTTTTTTTTTTTTTTTTTTTTAATGTGTGTGTACCACAAACACATGAGTGGGTAGAGGAGGGGATGCACAGGCATCTACAGGAAGAGCCATGTTGATTCTGAGCCTCAGGGCTAAAGTCAGTGTGAACGTGTCCTGTGTGAAAAACACAGCCTCTCGTTCTTGTGTGAATGTTGTTCCACTGATCCCAGTGCACAAAGCTCCTGCAAAATCACAGTGCAGCAACATAAAGTGATGTGATGGGTTAAGATGCTGCGTTGGCTGATCTATCTGCATTTACAATGAGCACAGTTGACTTTGCCCTTGTGGTTTTTCACTTTCAGTCCCTATTTGTCCACATTTTGCCGACTCTGCAGCTGCTGCCACAGGTTCAGACTGCAACGTTAATAACTGTAACTATCGACATACACACAGTAGCCAATGGACCACTGTGACACTCACATTATCTTATAGTTACTCATGCTGAGAAAAAAGAAATCACATCAGCGTTATTATCATTTAAGAGACCTTATGTGTCTGTGGCTGCTAAGACACCATGCCTCTGTTTTCACACAGTTAGAGATGACTGTAGTGCACCTTATTCTGGCTTAATGTTTAATCAAAAAAAAGAGAGACAGAAATAGAGAGCAGATGTCTCAGATAATACCTTCTTTGTTCTGCTTTAAAATTCTTTTACTTGAACAAAATGATCAAGCGCCCTCTGATGTTTCAGATTCCATGTCAAAGTTTGTGTCAAACCATCAGGTCATTTAATGAGACTTCACTTTTTTGTCTGCAGATCTGCAGTGCATTTTAACCTCTGTCAATGACTTTTAGAAGCAGCTCAAAAGATATTCTCATGGTCTTACTTTTAATTAGTACAGTTTCTACTGAATACTTTACATTGTGTTTATGGTTTTATATGTTATTGCACCGGTTCTTTATACCTTACCTACACATGCCTTCGTTCTGTTCTGGACTTATTACTTAACTGTTTGCCTCTGCTTTTAACATGTATTATAATTACACATTAAAATCAGTTGCATAAGTATTTTTGTTATTACTAAAGCAAATGTCTGAGCATTGTGATCATGGAGACAGCTCTGATATAATGTGAAATGTGACTGTTTAATGGTTGTTTAGAGTTTGTCTGTTTTCATGTGTTGAGCTCACAGAGCCGCTGTATTTCTCTGTACTTCAGCCCTCACCGCCTTTTCAAATACAACGACATCACAATAGTGTCTAATCACCAAAGGCTCACATCCCTCACTTCTCCTCTCTACCTTCGTAGATGACAATAACAGTGAATTCATAGACTCATGATGAATGAACTGTTCCCTGATTGATGTGATGAACCACTTGCTTGTGATGCCATGTAATGTGTGTTGTTGTGTGTTTACTGAGCTCAGTCAACACAGGGAAACAATTACAAGTCCTGCCTCCTCACTGACCTAACAGAAAAACTTCCCTCTCACACTTTGCGTGTGTGTCTGTGTGTGTGTGTGTGTGTGTGCAGATTCAATTTCTTTATTCATGCCACTAGAAAGTGCATGGTGTTTACAGCGAGATAACCTTGACAGCTATAATATCTAACATTCTTTATTATTCCTGCAGCACCGGATAAGAACCTTTTTTTGAGATAAATCTGAGCAGCACAGAGCTACTTTAAACTCCACAACAGTGGATAAACACATTAGAAGATCGGTAAAAGTGTTGATAAGCTCGGCAGATTTCTCTGTGCATAATGCTGCTTCGCTCTGATCAGGGAGGATATGTCGACACTGGCAGACATGAAAGAAAAGTGACTTCAGCTCAGGTTCACTGGCTCTGTCTGACAGGATGTCTGTCTTCACAGGAGCCAAAACTACCTATACAAACCACCGAATTATCATGCAAGGCAGCAAACAAAGTTTTATGTGTGAGCAACACAAACCTCTTCTTCAATCTTCTGTTTCTAATTAGAGTCAAGGTTTTATTTTTATGAAGCACAAAAGGCTTTAGGCCTCAATCTGTGGAACTGACACACACATTTTGTTGTTTAATTTCTTGACACTTGACACTTGATTTTATTGTCTTTGTGTTTCCTGCTACTTTAATGTACATGCTCAACACTGTTGTCTCTTGAATAGTATAGCTCGTCTATAGAGGGCAACATACCCAACTGAATCACCATGGTTACCATGGTAGTAACAGTCATGGCTTGGTTAGATTTAGGAAAGGATGGTTTAGGTTCTTTCTGGTCATGGTTACAGTAACAATGTGGTGAACGTTGTCTTGAAGACGAAACATAAACTGATGGTCTTGTTAAACAAGTTGCTACTCATAAATCTCTTGATTTATTGAAATAATATATTTATTAGTGTTGTTATCTTATTTAACAATAATATTGTTACACATTCTTACAACTAATTTCGTCCATACCTATATTGTTTAAAAATCTGTCCTTTATCAGGCTGTTATGACGTGTAGACAGGTTTGATGAGGCTCCATCACTGACAGTAGGATATTGATGATTTAGGGAAACATCAGGCTTTAGTTCTGTAATGACAGAGCTGTTTTCCTCCCACTCACTCCTTTAACTCTGACTGGCATCCAGTTACCACGAGCACACTGATCCCTCCTGCTGTCTGCTGGTGGGAGACCTGATGAGCCGTCTGTCCCCACACTGACAGCTGCTAACTGATGGAGCTGTAACGTGTCAGGGAGGAAAAAGCTCTTAAACTTTTAAAAGATTGCTTTCTCCTCTGATGCACAAAGTGCTGTGATAAATCAGGCCCGAGCTGATCTTCTTCTTCTTTTTTGGTCTCAGCTAAAGTGGGAAAGTTTACTTGCTTTGGTTTTTGTATTTGGTTCACACAAGTGACCCAGGAGCCAAATAGAGTTGGAACTCATTCTTCCATTTAGAGCAGGGTTGTCCAATCTGTCGACGGTGATCTACAGAAAAAGAAAGTCCGTACATTCGGACATGTTGCTACGTGACAACAAAATGTGTTTGTAACCACTGTTACAAAAGAATGTAAAAGGGGAGGGGCTTTGTTTGTGCTCAAGCAGCAGCTCCACCTTCCACTACAATGTAGGTGTGGAGTGGTGCTGTCCATGTTCTACTTACAGAGGCAACAGAAGAAAAATAAATCATTTCTCTTCAAATCCATAAACAAATATAGCCTGACAGTTTTTACTACCCATAATGAAGGAGATGCCACAACAGACGGCGGATATATTATATCATTTTTGAGGAGGAATTTCTGTTCACTTTTTTACCAAGTGGCGGCTTTATAAGCTTAAGAGAATAAGCAAAACACTTAACAATGGTAATCTTAATGTGTGTGTTTTTCCTTCCCTAATATGAGCAAACATTCCTCATGAAAATGCAAATTAGATCACATTCCTTCTTCCTTTTCAATATTTGAGTGGGGTTAGGGTTGCGAAATTCTTAAAACTCAAAGCTGTGGCAGTTCATTTTTGGTGTCATTCATTTGAAAGGTGGCCTTCATGTAATTCAAATACAGTTAGCCCAAAATTAGAAACCTCAGGTTGTGAATACAGTTTGGGTCTTTTTCTCTGTACGCTACAACAGGTGTTGACTTTGACACAAAAAAAAAAAAAAAAAATCAAAAGACCATGTGTCAAACTCTCATAAATATTGTGATTAACTAAGTGTGTTTTTCCCTATGACTCCTGCTGCAGCACAACCCGGAGGCAGCATCTCTCCCCGTCATCAGGAGTTTGTAGGCTCTGAACTCAGTGACTCAAATCTAAAAATCCATGAAATGCCTGAAATCTCTGTATCAAGAAAAAGGCAGAGAAATCCACATGCATGTACACACTCTGAGGGTTTGTTTACATTAGAATCGATCCTCTTAGGAGAGGAGCAGCTGCTCCCTCCTCCTCCTCTCTTCAGCTGCTTCCGAAAAGAATCAACAGATTCAGAGCATCATAAAGAGAGGAGCAGGGCAAATCCAGAGTCTGGTTGCCACCTCCTGAAAGGATCGTTCACCTCTAGTCCTAAAGTGGGTATGGGCAACAACCAACAGTCTCTGACCTGATGAGCAGGTGTATGAAACTATACTGCTTCAAAGTCCAGGGTGAAGCTGCAGAGTTATGAAGGACAGAAATGGTATAATTGTTAATAAATAAATACACTGATGCAGAGATCAGTTATCAATTTCACATATTAATAATTTAAAAAAGCAATATTGCTTGGTAAGGAAAAATGCTATTTCTGCATTTTTGCTTCTCTACATGTATCTACTTGTTTTTGTGCTATTGCATTTAATTATTCAATCATTTAAGTCTGTGTCTGTATGTTAAAGCTGGATCAAGTGCAAGTACCTTGACTTGACTCTGAAATAAATAACT
Source organism: Caranx ignobilis (assembly GCA_021432705.1). NCBI lineage: Eukaryota > Metazoa > Chordata > Actinopteri > Carangiformes > Carangidae > Caranx > Caranx ignobilis. The sequence goes on from MU270012.1 coordinate 33,499,781, forward strand.
GATAGTTGACATAAATGTAAAAAAATAAATCTTACAATGCAAGAATAAATAAATGTAAAAAACTGAGAATGTTCTTTATCAAAATGAATTTAAATTGCATTTATATACGTATTTAATTATTTATTTCTGCATTTATCTATCTGGGCATGGCATGAACCACCTTTACAGACAGAAAATGAAACAGTCAAGTTGCATTTTAGTTGGCTGTTAATCTGAAATTCCACTTTGGTTACAGCAGCTCCAGCTGTGCTCAGAGTCAGAAACGTGATGGAAGAGATGGTGAGACAGCAAAATAGAATATTTGTCGAGAGGGAAAGTTTAGGAAAGCAGATGGCAAACAGAGTGTGTGCCAGAGAGACTCAGAGCAAAATGGAGAGAGGTAGAAAGTAAAGTGGAGGAGTGGGAGGGAAGTGACTCAGCTATCAGTGTTAGATCTCTACCTCGTGTTTCAGGTAACATGGAGTTATTTCTGAATGTTATGAGGCTGAAGTGAAGCTCTGCGGCACGCTGCAGGAGAGGTTAAGAAAACACATCAGAGAGAAGGGGGAGCCTGGTAAATCAGTGAGAAATGGCAAGATTGTGGAAGGGGGCAGAGAAAAAAGCCAGATGCAGGACAATGGCAGGTGGAGGAAGTGATGCAGAGAGTAGGAAGGAGGTGGATGGTGACTGGTGGGAGGAAATAAGAGATGGGGTGAAAGGTAGCAGGGAGGAAAAGATGAAAAGTGAAAAGCTCCATTACTGCTGTGGGGGGAAGAGAGATGAATGAATTACAGATGTAAGAAGAAGAAGATGTAAGAACGCCTAACCCTAACTCTTCTATATTAGGGATATAGAAGAGTTAGTTAGTTAGAGAGTTCTGTCTTACAGGTGATGGTGGTGTTTATTTATCCATGTGGTTATGTACAAGAGACAGGCCGAGATCCTTGCAAAGACAGTGGGGTTGTTTGGTGAGACAGGCGCAGTAGGGTGTCATCTGCATAGCAGCAAATATGCACAAACATTTGTCCCATTCATCACTCATTTCCCAGGCACCCCTTCTCTCTCATGTGTTTACTTATTGATGGTGAAGAAGAAAGATTTTGAAGGTCTTCTCAAGGGACTCACAATTATGGTATCACAGTGAATATGACATAAAACAGACAGACAAACAAGATGTTTTCTACCATAATTTTACAGCCCAATACTTTTTGTTGTATGGTCTGAAGGTTTTGCTCACTGTATTAAAGAAGTGTTAAAATTCACATCAAGACTCATGCATCCCTTGCCCGTTCAACTTCTTTTCACTCTCTGATCCCTCAAGAAAAACCCCTGCAGTATAAATATAGCCTGTCCATCACTCACACAATTGAGTTGGCTGCTTTGACAGTTTGTGATCAGGGGGGTGATTCAGCAGCAGTCGTCAAGTCATAGGATTGTCCTGCTGACACACCCCAAACTGGAGTACACATTATACAAACCAAATGTGACAGCAACTTAAAAATAATCAAGTGCAAACATTTTGTCCTATCAACCCACTCATCTTCAAGAACATGCAACTTTTTAGCTTTTAAAGAGAAATGTAGTTTACTATTATTATACATACATGTTATACATATTATTATTATGCATACACTCACAGCTGGTGGAATACCAATACAGTATTTTTCATAACATCAAAAAAACTGCAATTTTCCACAGACTGTCCTGTTGGTAAGCAGCAGTGTTGCTTGTGTTAAAAAGTTTTTAAAAAATACATAAACAAATTTTTCTTTACTATGTAGGAAACAGATAATTGAGGACATTTTGAGACATCTTGAGCTCTGGTGATCTTATCTACAGAAAGGCTTCTGCTTCCACTCTCACTCCACCAGACACCACTCTGCACTCAGATCTGTTACTGGTGACAGTTACTCCACCCATCACTGCATTTTGTATGAAAAGTTAGGCTGGGCACCTGTATCTGTGAGGAGAGATATGGATTGGTAGCTTTTCGTTTATGAAGTCTTAAGAGGAAAACACTCAGTGCAGTACTTTATTAAACTGGTCAGATGACAATTACTCAACATATTCAAGTGATTATCAGCTGCTTTTACCTGGAACATTTTAGAGCAATATATTGTTACTACTGGCCAGTATAAATCTATGTGTCTTTTCTGTGCTCAACATAATTGGAAATGGGGACCTCTAGGGTTCCTTAAGATATCAATAAAGTTTAAATGAATTAATTATCCCATAAATTATAGAATAAGAAAACACCATGGGTGGCAATAATAAAGCCCCCTACAAAAACTGATGTCTCTGTATGACTTTCAACAGCAAATGAAGCCATTGCTGGGGAGATAAGCTATTTCTAAATAGTGTAACTCTGTACCTGGCAGTGGACGGGTCGGTCCACTGGAAGAAACGATGTACAGCACTCAGACCAGAGGAGACGACAGCACATTTGACAAAGCTATAAATTAGTATTAAGTTGTAGCAAGTAAAAACCGAGCTTAATTTCATTGCTATATTTTCATCATGGCTGATATTGGGACAGGACCCGCAAATAGAGACCTACCGCTTTTGTCCACAAGGGTCGCCAAAGTCAACACAAAATAAAAGTCTCGGGTATACGCTGAGCCTACCGCGAATGGATAGTTTTCCTTTGCTTGTAGTCTTTGTGCTTAGTTAGGCTAAATCAAACAATTAAATTAAACTGTCTAATTAAACTGACTCACAGACATGTGACTGGTTTTCACATGAAACAGCTGATTCTGGGTTTATTTTACAAAATATTTGATTGTTTCTTTCACCGAAGTGACACTTTATCAATAAGATCACCATGGCTGGATTTTCTGACCATCTTTGTCAGAAGCATCATTAAAAACAGATTTTGATGTGCTCTCACATGACTGCTGTAGAATATGATATATATGCTGTCAACATAACTTCATTTTCAACTGTGTCGGTGCTGGTTGGTTTATTTCTAAACTGCTCCACACAGAGCATTGGGAATACATCTAAAACACATGATTATGGGAGTGCATGAAAATCTAAAAGATGTCAAAGCCTCTGGTGAATGAAATGATTCGAGTCGACAGCAGCAGCGTAAAAGGACCTGGGTGAAAATAACCATGAAGAGAAGCTAATGGCTTTGGCCCAGAGCAGTTCCAGGCGTGTCATTGGACAGAGAGTACAATATGATTTTATCAGACGATCCGTGGGGCCCTGAGTGGGCTGATAAAGTGATAAACCTCAGAGGAGCCCTGAAACAGGAGGCATGAGGAGACGTGACCTCGCTGAGCAGATAATATGATGGACACCAGTGGACACTGTGTGTGTGGAGGAGGGAGATGAGAAAATGGAGACGAGAGTGTGTGTTGGGGGGGGGGGGGGGGGGGGGGCTGCTAAATGTGATCGCTTTGAGGTGAGTGACAGCCTGCGGATGTCTGTCCTGCAGCTCTGTGTTCTGCTGCCATTCATCCTCCTGCTATCAGTGGCACTCTTCTTCTGCTGCTGCTGCTGTTTTTAATGCTACACTCATGTTGTTTTGGAAGAAAGGTGTTTTCAAGCTGCAGCTAGAAAAGTCTGATTACAGACTGTTTTGGGAGTTGGATGAAAATTTTCCAGCTATTTCTGGGTCCTTTAAAAAAAAAAAAAAATTATCATCCACTGCTGTTGTTTGAGTATGAGCTCACTGGTTGATGGAGGTTAACAGATCTACTGTCACTGCCATTAAACCACTGCAGAAGAAGATGAGGTCATTGAGTCGTGAAGAAAAACATGATGGCGACCTAACAATTTTCTGTTTGTGTCATATTCTAATGTGAGGAGGCTTCGACCCTCATCATCAGATGCTTTACAATGAAGGCATTGTTTTTAGTATCAGTACATTAGCCCACACACTTTCCACGTTTTTCGTAATTTCTTTTTCTTTTTCATGTGCAATTTGAAAGTGCTCATAAATACACCTACAGAGTTGACAGGAAATGAAGTGAGGACAGATGAAAAAGTCATCATCAGCGGCAGCAGAGGAGGTCTGAGGTCTGTCACCAACAGCTAACCATGAATCATAATAAGTTCATAGACATGTCTTCTGCTGCAAAACTATGCAATAAAAATAAGGATATGGATAGATGTTTCTGGATGAAAATGAAAAACAAATAATACCACAATGTGGCACTAATGATATCCTCATTTAGCTTTCTTCTTTTTTGTGACAGTTTGCTGGTGTTTGTCAACCAAATAGACAAAACATATATTGAATCCTCAGAACTGTATGCATTGTGTACAATTTTGAATCAAGTATAGGCTCACTGCATGTATCGGTCATATTTAAGGTGTCTTCACTAGGAAGTGGGATTTTCGAAGTCCCCAGGTGGCTACGTCATCAGAAGCACCACCTGTAGTCACAATTACAATTTGGAAACTCAGAGGGACTTCAGTGAGCTCACTTATTTTTATATATATATAAGTATAAGTCTAGCATTTATTTTTGAGCAAAAACCTCCAGACTACCTTTAATTTGTTATTGTCAGATTCTCATGCACTGGTATTAACCAGACTCTTGTATATTAATTTTATGTCACCTCATCCAACTGTGACTTTTTCCAGCCAGGTCAAAGGTCAAGATTCCAGTAAGAAAACCACTGTGTCATTGTTGTTTGTGGGTTCATACTGACTGAGATGCCAGAGCAGACACACCTGTCCTGACATGGGACACTGTGTGATGGGATCAGGTGTTAACCCAGCAGCTGCATTTTACTGCCTGATTATTCAGTCAGATTATTTCTTTACCTCCTGTTACTGCAGTTACAATCCCCTCTCTCTGCTCCACCGTGAAATCAGTCCTGCTTCACATATTCCTCGCTGAGGTTTTATCAAACTGACGGTATGAGAAAGCAGATAATCCCCAGGCTCTAAAATAGACTCTGAGGCTATTTACAGTCTAGGTCTTTGCTGTTGCTCCAGATTTGTTTGGTTAAGTGTGAGTGGAGCTCACAGATTTGTGCGTCCCTCTCTTTCTGTCCACAGTTTGCTGCCAGGCTCTGCTGCCTGCCAAGTCTGATCCATCCCATTAACAAGCGCACCTCCCGGTGACTCCCTCCTCCCCCCATCCCCTTGGCTTGTCATCGGTGACGTCCTTTTGTGTGTCCTGGTAATTAGAGCCAGGGGGGCTAGATGAAGGGCTAAAGAGGTAAAAGAAGAGTAGGCACATGTAAGCTGTACGTGTAAATCAAAATCTCATTGAGGGGACAGAGGAAGTGTTTGGTCATTAGCTTGGCGTGAACATGCTGAGCTTGTTTTGGCTGCATTCACGCTGCTGGTTGTTGTAATAGTGGTCTCTCTCAGGATTTAATAGAGTTTGTCTTCAGCCAGGACGAGGACAGAAAAAAACAACAACAACAGGCAGCTGCTAAGTGTAAACTGTTCACTGTGAACAATGTTCCACAAACAAAGAGGGTTTGCCAGTGATATTAGGAAGCCTGGCTCACAGCAAACCACCATCTATTTCGCTCATTTACATCCCACTGAGACTAAAGCTTAACTTTACAAAGCTGTGTGTAAAGACAGAGAAAAGAGTGATCGATGCTCGTTATGCATTCGGGCATTTTTCTTCATCAAGTGCAATTTCATCACAGAAATTCAGTAATTTCACCACAAAATTAAGCGTCTACTCAGACAGAGTAAACCACTTCACATTTTACATCAATTTACCTCTGTAGATATTTGAGGAAATGCACCTCTTGAGTAAACAGTGAATTCATTGTCTCATGAACAGGCTGACTGAGCGACTGGCTGCAACTGGGATGTTCTTGGCTGGCTAATGTGCTAGTGGACAATCTACAGCTGCAGCAGCCTCACAGTGTCCTGTAAGAAACAAACCCACAGGTCATACGTTATTATAGTGGCCCCAAGAGCTCAACACACTGCAACTTAAAGCAACACAATTGAGAAGGGCAACTGTCTGCAATCTATGTTGTAAGTAGCTGTATGAGCATCCCCAAAGAGGCACAGTAGCCTACACGAATTGACGGAGCCAGTGCCGGTGCAAGTGCCAGGTTTCATGTGTCGCTGGAGCTCTGAAGGGGAGGCTGGCTGGCCGTGCATCCCAGCACAGGGTGCTCATGTGTGGGTTAGAGGAGCAGGGAGACCAGGCTTGAACTTGAACAAAGTCTGACTCCCTCTGTAACTCTGACTTGGGAATTGAGATTCTGGGGAGTTGGAAAATTCTCCAGCATGGGCCCAATATCTATCCATGTTCGGTTCGACCACTTTATCAGTGGCTTTAGAAGTTCTGTAGACAGCTGCCCGTCGAGACATTTCATTTGTGTTGTGAGTTTTGCAACACATGCATTCTGAATATATATATATATATATATATATATATATATATATATATATATATATATATATATATATATATATATATATATATATATCCTGATTCCTGCTTGATGTGTGTAAACATTTGGTAATAAATGAGAGTGAGCTGCTGATTACATGAGCTGTTTATAACTTCCAGATTCATTAAAACCTATTTACAGCTTCTGGTGCTCATTCATTAGTGAAGGGATAATTTACCAAAGGGACTTCTCATCTTTTGGATAACCCAATAATACTCCCACCAACATTTACCTACCACAACTAGCACACACCTTCCTCCTCCTCCTCCTCCTCCTCCCCCTTTTGCTCAGTTGTGGTCTAGTCTGTTTGTTTGTCTGATTTGATATTGTTCATTTTTTCTCACAGTGAATCTCATCTGAAACTGTAGGAAGTACCAGGGCACTGTCAACTTTAGAAGTGTCTTTGCTCATTATATCCATCCATAAATGCACCTTGGGCAGTAGAGAGCGAGGCAACTGGTCTGTATCAGCTTCAGTGAAGAAATGACTTTTATCCTATGACTGTGTGACCCTCTGTCCTCCTAAAAATGAGGTTCCTGGTCAGTTTTAAGTTTGAGTTATGATAGAAAAACCTAGCAGGAAGTCCACACTATATTGTCAGTGGTCAACTCATGAGTTCAGGTCCCACAGAAAAGCTCTTGGAGGTGGAGAGGTTCACTAGAAATATATTCCACAAATCAATTAGCTATTCTTCATCCTTCAGCTCTTCATCCCTCCATCATTTCATTCATCACTCAAGTCTGCATACATCAAATCTGAACCTTGAAGTCTTCATCCTTGAGTTCTTCACTCTGCAAGTCTCCATGGCTGGATCGATGGATATTTGGAGACAGCACAGCAGCTATTACCAGGCTAAGAGACATTGGTGCCACCTAAAGGCCCAATGAAGGAACAACAAGTGCTGAAGTGGACTCAGACTTTTCTTCCATCAAACATCATCATATCAGTTATGAAAACGTAGCCTACTAAGTAGTACTAAGTAGTAATCTGATAATATATAATACATTTCTTTCCACTGGCTGCTTGGAGCACACACATTTATTTTCATTTCAAAGCAAATGAGCATATTCCCCAAAATGTCGTATCCAAAAATTCCAACTGTAAATCAACAATTTAGAAACATGCAATTAACTGAGCTGTCTCAGAATTAGTCTCTGTTTTCTTTATAATTAGGACTAGACCACTTACAGCAGTGGAGCTGTTTCCAGGAACCCTCCTAGGAAATAATTAGGACACAATAAAGCATAACCAATTTATTTCCACTCTCTCCACACTGAATCCAAAAAATAACTCTGGTGAAGAAACACTGATTAATTTCAGCACATTACACCAAATTACAAAAAAAGAAACTCACAGACCAAAGACAGGACAGTCCACTGGGAAAGTCAGTCATTAGAGGACAAAATCGGTTTGAAAGTGATAAGAAACCAAAAATTACAGGTGATCTTTTGGAACTACAGCTTGGGAAGGAAAAGCTTTTTGGAAAGATGTGGGCTTTGCCTAATTACATGTGTTATTACTGGGTGGCAAACTTCTACAAGCTGATGATTCCCTTATTGACACAGTATTTCAGCTTTGTTCGAGGAATAGGATTAAGTGTGTGAAATATCTCTCTAAAAACGAGGTGTTTGGATCATTTCAGCAGCTACAGATCTTCGGCCCAATCTTTTCAGGTACTTGCAGATCTGCAGCTTCATCAAAACACATTCCACGCTATCTCTGGACCCACTGAAGGGCAATTGGATAGACAAGCTGCTCAACATAGATCCAGCTTGAAAGGGTAGGGTGGTGTCCATCTTATGCAACAACATCCATATAGCTTCCCCCTCTCTTCAGCGCACAAAGACACCATGGGAGCAGGAGAAAGGGATGGTATTGTCTGAGTGGCAGCAGGCAGTGAAACTGGTGCATTCATCATCAGTGTACATCAGATGGTACCTCAGGCTCTGTCTGTGAACCTCTAGCCTTCCGCAGTCACATGTTCTTAATGTCCCAGGTCAACAAAGTATTGGGATGACATGCTTCACCTTCTCTTCTATGTGCAATAAAGATATTACTCCTTGCCCCCCGACCTCCATCTTTGGGGTGGTGTCAGATGGGATGCAGCTTTCAGCCAGCCAAACAGAGTCAGTATATTTTCCACATTACTGCTGAGGTGATGATTCTCTCTGAATGGAAAAAGAAAGCAGCGCCATCACATAAATGCTGGGCGGGCAGAAGAGGTGATTTTTCACCCAAAATTGAACACACCATCAACCACACCACCTCTTCCAACCGTTGTTGTATTATTTTGAGCATGGACTTCCTTTGGCTGATACAGCTGAAAAGGAGTTGTTGTCATTGTTTTTAAATTCCCTTTACCCCTTTGTTGTTTTGTTTTGTGTTGTGCATATGTTTTTGTGGTTTTGTTTATCAATGCATTGAAAATCCAATAAAATCAACTGAATAATAACATTTTCAGATGATGTCATGTTTTTTTCTGTAGGATGTTGGAGAGGAGCAAAAAGACAGAAAAGAAAAAAAAAGTGAAAGAAGCTGCAAAGCTTCTGTTTTTGAAGCTGGATCACATATAAAAGTCTGGAGTAGAGTGAAGAGCAGATACACTGAGGACAGAAGGTGTTGAAATCCATCAGCCATCAGTGACTCTGGTTCTTCTTCCTTTTTTGTGTTAAACACCAACATTTACAGTTTGTTACTGAGCCTCAACTCAATGACAAACTCCATCAGTTATGAAGTAATCTGATTGAAACGTGCTGTGATTCCAGCGTCTGTGATGAGCTCTGCAGCAGTGGTTGGAGAGAAAATTGGCTTATATTATGTCTTGCGCTGAAAAACACTCTCCTCCTCTAGTACAGATCATAACCAACTCACCAATGCTCTACTGCCATCTGCTGGAGAGAAGAGTACATGGCAAAAATCTAAACAAATCTTATACAGAAAACAAAACTGTTGATCATGTCCTGACCTACTACCTCTCATTTCAGTGCGTACAATCTTTGTATATCAGATATGTTTATGTTGTTATGTTATGTTTATCTGAGTTGGGGTGGAAATTTTGAGTTTTCATCTAGAATTGCCTCAACTAACATCTCTCTAAATTTGCTCTGTTTCACCGTATCAACATCAATTTTGAGTTTTGTTGTGAAGTTTTGTTGTTGTGTGGGCTTATGTAATACCTAAAATAATAATTATAATGGTATAAGTACATGGTAAAATGTATGTGGCACAGTATGTGGTATGTGTGTCTTCACACTGAGCTGAATTTAGTTGAAATAACAGATTTTAAATGTTCATGTTGTGTTGGTCTTGGAAAAACTCAACACCTCTTTCCAGAGATGAAGGACAGTCCTGCAGGAATCAAGCTGTCCCTGGGGTACAAGTTGTTCTCTGGTGGTCATAGTTTGAACCTCTTAAGCTCTCCCACATGGTACAGCTTTTAACTGAGGTTGCTGAGGTTGTGCTGCTATGGCCATGAAATACAAGCAATAGGAAAAAAATACTTTACTCGTGGTTTTTGTGCAAAGAAGCCAGAACAAACAATGCATTTGTCTCTGTTTTATTTTCGGTACATTTCAGATACAGCAGCTCTGCTTGGTATCAAAACAAAGGAAGTCATGTTTGACCAGTTTAAACAAAGAAACAGGCCCGAGCCCGACACACTGATACAGGTGCAGGTTGGGCAATAACATCCTTCGAACTATGACGTATCATAATTACATTTGATTGTTAAAAGAAAATTCAGTTTTTCTAATGACTCAGGACAGAAAATGTTCACCTGAATTATACTCAAAGGTTAGATCAAATAACTCACGTAGAGAAGAGGACTGTGACAATTAAGTGGAAAAGATCTTTCTTCATCTGTACAAACTTTACAACAGTCAGACGGCGTAGTTGTTCAAAGCTCTGGAAGCCTGATGTTGAAATTGATGAGTTAAGATTCATTGATTACAGTTACATTTAGAAGACACCTTCATTTGGTAGGTTCAGTTTTCAGTACATATCCAGACATGCTAGTTTTAAGTAGCACACAGTTCCACTGGGGATTGAACGCAGGACCTTCTGCGTGTAAAGCAGACGTGATGACCACTACACTATGGAACCACTGTGCCAGAGTCTCTCAATCTAACCTGGGCTTAGATAAGACCATGTACTTCTATTTTGAAAGAGTGTGAGGTTGGCAATTTGATGGCTGTTGGTTGACTTAGTTCTGCTCCAATGGATGCGGTTATGAGCCATATTTTTAGGTCCAAATGCCTCTGAGCAATTTGTCAAGTAATGGCACAGTTTCCTTCATAACATATGGTTCCACTGGGAACTGAACCCAGGACCTTCTGCGTGTAAAGCAGACGTGATGACCACTACACTATGGAACCACTGTAAAGCAATGCAGTATGTCTGACCTCATATTTGCATGCACATGCTCATTGTGTGAAGTGGAAAAAAATGGACTGTGTATCTCTTTAAAGCGTGATGATTATATATGTTGGTTACCTTAGTCCATGAGCCAATAGGACAGAGTTCTGTCGGCCCGGACTCAGTTTTGGAGCCGGTATATCAGAAACTGGTCATTTCTGTGGTGACACTGAGGGTTGAACACAGGATCATCAGTGTGTATGGCATAATGTCCACAACACTATAGAGGGTGCTACAATGGTTTAACTTTTACTACTATGTCTGCTGTGCTACATGAATAATATAGTCACCATTTCAGACTCTGAAGGCTCAAACACCTCTCTGCTCTTAATAAGGTTGGAGTAGCACAGATAATAATCAAGTGATTCTGGGCTAAAATACTAAGTATTTCCTTATTGCCAAATCAAGATGAAAAGTGAACTTTGATATGATCTTCCACTGCAGGCAGAATCCAAAACAAGGCATGTCTGTGCATCCCAAAGTGCAGAGATGTGTGTTCTCCAATAATGAAACAAAAAACAAAACAAAACACAAATTGTTGAGTTTCTTTCTGATACTTTTGAAACTTTTAACTTGGAAATTCTGAACTAAAACCTGAAATTAAAACTACAATGGTGATTATAGGCCGTCGTATCACTTATCATAATCCTCATGTTGGTCACCACACACATGGTAACACATGATTCGCAGTTCAAGCATCACATAAGTATGTTATTGAGGCTGAACATCCTGTTTTTGTCCAGAAACACAAAGACTGAATTTTCCTTTAACATGTCACCCTGTCAAGAAACACAAACTGTGTAAACTGTGGCATGGTTGTTAAAATCCAAAACCTGTCAAAGTTAACGTTAAACTAGCACCACACGCTTATTAGAGACACACAAACGCTGCTCCCTGCAACTAAACTAAACCTAACAGAGAGCAGATCAAACCAGTTATTTTACATCATGATGCAGATCAACTAACAGACAGAAAGTGTGACTCTCAGTGTCCGCTTAGCTGCATGTTCCTGTGGTCTGTACAGACACTTTAATACAGTTGAGAGACAGCCAAACCAACAGGGTGGCGTGGAGGGAGGTGTGTCGTCAGTGCACATGGTCACATGACAAAGTAAATAAGCCAATAACACAAGATTCAGAAGAAGACCTCCCCACAACTAAGATTTTACAAATTAGACTCCGTGGGGACATGCTATATTTCAAACTATACACAAGAATGATAAAATACAACATTTACATTATTGCTTGACATTCAGTTATGGCTAAAGTTCATTTCATTATTTGCCAGAAATTGTTGTTTTTTGTTTTTTTTTTCATAATTTGGACTTTGGACCTCAAGACCAATATGGTGATGGAGCAGGTGGTAAAATACACTGGCGATTTAAATGAACAACTGCTACCACAGAAGGATATTAACATACAGTGGGTGAGGCAGACCAACCATGGCTACAGTCGCAGATGTTAAACACACAAGTTTCAAATTAAAAGCCCTCGACTGGGCTTGACGATCCTGACAATAGCTTGTCTATATTCAACAGAAGGCTGAGGTACAAAATGATCTGTTAGTGGTTTAATGTTTAACGTGATGAACATGAAAGCCTCCCGGACATTTTGCTCCCAGTAAATCCCTTGAAAAGTGAAGCAGAGGTTGATGGGTAAAGGTGGCTCCCCCCAGTAGTCTGTCATCCAAATTTTGAAAATGATGAAGTTCACCACAGATAAAATGTACGCACAGTCATTAACACACGTCACACACACTCATAGAGGCAGTGGATTAGATAGACAGGTATTAGTGCAATTCTCTGCATAGTTTTCTTGTGTGTGTGTGTGTGTGTGTGTGTGTGTGTGTGAGAGAGAGAGAGAGAGAGAGAGAGTGGGTATTGCTCTTACTAACTTTTATTGCTTTAATCTGGGTCCTGTTATTCTCTTGGTGAAATGTGAACATGTAACAATGAACAGCTCAACCAGAGATTGTTTTTCTTTCTCCAATAAATTTACATCCACGCTGAAAAAAGTCAATATAACACAACAGAAGTGTTTCTAGGGACACAACAATGTGACAGACTTGGCTGGGACATACTTAAGCTCAATGCTTCTTGACTTTAGAAGTTGTGAAGACAGCTACCTGTTAGTGGTGTTTTAAGTGAGTTTTTTGGTTTATTTTAATGTCAATATCAAATGATTCAGATGTTATTGTGAATATGTACAGCTGTGGTAAAAAGTTTTGAGAATGACACCAATATTGATTTTCGCCGCCTCAGTTGTTATGATGGCAATTTGCATATACTCCCTCTTTGCCATGAAAATGAACTTAAGGAGAGAGGCTTAACTGTTGAAACCCCAGCAAGCACTAGGACTGTCTCCTAAAGTTGATCCAACTTAGCTCAGGGGACCACCAGCGCAGAGCTTGCTCAGTAATGGCAGCAGGCAGGTGTGATTGCATCTGCACACAAAGTGAAGCAAAAACTTTTGGAGGATGGCCTGGTGTCAGGGAGGGCAGCCACTTCTCACCAGAAGGTTCAGGGACTGGACTGCTGTGGACTGAGATATGTTTTTTTCTCTGATCTATCCCCTTTCCCATTGTTTGGGGTATCAGAAAAAACACTTCTTGGGAGAAGAAAAAGTGAGTGTGACCATCAGTCCTGTGTTATGCCAACAGTAAAGCATCCTGGGATCATTAATGTGTGGGGAGTGGCCTCATTCACAGTTTTACCTAAGAATCACACAGCCATGAATAAAGAATGGTACCAAAACATCCTCCAAGAGCAACTTCTCCCAACCAAAAGTGTTTGACTGAAATGCTCATAACTATACTTCAGTTACCATAGTAACATCTGACAAAAAGATCTAAAAACACTGAAGCAGCAAACTGTGTGAAAACCAACACTTTGGTCATTCTCAAAACCTTTGGCCACGAGTGCAATTTTAGCTTAGCAGTAGCAGGGTCCATCACATATTTGTGTCCCCAGAAACCCTTCAGTTGTGGTGTGAGTTTTTGCAGCATGTGTTGTCCAATTGGTTAGGCTAAGTTGTTTTCTGAATGTGTAGCATGCTTGTCATTGCAGTGTGTTGAGCGCTCAGGGCCACTGTAAACACACTAGACTGTTGCTTCTAAAGCTCCAGACAGAAGGCTCAGAGAGGAGATGGAAAACTACACTGAAATAGTTTTTGAATCCTCACTTCAGACGAAGAAATGTGGCAGTTTAACTCCTCACTGTTTTGTAGACATTAACTAGTTTCAGTGACAACATATAGAACCGACAAGTGGATTTGATCCTGGATTCAGATTTGTTGAAATGAAATCAAACCCTGAGACGCTGCAGCCCAGAACCGAAAAGCTGTACTTTTCAGTCATGGCCACCAGATGTTGCTACAGGCTCACTGTGCTTCTGACTTTCAGGGAATCAGGCTGCTGGGAGAGTGAAGGGCATGAGGACAACGAGTGAAATTGCAGAGGACGACACACTGAAACCAACCGGAGCTGATGATTCTATATTAAAATGTGATTATTTGGACAGAGCTGCTGCTTCTTGAACTAACTTCACTGTACAATATTAATTTGGAGTTAAGAGTTGTTCTTTAATTCATATGGCTCTAAATACCTCATTACCAATGAGCCTCTGTGGTTGGTGCTGTGGAAAAATACTCAAAATGGGATTACACTGATGTGTTTCTGCTAGGTTTTTGAGCTTTAGTGCAGATTGATCTTTATTTTTGTTCATGAGGTTCAAAGTGTTTTAGGGTCAGGTCATCTTAGTGTGTTCTCCTATTTGTCTGCTTTTCTGCAGAAAAATCTTGTAATAAGAAAACACTGAATTGGTATAAGATCCTTACGTGAACGTGACACCTGACTTATGAACCCTTGCTTTAACCTGAGTGATGCATCAGACATCAGGAGAGAAGCTGTGCTCATCTCCAAATGGCACTGCTGAAATCCAGACAAATCAGATGCTTCCATCCTGTTCTGGTCATGTTTCCAGTGGTGTAGCCCAATCTGTACAGCCCGCCCCCCACCTCCACCCCACGAACTGAAGCTGAGATTAGCAGACCACATTAGTAAAGATGGATCATGATGTACCAGAGTCTCAGCCCTTCACAGAGTTGTCTCAAGAAACTTTGAATTGGTGACATTTTGCTAAATTGTCATTAACCTTTTAAACTTGGTGCCTGTAAACAGTGTCTGACTCTGCCAAGCATTATTCAGACATGCTGAACGCTGTTTTAAATTCTAGTGGACATCCACAGTCTGTAAAGATGCTACTTTGCTTCGGCACCAGCATGTTGGCACATCAGCATGTCTCTGGATAGATACAAAGGACCCTCAGGAGGTTCTGTAGATCTGCTCAGAAATTAGTCTAGGCCCGGCTAGCTTGTTTCTAGCTCACATTAGCTGACGATGTGAATGAGCTCTTCACTGCCACTTTTCATCTTAGCAGATGTGCAGAAGATGCCTTGATGATCCAGTGAAAGAAAAATAAACCAAATTTCAGCGAGAACACTCATAGGACCTTTTAATGTAAGAGCTAAATCTGATCCAAGCCAAGGTCCTCAATTCAAAATGTGTGTTGATGCAGGTGGAGGGAAACCACCTGACTCCTCACCACAGGCCATGAGAGGAGGAGGAGCAGGTGAAGACAGACAAACTGAGGAGGCGTTCAGGTCTCAGTGCAACATGTGGCAGCCTCTGGATCCACCGGTCCTTGTCCCGTTCTCTGTGCTGATCAAACAGGACCTGGTGAGTCTGAGTCCAGCAGCTCTGTGCTGAGTGACTCAAGTTCAGTCATCGCTCTGCAGCGTCACCTCTAGGTCGGCGCCAAACAGCTCTTTGTAGAGAGGAGGGAAGTGCGTCCGGACGATGTCAGGGTAGATGGCTCTGAAGGCCAACAGTTTCTCTGTGTGTCGACTGCACAGTGAGCGCAACGCTGAGACCTTACATCTGAGCTGAGGGGGAAGAAGAGAGGACGTTTACAGCAAGTTTAGACACTGATCTTATGCCATCAGTGTGTGTGTGTGTTTGTGTGTGTGTGTGTTGGTGTACCTTGTTCAGCACTCCGTCCTCTCTCTGGTTCTTCTGCAGGACGTGTTGCAGAGCCAGTTGAGTCTTCTGCTGCAGCTTCTCCACCTGCAGCTTCTCCTGCAGCCAAGAGCGGTCTATATACACACACACATACACAGAGCTGTCACATGCCTGGGTCACAGACTGGACTGAGGTGAACCTGGGGGGAGGGGCTTACCTGCTGAGAGCAGAACAAAGGCTGAGAAGAGAGCTAGCTCATCCTCCGTCAGGTGCAGTGAACAGAGACTCTTAGCAAAGTCGAACACTGACGTGATCAGATCATCACAGCCTGGTGACACACGCACACACACAAACACAGGAGATAATCACAGACTAGATTGACCTTACATAAATAATTGCATAGTTTTGTGCAGAACTGTCAGTGATGGTGTAAAAATGATTCATATGTTTTTTAGAAAAGAATCCATCTAACAGATTTCATGAACTGTGAAGGAGGAAATGTTTGGCGGGGTCGAGGTGCATCCATGGCAACAATGTTCACATCCTGTGACTCACTCACAGAACAACACCAGATGTTACGTCTTGTTCACTATATTTTAGTAACAGCAGCCGACCTGCAAGGGATTGTTGGGGCCAATCTTGATGTTCAGGAGGAAACACATCCTAACCGATCAATCTGCAAAGTTTGTCTGAGACACAGATCTGCAAAAATCAAAGCCCCTCCCCTTCCTCTCACCCAGAGCTCTGAAGACGTCAGGACCTGCAAACTTCCCATCGAAGTAGACAGCGTTGTTCTGAGAGTCGAACACCGACACATCCGGACGAAGACGACCTCCAGAGAGCCTGGCGGAGAAAGACTGATGATTGATGACCAAAGCCTAACGATTATTTAATGACTCAATGCCAACTGTCTGATTAATGTGATCAATCACTAATTAAAGCACATTTCCATCTGAAACTAAATGGTTTTCATATATGAAGCAAAAGATTTTGTCCTCATGATATATTGTTATAGAAGAGGTTGTTTACAGCTAAAAGAAAGTGTACAATCACCATGGTAACTAGCACCAGTGTATTCAATGCATGGGATCATATCAAAAAGGTGATTCAGTACATTGTGACCAAGCATCCACTGAAATATGAGGCTTCAGTTCCTCCACTGACCACTATAGTGTGTCTCCAACAGTGAGTCAGTCCCCATAGACGTCCATGTTAAAATGTCCAACTTTAAAGCAGAAACAAACATATTTACAGCCTGGTACAAAAACAATTTAGTCTCTTCAGTTAATTTCCTCCCTCCTGATGACTGTACAGGTTGGGTGGAATCAGATTATGCCAAGATGGTGACAGCAGAATGGTTCACTCTGAGCTTCAGAAACCTGTGGTCATAGAAGTCAACACAGCTGCTCTCACCAGCTTTGAGCAGCACGATCTGGTCATTCTGACAGAGATCCATGAAGCCGTCGATGCGCTTGGCGAACTCCACCACGTACTGGATGGCCTCTGTGATCTTAAGGGCACAGAGTTGCCACATCACCTCCCGTGGCTGCACAGAGGGACAACACACTCAGGCCTCCTTTACGACATATGATGCAGAAACAGGCCTAAAGGTTATGGACACAGTGAACCCACCTTGCGTTGGTAGCTCTCCACCTCATCCTGCAGGAAGGTCTGCCAGCTCATCTGCTGCAGCTCCTCCCTCAGGTACTGACACGTCTCCAGGTGAGACTTGGAGATGATCTGGGCCAGGTGATCTGACAAGACAAAACAGCACCATCGTTTTTTGTCTCCTTTTACAGTTTTTATAGCTGCTAAAACGCGTTTCTTGAAACCTTTTATACTTTTCTCAAAACTGTAAACACAAAAATCAACAGTCAAACAACTTAAGTTACAGTTTGATCTACTGTAAGTACTGTAAGCAATCAAGTGTTACTCATTGTATTTAGAACTTACAAACACTAATACCTGGGAAAAAGAAAAGTACATCAGTGTCTTGTGTCTAAGCGATGACACGTGCTGTGCCTGTGTTTAACTTATGCAACCTCTGGTCACCATTATGCATCTAGAGTTGTGCAAAAAAAGTGAAATGAGATCTGCAATTTGTGCCTAACTGGCTTTCGGTTTTGCAGAAAGAATAATTGACTCAATAAATGGGTTCAGGCCACTAAGGATTTGATTCAGACACCGGAGTTTAGTGCTGTCAGACTTGTTTCCTCAGTCCTCATGAACTCTCCTTCACATCTTTGACCTAACGAGCTTGCGGAGACGAGGTCAGAGAGCAGATGATGTGACCTGATGTTCACCACCATCACAGCAGCCCAACATCCTGACTGTGTTTTATGGTAAAAAGGAAGGATTCAGTCCTCTAATCCAAATAATTCTAAGGTTTGAAACTTTGTCAACAAAGTGTTTGTGCATCTCAGATCAGAAACCAACTGTAATTATTATTCTCCGTGATGCTGCTGCTGCTAATTGTTCCAGAGACCAAAACAACACAAGGTACAAAGACTCATCCAGCTCATACAACTGTTTATTTGGATCAGGGGCTTGGAGGGGGTGGGGGTGGGTTGAGGGGATGAGGGGGGTATTACGGTAAATGCTTTTGTCAAAGAAGGAAAAAATCTCCAGAGAGAATAAAAAGATGATTTCCCCCAACGAGCGCCCTGCCACGTCCCAATTGGCCCTAATTAACAGACAGCTAATTACCACACAGAGATTTTAATGAGCTCTGAAGATGAGTTTCTAACCTCCTGCTATTTTAAACCACCTCTCTCCCTCTGTTCGCCCACAATTTCTCTCTATCTCTCCTTCTCTATTGTTTCTCAGTATCTTCTTTGTGTTTATTATTCCGCAAACTCTCCTTTTCTTCTTCTTCTTCTCTTCACCTCTTTCAAGATGTTTCCTCATTCTTTATCTGTTTGTTTCCCCCCTAGCTCTCTACTCTACAACCCTCTATCCCCCTTTACAGCCAGGAGCCGATGCAGAGCTCACAGAGGGGCTCAGACCTGGACACCCCCACCTCCACCCACCAACCCTAGAAATAAGAACAATCTCTGAATACGCAAATAGTGTAGGGAAACTTTCCATCCTCTCTGTGTGTTTACCCAGAAGTCTCTGCACACATGCATGTTGGCATGGCCTGCTGCTGTAGTCATGTGTCACTGTGTCATTCAGGCTTTGAATGAACGTCCCTTCATACACACATAGTTGAAACCTTATATAATATATTGGTTGACTCATTACACGGTGACTTTTTTATTCAGTCTACAAAAGAAAAACTCAAACTCAATGCTCACTAGCATTGTCATGTTAAGTAGCATTAAATGTTAATATTCAATTAAAATACACTCTGGCCATGTGTCTATGTCCTTATATTTATATCTGTGTAAAACCTGCCCCCTCTCCTCTAACCCCTTCGTCTCACCGAGCTCAGCCATGGACACTGGAGGCGACACGTCACCATTACTGAAGGAGCAGTATGGGAAGAAGCCGTTACTGGAGCCATAGTCACACAGCGGTTCTGGTTTAATGCCGTTAATATCCAGCCCTGATTGGTCGGGAGAGGGTTGGATGTCCAGATAGAATGCTCCCTCCTCCTCCTCCTTCACCTCCAGAATCGGCCTGTTTGTGGAGCAGAAAGTTAACACAGGTGTATATGACGTCTATTTAGGCAGGCTGCTTTTTTTTCTCCAGACAGTAAAACCCACAAACCTTGGATGAAACAGATCCTCCCTCGGGGGAGTTCTGCTCCATGTAGCCCCCCAGGTCATCAGGAAGCTCTGTGAGGCCGCTGGAGGAGAGGCCATATGGGGGGGACAGCGGCTCAGCCTCTGTGGGGCTCGGGCTGCCGAGACAGGGGTGGGGCAGAAGGAGGGGGCTCTGCTGCTGCTGCTGCTGCTGCTGCTGCTGTTGCTGCTGTTGGAGACGGTGTTTCTGGACCTCAGCATACAAACTGTCTCGCTGCTTCTTGGACATACGACCAAACTTAACCGCTGAGAGAGACAGAGGACAAGTCTTTTCTAAGCTAAGATAAGCTTTATATGACAAGATGAACTTGCTTTTCTTACATATTGATGTGTGTGTGTGTGTGTGTGTGTGTGTGTGTGTGTGTGTGTGTGTGTGCGCTTGTCTAACCGTCTCGGGACATGCCCACAGCCAGACATTTCTGCAGCCGGCAGTGCTGGCAGCGGTTTCTGCTCGTGCGGTCGATCAGACAGTTCTTCTGGCGAGGACAGGAGTAGGTGGCGTTACTCTGCTGACTGCGTCTGAAGAAACCCTGAGATACAAGAAATCAGAGACACCACGCTCACATCTTCAGTCAACTTTCAGTTTGCTTTATTCATCTTCTACCATCCTCTACTCAGAGCCCTCAGCCTCCACTATGAGCCACTTTGATCCATTTTGAAAAGACATGAGGTCTGGTTCTATTTTTATGCAGATGATTCACCAGTTTATTTGCCTTTTAAAAGGACTGATGGTAGCTCTTTAAAATTGTTGATGGAGTGTTTTAATGACAGCTAAGCATTTTAACAGCAAAGTATTTTAAACTTAAACAAGAGTAAAACTGCAGCCATGATATAAACTTAGTGTTGCTTCTGATGCCGCTGTGGGTCCCTTGACGTCAAAATGGGCTGTGACTCCTTGACCTGGACATACACTGTATGATTTTAGAAATCTTGTTCAAATCCATATCACAGTGTTTCAGTCCATCATCCATATCCATCCATATCTATATGTGCAGAGCTTTGCTCATGGTTGTTTTTAAATATACTCTGTATAAGAAGTTGAATGAGACCCCCCCCCCCCCCCAAATCTGTATCATGTACAGAGATAAATCTCCATCAGCTGCTCACTGGCTGTGAAATGAGCCTCCAGCTGCTGAGAGCTGGAGCAGCAGCAGCTGAACACACCAGCTTGTTTGGGAGCTGCTTGAACAGGAGAAGGTTTTCCTGAGCCAAACAACTGTGACTGATGGTTCAGACTGAACGAGTGGTGTTTCCCCTGGGACTCGGACAGTAGGCGACACAGGCAGCAACAGGATGGGATACTGCCAGAGCAGGATGGATCAGATTTATAGTGATATAGGAAAATGAATGTGATTTTTGTGTAAACACTGGATGATGAAGACAAACGATGGACTCTGTTTGACTGCTGCTAAAGGAAAGTTACTGAAAGACTCAGGACAACTTGCTGCAGTTTCTCCGTTAACGAGTCCACAGGTCGTTTGTGCAGCAGCTCATTAAAACCCATAGTCAGGTTCTTATAGGTGACATCTCATGGTTGTCCTGATTATGACAGGAGCAAAGTGAAAAGTGTTGCAATACTGTATAAACAAAGTCCACAGGAGGTTGTGGACAGAAGAATGTGACACAGGAGAGCAGTGTCTTGCCTTGTCTCATGCTAAACCAACACTTTATGTGTACTGTAACCATGACAACACAGATCGGCAGTCACCATCCTTTCCTAAACCATTACGCTTAGTCCTGTTAAGACTGATGTGTGCTCCACAGAGATCCACAGGAAGTCCTTCCTGCCTGTGACCATTAAATGTACAATTTGTCCCTCTGAGTGTCATTTTCCACCATTTGATACTTTAAAGTCACAGATATTAATTTGGCAGTCGTTACCTTCAAGACAGACATTTTTGAAAGACTTTAAACATCAAGTGATGACATTCAGTCAAAATCATTTCACCTCTTCAAATGGTTTCACAAAATATCAAGTTAAACTGTTTTTTAATGATCCAATATTTTACCAAAAGTCTAAAAACTGTGAGCAGTTTTTGCTTCTTCTCTCTTCAATTAGTGACAATGTCCTAAACTGATGACCTTTAATACTGTGACCTGTGGCTGAAACCTGTCTCAGACCTGTTTCTATGACAACTTCTGAAATCAGGCAAGAAGCTCAGATTAAACAGGAAGTGAGATCATGTAGAGGAGGGGGGCGGGGCTTACCTTGCAGCCCTCACAGGTGATCACTCCATAGTGAATCCCAGAGGATTTGTCTCCACAGATTTTACAGGGAATGATTTCAATCTGAGCTGCAGGGAGAAAAACAGCAACCATCAGAGTAAAACAAAGACTCACAGTGAGGGTCAGCAAATATGGAAATTAAATCTGTGAATAAATAAATAAATAAATAAAAATAACCACGTTACCAAAAATAAATGATAAATATAATAAACAATTAAAGTGAAAGAATAAGAAAAACTGTAAGATTCAAGAGCTGTATTGAAAAAACAGCAAAATAAATCTGATCTATGATGAACTCATATTTGATTATATGTTAATTAATTCTGATTAATGAGCTGCACCTGTCATCATGTCAACATATTAAACATCTATGTTTTTACTTCTTCAAAGACTTGTCTGAGGACGTTGAAGCTTCAGAACCTGGCATCTCAGTGTGTGAGCACCGACTGTATTTATACACTCAGCAGTTTGAAACAGTGACAGTTCGACTCTGAGCAGCTAAATTTAGCAGAGGGAAGTTATGTAAGAGTGGAGCCACATGAGCACACACACACACACACACACACACACACACACACACACACACACACTCACTCAAACACACGTACATTAAAAACATAGTATGAAGACAGACAATCGTCTCTCTGTGCGTCTGTGAAACAGAAACACTCGTCTGCTTCTCTTCTCTCTATTTCCCTCTTTTTCTGAGTTTGGTCCTGGACAAAGAGTTTGCTGAAGTGCTGCCTGATCAAGATTTGCATGTGTATGTGTGTGTATGTGTGTGTTTTACAGTTCTAAATAGTAACTCATTGTGACTGTGATTTTTAAAATGAACTTGTGATGACCTCACAATTTAGTGTTTCAGTCCATTTTACTGTTTCAATCATCTGATCAGTTTAAGGTGTAAACCCAGTCTCATTGCAAATCAGTACAATAACCCATCAATATTCACACACAGATTTAACCCTCTTAAAATCAGTTAACCGGGATGCTGTGTGGCGCAGTGGGTTGAGCAGGCGCCCCATATGCAGAGACTACAGTCCTTGCTGTCGTCGGCCCCGCTTTGAATCCCGCATCAGGCAGCCCTTTACTGCAAGTCATCCCCCCTCTCTCTGCCTCCCCATTTCCTGTATCTCTCAACTGTGCAATCAAACAAAGGCAAAAAAAAGCCCCAAAAATATACTTTCAAAAAATAAATAAATACATAAATCAGATAAAGCAGTCAAAGTATATCTATCAACCGGCAGACATGCATTAACTCAGGATGTGTGCAGTCAACACAGTGACATAAAGATGGTCTGCTGCATGTTAAACCCCTGACTCTTATTAATCATGCCTGTGCTGCATGTTCAACTTTAAAACCAAATAGATGTCCTCTGTCAGAGCAGAATCTGCAGCGTTACAGCAGAACCTCTGATATTTTGTTTCCCTGGGTACACCTCTCTGGTGTCCTGAGCATTTGCAGCACATGTTGTGGTACATTTGTGCATGAACTAGAATACTTTGCATGTGCTTTCTTAAGTTGCAGTGTGTTGAGCTTTCAGGGCCACCGCAGATTTCCTTTTTCATTAGCCTGAAATAATTTTAATGAATTTTATTTGCTGAAGTTTAAAATGTCCATCATAGTTGATAAACTAAAACTGAACTCATTTTTAGTGATTTTCTTTCACTAAGTCAAGACTAAAATGTTTTAGTAAAAATTGATGAAAAATAAAAAAGATAAAGTTGAATAAAGATGGATTAAGAATAAAATGTAGCTTTATTATGTCTGTGTTAAATCCCCCCCCCTCTCTCTCTGTCCCTGTGTGCCTCAGTGGCACTCGTCCTCCCTCAGAGCAGGGACTGACCCAGTGAAGGAAGATTTCCACGATCGTCAGCTGACGCACAGCAGGAGTCAGATGAGCTCTCGTCTGTCCTCAGTGAACATGCAGCAGCTCAGATCACAGTGTGAGGACACAGCCCTCAGGTGACTCTCAGCTCACACCGAACAACTATTTACAACTGCTTACTGAGGACAACCTCAGAACAGCTCAATGTGGAGATCTGAGTCAACAAGTGGTTTACAGCAGTGCAAACATCCCTGTGGTGAAAAACAGGACTTTGCTCTGTGACCACAGAGCAACATGTTTATAATTCACATTGTGCTGACAGACATATATGTCCCTATATCAAGAGTGATGTTGCCAAATATGTCACCTATGCATATATTCATCCATGAAAACACATGCTTACAACCTATTCAAAAAACAATTGTTAAATTAGTATAAATATATTGAAAATATCTATTATGATTTTTCATGATATAAGATGGTGTACCCATATGTTATCAATATATTAAATGTATGTATGTATTAAAATAGGAATAGTGCTATATGCTTATATACTGTGTGATTTCCTTATTATTTACATTCTGGTAAACTGGTACCAGACTTTTGGACCCACTGTTTATCATATCAGCATATATTTGCAGGCTTTGAGATGGATATATATTTCTCTACACATATAAACAACAGCCTAGACGGAGGAAACACATCAAGTGTTTTACTATTAAATAGTAGTTAGTGATGTGGTGAACCAACTTTTTATAAAGGTGCACTGCACCACAAACTCCAGTGTCACACAGAGAGAACTATGTTTGCTTCATGAGTCATCACAACTCTGTCATGTTTGCTCTTTGGGAGTAGTATTGATCTGTATCGGAATCTGTTGCTCTGATTAAAAAGAGATATGTCTAATGCACCTGTGTCACCTGCTGAGCTTTTTTCACAGCTTCAGCTTTTTTCTGTGTCATTTGCTTTGTGATTTGCTTTTGCTTAATGTTTTTTTTTTTTTTTTTTTTTTTTGGTGGCATGAGTGAAGGCGTTGACTTCCACCAACTGGGCAAACAGCCATCACCCAGCACAACCCCGACCCACAGTATCTGAACCACTAAAAACATCTGAGACCATGGCAGTGGTTCAAGTGTCTGGAGCCAGGCTCTGTGGTCAGGTAACATGACTCTTAATTCCCTTAAATACAGAGTCTACTGAGTTAACTACGGGTTCAACTGGATCTGTGGTTTGTTGGACACTGCCGTCCTCTATAGGAAATCTCGACCTCATTTACACTTGCACTGACCCAGTGCCACAAACAGATGTTCAAACCTCAGTCCTCAGAGAAATGCACACAGCATGTATTCAGAAACTGAGTCTTAAAAAAAGCTGTCAGGACTTCTGAGACTTTGTGATGTCACAACAAAGCACTCACCAAGCCCCGTGACGTGGGATATGAGCTGTACTCCAAATCAGGGGCTGGATCCTTCAGAGGACCATACCATCGCACAAAGAATCTTAATTGACCTTCAAGTGCCGCCTCCTAAGGATGTAACTGCTGAATTGGGACACAGCTTCTACAAATAATAAATTTGTCCATCTTCACATACCAAAAAATCTATAGGGTGGATTTCTTTGATTCTATTAACAATAGACATATGTAGGATTTTCTCATTATATTTAAACATGTCTTTTTTTCTGGGACAGTGTGTCTACTCTTTGGACACTACAGTTCACATATATTGACAGGCTTTGATGGATCTGTATAGCAAACATGTACAATTATCGCACAAACATAAACACACTGTGCATACGGTGATGTGTACACGGTGATGTTTATGTGTGTGAGGATAACAGTGGTCAAACATGTCAGCAGATCCACATTGAGACTACAAATAAATAATTAAGACCATTAAGAAACTCAGATTTGGTATGTACACATCAGTAATACCACAATGACACACACAAATGCACACACACCTAACAAACAGAAAAATGCTTCACACATACACACCACAGTGCTGAAAACACACACACATACATAGTGAGGCATGTGTACTGCAGCTTCCTCTCCGTAATTAGCACTGAATGTTAATCCCATCTGAATTGTGCGTTTCAACATCAAAGGGGACATTCAAAAAAGCCACCGCCTGAAATGAGAGCTGCAGTTATTTATACAACCAGCTGCAAACACAAACATCTGCCTGCTGCTCTCTGTCCACCACCCACAGTGGAGAGGCATGTTCTCTCCTGGCTGACGACGAAAAGAGACAATGAGTGACAAGGAAGAAGAGGAAAAAAGGGAAGGAAGAGGACACTGAGCTGGTTTCAGTTACAAATATTATAGTTTTTCCTACATTATGAATAATATGAGGTGCAGAGCTGTAGATACGTAGAGGTGTAGACTAGATGCCAAAGTGTAGACCTAGAAATCTAGCGGCCATGATGATGATGATGATGATGGCTATATGATGTCATCTTCCTCCGTCCTCAGTCTGACCTTTGCTTGATGAGTCAGATCAGACAACATGACATCTCTCCTCCTCTACTGAGACTTTTCATCATGAAGGGAAAATTGTTTTAATGAATCATCTGCTACACACACACGCACACACACATCCAGCTTTCTGACTGTCGTCTGCTGCTGATTATAGATCACCTTCCTCTTCCTCTGCCCTCAGATAAAACATCTCTTCTTCTCTTCATCACTGTGTTGGAGACTCTCACTGCAGACTCATATCCTGTCTGGGATGTGTAGTGACCCGTAACCCTATGTGGGTCTGATGTGGAGGAGTGCGCCACCTCCTTCAACAAACAGAGGGTGAGTTTGTGGTGCTGAGCAGCATCCTCCAACAGCCTCTGTTCTTTAATCTCCTCACCAGCCTCCAGATTACCTCAGCCTGGATGTAATAACGGCAGACATATGGCCCCACACCGACACCCTCCTGCAGCCTGTCAGCAGATGAGCAGATGAAGCAGCAGCTTGTTCCTCAGCCACAGTTGGTGGTTCACTCTCTCACCTCTCCATCAGCTCCACTCAGTCATCTCCAAACAGTCCCTGCTCTCCCTCCACATACAAGCTCTTCTGAGGTTGAGGACCTGCTCCTCTGCTCCAGATGTTACTTAGGGATATACCAGTGATCATCACTCATGCTTTGTCAGCATAAGTGATACCCAGACTGTGTTTACAACATGAGGCATCTAATTTTGGCCTAACTGTATTTGAATTACACAAAGAACTTCAGTACAGCTTTTAGGTGACTGACCCCATGAATGAACTAGAATCTGAAAGTCACAGCTTCTTGTTTTAAGAATTCAACAAACACAATACACCTTCACTTCTAACTAAGTACTGAATTTCCTTCCTGAATCACTTCATGTTATCAAGGTGAAAAGTCAGTGATTGGGGTTTTGATGTTTTCTGACCAAACTTGTTTTCTATCTCAGTCTGTCATCTTATCTCTCAGTGTCATATCAATAGCAAAAACTGGAGCATCAACATCAGCATGAAGAAACACACAGAGACCCCAACTAACTTCCACAACTGGTCACTTTTGGTCACTTGGAAATTGGAAACAATGTGACATGGATGGATTAATTGACAAAAAAACAACTCAAGACATGTGCGATTTCTCCATGATGAATTCTTCCAAACATCAGCAGCACTTGCAGTCAACACAGAAGCTTTATCAGACCAAACATTTTGGCCCGTGGCCTTGATGAAGGTCCACAAGCCTAAAAATGTTGATCTAATCAAGAGTTAGGACCATTTCAGACTTTTTCTGTTCCCCATGTACCTAAACCAGATTAAACCACACCAAAAAACTCCACTCTGTATCCAGACTTTGGAGATCCTTCAACTTTTCCACCATAGTGTTCATATGTGAGGTTTTGATGTTCATGTTCCCATGATGATGAACTGTGATAATGAAGATCCTTCTCATCTTGCTTTCATCTCACCAGGTCACATTTTAGTTTCTCCAACCCTTTGGTTCATGATGAAGCAGCTCCTGATGTTCCCATCGGCCTCAGCCATCCAACTACATTTCTGAGTGCTGGTAGGTCACAGTTTTCTACATCAAATAGCTTTTTAGTAGTGAAGTTGTTTTACTGATTGAATAACGCAGTAGCGTCCACAGAAGCTACATTTCCCCCAGGCATTTCAAACCTCCACGTACCTATCCTAAATTCTGCTGATGCCCGTGAATTGTCTGCTGTAGTGTTGCAGGCAGGGAAGCATGCAGCAGGTGACAGTGCCGGGGGGGGGGGGTTTGATGTAGAAAATAAGGGACTTTTGTCATTTTCTTGTAGTTTCTTGTAGTTCGATGTAGAAAATAAGCTACTTTTGTCATTTTCTTGTAGTTTAGCTTGCTACATTTCTCTGGTGGGTAGCGTCAGTGTAGTGAAGCTTCATTTTCTGTAGAATAACTTGTATCTGAGCTCACTACATTCTCCAAGAAGCTTGTCCAACACTGGCCTCAGCCATACTAATAAGGAAACATGATTGAGCCAACTGATCAAATTGATAAGACAAAAAAGATGAAACTGCAGCTTTAATCTTGCAGCCTGATCTGTGTCGGTCACATCCTCTCATCACCAATCAACAAGATATGTGACACGTTTGGTGAAACACCTTAGCTCATCTGTATCTGGACGATCTAGTAGAAAGCAGACGAGGTTTAGCTCGCACAACATCTCACTCTCTGAGCTTATCTCCAGCATCTCTGTGCAGCAGCTGTTTGAAGTCGAGGATCCTCCGGCTTGAACCAACACAAACTAAAATCTTATTCCACAGTAATGAACAGTTGAACCTTCACAGTTTCCCCTGTGGGCGCAGCACATGCTCATGTATTGATACCAGTGTAAAATGTGTAACCAGCAGTAAGTGAAGGCTAATGAGCAGGGAGAGAGTCACCGCTGTTTACTCCGAACACACTACAGCTCAGGCAAAACACAAGTCCCTGATGGATAAATTATCTGACACAGAAAAATAATAATACAAGTTTTTCACGGGTGAATCAAAGAGGGGGAGGAGAGGAGAGGAGAGGAGAGGAGTTAAACACATACGTTCAACCTTACACACTTTACAAAATAAGTGACAATTATTGTTACTGTTTTACAAAACTGAGAACAGGTGAGTCATGACGAGAAACGTTACAAAAGATGTCCTCAACCCCCATAAGTCCAACACCATCTTATATTGAACCAGCTCAACTCTGATACTTGCAGCCACCGGACCTTTACACATGTGCTCAACATCAACCTGAACCCTTCATTTAATTTCTTCAGATGAGTCAAAAGCTTATCTTGATGAATCAAACACTTGACCAGACAGCCAGTTCTTCACTCTGCTGCTGAATGTCTGAAACCAAAACTTTACAATCTGTCTTCAAAAACATGTCCCAGTCTTCAGAGTCACATCTGGGACAGTTGACATGAAAATGACCTCCTCTTCTTTGGTCTATGTGCCACTTGTCTGTAGCCACGTCCCCATACAGGGACTTCCAGCTGCCTCTTGGAGTTGACCCTGGTGCCAACACACCAAGCCACCTCCACAAAACTTCACAGCTACGGCACACAGGCTCGTGTGATGTGATTATCTCCTCATTCTAACCTGCACAACTGTCACTCTCTCTGCAGCACATCCCTCCATCAGCCTGTTAACCTCTGTGCAGGAACCGCATCATGTGAAAATAAGTTTTGCGGTGGCTCATGTAACAGTGAAGTCACCAAAACCCCAGCCCCCCCCCCAACTCACTCTGCAACCCCCCACCCCCTGTCCCCCTACAGAGAACAGTTGAATAATCTCCTGGCTGTTGTAATCCTGTGACATAACAGGCTGGCTGAGCGCCTCCTGCAGCTTTTTAACACAGACTGTGAATCTGGACCAGACAGCTTCAAAACACACACACACACAGAGGCAAACAATAACAGGGATTTACTCCCCATGACGACCACTGGTTCCAAAATGGTTGATGTTTTTATCGGGAAAGATCCAACAATATGGACACCTTCACTCACATTTCTCGGGTCAGGAGTTATGTGCTGGTGGTGCAGAGGTTAAAGCCTTGGAAGTGGAGATGTACTGTAGGTCCTTTCTGCTATCAGTCATCATGCAAAATATCAACTCTCTGCCCAACAAGAGTGATGAGGAGCTGGAGATATAGATGAAGACTCAGGAAGTAGACATTTTTTCAAATCAAAACAATACTTGTGTACATCCCACCAATGGCTACTGCTGAAGTTCCATGTGAAGTTCTCCATGAACTCATTGCTAGGATACAGACTAAACATCCTGAGACACTTGACTTCAGTCATGTCTCCCTGATGGACTCACTGAGGATGTGGTGGAGAGATACACGCTGGTGGAGGCCATTCTGAACATCTCAGATCATCCTCTTCATAACACCTTGATGGACCAAGAGAAGAGCGGTGGTGGACGGCTCCTCTCTCTTCACTGCAGGACGGAGAAATATAGAAGATCCTTTGTACCTTCAGGCATCAGCCTTCTTCATTCTTCTGCAAATGGTTCATGAGCTGACAGACAAATGAATTTCCCTTTGGGGATTAATAAAGTAATTCGTATTCGTATTCGTATTATGCTAAATGCTAACTGAAGCCCCCAACTAAAAATCTTCCCGTCCCTTACTCTGGAGCACCTGGTCTGTTGCTGGATGGCAGCAGAGAACAGCAGATTGTTTTCCTTCACCTCCATAAACTCCCAGAATTCCTTCAACGGCCTTTTGCTGAGATGCTAAAGTGGCTAAGTCTGCACAACCTTCTCATTCAAGTTGTACCTACATCATGTTTTCTCAGGCATTGCTTTCTCACATGTTTTGTCTCCTGCTATGGGTGAGTGACTGCAGGAGTCTCAGTCAACATATAATCCCTCCAGTGAGTTCTGGGTCTGCCCTGGGGCCTCCTCCCAGTTGTACATGTCCAGTAGATCTGAAAATGGTGCACAGGAGGAGGCGTCCATATCAGATAACCAAACCACCTC
Source organism: Caranx ignobilis (assembly GCA_021432705.1). NCBI lineage: Eukaryota > Metazoa > Chordata > Actinopteri > Carangiformes > Carangidae > Caranx > Caranx ignobilis. The sequence continues at coordinate 33,530,358 of MU270012.1, forward strand.
TACCTGCTCCTTTTGACGTGAAGAGCAGTTGTCCAAGCTCCACACCCTGTTTCTAACGCCAATCCCAGCCACCCTACAGAGGAGGCCCATTTCAGCAGCTTGCGTCCACAGCGTTTTTTCAGTCATTTCCCAGAGCTCATGCCCAGAGGTGAGGGTTTGCACAAAAATCAACTCAGGAGCGCTGCTGTTTCTTCACCACAATGGTCCACATTACTACGTAGTATGTCGCCCTGTCAATCTCCCTCTGCATCTGACCACTGTGAAAAAGATGCTTAGATACTCAAACTATTTCACTTGTGCCAGTAAACCACTCCCAACCTGGAGGGGGCAGTCCACCACTCTCCAGCTGAGACGCATGGCCTCAGACTTGGAGGTGCTACAGCTTCACACTCAGTTGAAAACTATCCCAGTGAGCAGGGGTCCCGTTGTGATGACTCCGTCAGGACCACATCATCTGCAAAGAGCACAGATGAAATCCTGAGGCTGCTCAACTAAAGTGTATTGATGGGAAACTTCTCACAGCCCTGTGGTTTGTTCCACGTCAGATGTTACTGAACTGAAGACAGCAGTCGTTACTCAAATTTCTTGTTACCCAGGGTGTAGGCGTCTCCAAGGAAATAGCAATAGCCAATGTTATCATAATAACCACAGAGATCCGCTGGCTATGGTGTTTGAACAGCATCAGAGATAGAACTTATCTGAAACTGAGGCATTTCTCATATCTTTACAACCAAACTCAGATTAATCTAAATGAGTCTATACTACACTTTTCTCAGACTGTAACCATTCCACAGCTCCTAAGCATACTGGACACTGAACATACTTACTTTTTTTTTGCCACTTGATCTTTCTTTATGTTTTTTAATTACTCTTATGTGAAAACTTACAGAAATAAAACTGTACTGGAACAACCTTTCGTCACCTTTTTATTTATTTTATTCATTTTTTTTATTCATTAATTTTCATCATCATTACTATTCATTTGTTTGTTTTCTGTGACCATATGTTTATTAATGCTGACTGTGCAGATCAATGTTGTGCTGAGCTCTTTGTTGTTGTTTTCATTAAAAACACAAAAGAATAAATCTTAATAAAAATATTCTTTATATATAAAACTATAATAATAATTTTCTTTGGCTGTTGAATCAAAAACATGTTGGGATGTTTCAGTATTTATCATATATCATGCTTCGTGAATGGGTCTTAATGAGATAACTACAGCAACAGTTTTTATTTTTAGTCAGACGTCATATATTTAATGAAAATCATCTCCAGCTCCACCACCACACCCCTCCTCTCCTGCTGCTCCTCCTCCTTCAATATCCAGCGGAATTGTGACTGACAATTCCCAAAATAGTGTCTACAGGACGAGTGAAGGTGTCTTGTTTCCTGCAAGTCTCCAAAGTCAACAATCAGACACCAGTTCCTCACCAGACACGGTTACACACAACTAACACCACAACCAGTGTCACTGAACAGCGACCAAAGTCTGTTTACCAAACATCAGTGAGAGTGGAGGATCCTCACAAACAACAGAACATCTCTGGTTGAAGAGCATAGAAAGAAAACTCTCTCACACACGCACACACACACTTCTTACCTTTCATGGCAGAAATGACAAAATACATATTTATAATCCAGACTCTTGGAGGAAACAGGAGTGGGAGGGTCCTCCGTGTGTGTGTGTGTGTGTATGTGAGTGCGCGTGTGTGATCAGCAGCAGCTCTGTCTCTGCTCTGACATCCTGAGCTGCTGCTGCACAGCATGAGGAGCCATGTGACTGTGACATCATCAACCCTGCCCCGCCCTCCCCTTTTGATTGACACACCAGGCAGCCAATGACAAGAAAGGGCAGGGAGGAGACAGCTCTGATAGGCTTTGTGTGCGTGTGTGTGTGTGTGTGTGTGTGTGTGTATCCTATTAAACATGAATAAAATAATATTTATTTTATGCTAAATGCTAACTTGCATTTTTTATTTAATTTGTCACTTTTTACTAAACAACCTCATCCAGTTATGTGCAGAGTAAAGTAGAAAAAAGTCCCCATGTTAGCTCCTGCAGCAATTTAAGGAGGAGGGAAACATCAAAAAATCAGCAGTTTCGGTAAAACAAAGAGCAAAGAGCTGTTCCTGACAAAGTCAAACATCCAAAACCGGGAATATTCCTTTAAAGTGCAGATGCAGGTGCAGCACAGGTGTGCACTGGTACCTGAGCAGACTCCTCTGCTCCTGCTGAACTCATCTCATGGTTGTACGTTTATTAAAAAGTCAGCGTCACCTAAAGCTCATCCTGTTTGTTTACTCCAACAGCAGAAAGGTCAAACCAAAACATTGTGGTTTTTGGGGGAACCACGTCTTGGTGCCTGGTGCCCCATGACTTCCTGTAGTCTTGCTGGTACAGTGAGGTTGCCAGGCAACAAATAATCAAACCTTATAACTTCCCCATGAACCAAAGATGTGGCCATCCCTGTGTGTCTAAAAAAATTAGTGGAAGTTTCTTTCTACTGATGAGATCCCAAATTTAAAAAAAGTGTGGTTCATATTCTGTATCATGTTAAAACTGATATACAGAAACATTCAAATGTAATTATAAGAGAAAAAGTTTTAAGTTAGTGTGTTGTGTCAAAGTTTAGTATCAATACGTTTCCTCCATCAGGAGGAGAGTGGCATCATGACAGACATGCCATAATCGTTGCACAATAACAAAACCACATGTCATGTTTGTGCTGCCTCCCTCCTTCACTGCGGTTCACAGAGCAAACATTTCAAAGAATCAGAGGAGAGGAGGCAGCGAGCAGACATGAGGAGGAAGGTGTCAAACAACAGAGAAAACAACCAGAAGTAACCAAAGAGGAAGAAAACACAGGACCACATGCAGCAAGCCAGATCTGAGAGACAGGTTCTGCAGAAATCTCTCCACCAACCTCACCAGATCCAGACATACACATACATACACATATACACACAAACACATACACACATTTGCACATTATCAGCTCAATAAACACTCAATAAGTAAAACAAGTGATGACTGTTCATCAGCTCTAACAGTCAACAACAAAATTACTTGTCATTTGCACAAGTGGCCCTGAGAGCAACAAGGTTTTGTGGGGTAGTTTTTTTAAGATGATGGTGTTGGATGTTTTGTGCTGTTTTCGCTGTGGCAGTGGCCCTGAGAGTTCAACGCACTGCAATTCAAGAAAGCACATGTAAATGAGCTGCTAATTCAGAAAACGACATCAATTCGACAACACATACACACTGCAAAAGACAGAACAGAACAACAGAACGGAAGTGTTTCCAGGGACACACAAAAGTGTCTACTGACTTCTTCTGAAGGACCATCCACTCTCCTGACATCCTCTAATTCAGGGGTTCCCAACCACTGGGCCGTGGACTAGTACCGCGCCGCTACTGGACCTCAACCCCATTGAGCAAATTTGGGGCAAGTTGGAAAATAAACTCCCGACTGTGGGCCATGGTGAACTACTCTTATGACCGCTGCTGTGGTGCTAAAAAGGTTGGGAACCCCTGCTCTGATTGACCACCCAGGCACTAAATACCATGAATTAACGTAAACGACTTCACTGACTTAAAACATGTCAAGACCTTTTGTACATAGTTGGATTTTAATGTGTCAGACATGTCCTTGATTTTAGTGTACTTGATTATGTTATCAGATCAAAGATTTTGATAGATAGATAGATAATCAATACTACACGACTTGGAACTTGAGAAGAAAAACAAGAATGACGCAAGGCTCAAGAAAAACCTTTACCCTAACAGCACTTTAAAGCAGTTGAACTTCAGCTGCCTCCACAGTAACAGGATGTGTTCAAGTGTCTCTCCTGCTCCCGTGTTGTTTCTGTGCATCAGTGGATAAAAACACAGAATTTTCCTCTGAGAAGTTAAATAAACTATATTTCAGCAGTAAGGACGGGAGCGAACAGCTTCACCCAACATCCCACTCTGCTTCATAAAACAAATCCCAGCTGAACCATGGAGCACGAGTGAAAACGATTAAGCTCCCTGAAAACAGCCGGGCTGAGTAAACGTCAGAGCGAAGTCACTGAGGCTTCGGGCGAGAACGACTCCTGCCAGCAGAGAGAGGAAACTGAGGAGCAGCAGGAGCTTCATTCTTCTTCCAAATTGGCAGAACAGGAGGATGATTTACGCTTCGAAGGGCTCGACGACTGGCGGCAACGCTCTCCACCTCCCCCTCATCACACCCAGTCAATAAGATTCTCAGCAGCACGTACTGAGTTGTTTGGAAAATGCCTCCACAGCACCCTCAGGTTCAGTGTTTCTCCCCCCGATCTTCCCGACTGCAGGAGGATCTCACATTCATTATCCATCCTTATCAGCTCTAATGAGAGGGACTCGACTCATGGCAGCAGTCCCCGGTCACACAATCATCCTTATCTGTCCTCCACACTCACAGCTCACACATGTTTTACAGAGAAAACTGGAGGAAAAAATTTTAAAAATAAACTATGACTACACCACAGAGAGCAGGAGCTGCTTTCAAAACTTTCAGCAAACATCTCAAGATAATCTACAGAGCTCAGTGTGAACCACTGAGGCCACAGATCTCAAGATTACAACAGCAAAAACAGGCCAGAGCTAAGGATTCTGGGAAGTCAATCAACCCATTGTCAAACATCTTACAACACCTGAGGTCTGAACCATGGTTACTGAAGTAACTTTAGGTTTAACTATAAGTTACCAGGGTTAACAGCACCAGTCAAAACCTGTCAACAGCCAAACTACTGACCAATCAGATCATTGGAAAAGCAGAGGTATCCTTCCTACAGGATCCTGACACAGACAAAAGACCTTACAATGAAGTGATCAATGATAATGAGCAGCACATTTCTATAAGTCAGTGGAGTTTATCACACATTTGAAATAAGAAGCAAACCTCTGGTGGGTGCACGGTGGTCGAGTGGTTAGAGCATATCCCATGTTAGCATGGGCTGAAGTAGGGATCGCCAGTTTGACTCCCATCCAAGGTGACCTTAACCACATATCATTCCCCTACTGTGTCTCCCTGCAATACTGTCTGCTTTAAATAACTTAATGAAACCTCTGGTGTCTGTGATTAGAACAATAATCCTTACACTGATTAATATTTCCACAATTATAAATTAAATGTATAAATGTTAACTCTTTCAATTTCTCTTTCTTTCAGCAGTAGAAGCCGTCTGACATTAACTTCAGCTGAAACACGTGTTCATCACAGATCATTTTTCATCAGACAAGAGCTACAATACTGGACTTACAGTATATTCCTATTTCAGTTGAATTGAAAGTCTATATAGATTTGTGTTATTGCAGTTATTAGCTCATACTGTGGCATTAGTATATGAAATTATCTGCTTGTGTCAACGTCCACAGTTCTGAAGATGTTGTTTATAATTAAAAGCTCGATCTCTTTTACATGAACACTCTTGCCAGAGAGTAAAACCTAGTGTTAGGTGAGCCAGAAGAGGACCTGCCACTTAGTACAGATAATACAGGAAGGTCAATGTCAGGGTCAGTTAATCCACATAACTGAAAATTGTCCTGGATATAATGGACTGTCTGTGTTGGAGCAAACAGCAGGACACAGTGAACTTACATGTGTGTGTCTTCTTCACAGCAGCTGGTGAACCTGCAAGACACAGAAAAGAGACACAATCATAGTCAAGTGACCTTGGGTTTTTTGAAAGGCGCAATATAAATTTGAGTTATTATTAGTCATAGCGTTGATCATGTGGAGAGCTGATGTTGATTGTTGTGGATGCTGACAAATATTGATCTGAGGTGAAGCAGAAACTTCTGGGTTCTGACAAAGAAAAAAAAAAAAACTCATTCACGCTCAGTGACTGAATATCAATGATCCTCCTTCTACAACATGAGCCTGTCACCTGTCACTCTAGTTTAAGAAAGATCCACAACCATCATTACCGTGACTTGCATCATAAATGAAAGCACGTGGCAATAAACCTGATTCTGATTCACAGGCTGAACATCATTAGTGAGTCAAGCGTCTGTGGTGCGTTCACATGTCTAAAATTTGTGATAGACATGAAGCTGCAGTATGGATGAGACCATGTTACTATGACATACATATCCACGCTGTGTATGTATCTGTAGTTTTTGGTAGACTGTGACAACCCCTCCCACTCTTTTGTGGGGTTCTTTGTGTGCGCTGGCAGTTTCTTAGAGGATCCTTGCTGATGAGATCGGTGGAGCTGCTGAGTGGGATGTCATGCACCTGGGCAGGCTGGGCCCAGGTTACATATATGGCTCCTCATTTGCTCTCTCTCTGTCTCTCTCTCACACCACTGGGTGGTTTGGTTTGTTGGTTATTCTTGGGTTTCTCACCCATAACAACACTGCATTCACCACTGACACAGCCCCTCATGGCATTTTCTTCTGTATTTCTCTCGCCTGGTCTCCTTAATGCTTGTGTCTCAAATGGTGAGTAAGACCACTTCATCTTCATCATCACGTTGATAAAGTCGCCAGTGAGAGAAAACAAACCCAGCGACAGGTTAGTCAATTGGTCTGAGATCTGCAGGTTTATTTATTGTCTGTTAAAGTTCATCATGAATAAATATACACACACATACACACACACGCACACACTCAGACCTGAAGTGAGTCTGATGTGTGGACGTAGACGCTCAGCAGTTGAGTGTGACGCAGCTCGTCGTCTGTCTGTCTCCTGAGGGCCGCGCCAGGCGCAGACAGTTCCCGGGGCCAAAATCTGTCAGGGCCACAGTGACTCCCTCCTCTGATGGTTCTCTGCTCGCTAAGCCCATCTGGACAAGGTCAGACGTGTGTGTGTCCATCTGTGCAGTGTATGTGGGTCTTTCTATACGTCAGTAGGACTGAACAGTGTTTTTCAGTTTCTTTAAACAATTTCCTAAATGTTACAGACACAAAGGATCAAAAATCAATATTGTGCTAGCACCCGCCAACGCAGGTGTAGCCATGGGGGTATCCACTGCAAGCACTGCCGGTGCTTGCCCTGTGGTGGTAGCCTAGGGCGCAGATCCGGCTAGCACCCACTTCTGTGATCACCAGCAGTGCTCCATACTTGTTCTGGCATAGCCGTTGAGGTTCCTGTTGCCGGCGACGGCCACGACTGGGCCCGACTTCACTCCAACTTGTATTTTCTTTACTGGTAAGTGTGTATCTGCTATTTCTCCTGGCTTGACGGCATCCAGTCACTATCTTGGTGGTAGTAGCAAACATACAAATGAGAACTTTGAAGGCCGAAGTGGAGAAGGGTTTCCTGTGGACAGCAGCAGAACATGGGTCAGTCCTGACAACTGCTGTCAGGGGGCGTGCACAGTTGAGCCCGAGGGGAGTGGCCCAGTTTGAATGTTGTGTTTACAAACTGCAACGTACAAATCTACAGGCTCTACTTTTAAGTGCTTTATTTAATTTGCAAAATGTTTCCTGTTCATATAGGCTCTGCTAGGGGGCCTACACATGTTAGTCTACCCAAATCAGTCAGTCATCAGCAACATCAGCAGCACAATGGCCGCCGACCACCACAGGTGAATTTTCAATTTGTTTTTTTTCAGTGCAAAAAACAGTGTTCAGTGTGATCGGCCCCGCAGAGCTGCAGCAGCAGGAAGCGTCATGGTGATTCTTCTAGTGTTTGTGCTGTAATTCATGTTTTTGTATATGAAGATGTGCCCACGTTTAAATCACCACATTAAATGTATTTACATAAAGCCCCCCAAGTAAAGCTCAATTCTATTGTCAAGTCTCCTTCCACCAGCCATCTGGTAGTCTGACATTGCAGACACACACAGGCACACACATGCACACATACATAGAATACACAGCAGGTCACTCCATCACTGTCAATGAGCCTGTGGAGTCTCCTTGTTCAGTCCTTCAGTCACCTGAGGGCAACAGTTTTAGTAAAGTGTCTTTTACTAACTAATGTGTCACCTGATTTTATTTGGACCCTTTAATCATGGTGGGTCAAATAAAATACAGTAGGTGCTCAACCATCAGAAATGATCAGGACAGCACACCTCACCCCGCAAAGTTCTTGAACTTTTGGAAAGCACTTCCCCTGTCCAGGGACTTTTTTAAATTTATGCTCTGGATGGAAAAGCACATAGTTTCTGAAAAGGTTGCTGGTTCCTGAGTAAAGCCCCTGTGGTATAAATTAGGCTTTATTCTCACAGGCAGGAATGAAGAACAAACTCTGACAATCTTGGTGGAAAAGTCAAAGAGCTGATAAAACAGTTGTGGATAAAAGTGAGGTGTAAATATCTGAGAGGAGGTGAAGTGTCTCTGACAGAATCCTGCTGCTGACACTCACCGTCACTGAACCTGAGTCTGCTGTCAGATAAATGTCACCTAATGCTGATCTGATGATCTGCTTCCTGTCGGATGACTCAGAGCAAACACTGAGCTGAGCGCTGTGGTATTACTGAGAAAGCTTCAGCGACATGCACCCGGCCATGCACACAATGCTGCGGCTGCTGAGGAGGAGACTGAGAAAGAAAAAGGTTAAAAAAAAAAAATCTGGTTGATTTCATTGATCACCGAACACTGACCTGGAAAACAACTTGATTTAATGTGGCTGCAAAAACCCTCCTCAGCAGAAACACAGCAGGTCCGGTGGGTGGCATCGTTTATCTGCAGCGACCTTTGACTGCCTCCAAACACAAATCCTACACACTCACATACACACAACCTAGTGTACACACTTCATATTTCAAAGACGTGAACAGGCGCCGTCTTCTTGCTCCTACAAGGTTTTATCATGGAATCTAGGCCAGATTAGAATATTCATTAGCTCTGCCCTTTTCAACTCCAGGATGCAGGAGGAGGAGATGATGCTTTAGCTCTCTAGACTCTGGTAGGAGTGTCCCGACAAAGATTTTCATGGTCTAATCAGATTCATCAGAATTTGCCTTAAGTCGACTAATCGTTAAACATGTTGTTTTTGCCTTGTTGATTCATGATCTCATTTGCATCTTTTTTTCAGAGAAAAGAGCTGAAACACCCAAACAGATTTAATTCTTCAGCTGACATAAGATAACAATAACAGGACATTCTCCATCCATCCTTTTCCTCATCTCACTCATTAGGCTCACATGTGTGACATCACCATCTCTGTTTTGAGGACGGCGTAACAATGAGTAGAGTTTGTGCCGTGATTTAATGCGTGTGTATGGAGAAGGAAAACCTGTAAGTCCCATTGTTGTGTGGTCATGATACATGCGTCAGGGCTTGTATAGTTGGTTCAGGCGTCGGGTGTCACAGCACCATGGACAGCACTGTTTTTTGTGTGTAGTAGGTGTATGTGCATGTGTGTGTGTGTATACAGGTGCTAGAACGCATCACTGAGTTTAATCTTGTAAATAAAGCTTTTGGCCCAAATTCAATTTTCCCTCCACTGAAGGGAAACGACATGAAGTGAAGAGAGAGAGACAGGTGGCTAACCCCCACTCAGGCTCCTTCCCGACCCAGGACGTTGTCCCCCCCCTCGGACCTCCTCTACTGTTGATGTTTGGATCAAAATAGGCTATGCATCATGAATAATTAGAAAACAAAGAAATTCTATGTAATATAAGATGTTCAGCAGCAGCAAGCACTCCCATATCGTCAGAATGGTATGATCTTTTTTTGTCATAACCACATTTTGCGATGATTCAGCAGCAAAACTGCTGGTCGAATCAGACTCCTCTGAATTTAATCAATTATTCGGGGTCGCCCTTAGACACTGATGATGTGCATCAACACAACAACTTAAGGAGAAACCATCTGCTACCAAAAGTGATGAAGTCAAGAATGAAATGAGATTGTAAGCAAATATATAGCTTTGCATCCTTCTGTAGATGTTTTTCTGTAGAGCTGAAACACGACGCAACATCAGTGAAGAACCAAAAGCTGCAGTTCCTCTCCCGACCACTAGAATGCATCTCCATCAGTGAGTCAGTCCCCATTGACTCCCATGTTTAAAAGTCCAACTCTACAGCATAAATAAACATGTTCACACCCTGGTACAAAAACAGTTTTGGTCTCTACAGCTAATTTCCTCCTTCATGATGACTGTTTGTAGAACTAGTTTACTTATATGGACGAATGTGGGTGGGTCCATTTTGAGCGACAGGTGGGTGAGTGTCTGCTTGGCACAAACCAACATGAACCAAAGTCTCAGCTCACACAGGCCCCTCTTCTTTGGCCATTTTTGGATTAGCTTTAAATTAGAGGGTGGAGTCACTCCCAAAATGGTGACAATGGAGCAGCTCACTCGACATTAAAAAGTCAACCTGTGATCAGCTGATTCTGATCCAGCTACATGAACAACAGACCACAGCTGTAAACGTAATGTCAGTCTGTATACTGAACCAATGGTTGAAACTGCTCTCTGATCAGCAGTGGGTGAAGGCAGCTCAGTGTGCCTCCTCCTCCTGCTCCTCCTCCTCCCTCAGCCTCTGTGCAGTCTGTCACAGATCACACACTGACACACTGACCCAGAACCTGCAGCTCACTGCTGAAATATTCAGAGCTTCACTGAGACGACTGACTGAGGACTCACTGTGTGGGACGCTCACAGTCTGACTCTGAGTTTGGAGACAGAACTCAGACGTCAGATGTGTTCACATATCCTCTTCCTACATCACTTTCATAATAAATCTAAATTTGTTCATTTTATTTGTGGACTGTTGAGGTGTTTGAAGCTGCTCATGTATGTATACAGAACTTTACTCACTCTACTGTTCATTTAAACACAACAGCAGACAGAGGAAAATTAACTGCTCACGTTTTGAAGGAGATCAAGAAAAATGGAAGAAAAAGAAGGCAAAGAAGGAGAAGATCAAGACAAAAAGATGTAGGTGAAAAAAACTATAGCTCCATGAGAATGAGGTTGAAAAGGTTTTGTTTGTTTGTTTTTTTCACTCAATCTAATTAAAGCAATCATAATAATGATAAAAACTGTTCTCTGAGTCAATCGTTAAGTTTTATTGCTAGGTGACATCTGGTGGTCATAGCGATTATGACAGGACCACTGGGAAAAATGATGATGACACGGAGACAAAGCCCTTGTCAGGCAGAGGTGGATGGATGACTGTGACACAGTGGAGAGTGTTAGATTCGAAGCACTTTATACTGTAACCATGACAACAAAGACGATCTAATGTTCAGGAGGTACTTTTTTTTTTTATACCCACCGTCACCGTCTTTCCTGAACCTGACCAAACCATGACCACCATTAGGATAACCACGGTGACAATAATAGGTCCACCACTCACTACATTGTTAATGTAGGTTTGTTCATTACTGTAACCATGACAAAATCTGTTAAAAGTCATTTCTTTCAACCAGTGCTCCATTTAGTACTGATTGTGAGCTTGTCAATTAAAACCACCAACTGACGTAAGCCATGAGGGAACAATGTCTTTGGCAGCAGAACTGTTGATTGGAAAGCCAGGCTTTCAAGAGACAAGCTCACATCTCTCCAATCAAGTAAGACACAGTATCTATTTATTTCGAGCTGGGGTCAGATGACTGTATGTCACAGTGGTTCCATAGTGTAGTGGTCATCACGTCTGCTTTACACGCAGAAGGTCCTGGGTTCAATCCCCAGTGGAACCAAACCTCTGTCTTATGGCTGAGGTGAGATCAAATGAAGACAATCCCATGACAGATGTTGGTGGGAGGTCTGTTTCTGTCTATATGAATGCTTTCTTAGCAATTTTGCCTGATTAGATAAATGTTGATAATCATGATTATGATGATGATGATGAAAAGAGGTTACTCTCCTGATGCATGGTGGGAAAAACAGGATCTAGTACCTTGCCTCAGTTTACTGGCTGTAAATTAGAAAAACACATTGTCAGATGTGCAGATTTGGACAATTCTATGGTGGTCCTTAGTGTACCACAACTTAATAAGAAACACATGTAAAGACACAAATATAAGATACAAATCCAAGAAAGAACTTCATCAATTTGACAACACATGCACTGCAAAAACTCACACCATAACAGAAGTGTTTTCAGAGGCAAAAGAAGTGACCGAGCTGGCTAAAGACCAGTCCTAAGTTATAATAAACCAAACTCCCCTCATTTTCAAACACCACTAACAGGTAGTTCTTGTCACCACTTTTAGGGTCAAGAAGAATGAACAAAACTGTGTTTATTAGGTTGTTTATAACAGCAATATTCAGATATGATGTTTATTATGTCAGATGATGAAATATGAATGCTTTAAAGGAAATGACTGAAGAGTAGTAGGTAAGATGTGCAGGAATATACAGAGTGACGATCGTGTGGAGCCACTGTCATGGAGTGTTTTAATGTCAGCCTGCAGCCTCTTTCCTGTGCTGGATTTCTACAGCAGACTTCATCATCCTTACTTCTTCTGTCATTTTAAAACAAGTCACTGAGAGTTCACTCTCATCTCTCCGTCTAATCCTTAAATCTCGTTTTATCTCATCTTAAATCCTGAGTTCATCTGATGCTGTAGGCGACTGAAGGCAGAGAGAGAGGATGGCTGTTTCTTTTTGTTTTCACATCCCTGATGAGCGCTGCTGAAATGACTTTGGCTGCTGCTGCTAATGTGCTGTAATTGGTACGAGGAGCGGCTCGCTCCGAACAATTATAAGACGCAGGAGCTGTAATCGCTGCTGAGGCTCCGAGGGAGACGGGATGGATTCTCTCTGCTGTCAGCCTGCCGTGTTCCACACCTCCGCTGCTTCAACTCAGATTTCAGATGAAGCGGAGCAACAGAGACAGAAGTTTGTGGTGCAGCCTTCACCTGCTGCAGCTTGGCAGGACTACAGTCTATTTAGACATGTGGAGCTGAGGCCTGGGCTTCTGCAGGTCCTCAAATGAAGGAGATGGATATCAGACCTATGTGGCTCTTAACATCCAGTGTTTCTCAGAAAAGACCTGAATCTTTGATATTTAACAAACAGGAAAAAAGAAAAAAATGATTTTAAAATGTTCTTTTCCTTTGTCACCTCTGTGTATTCTGACCCTGCAGGGACGCTGCCTCCATAGCAGTCATGTTCTCTACAGCGCCACTAATGAATTATGGATAGCCCAGTGTCAGAAACCCTCAACCACCACGATACGTCTGGGTAGACAGCTTGAGACAAGACATTTTCTCTCAGACTGAGGGGTTCCATAGTGTAGTGGTCATCACATCTGCTTTACACGCAGAAGGTCCTGGGTTCAATCCCCAGTGGAACCATAATGATGTCTAATTTATGAGAGATTAATTGCTCATTGTCTTTGACAACAGATTTCAGGCTTATTGTCTCATGGCTCAAGTCAGTTGGAAACAAATAAATCTAAATACCAGGCTTTCAACTGAAAAGCTCATTATCTTTCCCAGATAGAAGGGGAAAATGTCCAGGTCGCATCAGTGTGGTACCCTGGTGTCCAGAGAGGAGCTGGAGCCAATCACCAGTCTATTGGGCTGCCACACAGAGACAAGCACCCTCACACACTCACATTCACACCTATGAGCACTTCAGAGTCCTGGGCGGTCCCGCAGGGAACCGATGCAGGCACGGAGAGAGCATCCAGACTCCAGAGTTCTCATATTTTAACACAGGATCAGCTTCTCTTTTAGTGGCAATAACCTGGATCATTATTAACAAAAGATGAGCTCCAACAATCTGTCAGCCTTGTTCTCATGTGATAGGTTGGTTGTTGTCATGTGATTAACTGAAGGCTAAGAAACAGTACTGTATGTTCTTCACTCCCAATAAGAACAAATAAAATGTAGAAATATTCCTTTAAAAGTGATTTCATTTGTATTCAGCTGTGGATTCCTCAGGTTATCACACTGTAGCTTAAGTTCACAAGCCAATATGACAGAAGTACAATGCACACACTCACACGCACACACACTCCTAGCACAAAGCTGGTGGTAGTTGTTTCCTGTCTAACCGCAGTAACGTTCAACAACACATTAAAGAGCAGGAGCTTATCACCAGCAGCCAAACAACTGACACACTGCTGCAACTGTGTAGCTGGTACCTGAGCTGGGGAACTAAACACAACCAAACACACAGATCACACACACACACACACACACACTGACAGACAGAGATATTTGTGGTTGCTGAAAGTCCCCGCTTTGCTTTCATCTGGGCTGCAGGAATCGGCTGGCAGTGAATTACAAAATATCAAAAGTTGAACTTTTAAAGCTGCATATTTTGCTCTTCTCCCATATTTTATCTACTAGAAGATGTAAAAACTATCTCAGTGTAGTTTTACCACCCCCTTTTCTCAGGCTTCTCTCTGGAGCTTTAGTAACAACAGGTCAGTGTCAGCCTATCAGAAGAGAGGAGGCTGTGAGCCTCTCTTCTGATTGGCTGCCTTTTTCTGACTGATCAATTAAAAATAGGGCAAATTTCAGAGAAACCAATTCCTGCAAGTGTTGGATGGTGGGTCCAGGTAGGCAGGGCTTAGTGATTGCTTTGTTGTGACATCACAAAGCCACAGACCGCTGGTTTTAAGGCTCAGTTTCTGAATACAGGCTGTGTGCATTTCTTTATGGACTTTACTGTATGGAGCTTTAATATGAACAACAAGAAAAATGTTTTAACACAAATTAAATCAGTGTTTTGGACAGCAGCAGTCACTGAGTGATACAACTTCATCTGTCTTACTATTTCACAGCCACCGGCCCTTTAGCAATAATCTTACCCAACATACACACACACAGATCATCCCCTCCCGTGCATATTAAATATATTAAATAGATGGTTTGAGCCTCTCGGTGCTCCACTTGGACTTCATACTGTGAGAAAACATGCTGCTACTCCTTCTGTACCCCCTCCACACACACACACGCACACACACACACAAACACACACACAATCTCCTTCCCGCCCTCAGGGGCCCCATATGGACCCCGATGGATGAGCCTTTTCAAAGCTGCTCTCACAGACGTGAGCAGACAGACGCTGCACGTGGCTCTGAGAGTTTGAGGAGCTGGTCTGGTGGAGAGGAGACTGTGAATTAAGATGACTTCAACAATGTCAACAATTCAACAATTTCCCTCAGCTGTAAAGTACTTCCTGTTTCCTGGGCCTGAACTCTCTCATGTGTTGGAAGCAGTGTCAGTGAAAATTCTCTCTAATGTATATTTACAATGTGTGTGTGAGCTTTATGAAGACTGTTAACCATTAACTGTAACTGTTCAAGGTTCAAATCTGTTTTACAGAAAGTGAGAGGGGAGAGATTAAACACCCCTGAGTTTTTCTCTGCATATTTATCATGTGATAAGTAAATGGTTACCATGGATACCTTGCTTTCAATTCATTGTCTTTATATTTGCAGGTGAGATGGGGTTTTAGTTTCCGTGCATGTGGATCATATAGAGACAACATAAACAAAGCAGCTTCTTTCATGATGTGGTGTTGGGGGTTTTTACTCAACTGACAAGATGTGTGTGTGTGTGTGTGTGTGTGTAAGGCCTCAGGGGTAAACACAGCCTTGTGACATAGCAATGTGTGTGTGTGTGTGTGTGTGTGTGCGCGCGTGCGTGTGTGTTATCTCCACACTAACTGTTGTGTTCTTCAGACAGTGGAGGTGCTAAAAGAGATACTCCAACTGTGTGTGTGTGTGTGTGTGTGTTTCCCATCAAATCTGCAACAAAGCTCCTTCAACCTGCCACTGGTTTGTCTTGTCACAGTGTTTTGTAGCAAAAAACTTATACTGAAGATCCAGGTGCATGCTCACACACAGCAAACCCTGCACTCAACTCTGTCCTATAATATGCTCCATAATTGCATCTTTGGAAGCACAACTTCTTCAGTTAATTAGTAGTTGTTCATTAGATTGACCAAAATGCCTCAGATGGTGGGGATCCGAGGTCATAGGGTCATTGGATTGAGAAATCCATTATCAGAAGGTTCCATAGTGTAGTGGTCATCACGTCTGCTTTACACGCAGAAGGTCCTGGGTTCAATCCCCAGTGGAACCAGAAAGGTTTCATATTAAACTCTAGAGGTTCACAGTTCAGCATGGTTGAAAGCAGTGACAATGTGGGTTCAATCCCCAGTGGAACTCCAATAATGCTTATGAAGCTAACACAATAGTTACTTAGGTGAGTCTTAAGAACTCAAACCCTGTGGTACTTCAAGTATGTCATCTGCAGCAGAAATTCAGCCTTGTAAGATAAAATGTAATTTCTAGCTTTGTAAAAGGTAGAGTCTGGAGGTTTGTTAGTTGCAGTTTGTAAACAAAACATACAAACTGGGCCCCTCCTCTCGGGCTCAACTGTGCACGCCTCCTGCCCCTGACAGCAGCAGCAATGGTCAGAACTAGTCAGGACTGCAAAGAAAAGGAAATACACTCCGGGTGAAGCGCTGGAGCAGTGGACTGATATCCGGCTGTTGCTGGCAATGGGAGCCCCGAGGGCTATGCTGTGACGAGCAGGAGGGCAGTTGTGGTGAGCTGGGAAGTGGGTGGTAGTGGTGGATACAAGCTGCCACCGCTAGCGGAAGTTAGCATCGAGCTAACGGATGTTAGCAGTGGCGAATAGCATCCGCCACTAGCACTCACTAGCATCTGGGACAGCCAGCGGGGCTAGCAGCCCTCCTACTCATGCTGCACGGAACTTCACCTGCTCTATCATTGGCTGGAGAGAAAACACCAACTCTCCACCCAGAAGCGTCCCCAGAACAAAGAAAAAGACGGGCCTCTGCAGACACAGTCACCACCACACAGGAGTAGAAGCCCATAGGTGATGATTAAGCTGGATTTCATTTGTATAAGTCTAGCGTTTATTTTTGAGCAAAAACCTCCAGCCTCTACCTTTAACTGTCCATTTATCTGCCAAAGAGTTATCATTAGAGTATTTATTTTAACTTTAAAACCAATGTTTTTTTCTCTTCCTGTAAAATGATTTTAAACATTTAATGACTCACCCAGCAATAGCAGGTGTTCCTACTTTTGTCTAATTAAAATTGTCTGCAGGGGAGTTGAAGGTAGTGGAAGTTAGTAGTTCTCCACTACAGAGTACTGATACTGACAATCCCAGGTGCAGTGACATACTTTCCACAACAGGGGTCTCCAACACATTGCTAGCGAGCTACCGGTAGCTCACAGCCACTTTTCCAAGTAGCTCGTCAAAGGATTAATGAATCATACATAAATTTGAAAACTTGATTGGGCACTTGGCAAACCTGCACCTTTCCCTGCCTATGGCGGGCCGCCTGTGTGATTTTGGCCGCCACCTTGGTTGAAGCATGTGTGCGTGCATGGGGCCGTTCAGATATAACCTGTAGACGCGCATCATGCGCGCTCATAACCAAAGCGATGCCATAGTGGTGCACAGATGGTCCGCACAACACAGAGGAAAAATCTCAACTTTTTGGGAGGTAGCAAGCACACTGCATGTCATGTGATAAGAATCGACCAATCAACTCCACGGACCTGCTACTCCTGCAGCGACATGCTACAAGTCTCTCAGAGCTTGTTGGTGTCGTGACAAATCCTGGACCGGTTCCCTGTCCAGCTGTTTCTCCCCAACTGTTTCCCACATAGCTCCGACTCCAAGATGTAGAACGTGTATTATAGAAGTGAAACCCACATTTCAGCACCGCTGACTTGTATTACCAGAACAGACATGTCTTGTGATTTTCAGCTTCCTTTCATGTTTAATAGAGGAGAGAAAATATCTCACAGTAATATTCTCAGCTGTCAGGATGATAGAGGCTAAAAACATACAAAAAAATCAGAAATATTGAAAAAATCATTGTTACAAAACATGAGTAGCTCTCAGGCATTTTCGTTTTGTATAAGTAGCTCTCAAAGGAAAAACAGGTTGGAGATCCCTGTTCTACAATAATGGTCGACAGCAAACAATACTGGTGACAAGCCCCGCCCTAGCTTTGAGTTTTTACTGGGAAGACGTAATTATGCAGAACTGAATTGAACTCTGATAGCCATTTCAAGACAATTTTTAGGAGACTGGTCATCAGCATACATAAACTCAACAACATAGGTTTCACAGAGGGAACTATTGTATTCACTCCTGGGTGAAATCAGGAAACAGAACCCACAGTGGTTCCATAGTGTAGTGGTCATCACGTCTCCTTTACACGCAGAAGGTCCTGGGTTCAATCCCCAGTGGAACCACAGAAGGCATTACATTTATGTAAGTGTCTGAATGAAGTAACTTCAGGCTGGTCCCTGCCAGGTGTACTGTATTAATATGGAAAAGGAAATATTGCAAGTGGTTGCATTCATATGGATTCTGGGATATCCGGGGGAATAACCATAACTGGAAGCACATCTTTGACCAATCCAACAGATAGACTTGAGTAAATCTAATGTAAATAATACTCCTACCCTAGGTACTTAAATCTGAATGAAGTGCTTTGTTTGCTGACCATCTCACACTCACATAAATATAGAGAAAGATTTTCAGTGAGAGCAGCTCTCTGAAATCCTCCAGCTGCACGATGCTCTCTCTGAACGAGCTGGTCGAGCTTTTTTGATTCAGCTGCGTTACCACAGGGCAGCAGCTGCGCGGGCACATTGTTTACACCAGGAATGAAGAAATAAATAAGGAGCTGGTTTGTTTGAATAAATCAAATCATTTTGTTGTAAATGTCTCCTCTATTAAAGAAGCACATTATTTGATCAATTTTCTCTGCAGCCTAAAGAAAGCTCATTATGTGTCGCTCAGGAACAAAGTCACTGTTCTTGGTTCCTTCCCACCTGCTCATCCTGTTTGTGCATCTGCTGCTTTGGTTTTTCCGTCTTTTCAGCTTCCAAACTCTCCGGGCTTTAAAACATCAACACAGCTCTGTGTAATAAACAGGGGAAATGAATTTAACATGCACTGAATGGAGCCTCCCTGGCATCCATCTTTTCAATTTTCAGGGGGGCCGTCAGGCTGAGTTTAAGAGCTCTAAACTGGTAGATGATAAGTTAATCCTTTTATCCGTATCATTGCCGCGGGGCGACTGAAATAAACGCTGAAACGGGAGTTGGGAGAAATCTGGTGGAAGAGGAAAGTCTGAGAAGAGGGAACAGCAAAATGCAGCAGAGAAGGAATTAATGATAATGGTTTTATTTGACTCAGAGGTGAAGACAAGAATAAATGTGACTTCTGTCTAATAGATTTAACACAGGAAGACTCACTTCATCTCTGCAGTGCAGCGGAGGGGAGTGGCAGCATCACTGAGGCTGGAGGTTAAATCCACACTGGAGACAAGGTTTCACCTTAGGGAGGAACTTGCGTTAAAGTGTCTCAATGTCACACGTTTCACCTCCAACAAGCTGCAGTCAGAGAATAAACACCAAAAGAAGGGCGTGAGCGTGACGAACACTTGAAACGTCTGCAGCTGCTCTCCAGCACTGCAACACTGAACCATTCGGCACAACCTCAGACTGCGTTCAATGACAATGCTATTGACTGGACAGCAACCATGGGGTCAGCCCTATAATCTCAACCAACTGACTGAAGGCCTGAGTGATGATATTTTAGCTCTGGTTTTCTGACTGCTCATGAGCTGCTGTGAAGCAGCGAAGCACTTCCACTACACTGAGCATCACCTACATTATAACAAATCAACTACAGTGATTCTATGTCAGTACAAAGTTCCACCAATTCTGATTAATTGGACAAACCGACTGTGGACCTCTGGTTTGTTTTAAAAGGGTTTAGACCTTGGTTAATGTGGAGGATGGAGAATAAGTAGCCCTACAAGGATGTGTCCATCAAGAAGTCGGTGATACACCTGACACAACTGTTTGCCTTGTTTTGCTGCCATTTCATCTGGCCATTCAACCTTCTCCTTTTTTTGTGCCCTTGAGCACTGAATGCTGAAGCATGCACTGGTTTCAGCTATGCATCTAAAAACCGTGTTGACTGTTCTGCCTGCATCCTACAATAAACCTGTATGTGTGAGTGAGCAGGTGTGACAGCCCTTCATTCATCTCGTCCACTCTCACTTGAGCAGCAGCAGAGAGGCTGAATAAATCACTTCAGAGTCTCCAGACATTCAGGAGCTAAAAACAGGACGGCAGAGACGGAGAGAGGCCGGATCCTCGTCCCCGAGGAGGCTCCTGAAACCTCTGAAATATCTCTGCTGCCCTGTGAGGCTGCAGGCTGCAGCTCTGCAGAGAAAAATGCATCCCAAGTTTCCTCTGCTGCCACTATATGCAACAACATGCCTGCAGAGAAAGATTAACTATTGAACCATTTGTGCTTGTTTATTTAATGTTCTTAAGAGCATGTTTCCTCTTCCCCTGTGTTTTATCCATGAGAAGATCTAAAAAAACATCTCAATAAAGTTTTCCATCTCCTCTCTCAGGCTTTTCGACTAAAAACCATTCAGCCAATGGGTGATCCAATAAAGATTTCAGGTAAGACAGTCAGGTAAATCAAGTCCTGCAAGTGTCGGATGGTGGGTCGAGGTGGGCAGGGCTTGGTGACTTCTTTTGTCACAAAGTCACAGAATTCTTTTGTCACAAAGTCACAGAATTCCTTACACCTGGTTTTAAGGCTCTGAATACAGGCTGTGTGCATTTCTGTGTACTGAGGCTTGGATACTTTCACAGTAATATAGTAAATGACCTGCTTCATAGTCACACTACCCATGGACATCAACCGTTCTACTATATGGAGATTTAATATTCCATTATTTGTTGGGTGGCTCTTG
This sequence comes from Caranx ignobilis, assembly GCA_021432705.1. NCBI lineage: Eukaryota > Metazoa > Chordata > Actinopteri > Carangiformes > Carangidae > Caranx > Caranx ignobilis. The sequence continues at coordinate 33,551,022 of MU270012.1, forward strand.
TGTGTGTCAACCAGCGCCATTGAAGATGGTGTTAAACCAGAACGCTGAAAGACCAACTGCTGAAATACACACTATGGTTTTTCTCATTAATTACACACACACACACACACACACACCTCAGCACTGTTTCCCTGTTGAATTAACTACACAGATTGATGTTCTTGCCCTAAAAACACTATTGTTATCCAATGACCAATAGCATGATGGTATATGGGCCGGGGGTGCTGTCATTAATATCTCCCCAGGCTCGGGCCATGTCCAGACCGAAGCAGAGCAGCGGCACAAGCTCCAACACATCTTTATCTTCATCGACCAAGCGGCAGCTCGCCAGGCCAGGTGAGAATCCATCATGGCTATTATTACCTGAGGCTCTGCACTGCATCCATCAGACACACACTCACACTCTCTCACACACATACACTCTCATACAAGCACACATACACACATATAATGCCAGTATTTTATCTTTGTCTCTTTTGCACAGTGCACTGTTGTTCTTCTTGCTTTCTCACTTACATACACACACACGGAGCCTGTCTGTCAGGTTGTATTCTCTGTCCTCCACGCTGATGTTGTGTAACTCTGGAACATGAGTCTGTTATGATTTTAACTGTACAAGCTCCTGCAGCTGTGGCCGCTGATGTGGACGTCCTCATGCGGCAGGAGGTCCCACATAGTCTGATTAACTCCCGCTCCGCTCCTCATCCTCAGCTCAGGATGAAGCTAGGCCCGCAGGAGGCACTGAGGCTGGCTAATGAACGAACAGGCTGTTTGTTCTGCCGCGGCGGGAGGTAGATGATGGAGACGGCGGGAGCCTCGGCAAACATGAGAGGAGGCCGGTGTTAGTTGAGGACTCCATTATTTAACACAGGCTTAAACACAGAGAGGAGAAGTAGAACCAGACTGGAAACACAGAATCACAGCAACATCTCACCTTCACCTCAGACTCTGAGAAATGAGGCCAAAGAGCCTCCAACAGTTTCTCTGCAGGAGCAGGAAACCGATGCTGCTGCTCCACAAACTCTACACAACCACAGCATGTGAACTTCATGCCCCCACACCACTCAGCTCAGAGTTCTGTGTTCAAAGGTCGCAATCAATCAGTTCATATTCATTCCTTCAGTTTTTAAAGATGCTAATGAATAAAAGCAAGGCGGTTCAAGTTGAGAAGCGGGTCCAACTGGTTTGATCCATTCATATCATTTGCCTGTATGATTGAAGACCTCATGAAACGGCTTTCCAGTTTAAACATACTGACTTGTCGCAAATGTTGATTGACATGTACAAATGCATGGAATGTACATCAAGCACCACCTGTGGGTCTGTCAGTAACTGACATCTTAATAACAATGTGAACAGCCTCACTTCTTTCCCCCACCCTGACTTCCCCCTGCTGACCTCACAGATGGATCAGGTGGGGATTAAACGGAGGGCGCTAATATCAATGAAAATGAAAAACTATATGTTTGAGCCAATAGCTGTAGGTAGCAGTGATGCTAGTGGGAGAGAGACACAGGCTCATCTCCACAATGGAACAGATGCTTTGTGCATTGTTTGCAAAATTTGTTGGAGTTCACACAGCCAACGAGATTTCAGCCAAGAGCAGAAACACCAGCAGTGTGGCTCTCATCAGAATGAGACGTTAATGACTCAATATTTCCAAGATAACATCGGGTGCTTAAAACTTGAGTAAAACTGACATTAACAAAATTTAAATTTTAGTGGCAACTCATACTCTAGCAACAGGTGCACAGCTACTGAGTAAACATAAAGGAAATTCTGGGTCCAGTGCATCATCAGATTGCACTACAGCATTGTACAGGCGCACTGAGCACCTGTACAGGCTCACTGCACAGGCACAGTGACCAAAACGTCTGGCTGCAGCAAACATCAGCGTTCATTCTCAGAATTTTACAAGAATTTTATGGCACGCAGCATGACTGTCTACAAGACACAGCCCAGAGTCAAGGTCCAAGGTCCAGACTGCACAGACACATTTCCACCTACTAAACACAGTTTGTCAGTTTGAGTGTTTGAAGCAGATTTTGGGGAAAAGTTTTTTGCGAATTGTGCTGTCAGGTATTCCCATATACACCTGCACCTCATTCCTCTGTATAAACTAAACTTTGAACTAGGTCTCTGTGTAACTGGCACAACACTGTCACTGTCAGTGTGTCATTCATCAACAGTGGCCATGCCACTTCTCAGACTTTGCAAGAGGGTAAAACTTCTGTACTTCTACTTTTATTCATTTAAAGCCCCTACAAAGAACTTTCATTTTGTGTTGATTTTCATTTTAGTGTTTTGCCAAATGAAGACTGCATTTCCCATGAGCTCTGACGCATAGTGTCGCAAAGATGCTTATCTGGCTGATTCTCTGGTTTCTGGTCCGTTTCGTCTGGTGGACTGACCCGACCACTGCCTTCCGAAGGTACAATTTAGAAATAGCTTATCCCACTGACAGCTGTTGTGGGTTATACAGAAATGAGAGACTCGCATATCCAGTTAAAAGTTCTTTGTAGATTTAAATTAAATCTAATGTATAGCACAAGGGTTTTGAACACAACACTGTTGCTCAGATTGTCTGAAGCTACATCATTGGTCATATTCATCTTCTATAGTGCTTATCGTCACTAGGGTCATGAGTGAGCTAGAGCCTATCTCAGCTGACTTCAGGTGAGAGGTCTATCGCAGGGCTAACATATACATTCACACCTATTGACAATTAACCTAATCACCATTAACCTAACCTGCATGTCTTTGAGAGGAAGCCGGAGTACCTGAGAATCCATGCATGGGGAGAACATGCAAACTCCACATAGAAGGGTCCCAGTCAGCCAGTTCGAACCCAGAACCCTCTTGCTGTGAGGTGTCAGTGCTAACCACTGCACCATCGTGCAGCCCCAGGTCATATAATCACTAACAATCTGATGGCCCTGCAGATGTGGATACTCAGCACAGAGTAGTGCAGCAGTAGAAGACACTGCCTCTCCCATGTGCTGCCAGTAAACTGGCCGGTCCTGGTCCTTCTCCTCAACACTTCTTCCTGTCATATTCGTCTCTGTGCCTCTTTCACCATCTGTCTAGTCTATTCTATTTTGATGCTAATTGTATTTTTGACCTTGCCTTGTGTTTCGTAAAACAATTCCTGGTCCCTGCTCTGAGACCTGGAGCAACAAAAGCTTTAATGATGGAAACATGAATTAAAAATGGAAAATCTACAGAATTTCTCAAACTAGAACCAGAAACAGTAATTTACACAGTGATGTTGTATGTAATGAATTAAGAAGTGTGCCTGAGACTTTATGGATAGAATAGTATTGAGGTTTTAAGTGTGATAAGGTACTCAGCACTGACCTGAATATGATCACAGCTGCAAGTTTGTGTTGTTTTATATTTTACTCTCCTCATGTTTCGAGCATTTAATTCTGGAAAATTTCAGGTTTCTTGTTCCCTCTCCAAGGACTCGTGTCTCATATTTGAGAAACAGCATTTTCTGTTCCATCCATTTCCTGTTTGGTTTTGTCTCATGAAGACAGTGAAGATGACACCCTGGTAGGGACGACATCTCATGTTGGTATCACTGATGCTACACTGAAGCCGCCTATAGTTTCTATATGTGCTGGATGTCCTTATGCTGTTTGTTGTGTACTCTACAAACAGCTCTGAGGGTTTCTGTTGCATCAAGGTTTCATCAGCCAGATATCACAGACCAACAGTACAAACAAAGCTCCATCAGGAGCCTGAACGCAGCGCCTGGTTCTCCTGCCTCTGCATCAACCAACTGTCAGAGGAAAATCAAAGGCCAAAACATTTTCTGTTCAACACCAGCCAAAAAAAAAACACAACCACACAACAAATAAAGAAATAAATAAACCCCAGTCATACGAATCAAATGCAGCTAAATCCCATTAGAGGAATCAGAACGTGGAGACAGACACACAGCAGCTCAGGCTGGAAACCAGACCTGCAGGAAACTGAGCCCAGGAAACTAAACTGTCTGAGGCTGCAGAGGTTTCCACCACACTCTACTGTTGTCCATGTTGTATCAGGTCGTCAACACTTGTTCTCATTTCACCTCGTCTTCCGCTTTTTATAAGAGACCAAAAAGGTTTCCGTCCATCTGCTTTCATGCACATTTCATATCTGCACAACTGAGACATTCATCTCACAGCAACAGCAGAGTCGCTCGGATGGTTTCTGGTTTTATCGTCTCTGTGTCGATGGGCTCAGAGAACAGTAGAGAGGAGACATCTTCTCCTCCATCTGCTCCCAGCAGACCGAGCAGGTGAAAGGTCACACTCCACCTGCCTCGCTATCAGGGGGTGAGAGCCAGGATGATGAATCAAACACCCTCTGTCACATATCTTCATTTACACAACCTGATGATTGTCACTCTGCATCTTAGAGTGTCTCTAGGTGGTTTAAGCAGAATCACAGTCATGTAGTCATCACAGATTCACACACAGTCTGTTCCTCTGTGTTTAGTCTCCTGCTCTGACATCACCTCACTGAGTTTCATACAACGTTCAGGCGCTCCTATTTACGAGCTGCTTCTAAAAGCACCATTTTACAAGCAGATATCATCTGATGAGATCAAATCTGCTGCTGGGAATTTAACTACAATGGACTATTAGGGCCATGTAGGTTTATTTAGGTTGAAAGTCACAATCTTACACAAGAAAAGAAAGAATTATAAAGTAATACATACAAAAAAACATTCACAAGAAAAAACTCTTCTTCCTTCTTTATCCAGGAAGAAAACATGCCTCGACACTTCGTAAAGTTAATGACCAGAGGCGCGGTAATATTTAAACTGATGATCACACTTTCCTCAAATCTTTGTTTTATTGTAAATCATTGGTTTTACCCTCATTTTCATCAACATCTTTTTCTAAATAAATGAATTCTGAGTCAAAGTCAGTAAATGATATTGCATTTAAAATCAAAGATTTAAGCTCTGTGTGTAAGCTCTGTGTGTAAATGTGGACGTCAGGCAGAAGCTTTCTGTATTTCTGTATCCTGATGGTTTTAGTTTGAAAGCAAAATGAGATCACACACTTGCAGAGGTGGTCATCAGAGAAATGTGAGAGAACCAACTCCTGCAGGTGGAGGTTGGTGATATAACCACAACAGGTTGTTACGCAACACAATCTGCAAACTCACATTGAAGAGATGACTGTTCAAGTGTGTGTGTGTGTGTGTGTGTGCCAGCAGCTTCATGGGGAAAGTTGTACTTCAAGATAATATGAGATAATGAAGCATCTGGAAGGTGGGAAAGCAGAGAAAAAGCTTCATAACAGTAACAGGAGAGGAGAAAATATCTGTGATTTATTATTTAGTTAGAATCAGGGTTGCAAAGCAGCAGAAAATTTCCAGTTTCTGGAAATTTACTGGGAATGTTAGACATTTTCTCCAAATTTTCCAGATTTTTGGTGGAAATTTTGCAGCCCTAGTTAGGATGCTTTTTGCTTTATTTCATTATTATAAATCAGATTATAAAATGCAAGCAGATGCAGCCTTTGTGACAGTTAAAGTTGATGTGTCCTTCAGGACTCTGTTTGTCTTCTGATCGCACACACTCATCTGCTGACAGTTTGAAGGGGCCCAGTCCCAAGGCTGAGAACCACTCGACTAAACTGAGAATGAAGAAGCTGAAACTGCATGAAAACATTAATTGACTTACATTTTTTAAGAAGCACATAAAAAAGTTTCCCAATTGGGGCATAAGGGAGAGAGGAAACAAGACTATTCCTGTTTAAGGAAAGATTAATATTTTGAAAAAGGACACAAGGAAGAAAATCAGATCAAAGAATGGGTGATGCACAGCAAGATGCAGTGAGTGGAAGCTTTTTACATTTGAAGCAAGGAAGGAGTGAATGCATAAGGCAGCAAGCAGAAGGAAACATCGGTGTTAGGAAACAGAGATGAAGTTGGATGAAGCAAATAAAAAACGGTACAAGAGTAAACTCCCTGTACTTTACCCATGGAGCTGTGCAGCTAATGCTAACACCGAAGACCTCATTTAACACACACACACACATCCAACCGTCACACTGTCCATGATTCAGCGACTGATTGGACAGAAATATTTCTGACCTAAAAAATTCAATTTCCCCAAGTTAATTTACTCGACTGCGCAGGAGGCGAGCGACCAATCTGAGTTTAATTTGTGCAGGAGGGAGAGGTGACGGAGGAGCAGTGACAGTCCGAATACTAACGAGGACACACACACACACACGCACACACATCTCCTTCTTTTATTTTAATAAACAAACTGAGTAAGCGTACGTTTTACCGTTAACCACCTACACACATACACACAGGTGTTGATGGTGTGATGATGATGAGACACGAAAAGTTTCCTGACAATCAGTCTCATATCACTTCCCATAAATAAACAAGGTAAAGACTCGCGGTCACACTGTGCTGTCAGTGATAAGCTACAATACCTGATATTAGAATTTAAATGGGTTTGGAAATGCCGGCCTCCTACTCACACATGTGGCTGAGAGATAACACACACACACACACACACACACACACACAGACAGTCCAGTGTGTGTGTCACATCGGTGATAATGTGTCTCCCTCAGGAGGAATATCACACTTCAGGTTTGACCACTGACAGGTTGTCGTCGAGTTTGTGTTTTAGAGTGGCACAGTGTCTCAGTCAGTCTGGTTTGGAACCGTCATTAATCGCATCACTCGTCTCCACTGCGACGTCTCAGCCTCATGACTTTTATCTTTCATCCTGTTTGAGGTGCAGACTCAAACATCTTCCTTTGTGTCTCCTTCCTCTTCACAGATTAGGAATCACTCTCCATCCTTACCTCCTTCCTCCTCTACTCCTTGGATTAAAAACACTGTGTCCTTCCTAATTAAAAAAAACATCTTCCATTCTTGTGGAACGTCCTTCCTCAATTACAAGTCTTCCCCTTCCCTCTTTACTCCTCACTCTGAGACAAGGATGTTTTTTTTTCTTTTTAGTCCTAACTAGGGAGCATAAGTCTTCCTTGTGTCCTAATTAGACTGCTATCTCTTTCATTCCTTCCTCCTTCCTTCCTTGCTTCCTAACTCAGAGGTTTGCCCCTTTCTTCTTCCTTCCCTTTTCTATCCATCCTTATTTTTATTTGGAAGCCTCCTAGGCCTTCTTCTTCTTTCATCCTTATTCTGTGAAGCTGTTTTGTTTCATTGCATCAGAACAAAGAAGATTCCTCTTTCCTTGAGTCCTAACAGAGACACTTCCTGTCTTTGTGTCCTAATTAGAAAACTTGTTTCTTCCCTTCTCTCACACACTAGGAAGCTTCCTACAAGGGAAGGTCATTTTCAGTCATTTCAAAATATTACTCGCTCACTACTCTGATCAGACACAACATCGTGACCACCTAATATTGTGTTGGTCCCTTATAATAATGAGTGCTTGAGTACTCATGCCGATCCCTGGTACTTGCTACTGTATCTGTATTTCTTCTATCCGTTCCTTTAGTTTTTCCTAAACTACAACATGACTTTCACATGGTCTCCCTTCATGTACCATGTTCTCGGGAGACTTCAAACTTTTGATTGTTGTGACATCATAAGTCTCAGAAGTCCTGACCAGACTGTGTGCATTCCTCCATGGACTGAGGCTTTGATACTTTCACAGTATATGGAACCAATGATCTATAATCACACAACACATGAACATCTGTATGGCTGTACAACTTTAACATTTTCTTCCTCACCCTGTAACACTTCACTCCTCTTCCTTAGTTGACAGCACTGATCTCAGCTGCTTCAATCTCAACCTCAAACTGCCGGAGAAATTAGAAATCATCAGTTTGTTGTTTTTCTTGCCTTGTGTTTCGGTGTCATGGAGTAAAACTCATTATTTAAGTTCATTACACACTAAACAGAGAAGATCTCACCTGCGAGTGTCTGTCACCTGAGGACACCACGTCCCCGCTGTCCTTTAAAACAGCTCCACAGCCTCTTTTCGCTTTGTGCTATCAATCATTTTGTCTGCAGTCGGGTTTTCTCCCTAAATATCTCGTCTGGGAAACAGGTATGAATCAATATAGAGAGAAAGCGCTGAGTTCCTGAGGGCAAACAAATGAGATGAACAAAAAAGAGAAACTCCTGCAGCAAAGTGAAACATCACTTTCACTTCAACTTCGGTTAACTTTGCTCAAAGTTACACGAGACGAAGACAAATCCGCCATCAAGAGTTGATCCATCACAGCAGAGACAAAATGACCTCCTTCAGACGAATTATTATACAAAGACAACACAGTGTGTGTATCTGTGTGTCAGGTCAGTCTAAGAATACCAGCTAAGGCCGACCCGCCGCTGTAAAAGATGGCAGAAAGTCTCTCATTGATCACCAGCTGCTCAAGTGTCGTCCCACTTTCTTCCTCTTCCTCCTCTCTCTCCTTCACAGAGAATCTAGAAGAAGAGTGTTGATCCAAGGTGAGCACTGCACCTGAGCAAAGTCACCACCAAGGACTCCACCAGTGCTCCACCAAACTTTTCCCAGGCTAAAGCTACGGTGGCCTTGAGGGGACAACACACTGCAACTTCAGAAATCATTTTGACAACATATTCACTGCAAAAGCTAACAATACAGCAGGTGAAGGTGAATATGTTTGGTTTACAATCACATCAATATCACATGATTCACATGTTACTGTACCATTAGCTTAGTATTAGTCTTTAACCAGGTCCATCACCTTTTTGTGTCCCCAGAAACTCTTCAGTTTTGTCGTGAAGTCAAGTTGCCATACTCATTCATCTTGAAACCAAACTAAAGAACCAAAAAACTAAAAACTACTTTCTCTCCCACAAGTAGGGATGGGAATCAATAAGATTTTATTGATACTAATGCTATTACCAGCTGCTTGTTGATCCAATTCTGAATTGATTCCTGTGGATTTTCTGTGTGGAAAACAGTGGGCCTTTACAGTTTGTCACTGTCAACAAAACAAAATGTATCATGTGTCTCTGAACACTGAACAAGACTGATGAGTCAGTGCTTTAACAACTAATTTTGTTACCGCATGGAGCTCAGTGCTAAAATTTCACACATTCGTTAGTGTAATGATTAGACTTGTGCGCTGTGTAGCTCAACAACACCAGATATTATCTTGTGATTGCTGATGCTGGTGTTTCCACTCTTGCTAGAGATTTTAGTGGTGCAGACTCTGAGCTGTTAGTTTTACTTTGGACTCTTCCTTATCACCATCATTACCTCTTAATAGTCACTATAGCAGAGTTTCATTTGCCAATACCAATACCAACCGATATGACGCAATCAAACTTGTGGTGTACACCAGTCAGTTGGAGGGGTTCAAGGTCCGGCCACGTTCACATAACAAACGGACCAGTTTTTTTCGAACCAGAGTTTGACTGTAGCTGTATACAGACCATTGCCTGCATCAGTTCCAGCAGGAATCGACACAGCCCACCAAGGTCAAAGTTGTATATCTGGTGCTTACGGAAAAAAGCAAGTATCCACGTATGTTTTGCGCGTTGGCATCAACTTAGTACTGAAGTATCAGTGCTCATGATAACTCACCTTCCTAAACTCCTTTGTTGTTGTTGATGCTGACTGCCTGTTATCACTGTTTCACAGGGCAAACAAAACTAAGGAGGGGAATCGATGAGGGAATCATTAAGCATAAAAGCATCATGAAGTTTTTGCTCTGCTCCAGGTTTCATTCTTTGATCAAATTAACCAGCTGCAGAAACATAATCTCATTCAGGGCTTCAGAGTGATCCAGGTCTGGACTCCTGCAGCTCAGCACTGTCCACATACTTGTGGTCGCATTTTAGTTTTCTGTCTTACACTCTCTCCACTCTCTCAGCAGGAAATTGATTGGTTGAAGTGATTCTCAAGCTCCTGATTGGCTGAGACAGATCAAAGTGATGGCTGCTGTTTGGGCCTGAAGCTCAGTGTGTGTGTGTGTGTGTGGGTGTGCATGGGTGAGACGTTCACCGACTCACCGTCAGAACTGGAAAAATGCTTCATAACTGCTACAGATTAAAAATGTGTTAAGTTTTATTTTCCAGGTTTAAACTGGAGAGAAACCTGTTTCAGAAAATCCATCCGCAACTCCTCAAAACTGGTTCCCAACCCCAAACATTAGACTCATGCTCCACCCTCAGAGTTGGGTGAAGTTACAGGACTGTGTTCATACAGCCTTGACGTGACTTTACAACCTTCCTCCTTAAAGCTCGGATGGCAGCTGTGTGTTTTGCTGTGACAATTCGTAGTACATCTGCTTTCAGACACGTTCACAGCTTCACAAAAGCCTTTTAAATATTTCACAGTTGAAGCCTCAAAAACCGCCTTAATTCCCTGAGAATCCTCCTCGGAGACTGTAAAATGTCTTTAGAAGCAGAACAAACCCTTTAAACCCACAGAGTCTTCTTCAGGACAGAGGGTGAAGCCGTGCGTAAAGGTTTAAGACGGTGAGGTTATCCACTGTTCAGAGGAGATTGAAACAGGCTTCACAGGCTCATGGTTGGCTCTTTAAACAGGCAGGAACCCAGGGGCCCGGCCCGGTTCACACCAACTCTCTGATGAGTGCCGTGCTCTCGTCAGACGGTTTACACAAGTCTGCAGAGACGTCAACGACATGATGAGGTCTTAAGACTGAGCCGCCAGCTGACACCAGCAGCTCACCTGACAGGAAACACCTGCTTTGATCTCTGCTGCAAGGCTCATGCTCTGCATTTTAAAAGACTCTCTCTGTCAGTCTGTGGAAGCCCTGGCTGGCCAGTGAGAGAGCTGGTGGTGAGGGGTGGGGCTTACAGAGTCACTCGTATGAAAGCAGCAGCAGCAGCAGCAGCAGCAGCAGCAGCTGTTTCATCTCATCTGATGCCTTCATCATTTAATTATGTTCAATCACATGATTGAGTCAGGGTAAAATAAACCGATCAATTACAATTTGCATTTAAAGGAGAATTTCACTTATTTCATTCACAAGGAAGGCCTCATGTTGTGGCATTTAAAGCAATGGGGGTTGTATTTTATGTGTTATATAAATAAACTTTGACCTTGACCTGCAGTCAGGTTTAGTTGCTAGGTAACACCTCGTGGTTGTACTGAGTCAGGGCCAAAGGAAAAGCACAGTGATGTAATGTAAGGAGACAAAGTCCACGTCAGGAGGAGGATGTGAACAGATGAGTGTGACATAAAATGCGACAATAGTGGTTGATGGTTTGTATTGTACATGACCACTTGTTGTACTGTGGTAACCATGGTAACACAGATAATAATAATAATATTAGTAAGTACTAATATTGAGGAAGTATTTATTTTGATCCAAATGTCCAAAATCCAAAATATAACCGAGACTCTATAATAACCACAAGGGAAGGTGTGTGTGTTTATTATTGTAACCATGACAACCAAGGAGTGGTAAACCTGTCACTGTGGACAGATGAGAAGCTTGATGGAAATTACCTGCGTGCTGCAGTGAGTAAACAGTTGCTGACGTACAACTGAATCATTCATATAGGCTACTGTGTGTGTGCGTGTGTGCGTGTGTGTGCTGCCCATTTCCTTTTTTCTTCTGCAGATGATAAACTGAAGGACAAGCTGGACGGCAACACACTGACGCAAATCAGCACACACACACTTACACTTTTTTCATCTCAGAGAGAAAACAAACACTTTGCATCATGCGTGGCTCCCTGGTGGATACACATGGAGGAAAATAATCAGAGGCAGAAGTTCTTTTTCTTTGATTTCAGAGTCCTGAGGGACACACACATGCAGCTGTGGTAGGTATGCTGCATCACTTCAGACCACGGCCCCTCATTATAAGAGATAATCCTTCATTTACTGTTTGTGTACTGACTGAGTTCATTTGTTTAAATGAGCCCTTTCTCTTCAACAGCGTTTGAAGTCATTCATCTTCTAATCCAAGAGAAAATCAATATCAGTTTCACCTATTGATCTATCAGTGGTCGAAACTAATCAATGACACAAAGCAACTGAGACACTGTTTGACCACTGACTAGTTTTATAACAGGTTTTCCTCCAGCAATGTGCAAAATAGGTTCAACTTAACAACAAGCATCTTCATCAGGACAGAGAATGAAGAACTTAACATAAAAATCCTGTTGGCTGCTGATTCTTCCTGGTGTTTCTGCTTCTTAGAGGAAATCACTGCTGTGATTTAACCCTATTTGGATCTAGATTTTTAGCAGCTAATGTTAGCTACCAATGTTACAGACACAGACACTGATCTCCTCACTGCTATTAGCTCATGCTGCCCTGTTGATGTTTCACCTGTGTCTTTGGAAACTCTGCATCAATACTGTAACTAGAGAAGCTCGGGGAAGAGGTGGTAGCTCTGTATGATAATTACTCTGCCTTTGACCACATCCCATCCTTCCACTAAGCCCAGTGTGGATCAGGACAAACACACATAAAACTACGTCCTGATGCAGATTTCAAAACTGTCAGTGTTTGTGCAGCGCCAGTCAGAGAGAGCAGAGGAGTTCAGTGTGTGATCAGCTGCTAATTACCAGTGTGAGGATCACTGTTCTAATCAGACACATCAGAGCTTTAGTTTTTGTATCCAGAGTCTCCTCCTGTTTTTCTGAACTGTAATGATGAAGAAGAGTTAAAGCTTTATCATTGTCAGGAATCAAAGGCTCTTTGAAAGCAGCTTTAATCATTATGATGTGATTACTGAAGGTGTTAAACTCTTCCTCCATTTGGTAGAAGCCTGTTTTCATGATGATGATGCCTCTGGTCTATAACTATATCTGAACTCTTTTGTCTCTGTCAGGATCCTGTTAGGAGTCATAACTGAAGCTGAACTTGCTCAAGAGCAGCTCAGCCCCGCAGCATCTGTTGCCATGGTGACCTCCCCTAGTTAAAAGGGAGCTAGTTCTAGGCTGCCTGAGTTAAAGCTGGTGAGGAACCAGTACTTGTACAACTTGGTCTGACTGAGAGGAGGGAGTCTGCTGGACTGGACCATGCTGTCTCTGCTAAAGTCTTTCACAAACACCACACACACACACACACACACACGTTCTCAGCTTTAATCCAACAGATTTTTATCCATTCTGCATTTTCTTGCCGCTGCCTGACGTCACGGCAAGTCTGCACCCAACCAACAAGATAAACTCTTTTGACTGATGAAGACAATTACTCTTCCACACTCTGTGCAAGAACAAAGAGTAGCAAGAATAGCTTTGTATGCAAATCACCCCCCCCCCCCCACACACACACACACACACACACACACACATCCCACCTCCGTCGACACTGGAGAAAATGTACTGACATCAAAGGCAGTGGCTGACAAGGCCCCGGTGAGCAGAGAGAAGCTGATCAGGATTCACAGCAGAGAGATGATGGTTCACTTTAATCCTGCACTGACACTTCACCTCAAAACACACACACATGCACACACACAGAGCAATCATGAAAATATTAATACAACAACTGCAGAGTTTTAAAGTGCCTCAGCTCTACTCTGCACTATATTCCAACACCAGGAAGCTAACATGCAAAGCAGCTGAGGATCATGGGAAGTTTTGGAACATAAGGTTTTGACTGAAATCCTCACATGTGGATCCAGGCTATTACTAGCAGAGGAAGAATTAAAAAGTTCATTAGAGATGTAATCAATGAAACTGATTAATCAGTTAATCAAATGAAAACGTGCAGCAGGAGGATAAAGAGAAGTTGATCTGCTGTCACTCAGACAGATCATCCTCATCATTTCATCATTAGAGACTCATTTCAACTGAAACCATCAGTGATGGATGTGAAAGTGAAACTACAGCTGTTACAGCTGTGACCAGACTGTAAATAAACACATGTTCAGTTTATCAACTTAATTTTGGTGGCCAAGTGAAGTGAACCTGTCTAACATCTATAAACTATCAATATCTATTCAATCATCTGGTGTAAATGACCTGAATATTTCTTCTTCTACATCTACTATCTTCTATCTGACTCTGCAGCTGGATCCAGTCCTGACACAGATAATGAAATTTCCAAGACAGCTCTTTGCTGTCTTGGGGCGGGGGCAACATAGCATGTTCGCCAAACATGCCTGCCGCAGCCACACAAAGGAGCCGTCAACAGGCTAATTAACAGCTGGCTTCAGACCAGAGAGAGAGGCACTTTGGGTAATTATCATCAGAGTCAAGTAATTCAGCTCATGTGGGGGGGGGTTAAATAACCCGAAGTATGAGCACAGCTGTCAACAAGTCTGAAGTGTTTATGTCAATCAAAGAAAAAATTACCCATAAAACCTGTTCTGTGTCTTTTCGTGTAGGGCATGATGAACTCTTCCAATAGTCACGAAACATCAGATTTTCATCAATAATCAACTATGACAGTTTCTGCCAAATATCACAATATATGATCCAGAGTCTGTAGCGGCTGAGCAAAGCTAAAGAAACTGTTTCAAGCTCAAAGGTCTTCAGAGACTTAGACCCTGTTCATCTGACTTCAGCTGATCACGTCCTGAAACAGATCATTAAATCCTGCATTGGTGGCTGCCGTGGAAACGCTCGTGCTGCTGCCTCCAGTTTAATTCAACCGCAAATCAAAACACTGGAAGTCACATCCAGACATCACATCCTTCAGCAGCCAGACCACCAGAGCCACCAGGGACTTGCTGGCCAAAATAACCCCTCACACACACTTCAAACTGGGTCACAGTCAGGTCCAATTTCAGTGAAAGTGTCACAAACAAGCAGCTGCCTCGTGACCTTTAACCCTGTGAAGTCTAAAGATTTCAGAGCTGTTAGATGATTAAATATTTTTTTGTGTTACCTCTTATTATGTGACTGATTAAAGTTTGAATCGCTCTTTACTGGCAGCATCACTTTTACCTGAACCATCAAGTAATGTAGTATCTATATATGAACTGTAACGTGCTGTAAATGCCACAGAATTATAGATGATATTATATTATATTATATTATATTATATTCAAAACAAATAAAATGATGCATTCTTACAAAATAGAAAATAGAAATAGAAATAAAGATAGAAAATTTCCTTCAGTTTATCTTTGAATGTTACTGTGTTACTGAGATGGACAAACAACCTGACCACATCCCTCCTGAATAGACATCATGGAAGCTCTCCATGACCTCTGACTCACCTGTCGATGTGACAGGAAGTCACATGAGTGAACCACAATTAAAAGCCAGACACAAAACAGCACTGTTGTGTACATCCTGTCTGACTGAGCTGCTTCATTACCCACAAATCCAGAGGAGACGCTGCACAGGCTGAGGCTCAGAGAGCTGGAGATAAATGTTTCAGGTTTATTGTTTGTAATGATGCTAAAGCTGCGTCAAAGAAGAAGAAGAAAAAACAGAGGGAGACAAGCTGTGTGGGCGAGAATGAGAAACCTCAGGGGGCGATGATGCTATAGTCATCCCAGGGGAGAAGAAGAAGACAAAGAAAAAAAAATAATGTGACAAAAAAGTGACATGACATCAACAGCAAGTGAGGACAGAACACACAGAGGACAAGAAGACAAAAGACAGAAGACTGAGACCTGGGAGAGGTTTAAAGAACAGTTCATTTTTACAATCAGATGATATTTTGAAGGAAAATTCTGACCATGTCTGAGGCAGAGTTTGGACAGGGAGGACTAGGCCTGCACAATATTAGCATGTCCGATACGCGATGTCAGCGTTCAGCGTGATGATATGACTTGTGATAAATAAGCAAATATTCAGGTGTGCATATTAACCATACGGTTCAGTCTTTCTGAAAATGGCTCTATACGCTGTAGTACATATGCCAGGCCTGTACTGGTGCTGTAACACTGCCACACAAATACCCCCAAAATAGAAACAAGAGTGGAAAGCCAGCATGCTGTAAACCAACTCCAAACATATACTAAACACAAGAAGTCATGCCAGAACAAATATGCCAATCGACGTCGCATGGACACGTTTCGGGCGCAGTATCTGATGGACCCAACTGAAGTCTGCCGTTGTTGTTGTTATGTTATGTTATGTTACATCTAGCGGTGCAGCTCAGGTTACAGGTATGAGGTGAACCTGTAAATAAAATGTAGTCATCGCAGTTCAGGGAACTGTATTTATCGTGCATGTTGACATCACGATGACGCTGAAAACAAGATTAATCGTGCAACCCGTGCAGGACGTTCTCCTCAGAACCAGGAAGGTGACAGGACCTGCTCTACATGGAGACACAGAACCAGGTTCTGGGGTCACAGGTCAAAGCCTCAGAGCTGTTCTCAGGTCTGTGTTGAAGGTGTCACTCTCTCACTTCTGGGCCTTGGTCTTCATGCTGTTCCAGCCCATCAGCTCTTACCCCGGGATTCCACTGGATACATGTGTGTTGCGTCTCCGCTCCAGCACGGCAGCGGAGCCAATACTTTTCAATTCTAGTCAATTTGTGTGCTTCCACTGGCTGCAGATGCCCTGCGTCACGGCTCCGGCTCAGCTCCGGCCTTCTGGAGCCCTCTGCAACACATACGCAGAGCGGGACAGGAAATCGTGCACAAAACACAAAACAAAACACCCGTTAATTTTCAAAATAAATACACCGTGTTTATGGCGGATCATATTTCCCTGCACTACACCTTGAAAACATTGTAATGGGCAGAGGCAGGCCTGAAATCAACAGGTCAGAGGTTTTCAGGCATCATTTCACCCCGCTGACACCATGGACGAGGAGAGGCTGATTGTAAATCACAAAATAGGCAGATCAACAGGTTAGCACCGAGTTGTTTTCCTATTACTCCTCTGGATTAAATAAAGAGTTTTTGGTTTTGTGGTTCCACATCCTGCTCTATTGCGCAATTATACGTGAATTC
The DNA here is from genome assembly GCA_021432705.1 of Caranx ignobilis. Lineage (NCBI taxonomy): Eukaryota > Metazoa > Chordata > Actinopteri > Carangiformes > Carangidae > Caranx > Caranx ignobilis. The sequence continues at coordinate 33,567,842 of MU270012.1, forward strand.
ACAAGATTTCGTGGGTCCCTGTGATTCCTGCTGTCCAGCGGAGCCGCAGCAGTGCCCATCACAGACGCATTCGGTGGGTGTTGACAGATGGCAGAGCACGGAGCAGACATGCAGCGCAGCCGTTCTGCATCCAGTGGAATCCCGGGTTACATAACACATGTCTGCTACATTCAGGTGCCATCAGAAATAACACAACTCTCAGCTGAGAGTGAGCCAACACAGAGAGCTGAGAACATTTATAACTTTTCATAAACCACATCTCTTGTTGTTTTTATTTTCTGATCTCATTCTCTGTTTGAATTTGCTGGATCGTTGTTAAGTCAGTGTTTCAACTTGTGAGTTTTTTTGTTTTGTTTTTTTACTAAAAGAAAGCACTAACAAAAAACAGATAGTTTGTCTGTCAAAGCCCATATACTCTTCTTGTTCACATGGGGCACAGTTCATATAATTTTATTCTGAAAGTTGTGACCAGTAGTGGTGATTTCCAGACATGTCCATGTGCTGCTTCTTTGTGACTCTCTTCTCTGTTAAATACCTGGTACACTTTCCTGTTGTGTTGTCGTGTACATAACAAAGTGACAGACCTGGCTTAAGACTAATGCTAAGCTAACAGTACATAACATTACAATAAACCAAACAAACTTATCTTCTTTTCAAAAAACGGCCCCCAACCAAGATTTTTTGTGTCCCCGAACACTGGTGTGTTGTGAGTTTTTGCAGCAGGCATTGTCAAATTGTTTTGTTTTTGTAAATTTGTAGCATGTTCGTGCCTTTGCATGTGTTTTCTTAAGTTCCAGCACTTTAAACCCTCTGGACCACCATGGTTTTTTCATAAAATGAACCTTATTAATCCCAATTTGTATTATTACAGTCACAGGATGTAGATGAGGGTGCATCATGCAGCATAGTTAGAGATAGCAAACATGTATGTGCATCATCCGTGTATCAGACTTGTGTGTTAGTGTCTTAGTGTGTCTCCACACATGTGTGGAGCAATGGGGAGGAAATGGTTGCATGTGTTTCAGAGGAATGTTGCACACACTGGAGTCTCAGCTGGTTCCACAGTTTGACAACACCAGCAGGAGAAGACCTGCGGTACAACTCCTTTGAACGTGACGGGTGGAGCAGCTGGTCGCTGACAGAGCTGCCCAGTGCTGTCAGAGCCTCATGCAGGGGGTGATGGGAGAAATGTAGTGTAATAGTGGTGTAAAAGTAGGATGTAGTTACTCTAAAAACACTTTGTCTTCTCCTCCTTCTCTGAGTGGAGGCAGTGATTTCAGAGGAGTAATGACATGGTACAACATTCAGGTGTTTCACCTCATTAAAGTTCAGGTAATGTTTGTTTGTAAAGAGTGAAATCATCATCAGTACTGTTTAGTGGTGCAATGCATCATGGTTTATCCTTGATCAGAACAGATCGCTCTTTACAAATCTCTACGCAAGTGGTCTGCAAATCAATCGATGAAAAAAAAAGTGTGTAGTGGGAACACATAGGCTGCTGCTGATCCGAAAATGATCCGGACCGTGGTCCGATCCGTTGCATCCCTAGTACTGTTGCTGTTGTGTCAGTTTTCAACAGTACAATAAAGTCAGATCTTTAACCTCTGACCCCTCACGTCAGCTATACGACCTTCCCCTGGACAGAGGACACATCTGCTCTGTTGTCACGGATAACTGAGCTTTTAAAAGTACACAGACATTTTGACCATAGCTGGCCAAATTAACTTTTAAACACTTTACTCAGGTTCAGCTACAGGACAGAGTCTGTGGTTTTTCCGCTTCCCTGCAAACATAGACACATTCAAGTCCATCCATGCAGCTGTTTAAACTGAGAAAAATGTTTGTGTGAAAGTTGCATTTCTATCAAGGGACAGTGATAAAGAGTCTTACCATTTTGACTGTATGCAGCACAATCCACTGGACAACACACTGATCAACAAACTCCTCTCAGCCTCAAGCTGCCGGTCAGTCAGCAATGCTGCTTTTTAAGAGCCTGTGTCTGGTTTACTCCAGATGCACAAAGCATCTCCAAACTCCAAACAAAGATGGACATGGCCTCTGTAGCATCACCCACAGGTTTCTGAAGAGTTCTGAAGATCAAAGTGAGTCATTCTGACATCGCCATCTTTTCATTGCCTGACACCTGGGTAAAGAGGTGACGGGGGGCACATGCTGGCTTGTTCAATTATGGAAAACTTTAAGCTGTGATAGAAGTCAGTTATATAAAAGTTCATCCCCCTACATTCGTCATGAATAAAGGAAATCAGCTGTAGAGACCAAACCTGTTGTTTCCGAGGAAAAGTTGTAACATTCAAACATGGGAGTCTATGTGGACTAGGCATGAGCCAGTATGAGATTCTGACGATATAATAACCTTAAGCCAAAATATCATGGTTTCACGGTATTGTGATATTGTGATTACAGCTCTAAAACGTGTTGTCTGGATTAAAAAAAAAAAAAAAAAAAAAAAACTTTTTCCAATGAACACAGTCTTTTATTTTTAAATAACATACAGGATACTTGGATCATTAGTAAATGTGTATCATTTAAAATAATTGATAGTATTCTGCTAAATAAAATCAAAATGAATACAGTCCTTTTAAGGGAGGCCCCAGAGTGGTCTCAAAACACCTTGCAGAGTTTTCGTGTAGACAACCTAAACAGATCTTCTGTGAAACCTGAACCTGAACACAGCACTAGATGTAACGTAAGAACAACAACAGAGGTTGACTACTGTCGGGTCCCTCAGATACTGCGCCTGAAAGGCGTCGGTTAAATTAGCATCAATCGGCATATTTGGACTGGCACGACTCCCAGTCAACATTTACTCAATAATGTTTGAAGTTTGAACACAGCGCACCAGCTTTCCATATTCTCAGTTGTTGGTGTGATTGTGTGGCAGCATTACAGCGCCACACGTGACAGTCTGTTAGTCGTTGAAGCTGCACATGACCTGAGGGATTTCTGACCTGCACTTTCTCTCTCTGATGAGACATAAAAAACAGTTCATACTGCAGGAACGGTATGATCGAAAATTTTAGTGGTTTTAAAACCGTGGTATACCTTGAGCACGGTAACCAGCCCATGCCTAACTGACTCACTGTTGGAGACACACTGTAGTGGTCAGGAGTGGAAATGCAGATTCTGGTTCTTCAGTGTTTCAGCCCCGGTTTATACTCAGCAAAGAGTAACTTCTTCTTTTTTTTTTTTTCATCTTCTTCTTTTTTTATAAATATACCATCAAGTTCATGTCATTTAAATATACATAACCACATATGCACAAGCTAAATAAATTAACAGGAGGATGGTCTGATATTCATATAGGCTAAGTAAGCCAGAGTCCCGAAGGCTGGATCACAAACTGGGCTCAGACCTACAGATCAGCCATGTTCACTCTGTACCACCCTCTTTTAGTAATCTGATTACTTGAGAACTCAAACTGTGACATCATGTAGTTACAACAGCGAGTTAACGTGGGTTTTTATGTTTTCAGATAATAATTTTTACTGAATGAAGTTACGACTCTAATGAACCACATACTAGGTGTTTGAGGTTGATGAGGAGGAGTAGACAGAGAGACTGACAAACACAAGTGTGGTGTAAACTGCAGTGTTTTGAGTGAGACACCACACCCCCCTCCCTTGACTGCTGACTCCTAGACATGAAGACAAATCTATCTTTGTATTGTCACAGTCACTGATGTCGGTCATCCCAAATGTCCATAAATTCATTCAGAAACATCAGATAAATTACATTTTGGATGGAACCATTTTTTCAACTACTCTCAATCCTCTAACCCAACCACAAGCTGATTTCACACCACCCACAGCTCTTTAAATTTAGCAGGCATACTTGAATGCAGCACATGACCCACTGTGCTCTCCCTGGGAGTGCTGTTTTATTTATCTTTGATTATTTGCTCAGGTCTCGGCTCCTTGCTGCTCCCCACTTTGACTCAGCGTCTCAGAAACAGAGTCACACTATCTGCTCGTCTCCGTTTCCACACAGCTCAACACTCACTGACATTTTTTTCCCTTCTCCTTCAACAGCTGTTATGTAACCGACTCTGCTCTGAGAAACTCAATGAAGCTCCATCTGACCGCCTCTCTCTCTCTCTCTCTCTCTCTCTCTCTCTCTCTCTCTCTCCCCCTTCTCTCTCTGCATACCAATAATGAGCTGCAGGAAAATCTGCCGTCAGGCCTGAGAGCTGCACACAGGGGGGATATGACTTCACTCATTGGTATTAATAATGTGTGCATGTGTCTGCAAATGTGCAACTGTTTCGACACAAACAGTTCTATCTTGGGTTCAGTGATCAATAACAAAGTCTGTGAAATGTCAAAAAATGCAGATAAAATACAAATACAACAGGCCACAGAAGATCGATAAAGCCACAGAGACTGAACACTGACGTCTTAAAACTTAAAATTCCTCGAATGCCTCGATTAGGTTCATTATGTCTTTCAATTATATTATTTATGTCTTCAATAGCCTAAATATACTGTGCCTTAAATCCCTCTCATTTCTGCACACAGTCAAGTAAATCAGAGGAAGTTCTTCCTCAACTCATGGTTTTGCCTTTGCATTGAGCACCATTTGATTTGATTTAGTTCCATCACCTAAATCAAATTCTCCTGATCTGCAAAATCAATGAATCGGGAATAGACTTAGCTTTAGCTCTGGTTCACCTCTAAGGTTGAAGTGGAATTGGAAGAACTAGGCCCTATGTCTCCGTGGACCTAGATCTGTGCAAGAGGGTCCTATATCATGTTCAAACAGAGACACAAACAACACATGGAAGCACATTTTTGTCCAAATTCCCACCACAGGCTGCAGCATTAACAGGCCCAAACACAACCTTCAGGCTGTGGACACAACAACAAACACTGCTGACGGTCAAATCCATTGGTTTCAGCCGTTTAAAGTCAAAGTTTGAGATGTCACAGTAACTCAGCATAGGGACTGATCCTCCAGCTCCAGCTCCAGCTGAACCCAGCGGGTGTCAGCTCAGTCTGTGTCCGACTCTGAGCGACCGCCTGCCGCCAAAGTCCCGCAAAACTCTGGTGCTATAGTCTGCCTTCTGTCACGCAGTGCCGTGCGTGTGTGTGTGTAAGTGTAGTGTGTGTGTGTGTGTGTGTGTGAGAGAGAAGAGAGAGAGAGAGAGAGAGAGCAAGACAGACAGACAGACAGACAGAGAGTGGAAAGTGTGTGTGTGTGTGTGTGTGTGTGTGTGTGTGTGTGTGTGTGTGTGTGTTTGTGTGAGTGAGTGAGTGTGTGTGTGCGTATGCGTGTGCGCGCGTATGCACAAGCAGCGTGGCAGCGGATCAAACTGCTCCACAGCCCGTGGGAAGTTGCTGCTGCAGCCCGACACAGACACAACACTCACCGGCTGCTGTCAATGCTGTGCCCCTGTGAACTGAGCGAACCACCAGTCTTACCTTTGCTGTGGCCGGGGCTGCTGTGTCTCCTGGCCGGCGTCAGGTGCTTTCCACCACGCTGTGTCTCCGTCAGTCTCGCCGGCGGCTCCGTGAGCGGTGTAGCGGGCTCAGAGCCGCTCCTGCCCGGGTCGCTCGGCGAATCCTGCGGGGACGACTCCATTCATGCACCAGGAAAGGAGAAAACTCCAAAACGGTCAAATCCCCCCGAAATATCCGCGGATGTATTAAGAGCAAAAAATAGTACCGACAAACCGAGGTGTAAAATCAGCGGGGCGGTGTGTTTCAGCAGCGGAAGGAGCGCGTCTGCGGGGCGGCTCTCAGGACGCTGCTGTGAGCGCCATTTGGAGTAGAAGACGCCGGGCTGAGAGAGAGGGAGGGCGGCGCTGTGGAGAGCAGGGCTGCCCTCCCTGGAGGCTGAGATCCGGACTGGATCCACACCGGGCAGCTACTTCACGAGACTTCAGAACAAAACAAACACAGGTTTCGAAACTCAGGTCCAGTCACATGGGCCACACAGGTAGAGGGAGCATCAGAGCGTGACTCCAAATGTCTGCAACATGCAGGACTCATAGGAACCTGAATCACACCTTGATGGGTGTCACCCGTGTCTGACTTTGACATCATGAGACTTTGACTGTTTATTAATTGATCACTATGATAATTAGATCTTCATTATCAAACACAAATTAACTAAGATTTGAATATAAATTATCCATCTGCTACACTTTTACCCTGAGGCACCCCGTCCCCCCCAAATACACCCTCCCACTTACACAGAGGCCTGTTTTACATGTAGTATTAAGTGATGACATGTTTCAGTTTAATCAGATGTGGGTGTAATGTGGTGGAAAACAGCATTAAGACCAGACACGTGTTGAGCAGACCCACCGAGAAATGTAAGCCTGAGCGTCTCTGAAGACAAATATAATATTTTTTTATTATAATCTATGATATCCACTGTCTTGCCTTAAGGGAAGCAGCTCAGTGCAGTGAGGACAATACAGTGCTCAGATGTAATATTACATAGACTTATTTACATATGTATAAGCCGCTGCCACCTTGTTCAGAACAAAGTACAAAACACCATCAAACATGCAGGCTTATATTATTTTTTGCATTAAGGACACACATTAAATCAGAGACTGAATCATTTTGGAAACAGGCTCATGTGTTTTAAGTAACTTTCATACAGAATATTTGTAATCACTTTCATCTTTCACATCACTCTTAATGGAAATCATATTGCCACTTGTTTTTGTTTAAGATGGTTGACACAGATTTTCAAGATTATGAATAGTTTTCTTGTTTGTTAAAGTTCAGATCTACCAGTGGATCACCATCAATGACATTGTCAACGCGCGACCTGAAGGAACCTGAGGAGCTGTTTGGACGTGTGCTGGGCGGCATCACTGAGGGAGAACAGATCTATCAATCACCTCAATCTGCAGCATGATGACATTAAACTGTGATCAGTTTCTCAGCAGGATTTCTCTCTAAAACTGTTTTAACAATAACTGAACAATATCAAGGTGACACATTTAGGCGAGGGTTATGACCTGATGGCTGCAGTACAGAGGAGATAAAGTTGGTTTCCCTGCCCTGCTGTCTGACCAGGCGACATTATCACAGGGCTGAGGCTGGTTTTGGTTTTGCTCTGGACCATCTTGCAGCTTCCTCCGCTCACTGAGCCCTGCCAGCTGTGTTACTGCCTCCCTCTCTACCTTTTCATCATCGGCTTCTTCTATCACCAATTTCCTTTTGCCAAGAGCTTCACAATGCCTGGAACGTTTTAAAAGGAGGATATTGCTCCAGATTTCATCACTTTAATTAGTTGAGTTGAAATAAAAGAGCTGAATGTGATGATTATTTAGAGCTGCGGTGAGGACCGAAGCGGCTGGCAGTCTTCTCCTGCCTGCAGTCAAAAGTCTCAGGAACCCTCCTTTTACTCATTTCCATCTCACCGCGGGGAACAGCGATGGTCCACCTGCTTCACACTGCTGCGGCTCTTAAACTGCTCACAGATCGGGGCAGATACACTTTGCATTTTCAGCTGTGATCTTGTACAAACTACTGACCCAACAATAGACAATAGACTTTCTCTAGTATCAAATGTGAGGCTCTGAGGTCAGAGGGCATCATAGGCTGTGAAGCCTCCAATAGCAAATTCAAACCACAAATTCACACAGTCAGTGGCTGTAGATGTGACATATGTTTGGTGGTCAACCTGAATCTTTTGGTCGTCAACCTGAACCGCCACTGGCATATACCATTGACATGGGATACCCCTTCCCCACCCCCAAGTACTTTATTCCTGAGTATCCTGTAAATAAATCCCAAAAATGAAAAAGCATATGACATAACAAACTGAGATGCAACAATGCAATAAAAGTCAGTGGGACTGTGTAAATTACAGGAAACTCTTAACAAAATCATATTGAACTCTGAACTCAGTGTTTTTTCAGATTACACTACAGAAAACACACAGATGAATTTCCAAATGTTGCAGCCATAGAAGATTGTGAGTTGGTTCCAAATGTTCTTTAGGACATTATAGCTCCTAACCAAATGCAGAATCAGGAGTTTCCAGAGATAATGAGGAAATAAAAGGCCAAATGTGGGTTTTGGAGGATCTCTGGAGGGTCTTTTCATTTGTTCTCAAGGTGTGCAGTGCAGGATCTTTGAGAGGTGACCTGGATATGGTGACCCATTAGGTTACGCAGGTTCTTTGGGATTTGTGAGCCAGTCAGAGATCTTTGAGGGAGTTCTTGTGTCTTGATGAAAAAGCTCTGCCAGATAACAAATTATTGTGATGATGTGATATCATTAAAAGAGCTGAGGTCAACAGGTTCATGCTCTCAGACACAGATCTGTGTAGAAGCAGACAGGTATGACTGAGACAGCAATTAGTTGTTCCAGCTCATCATAGAACATAAAGGTGGGGCTTGTATCCAGCTGCAGGGTGGAGCTCTGTGATTGACAAAGACACCTCACCCTCTAAACACGTATTTATATGAGTAGGAGCAGCCTGAGGGCCTGATCCTCCCCTCAGCTGTGGACAAACCTCACATCTGAGTCTTATTTTCTTATTTACCTGTGTTGTTTCTATTGTTTCACTCAGAAGGTTTGTCACAGTGACACAGAAAATTAGAGGTCACTGTTATGTAAGACTGATTCCTGCTGCCGCCTCTTTTCTTCCTGTTGAGAACAAAAAGTGTAGCTGTCCTGTCCAGCTTCTACAGGATAGACTGGATAGACTGTCCACTATATTAGTTACACCTTAGAAATGCAATGCAATTCAGCAAAACAGGTCAGCCCAAAATTCTTACAGTCAGAGAAGTGTTTATTTGGGTTAGAAATGAGCCTTCTACCGAGTAATGGTTCTCTTTATCTGTAGCACATCTGTTTGTATTTGCCCGTGGCTCAGTTTGTTTTTATTCTTTCCATCCAGCAAGTACCACAACCGAGAGCATATTGTTTTCAGGCTGTCCGTCCACCCACTTGGAGCCAGGGATGAACAGACCCGATTTTACTGCTCAAATGTCAAGGTCGGTGTGACCTCACGATACTGCTAACCATTGTTAGCAATGCTATTAACAACACTCTCACTCACAACACGTTATGTTTTTACACATACAGAGTAGGAAAATGCCCAGGGATGAGAATGGAACACTAGCTGACATTAATGTGAAACAATTATGTGAGACATAACATATAGAGTGTTCACCCCGTTTAAGCAGCCATTTTGAATTCGGGATTCATCCAATTTTCTGAGTTAGAGATCCAACTTCAGGCACCGTTTCAACTTGGAACTGCACTGTACGACTGCAGCACACCATAAGTTGAGATTTTTCGGTTTATCATAATGTCAGTATCACATGATTAAGATATTATTGCAAATTTAAGGAGCTTACATATTGGGTAGCTACACATTAGTCTTAAACTGGGTCTGCCTCTTTTTTGTCCCTGGAAATACTTATGTTGTGCTGTGAGTTTTTGCAGCTCATATGTTGTCAAATTCATCAGTACTTTATTTTCTGAATTTGTAGGTATTTACAGAGTTTAAAATACATCTGTAGGAAGCTTTTTTTAGGAAACATTTTTAGTTTGTTTACTCAAGATTTCATGCAGCAATTATGACAATACTTTTCTCAATGTTGTTCTCATTTTCTTTTCAGCCTGAGTGACCAAGGCAGACAATCACTATAGTTTGTTTGGATACTTCGATTAAAGTTTCCTCACAGTTTGAATTTACATCGCAGTTTTGCACAGAAAGCACAAGTGAAGCTTCAGAAAACAATTCATATGGCTCAGCATTTCCAGAATAAATTCTGAGAGCTGTCCAACAGGTGAAACCCTGCCATTGGCCGGCAGGTACAGCACATGCTCTGCTGGAGCTGGAACACCTGAATGAAAAATAGGCTCAGATGCTTCGGGGAGGAAACGCAGCTTGTGTGACCTGTTCATATGAAGTGTCATTAAATACAGAGGAGGAGAAGGTGGAGATGCAACACCTCTATCATCTTCTCTCTACCTCATCAGTCACTGTTCACACCATGGAGCTTGAGCGTCCACCTCTCTGCCTCCTCCCTCCTCTGCTCCAGCTCTGACAGCAACCATAATTTATCTCGACAGGGAGTGAGGCTTGCAGTAGCCGGCTCATCCTTGCTGTGAACAACACAGAGACACCGACAAGCAAGTGAAGAAAAGGACAATGGGTTCACAGAGTGAGTCTGACTGAGGTGACAAATACACACCTTCATCTGTGATGTTCTGTCACATCACTGGATAAATAACTGAAAAAGCATAACTTAGAAGCTGTCGTAAATATCCTGAAACCTCAGAGACTGTCCTGCAGCCACTGGAATTATCAATTGCTCCTGATGTGTTCATGAAAAAATACTTTAAAAGATGTGTTTTAATCTCTGTTATGATTTAGCTTATCATGTTTTTCCACACGTAACAACTGGTCTGGATCTCTCAAATCCTCTGACTTTATGGTTGAGAAACCTGGATCAGGACTTGAGCCCCAGTTTATAGTTTGTTTATGTAGTGTGCTAGTGGTTGTGTCAGGTGAATTTAGCCCTGGTTGACAGGATTGGTTCCTCACGTCTGTGACATATGAAACCCTGACTATGTTTATGAGACTTGGTTCAAAGTGAAAAAACTCACTCATGTTGTTGATGATAATTCATTATATGTCTTGTATTATTATCATTGTTATTATTATCATGCTTTTAGAGCTTCCTTTTGCACATCCTTTGTCATATGGCGTAGCTAATATGACAAATCTAAAAGGCTCTGTGCTCTCATTGTAACACCAAGGGCTAACACTGTGTTTCTAAGAGTTAAATAGAGTCTCAGAATGTGTCTCTGCAGATTCACATACCAGCACCGGGTTCAGCCGGGTCGAGTGGAGGGATTGCAGTACGGCAGGTTGCAGGGGTCAGATCTGTGGAGGAGATAACTGCAGCTGCAGAACTCCAGCCCAGGTCAAGACATGAGCCACCACATGTATGAAAGAGAGGGCAACTTTTAAAGCAAATTCATTAGTATCAGAATCAAGTCATGGAAGAGGTTTCCCTCCAGAAACATGACATATTTATTATATTCTGAGTTATCAAATTGATATTTGAGCAGTTTAGAATTAAATGATAATACTTTTTCATTTTTTCAATACTCAACAAATCTCATCACAGATATGGTCCATAAGCAGCAGACACAGAACTCAGTCAGTGCCAGAGGATAACAGCTGGACTCTGCCCAGATGTGGTAAAAAATAAAGGTCAGACCTGTGCCCTGTACCCAAGCATATGTTGGGTTAGTAGTTTAATTTTGCTCTCTGGAATCTTTAGACTCAAACCAACATCTTATTAATCTGTTACTTAACTCAGTCCTGTCTCTCAGCTCTGAGCTCCTTCTTCTAAAATGTAAATCTTTTAAAACACTTTGTTTCTTAAAACAAAAGCTCACTAGGTTTTAACAAACAAAAGGAGGAACCAGTGGCGTATTTGTTGGGTTCTAGTGAGTGTTAAGTGTGGTGCATGTGTGTGTGTGTGTGTGTGTGCCTGCTAAGTAAAAGTAAACTACATGGTGTACTCATAATGATGAGGGAACATGTGATGTCTTTGTGGGAACAGTGGAGCTCTGTGACTCAGTGGAATCACACACATCACAGGACTCATGGTCAGTGTTAATGCCAGTGGTGACCGTGAACGCAGCGTCACCGGTGCAGAGCAGAGCAGCTGTTACGTAACAGCAGAGGAGATAACAGCATCTCAGTGCAGGTCACAGGATGGAGGTTGCTGTTGTCAGTGGAGTGTAAACATCACAAAAGGTGAGAGGTGAAATCATTGTCTTGTTTGCCTTTTATTAAGATTAATTAATATGAATTCAAGTGAAGCTAACCAGGGTCAGGTCCACGGGGGTCAAAGATTACAGATAACCTTGGCCCAAGGCCAACAGCTCCCTTTCAAAGGTCAATCATCGGTAAATGGTTGATGCTCATCATGACGATGAGCAGAGATCCTGAGACCTCAAGAGATGTGCCTGCTTGAATGTGCTTGAGCACACTTATCAAATGAACTGGACTTTGGGGTCAAGCGTACCTGGATCCAGGGCTAGCTTGAGGTCCCTTGTGTGAAACCACCTTCAGATTGTCCTTGCTCTAATGCCAGACCTTCCAGTACTCTTTCTCAGAATCACTCGCTTTTCATGTCTGCCCAGGTAAACACAACAGCATTTTGTCTCTGACCATGGGTATTGTCTGTGTTGCTGTTTGGAGTGCCCCTGCTTCATTGTCATTGGGAGAGCCCAGTGCTGGCCTCCGGGAGAATATCTGTTAGTGCTCCTAGACTAAACTTACCTGCTGGTTCAACAATTCCCCGTCTGTCCTCAACCTTCTGTCTGCCTGCTCCCCTTTGGTCTGTCTGCTTTGCTGCCTGCTGACTCGGCTTCATCCTTGACTCCGAGCCTTGCCCCCCAACAGTACTGTCCCTCTTCCCTAAACCCTCAGCTAGCCTTCACAGATTACCCACAGACACTGACCTGCTACCTGCTGGGTGTCAACCTGGTCTCTGACACTGGTGTGGCAGCTGAACCACCTCAGGAGGCTTAAGGTGGTTCTGTACACTGTACCAAAAAGCAGGATCCAAGGTTATTGCGATAACATCAGGTTTAACTTCAGGTCCTCAGTCCTATGACAGGGGTTCACATACTATCAGGTGAAAACTACTTCTCCAGAATATGTTAACCTCACAGGATCAGATTAAAACCTGTCAACAGCCAAACTACTGATCCATCAGATCACTGGAAACAGTCATATTTTCTACAGGATCCTGAACTAAACATTTTCACCATCACTGTGATTTCATCTTATTTCTAACCACCCTGCTGTTCACTGATTCATCTCTGTCTCCTATGTTTTCAGCTTTGAAAAAAAATAAAAATAAAACAAAAGATTTATTTTTGTCCAACCACACCAGTAACCAACACTGATCTGTGTGAACCTGCAGCTTATTAAACACAATAAACCCAACATTAAACACACTGTACATGCAGCTCCTCTTCTCTCTCATCTGAGCCTGCTTCCTGCTCAGATAATCTGCTGTGATAAATAAAAGCTGAGCTGATAGAAGAGCAGACGCCTCCTCGGCGATCACAGGGAAGTGAAGCTGCCGCAGCTCCGTGCTCTCAGAATAACAGTGTGTGAGTCATCGTCGGACTAACAGCTCAGTTCAATAATTCAGCGCTCCTCTGTAAGCATGAATTATTGAGTCTGGAGACTGTGTCCTGCTCTGTGAAACCGCTCGGCTGAATATTTCTCTTCTTATCAAGAACAGATTTTCTCGTCTTAGATGATCGGTTTCCAGAGTCAGGAGAGTGTTTTTAAACTCAACTACACTTATAAAATAGTCCTAAAGCACAAAGTTATTCACCGCTAAATATTTTTGAACTTCACATGAACTGTGCAGTAAAACTATGATTGTGATGCTGGCACACTGGCAAGAGGAGGGTGACTGCACAATCACATGACTACAGCTCAACAAAAGCATCACAATCAAGTTAACCAAGTAAACGCCTCATGTCTCATACCTCATCTTCCTGAGGCCGTGATTTCTCATGAGACCTATAACGTCAATCATGCCACAGATGTCACTGGAAAGCTAATGAAATATGTTGTCAGGCAAATTTTAGCTATTTATCATCATGACAGAAAACATAAATATGGTAATAATAATGAAATGCAATTCACTTGTAAGTGCCTTCCAAGAAACTTTATCAACTGAATAAGACATTCAGAGGATAAAACCTGTGGAGATGAGGTCAAGAGCTCTGACATCCTGAGGAGGGCTCAGAGTAGAACTGCTGCTCCTTTGGTTTGAGCATCTGGCTCAGATGCCTCTTGAGTGCCTTCCATTGGAGGTCCTCCAGGCTCGTCCAACCGTTAGCTGGCCTTGGGGTATAAACCCAAAACATACTGGAGGGATTATGTATCTCATCTGGTGTGGGGATGTCTCGAGATCCCTCGGGAGGAGTTGGACTGTCGCTGGGTAGAAAGTGCCTGGTCTACTTTACTTAACCTGATGCCTCCGTGACCCGATCCATGATAAGCAGCAGAAGATGGATGGATAAAAATTCACAGAAATGCAAGATGATTGGTCACTGATTATGAAACCTTCTATAAAGAGACAAAATAAACAAATAAAGACGATAAATAGCATTAATGAGGTTTGATATGACAAAGATCTTTAGGATTTAGGTACAGATTCTGTGTCCGTTTTATCGTTGAGCTTCAACAGGACAGCTGTGAAACACAGTGAGCATCAGATGAGAAGCTGCTCTGACATTCCTGTAATGAAACCGAACCATCTGCACACGATTCCCTTATCATCTTCACATGAATCACTAATAAAGTGTCACAATCATTTCATCACACCCAGCCCTGATGAAACGCAAACTACAAAGGGAAGTTTTAAAATTATAATGCAGCGCATTAGCGCTCACTGAATATTTTCTTTCTTTTTAGCCGGATGCATTTTAATAACACCCACTGCATAAATTTGCATTTTCTGCAAACTCCTCTCACTCAGAGTAGAAGTGCTGAATGTGGACGGCGGGAGGAAGTTTTAATAAAGACCTTTACTAGTGAAAAAATCCTTTATCTGCACTGACAGAGTCTGAGGAACGTTGAGTCCACTGAGCTGTTTAGTATCATGTTGTCTTTTAACACTGCTGTATTTCAGTACTTGTCATGTTTTCACTGTTTTTGTCACAGCATTATGTGACATGACTGACCCTTACTGGACCCTCTGTCAGGCAGGATCAAGACCCTTCGCTGCCCACGTCTCTGATCTTTCAACTCAAGTCCAAAGATGTATTTAATGACAGACATTTCCCTCATTTTAAACAACACAGTCAATCAGAGCATTATAGGTGGAATCAAAAACAAGATCATCATCTTTCCATAACTGTAATGTAAAATTTATTTCTCATATTTACATTAAAACATGATTTCAGACACCCCTTCAGTGCAGTCTGTACCATTTATTAAACTTAAGGTACATTTTAGCTCACTAGTGTTAGGGCCGGTCACATTTCACCACACTTGGCTGAGTACTCTTGGTTATGCACAAAGTGGTGACATTCTGTATTTTAGCTAACTAATGTTATTAAGTTTAAAGGTGAATATGATTCTACGTTAGCTTGGTCATGAGAAGTGAAACAATGGTGGGATTGTTGTGCTTTAAAATAAAAGTGCAAAGTGGCATAAGACAAAATGGCATGTTTTTTAAAAAGAAAAAAAAACAAAACATACCATTAAAGTAACATACACATAGAGGGCACTGCACCAGGTTGGCCCCCGAGAAAAAGTGGACTTCCCCTATTACCATTGCATAATTAGTGCTCGGTAATCTTGGTAAATGGGTAGAACATACGAGTTTATCCTCCTCTGAGTATCCAGTTCATAAAAAAAATAAATAAATGAAGTAGGCTAGATCAGCAGGACTATTGAGTCTCCTCTCTCACCTGAAGCAGGTCACACTCTCAGGATTAATCTTCCACAGCCGGGCTGTCAGCCAGCGGCCAGGCCTAACCGGGCACGAGGCCCCTCAGGGCCCCTGCAGGGCCCAGTGAGGATGTCTGATGTCTGAGTGGATGTTGTTGAACTTTTTTCAACTTGGTGCTGTGACTCACTCTGTGACCATGGCAACAACAGAAACCACACTGAGGCAAACACAAAGGCGCAGCAAATTATTTTTTCTGCAGCTAATTGGGCCGAATTATTTTCTAGATTGATCAATGAACATTTTTTCTGTTAAATTTCAGAAACTATCTAAGGATGGTTAAACGTTAATGTTTTATGCAGAGATTCTGTAAAACTCTAAGAGAAGCAGCAAGAAGAATATTTTGTCTTTTTCTATGTAGGAATTTATGTGTAATTGACAGACTATCATGCAGATCTTTCAATAAAAACTGAGCCTGCAGGCCGTCTGTGCAGCATGCTATTGTGGCCCATGGTTATGTTTTGTTGCTAGGTGACCTCTAGTGGTTGTAGTGATTATGATGGGGGCGTTCGGGTCCCATGTGAAAGTAGCAGTTTGTTATTTCTATTATCCATGAGCGTTCAACCATGTTGTTGTTATTGTAACCATGACAATTAAGAATGTAGGGTTTTAAGTTGAAGTCACATAACATTATAATAACATTATCAATCATCTGAGTGATGTCAGTGTAAGTTGATCGAAATGTTCCAAAACTGATGCGGGAACTCACCTGCTATATTGTGTACTGGCTCAGTCCTCAGTCAAGTTTGAATCCAACCTAGGACTTTTGCTGCAGGTCAGATCTACCTCTCACCTCCTGACACTTTCATATCCCTGTCCCATCAAAGGCAAAAAAACACTCCAGAAATAATAATGTGGATGGTTATTAAATTTCCAGTCCAGGCCTATTGGAAACACATCACTCATGTGGAAGCACACTTGCGCTCTACAAATGTGCATAAAAGCAGTTAGTTCCTCTGGCTGCCTGCAGGACGCTGTGCCAGGACGACCTCTGACTGATGATGTCGTCCCTCTTTCCCTCTGCAGCCTGACCGTGTGCAAACACTGTGAAGTCCCACGTGTGATGAACTCAGCATGTAGGAAACACAGCTCCCTGCCGGACACTGAGGACAGTCAAAGGCTTGACCTATGGGCTCGACCCAGTGACTGCACCAAGCCCAGTTCATGTTCAGAGGTGGGAACTCAGCGTTGTTTGCACTACACACTCCAGTTACCATGACAACAGGAGCCATGTCGTGTCCCTGTAATAATTTCCACAGATTTTGTGCTTTTACTTGTACCGTGGCAGCGGGTGTGACTTCACTGTGAGAGGTTTGGTGTCAATACAGAAAAATGTGAACTCAGAAGTGTGGATGAAAGGCCGCTTCATACTGGTATCTCACCATGCATGATACCTACATTAACTCACTGGATATAAATATGCAGTTTTCAGAGAGAATTAAAACAAAAAGATGAAAGACAGACTGGCCACATGAGGGACGGCAGACTGTTTGCACCAGAGAGGATGAAGATGATAAATAATGTACTTATACAGACAGAGATAAATGTTTCAGTGATGCAACAGACTTTTATCTGAGCTTTGGTTATTAAACAGAGAATGTTACCGTTCAGAAATCAAAGAAACATACTCAAAACATGTTGTAACATGGGTCAAGATTATTATGTTCTTATAGACCTGTGCTTTTGCAGCTTGAAATGTGAATATTATGCACAAACTTCAGGTTACATTCAATATAATAATATTAAATAATAGCATAAAGCTTGCTTATATAATACTACTACTAGTAGTATTTATTTATTTATTTAGCCTTTGGTTTAGTTCACAGAACAGAGTCTGTACTTTTCCAAACAGTGGGGTCAATCACACCCATAGTTTTAATCATTTCCAAATGTAAACCAGTAATCAAAATGGTGACCTATACAGCATCTCCAGTGTTTATTCAAGTGATGCTGAGTGGAAGCTGTACCTGATCATCAGTCATCTACATCATAGTGGTGCTGGAGCACCACCTTGTGACCTCCTGAGTCTTTGGAAATAACAGCACATTAGAAATACCTTGCACAGATGAAGAAGTCCTGCTTGTACTTTTACCACATAACCATCTGTCTGCACCTCACCAAAGGAAAAGGGATTTCCTTCATTACGATCAGTTATAATTAATACTTAACATCTCAATCCAGATGTGCTAATTAATTATTTTTAAAACGTGTAAATCGACCAGTGACATAGAGAACATCAACAATGACAGAGAGAAAGTCTACAGTGGAGCAGGTCAAATGTATGTTAAAATCAAAATCATAATGTCAGAAAGAAAAAGACATGAATGTTTTGATTGATTTAGCTGGACTTTAAGTAAGGTCTAATGAAAATGTCATTCTATCATTTTTTACCATTTTACCAGTTACTGTGGTGGTATGGGGATATTATGATTATGATTATTGTTGTTGTTGTTGTTGTTGTTTTCGTCGTCGTCAGAAAATGACCCTTATTTTTGAAATGTTTAACCGGAAGTGTCGTTAGCTTGTCGGCGCTCACAGCTGCTTGTAGTGGAGGGAAGCGGCTCGCTCCGTTAGCTCCTTTAGCTCCGTAACCCCCGTGTGAGTTTGTAGAATAGTTTACTGTAGTTATTAGCATCTCCGGGTGTTCCCATCATGGCGTACCAGCTGTACAGGAACACCACTCTGGGAAACAGCTTACAGGAGAGTCTGGATGAGCTCATACAGGTGACAAGACTCACATATCACGACTGCTAGCTCGTAGCTAGCCCAAATTAGCACGCTGCTAACGCCAACAACAGTGTACAGTGGGGTTGACGTTAGCTTAGTAGCTGCGGTTTGCTTCACCACAGAAATAATCACGTTTTCAGTCTGTGGCGTTGAAATACGAAATAACAACTGTTAAGTTCAGCTCTGTGACAGTCAGTTTAGCTAGTTACCAAGAAGTGATGTTTGTTAATGACACAATCGCTGGAAAATTACTCACTATCACTCATTATTGTTCTGTCATCATTTTGATCCCTGATTTATTACTAGGCATGGTAACAGGGCTGTAAGTGGTGTTTCTGCTGTGATACCTAGAGCAATGGAAACACAAACACGTCCAGAATGAGTGCCGGTCCCTGTAAAGTATGCACTGTGCATTGCAGTTTCAGACTTGACTGTCTGCTTGGGGACCAGATTCTCAGACGGTGCTGCCCTATTTACATCCTCAGTACAACAGCAGTGGGATAACATCGTTAGAGGAGATTGTCGGGCTTTAATTTCATTAGTGTTAACAAAGCTCATATAATAACAGAAATAGCACTGGATATTTGGGTATTGGAGTCTGGTGATATTTTTGTTTTACCGAGCTACATTGTTTTCCTGAAGCTATTAGAAACAAATCATGCAGCCAGGTTAACAGTTGCAGCATAGCACATGCATTTTCATTCAATTTGGTTTACATGTAGTCAGCTGTCCCTGACAGCATCAGTACAGCAGCACTGTGTTGTTTGGATTACTAATTGGAGATACTCCTTTTGAACTTTACAATATTGTCTTGTGAGTATGTGAAAACGCTCCTGCTGCGGGGCCTTAACTTAAGTCTGGTGTGTGTTCAGGCTCAGCAGATCACTCCTCAGCTGGCTCTTCAGGTGCTACTTCAGTTTGACAAAGCCATCAACACGGCACTCGCCAACAGAGTCCGCAACAGAGTCAATTTCAGGGTGAGTTCCTCCTCTGCCTCATCTCACATTCATTTCAGTTTGTCAGATACATATATATTCAGCATTGAACTTGGTATCAGAAGGCGCTGGTGTGGGATCAAGATCACAGTCGTTCTTGATTTTCACTTTAGTCTGACAGGGTGTTTGAACATTTTCATTGCAAGGAGTTGTGTTTGGACGTTGTGTCACTGTGATTCCATCCTGCAGGGCTCTCTGAACACCTACAGGTTCTGTGATAACGTGTGGACATTTGTTCTGAACGACGTGGAGTTCAGAGAGGTCACAGACCTGGTGAAGGTAGACAAGGTCAAGATCGTGGCCTGTGATGGAAAGAGTGAGTCAACCCAGAACAAAACCGATAAATGGTGAGTAACTGATCACATTTTATATTTCATACTGGTGTTGTGATGTCACATGCTCCACCAGGTGTTTACAGTACGGTGACCCTGAAAGCTCAACATGCTGCAACTTTTATAAAGCACATGCAAAGACACAAACAATACAACGTAAGAAAATATGTCGTAGTTGATGACATGTGCTGTCATCAATTTGACAGCACATGAGTTCCCAAAATTTACAACAGAAATGTTTCCGGGGACACAAAAAGTTAAGGACCCCTACCTCTGACTGTTTGATGATGTCATAAATCAGTGATCAGGACTGGCTGATCATAATATCAATAATATAATAATATCACTCAGCAACACACTTGGCTTTTACATTGAATTGAGTTATATCAGAGACAGCGTGTCCCACAATCCACTCTGCTCTTTCTTCTTCTCTTTCTCTTTTCCTGTGCTTAACTTCAGTTTTTTTTCCCTCTGTGCAGACTTGGGCTCCATCGCCGCAGGGTGACGACTCTCATTTTCTATGTCGGTTGGAGCCACAGATGGACCTGGACTGTACATATAATTTATTACAGCAGAGTCACAGCTGAGAGTTGAGCGTGTGTGTGTGTGTGCGCGTGTGCGCGTGTGTGCATGTGTGTGTGCGTGCATGTGTCAGAGTGGACCAGTCACTGTACCTGCATCAGTTTGTTTTTATTATCAGTTTACAGGAGTTTGTGTTCAGTTTGCTGTTATAATTGAGCTGGATCATCTTTAATAAAAACTTTATTTAAAACACTGAGGGGTTTCTGATTGGTCTGTTCAGGCTGACTAATGATGATGACACAAAACTTCTATTTGGACGCCAAAGTTAAAACTGTTGGGATCATGTCACTGACAGTGGTGGCTAAACCTTAATAATATTATTACACCTACACACAACAGGAGCACATCATAAAATCCACAAGGCTTTTTAAAAGTTTTTGCACTTTATTATAACAACATCAGTTTTTCACATCATGTATAAAAGAGTGCAGCATAAAAATGATACAAATACAATGATCAACATTAACATCTCTTGAGGACATGACAGGACATGATACAAATACACAGCTTTGTCTCAGTTTACTGCACAACTTCTTTAATAACTTCAGGAGACTTCACTGTGTGTATGGGTCCAGTATGCATCTGTGTGTGTGTATATATACACTACATTTTTTTTTTTTAATAAAATATATGTTTCTGTGAGTTTTGTGTACTTGCAATTAAACAGACGTCTTGGTCAATACTGCATGTGGAGGAAATGGCTTCTGTTTCCAATGAGATGAAACATCTTAACTGTGGCTAAAGGAAGTGAACAGAGAGGAGCACAGTGATGATGATATTTACAGTGAAGAGTCTGATAATCATCTGTGAATTCATGGAGACGATGAGGAAGTGACAATTCGATGATTCAATGACGATGAGTAGGTTTCAAAGCCTTGACATAAACGCAGTCGCCTGCACTGGTTCCCAAATATCCTGACTGGTTACTGACTGATTCATTATTAAATGCTTTATAATAGTATAATATGCTTAAAAGTGTTTATTAATGTAAAGTATTTTACACTTGTCTGAGTTGTTAACAAATACATTAATAAACACTTAGATCAGACCTGTTTATTAACCCTTTATCATTTGTTCATTGAAGTAAATTTAGGTTTTGTCTGTTTTGACTTCCTGTAGTTTTCTTTAACAATCACAAACAACATTGAACTAAGTAAACAGTCACTGTACAGTAAAAGCGGAGAGTTTGTCTGCTGTGATTTAGTGTTGCAAAATCTGGAGACTACCCCTAATGACACAGAGTAAAAAAAAAAAAAAACATAATTTGGTAAAACTTGCAACTCATGGAGGTGAAGCTCTGTATAAACAACCTGTGTGATTCAATACAGCTTCATTGAGGAATAAACACAGTGTGAGAATATAGACACTGGGTTACTCTACAAGAGCAGAACCACAAGACTAAGATGATGATTTTTGTACTTCAGTGACGCTGATGCAGAAACAAATCTGCATATCAGCTCCAGCTCATATAAGCTCAGCCTTGTTTCAAAAATCCAAACACCACAGTCTGTAACAAAGGCTTCTTCCTTGTGAATCTGTAGTGTCATCACTGTGACACCTCTGCCATGTAGGACTAAACACAGCTGGAGCTGCTTCAGGTAAAACTGTGAGGATTTAACACCTGATATCAGAGTCGTCAGATCAGAGTCTGACCTGTACCAATGTCCTGAAATGACCTGTAAACTGCATCTGAAGCCCAACAAGTGGAGGCCACACTGTGCCTGGTGACAGGGTCAGCGTGTCCCTGATTGAAGCTGATCCTGAGTCAGTTCCTAATGTACGTCATGGTCATGTTTAGCACCGATGAGACTTGTTAAGAACTTTCTGATTTCAACTATATTTTCTTTATCAAAAACATATTTAAGTTTTCAGACAGCAGCTCTGGGCTGAATTGACTCTGGCTTTTTAAAGTGGCCTACATTGTTCCATTTGATAGCTAGCATTAACTTTTGCATCAGCTCTAAAACGCTGACAGTTACTAGAGTCTGGAGATAAATATTTACATACTGCAGCTTTACAAGCTCTTTTAAAGCCCTTTTTAATATCAATGGGACTTTCACCCAGCAAATACAGGTTTGAGCCTGTTTTTATTTTTGTGTTCTTAAGTTGGTGTTCAGTGTTTTTGTCCTTGAGCCTGAACAGGTCTGATGTCTGTGAGAACACGTCGGGGGGTTGAGGACTCGGTGACTACCCCCCGGACTATTTGCTCAACTGCTGTTGGCCCCTGCTAACTCCCTCCCAATCATCTTTGGCTTTGTGGACACTGTGAGGTAGGTGAAGTGAGACCAAATGAGACCAAAATTTCATGCAGTGATATGTACAAATATCACAACGTTGAGTTTAACAAGTTGGCTTTAAAGCAATTAACAGAAATCTTGGGTCATCAGCAAGGGGCAACTGATCAGTGTCTTCGGACATAATAAAGCTGCCATGTGGGTCACCGGCTTGGGGGGTTCTCACAGGTTAATCCAGTCATGTTAGCGCTATAATTTAATTAAGGTTTACCGAGCATGCTAACTACAATGGATGCACAAATGTGGCGTGCCATTAAATCCCAGTCTCAACAAATCAGGGTCAAGCATGTGCTGGCAGTTTACATCAGACAGCTATAGTTGACGTGTTCATCCTGACACAGAGGCTGGTTTAGTTAGCATAACCTGAGGAGGGCAGCAGGTGACCTGGTTAAAGGCCATATCATCATCAAAAAGCACCAACAGGACACAGGTCGTGTGAGATGACACAGATACAAGATACACATTCAAAGAAAAAAAACACTCCTAGAAAATGTAGAAAGAGTATAAAAAAAAAAAAAAAAAAATTTTGTTTTCAGATGTAAGAAAGTATAAAACATCTGCCCGGTGAAGTTCAGCTCCTCGTTAACAGTCCATCTCTGTTCATCCTCTTCCTCCTCTTCCTCCTCCTCCTCCTCAGTCAAGGAAGCGTTGGCAGGCTTTCTTCCAGCGGCAGGCCGTGCACCACTGGTCTCTGTGTTCAATGCCGTAAACTTTACGACACTTCTTTGCTTCGCCACGGATCCTCCTGACACAAACACACAGAATATTAACTTTTCCTCATTGAATTTTTCCTCAGCTGGAGGAGATACATAAGTGGCTTGTACTGAATCTCTTTCCCAGGTTTCCTTAGTTAAAGAAAAAGTTAAGGAACCTGCAGCACTGAAAGTAAAGTTGCACTGCATCATTGAGGAACTTTTCCTGTTCAAGAATCATCATAATCATATTTATATGAGACACAGATAGACTTGTGTAGAATGTGTAATGAGGAGCCAAGTTATTATTTTGATTAAACAATAAGTTGTAGACTGTTCAATCTTAACTCATTAAGAAAGTCCACTGTGTGTGTGTGTGTGTGTGTGTGTGTGTGGTTACCAACCTGCAGGGGGCACTCTGGTGCTGCAGCCACTGCTCTCCTACGCTGATTGAACGCGCCCGAAATGACAAACCCTGAGGAGGAGGAGAGAGGCGTCAGAAAAATAAACTGTAGATGTGTGAGTGTGTTTTCAGTCGTTCATCAGCTTCTTCATCATTTCCTCTCACTTTTCTGATGTCTCAAAAACAGCTGCTATCCCTGTGTCAAGCTACAGGGGAAGTTTTGTAGGACCTTAATGTCCTTTGTGTGGGTGTGAAAACACTTTGCAGTTTCCAGTGTCAACCTGCAGGTGGAAGCACTGCACTGTGACAGGCTGATGGAAAACGTGACCACAAACCATCAGAGGGGATTTTCCTGCAGAATAAAAACCACCAGGGAGGAATACACACACACACACACACTTCTCCCCCCTTCCATGGAGAAACCAGTTTTAACAGGCTTCTCCAGGCTGGTGCAGGAAATCAACAATAGGCTGCTGTCCAGGATTCAGACTGAGAAAACAGAAGTGAATTGGAGAAGCATGTGTGTGAGAGTTTTGGGGATGTCCAGTAATAACTGAAAAATGTAAAAGTGAAAGTCCATAATGAGTCCATTCTGTGTAGAACATTAACAGTGACAAAACTACAAAGAATCTGAAGTTTCATGTCTCTGTGGAGTTTTCTGGACTTTTGAGCTTTTGTTTTATCCGTTGTGACAAACACTTAATTCCTCTTTATACTCACCGAGCAGGTAACCAACTACTTTGCAAACATTTCACACAAGATGTGGTCTCAAAATCTCCATACAGTCTAAAGCTAGATGTCCATGTACATGTGATTATTAAGCAGGTCTAGGTTCTATATTACCACTGAGTAGTATCACTGTCTCAGTCCACAGAATAATGCACACAGAGCCAATATTCAGAAACTGAGTCTTAAAACCAGCTGTCAGGACTTCTGTGACTTTGTGATGTCACAAAAAGCCCAACCCCACCTGGGCCCAACACCAAATACTTGCCAGGTTTGTCTTCTCTGGGTGTTTTACCAGAAATCTGCTCTATTTTGTTAGATCACAAAGAAAACAGTCAGCCAATTGGGAAATGGCAGCTATTTACCTGTCTGCTGTGGCATGTGGTGGGCGGGGCCGTCCAACGACAGGAAGCTGTGTTGGTAGCTGCTGCTAGGATCACATGGCTTGGAGGTGGAGCCTATAATAATATAATAACCAGCACAAAATGTAAAATAGTTTCCATAAAATGTTTAGAGATTGATAAATAACTCTCAATCACTGTACATAAGCCCCGCCCTACCTGGTAGGAGTGCTCCGATTGGACCTGTTGGAAGCTGCCAGAAGAGGAGGAGGGAGCAGAACGACTCAGAGCACTACATGTTGGAGATGGAGGAGATGGAGGCGAGGGAGGGGGAGGGCTTGGAGGTGAGGAAGGGGAGGAGGAAGTGGAGGGAGTGGTGGGGAAGAAGGGGCGGGGCCACAGAGGAGAGGCGGCTGCTGCTGGTGGTCCCTCTGGATGATCTCAGTGTAGTAAAAATCTTCCTCGCTGCGTGAACATCGCTCGTGTTCACCGCCACGGCTATGAGGTTAGAGGTGAGAGGTCAAAGGTCAGATCATGACAGTAAAAAATATATTTATAGTCTTTTGTCTGTCTGTCAGGTGAGTCTCACCACAGGTGTGTTGTCCTGATGTGGCGTTTGATTCCCACCACTGACATCAGCACCTTCCCACAGGTGGGCCACAGACACCTGTAGGCCATCTTCAGCGAGTTCTGCAGGAGGAAACACACTGTCAGCATCCCCCCTGAGTGTGTGTGTCTGCCTGTCCTCAATCCGTCCTGTGACACAGTAACTCACCCTGCGTTTCCGCGGTGCCGGCTCGTCAAACAACACCTGCTCCAGCTCCATGTCCAGGCCTTCATCAGGGGGTGAGGCCGGACTGATGTCGTGCTCTGCTCTTGTTGGGGAGGGTGCTGGGCTTCCATTAGCGTGGCCAACACTCCAGTAGCCACTGCTGCAGCTGTCAGAGAGGTCGCCACTGCCACCGCTACCAGAATCCATCAGAGGAGCTGAGACACAAACACACTGTTTACTACAACAACCAGGAGGAAGTGAATGACGCCGACAGTGTTGTTTCTGTTGTACCTGTCGGGTCTGTAGTTACAGGGCTGTGAAGGAGAGGACTGCAGGACAAACTGCTGAGAACCATCGCTGCCATCATCTCGTCCATGTCCACCTCCTCTGGACTCCTCTGACTGCAGAGGCAAACAGAATGGGAGGAAAAAGGAGTTACAGTCTAACCACTACAAATAGGTGGAGAAACATTAAGAAAGACCAAGATACAGAGGATGTCTGACCTCCTGGGGACGTCAATGCAGGATGAGACAGATCTGCTGCCAGTCAGAGGCACTGAGGAGGAAGAGGATGAGGAGGGAAGAGATGAAGGCCAGGTGGAGACATCACTCTGCAAGAGGTCAGGCTGGTCCACCACACCTGGACGTTCACCTGCTCCCCAAACTGAAAATACACCTGAGACAAAGAAACACCAGAGCTCAGTGTGAGCAGCAAAGGCCCCAAACATCCCACATGGGGAATTCACCATAATCATAATCATCATCATCTGAGGAACTGAGATGTGACTGGGATTTTCTGTCTTTCACCACAAATGTTTTTTTCTGTTCTCTACACTTCCTCTCACCTTCAGTCCAGGATGACCTTTGACTCTGTTGCTGGCTGTTTGTCCAGCTGTGGTTGCCATGGTGATGCTACTCTCACCTGTCTCCAGGTGCATGTGTGCCCCGGGGAGCTCACCAACGCTCCGAGCGGGGAACGCTTCCCCAGACGAGTCTTCGGCAACATGTCGGCCTGGGGAAGGAAAAACAGGAGTTTCTGTCGGTCATCACATCTGGGCTGCTGTTCTCAGCCATAAATCACAAGGGGAACTAAAGAGGCTTTTCTAGCTGTTTCAATCTGAATCAGAGTGGAGGTTGGACTTCTGAGAGTTCTGCACCAGTCCTACACTTCACAACATTCATCACAGCTGCAATTTAAGGTGAGGTCATGAGGATGAAGAGATGAGCAGATAGAAAACAAATCACTGAAACATGACTCTGAACCTGGTTCATAAGAACATCTGTTACAGCTGCATAATCAATATAGATATAATCAAAATCTTAATATGCCAAATATCCAAATCACAGGAGCTGCAGTTGTTTGATCAAATCAATGTTGTGCTGCAAAAGATGCCGTGGCTCACAACTCAAACTCTACGGATGTAAAGGAGCAAGAACAGCAAACATGACATCACAACTTATACAGGGTTCTGTTGTGTGTGTGTGTGAGGTTCCTCCCAGGTCCAGTCATCACCTGAGCAGACAGGACCTGTCGGACCAGTTTAATGGGGAATGAAGTCGTGCAGTGAAAGTTGTGAATGAAATGGACGGATTTAAAATGAGATGTAAAAGTTTGTTCCAGTTTGTCCTGTTTGTTCCAGACATGTGCTGAATCACATCTCCTTTGACTCTAGGTGCAATAGACAAGTGGGTCAGATCCAGAGAAAGCTGAGGTTCGATACCCACTACGCCCCCACCCCCCCCCCCCCCCCTCATCTTCACCACCAGCCCAGTGCCACGTGACTTAAGCAGCTGTGCAGTGGCTGCTGGGAAAACTGAAGCTCTGGATTAAGTTTACCGGTCAGATCTGTTCTGTGCTGTGACTCACAGGCTTCAGTGTCATTTACAGTCAGTGTCTGTGTGTGTGTGTGTGTGTGTGTGTGTGTGGGGGGGGGGGGGGGGGGGGGGGGGGGGGGGGGGGGGGGCTGTTCACACTCAGTAACTGAATGGTGGATTAAAGTCAACAGAACAGATGGGTACGATTGTTCGTCAATGTTTCTTTATCACTGTGCATCTGCTGACAACAATGGTAATTAACAAGAACTTAACTAAACTAAACTGTGTCACTGTGGCAACATGATGAAACATGACCACCCCCACCCCCACCCACCTCTATTGAGGGTTTCCTGTTAATCAGTGAGTCACTGAATGAAACCAGAGTTTCTAGGTTAACTTAACACAAACACCCAAGTCCAGTCCACACACATGTAAACAAAACAAATACACAAATGCATGCAGTCCAGTCGAGCACAATATAAACACATAAACATGTAAATATCATCCTCATGTCAAAATACTATTCAGATTACAATACACATTAACATACTAAAAACGGTGGCTCAGCATCATTATTTCATTAGTTGTACATTTACAGTATCATAGTGGTACTATCAGTACTATAATTATGAGATCTCTTTGTTTTGTACTTCTTACTGCACTACATTAACCTGGCAGCTGTTGACCCCTCACCCAGTTGAGGACACGACCCCTTGGCTAGAAACCACTGTACTGAACCTAACTGTAGTTAGACACATCTACACAACGAGTGATTATAATGTCAGATAAATAAATGTAGTAGCTGACTTTAACTTTTGATTTTTACGTTTAAACTGAATGTGGCTGATGATACGTCTCTGCTTTTATTTTGGTAGGGTTGTTGCTCTGATCCCTGAGATCCTCACCTCACTGTTGGGTTGTTGACCCAAAACTAAAACATTTCTAATCAGCTCATCCTTGTTTTAAACTCGGTGCTGATCATTACAAAAACATGCACCCTTCACAGGTTTGAATCTGTGCACATTGTGTACAACTAACAACTGTTTGTCACAGTTTTAAGGTCAAACTTGTGTCATGTAAAAGTAGAAACTGAAATAAAACATGCTGCTGTAGAATCTGAATAAATGAAAACACTCAAGTGAGGAACAAGAATCTTTGTAATATTTATTCTCCTTTAAATTTAGTTTACATAACCCACAGTAACATGTTAAATAACACTAGTAATATGTTTCTGTGGCTAGTTTGTACCGTTGGTCCTGGTTCTGATTCTGGTTGGTGTTTGTGATATAAAATTTAAAGCAACACACACTTTGACTCACACACATACATATACTGTACAAACACACCCCCTTGTCTTGTCTGCAGCTCTGAGCTGTGAGCCAATCAAATTCCTTTAGTGCTGAGTTCACCCTCCACAATAAAAGTCCTCAATGAACATAACAACAGCTTCGAGGTAGACCATAATTCTCACTGCCAGTCACTAAGTCTCATCTGCAAACCAAACCAACCCAAACAAGTGTTGATCTTTACTTCCTAAAATCCAGGGTCTGAACAACCACAACAACAACAGCACTCACGCCACAGGCAAAGAAAATCTGCACATCAAACTTCTGCAGAAAATACTAGAAACCTCTGATCTGAAAATCACGTAGATCGCTGCACTGAAAAACACAGCTGAGTAAAACAGAGGTGAGAGGACAGAGGGCAAAGTTAAATCCCCTCTTTAAAGTTCAGCAGCTCAGCAACACACACACACTTCTCACTGATCACTACATGTGCATGCAGTTCTGCAGAGAGTCAGAGAAAGTCGGGAAACAACCACCATTTGTCACTGACCTGCAGAGTCTCAGCTTCAACAACAACAACAACAAGAAGTCCAGGTTGAATGTGCCCACTGCTCCTCAATGGGCTGAGGGTGTGTGTGAGTGTGGGTGAACGTGCAGCAGCCAGTCTCAACACCATAGGAAGGGGGGGGGGGGGGGGGGAGGGGGGGGGGGGAGGGGGGGGTCACGCAAAACGTGGACTGGATCAGACTGGAACAGACCAACTTGACTCAGGACTCACAACAACAAGGGAGGTTTTGTCAAACTATGGAAGGAAGGAGGTGACCAGTATTATCACGTGGTCAATATTAATAAACTCTGAATTAATTACATTCAATGTTCAATTCAATGTTTACTTAATTAAATAACTGGTAAAGTTTCATTTTATTCTAGCAAAAGAAGAGGAAAGAAAAATCTTGTTTGAACGTCTTTCACTAAAGGATCGTCTCTTTTTATTCATCTATCAATCTGTTATATGTGACAACAAACTTAATACCTTAAAGCTGACTTTCAGACCAAATGATTATCAGATTAAATCAGTGTGGAAAATATTGATCAGCGGCAGCTTTAAACACAGCAGGAAAATGCCATGGTGAGATCTGTGTTGTTGTTTAATTGTTACAAATAATACATTTTACAGCTTAACCTGGTGTCATGACGGGGTCACAGTCTCTAACTCCTCTCCACTGTGTGACAGTCGATCAGTGTCCGTCTATTCCTCCCCCTCCTCAGGTCCGATCAACTGATCTAGCGCCAGGTTTTCCCGGCAGCCCCCGCGGTAGCTCTCTGCTCCGTAGTAAACAAGAAAACCACGTGGGGGAGGAGACGGCCGCTGATTGGCGGAGCTCAGCCGCGCAGAGACACACCCCGCTCAGGACAGTTGTTTACCGACTTGATGCAGCGAGGCAGGCCGTCCACCAGCGACTGCTCCCCGCTGCACTGACCTTACCACAGCGCTTCAGCACGACCGTAACACAAGATTAACACAACTGTGACACAACTTTCATTTTGCTGCAACACTGTTGTGATCCTGTCAGCAGTAGTTTTTATGATACTTATGTAGCCTACACAAGCTCACAGAAAACTTATCCAACACACACAGTGCAGTGTTGCAGCTCTTTCATGTGGGATACTACACGAGCCTGACTCCTGCAACATGTGCACCACAAACACCAGCACAGAAATACGCAACAAGAACCTTATGCAGAACAGAGACAGCTCCGTGCATTTACACTGTGAAAAGTGCATGTAGTGCAGTGGTTGTGGTGTGTAGTGTACCAGTGTGTAGTTGTGTTGTGTTATTGTAGGTGCAGTAACAAGCACAACAAAGGGAGGCCTGTGGGCGGAGATCAGACTCTCACTTATTACATAACCCGCTCTGACTCTGCCTCTGTCCCCCTCCCCCTCCCTTGTCCTCAGTTTGTGTGCGTGTGTGTGTGTGTGTCTGTGTGGAGCTGCACGTAGTCCACATACACACATCCCGCTGCTTCTCCCGTGAGCTACGTGCTGATACCGCTGAGCGTGACTAAAGGAGCAGTCCGCCATGTTTTCAGCCACAGTGAGTCTAAAACAGACACACACCTAAACACACACACACACACACAAACAAGCAACCGATCAGCCTGTTTCTCTTTTTTACAGCAGAAATTTCATCTTGATGTGTGTGTTTTTTTACAGGTTTTAATTTATTTTTATTTCATCCCTCTGGTTGCACCATCTTCTTATAGAACACAACATCATCTTCATCACCACTGTCACCATCATCAGTTCCCAGTCTGTATATAGTTTTTTGATAATAACTCTGATAACGATACTTGTGTGATGATGACCGTTAACTCCTGTTCCAGTGAGTGCAGTCAGAGTGGAGATGCTGGTTGGTTCTTAGGTGTTGTTCAAGTCACTTGTGACACCTCATGATGCCCAGTTGAAGTAAAATTTAAAGAGTAAGCTATCATAATACAGCATCATTTTTATGTCACTGTCATTTTTTCCCCACTATCTATTCTGTACCAGTTGCATCAGGTACTCTTTCTCATTTACAAGCACTTTTCCCATTATCATACACATGTGTATGTTGTGTAATTAGCCAGTGTTTTCATTTCTTCTCCTCTTCTTAAATGCATTTTTTTTTACTAGTTTTAAATCTTAGCTACATGTGCAGATGACCACCTGTTGCCACTTGAATGTTAACCTGTGGATGCAGGTGCATGTTCATGGTGTATCTGCATATGCACTCTTTGTATGTCCATGTTCATTGGTAAATGTAATATCCTTTAGACACCCATTATCTGGCTTCTTGTAATGTTACTGTAACTCTAATACCTTAAGAGCAGTGTGTGCAGTGTGTTCATTTCTTTTAAGCTCTCAGTTTTATTTTTTTTTTATTTCTTTTGTTTTGCTTTAAATGTTTTTCTCCTCTGTCTTTGTCTCAGTGCTGCATTTGTATCTGTCTCTGCGTATTTTGGGTTCATTCACCCTGTGATCACATCACCCAGCATGCACCAGCCCTGTTTGATCAGTTGATGACATCACTGATCAGTGATCACCACTGATTAACTCAGAGCGTCTTTCACATTGGTTTCCATAGTGATCATTCTAGTCCATCCTGGTTTTCTTGATGCTGCAATAGGCCATTGTATTTCATAACAGCATTGATTATTTGTCAATTATCACTGATCACAATGGCATGTGTTATTTTAAAGGTGCACTCCACCAGTTTTAGGCATGAATGGTTGTCTACATTAAACAGGTGGATGATGTTGTCTATATCTCTGACGGACGGGAGAAGGATCAATGATCAGGGAATTTTGAGTATGGGGAAAACTCTGATATGCCATGACACAGCTCATCTCATATGTGTGCGTCTGTGTGTGTGTGTGTGTGTGTGCGTCTCTGTGTGTGACAATACCATCTGATTATTCACACCATGACTGTGTGAGTGTGTCATGACCTCAGCACCAACCTTTGCCAGAGGTCTGATGCATCTGCCATGTTTCTTCATTTCCCATGTGACAGTGAAGCTATGATCTGTCTGATGATGATTCAGTTAACAGATTATTGATTCACCTGCTCATTATTTTATTGTTTCCATTTTTTTCTGTTTCTCTTCGCTATGTTGGTAAACATTTGTAAATTCTGTTTCCTTAAAAGCTCTTGTATGTTCTGACTCTTGGTTTGTGCTCTGAGGTTGTTGTTGTAATCTCCGTTTCCTGAAGTCTGAGGAAAGACACATTTTCACTGAAGTCAAGATAACTGGTTTGACTTCAGTTACTTATGCTTGAAAACAACTAGTAAATGAGTTTCCATTTTAAGTTGGAGGCACTTCATAAAATTAATTAAACACTTCCAAGTTGGATTTCAAATTAAGAGCATACAAAGTCAACGTAACATAAAACTAGCTTTTCAAGGTAATTGTTTTCCTAGATATTTTAGATCAACTTGTTACATGTTACAGTTAATTATTTTTATTAGCAGTGTCAGAAAAAGTTTTCTAAGTTAAGAGCTGCACTGTGTGTGTGTCTGTGTGTGTGTGTGTGTGTGTGTGTGTGTGTGTGATTGGCAGAACACACACAATGGACATGGTCGACGTGCCCACTGACACTCAAACTGCTCTGCTGAACCCTGACTCAGTTAGTCACAGCAGGATGTTACAGCGCGCACACACACAATACACACACACATTCAGACATCACTGAATCAGCAGTTCTGACTCAACATGTGTTTCTAAATGTAAGACTCACTGAACTTGAGCAAAGTTCAACTGATGAGAAGATATTAATTTGACTCTTAAACTTTTCAGTTTAAGAGTCACTTCCTGCTTTAACATGAAGAATTAAAGTTGCAGCTTCGTTGTTTATTTATTATCATGAATTGAAAGAACTTAATTTAATCTCTCAGGACTTCATTCATTCAACTCTTCATTTCATCATTGACTTATGTCCTGAAAATCAAGACAAAAAACATATTCCCCTTAAGTCAACAAGAAAAGATGAGTTGATTCAACTGAATTCATGTGTCTCGTGTCACAGAGAACTGGCCAATCACAGGCCTAGAGCCATTAGAGGACAACGACCTGGAGCATGACCTGATCAAACTGAACAGATGGTGACCAAATGAAGGAGCATGGATGACTGTGTCTCCATCCAGAGGTCATCAGAAGTCACTGATGCTCATAATCCATCTGATGGACAGGTGAAAGGTTTGTCTGTGTCTCCACTCCCACCACAACTCTGTGTGTTTCCATGTTCACTCGTCATTTGGAAAAATATCCTGATAAAAAAGACTCCCTTCTTCTAGAGGACGAACAACAATGACACTGTGTTTTGGTCACATAGAGACCAAATCAATCATTCTGACAACTGATCAGTGATTGGAAAATGATCATGAGGTATTGACTCTATAAAGATCATATGTAGTTTATGGGCTTTATGGTTCTCTGTTTGATTCTTTAAAGGGACATTCCAGCATTTTTAAACATCAAGATGTCCAGGTGCGTTATGGGAAATGTAGGAGTCAGTGTTAGGATTAGGCTTAGGGTTAGGCCAATGTTCTTGTCCTCAGATTTAAACCACACCTGTGTTGAGAGTGAGAAGAAAGTAAATGATCAAAATAAACAAATAATCAGCTTAGTCTGATTATCCTTTGTCCTTTAGCTGCCATCTCTCACTCTGTCTTCCCTCCTTGCATCCGTCATCCTTCCATCTCCCGGCCAGGCAGCGGAGGTAAAGACTCCTCCTCCTCCACTTGTTCCACCTCAGGTGTATGGTCAGGGGGCGTGTCCTTTTTCGATTTCCTGGTGACCTGAGCATAAACTGAATTCCTGCTTCCATCACTTAACTCCACCGGTGCCTCGCTTCGTCCATCCTCTGGCTGCCCCGGCTCCTGATTGGTCGGTGGTGGTGACAATGGCAAGCTGATGGTGTGATAGATGTGGTCGGAGTCTGGAGGGGCAGAGCTGCTATCGTCTGTACACAGAGATACAGGATTAAACAATGACATGTGTTGCGTTGTCTTGTTGGCTCACATCTTCACTGAACATGAAGTGACATTTTCAGGTGTTTAATTTTGTCCCATGTGATGTTTAGATCCCAAAAAGTCAAAATCAATGATATTTGATATTTCTGGATGAAACATGTTCAGATAATTATACATCTTATTATTTCAATATAAATTTATGTTGATATTTTTACAAACATCATCAGTGACCTTGTTTCTGTGACGCCCTCAGCTGGCTCCTCCACAACATGACCTCCACTGATTTTTCCAGAGGACTCGACTCTGAACACAGACACACATACACAGAGCACGGGGAGTTGAGTATAAAAACAATGAAAGGTAAAAAAAAAAAAAATCTACAGTTGTGACAAGATGTGACATACCACCACCTCCAGCTGCAGCTGAGTTTCCTCCTGTCCCCATCAAAATGGCACCTCCATTGGTCTGAATGTCTGAGTACACACATACACACACACACACAACACCAAGATGAATCTACTGGAGCTGAGCTCTTTGTGCTGCTTTGGTCAGTCAGTGATATTTTTACTTAACAATAATAATAAAACAGTTGGTTTAGAATTGTTTGGCTAAATCACCAAAACACAACAAAATGTGACAACATCACATCTGACAATTGTTAGTTCTCTGGTGGTTTTAGCAGAGACGCTCCACCCAGAGTGAAACACCTGAGAACAGGCAAGTCACTGTTTCTTCTTCATTTTCTTCATCATCTTCTTCTTCTTCCTTTTCTTCTTTTTCTCGTCCAGTTTCTCCTCCTCCTCCACTGTGTTACAGTTTGTATGAAAATAAAGTTTGATTGATGAATTGACTGATATGATCTCTGGTTTCTGATTGGCTGCCGTTTTAACCTCAGTTCAACATCTGGTTTCAGTCATAATTCAGGATGTGTTAACCTCAACGATACCATGGCAACAGCGGTGCTTCAGTTACCTAAAAGTAACCTGAGCCTACACACACAGACACACACACACAGACACACACACACACACACACACTGAGGCTCTCAGTTCACAGACCTTGGTTGTTCTGTGGCGCCCCAAGTGGCTCCTCCAGGGAGGGAATGAGTTTTCTTCATGAGGAGGAAACACACATATACACATACACAAAGATTGATAAGTGATGGAAAATATATACATTAAAGAACTTTAATATTGTTTTTATCATCACTTCGTCACTCTTGCTCTTGTCTGTGCAGTCTTTTCTTTTTTCTGAATTCATTGTTCTTGTCATGATTGTTTATGATCACTCACCTTTTTCATCGCTCTGAATCTCACTGATCATGGATTCTCTCTCGCCGTGTCCTCCAGCTTCACCTGTCCGGGGGCAGCATGTCAATCAATCAATTGTCTGTTTATAAAAGTTCAGAGGAGTCTTGCTCCTAAAAGGTTACTCACCACTCTGATGAGAGCTGAGGGGTTTTTGTTTGTGTCAGAATCTCGCAACTCAAACGAGCGTCTAGAAAACAAAAGAGAAGAAAAACAGACAAGGTAAATCCTTAAAGGGGTAACTTTCAGGTCTTTGATAGTGCACAAAAATATGTTTTCTTATGAAAATGTAAAGAGCCATAAGCACTCTTGTCCATGTAGCAGAGCGACTGAACGCCTACAATCCTCTAACGTTAACACAACTGATGGCTGCAGCTTGTCTCCTTCTCCAGCTCTTTCTACCCACAACTGACTTCATCCTCCAGCGCTAAATTAACAAACAGGATAGAGATAGTTCCTAACCCTCCCTCTTGTCAATGCGCATATGACAAATCATAGATTTCACTGTAACACTGTCACCTGCTTAAAACTACAGGTCAAAGGCTAAAATGACAGAGAAGATGTAATGACATTGAAAGGAGTTGATATTTATGCACTATCATCGCATTAACTTAACCCTATACTTTTAATTTAGTTTAAATGATCTTCAGCTGCTGAGTCATAGTTTACATCTAAAGTGAACCGTTATACCTGTATATTGATGGGAGTGAGTGAGCGCCATGTTTTCAGATGGGGAACTTTATGGAAATAAATACTACAGTTCCCATAAGCCAGTGCTGTAGCTCACCAGTGACCCTGTTTCCGAGAAATGATGCTGTGGTGATAATAACATAACTTCTTTCTGTCAGTTAATGTAACTGGTCCTCTCACTCACAGGCTGCAAGTTAGGCTTTAGCTTTAGCTGCTCATGCACAGAGACAGTGTAGAGCATCAGTCTGACAACTGATCAGTTGGATGCTTGACTCAGATGAGTCATGTTGTAACACTGAATTAGAACAAGCTCATGTTATCATCAAATGTCAATAGTTACATTTTCAGGATCCTAAACCTCTGCTCTCTCTTCATCCCTTTACCATGAATCTCAGTATTGAAGTTGAAAAAGAAAAATGTTTAGGATATTGGTGATGACTATTGTCAACAGTGGATTAATCCACATTTCCAGCTGTGGTCTGTGGCTCAGAGGAGCTGGGTAAACCATACTTTACATGATGTGGTACATGAGATTTGTTGACAGAAAATCAGCTGATTGATTATCTGAGCTGACCTGCTGCAGTCACTGCACAGAGCGGTGAGGAAGATGGAGAGGAGCAGGAGGAGGATGAAGAAGCCCACAACCCCTGAGGACAGGAACCAGGAGGCGGTGACCTCTGCTCCGACGGCAGCCATGATGTCTGAGAGAGACAGAAACCAGAAGTGGAGGAGTTTGAAGGTGTCGAAGAAGAGCAAGAGGTGAGTCACGTAACCTCTCTGTGTGACTGTGCAACAGGAATGTGTCACAATTCAAATTTACTGAAGGCAGGACGGACGTCCTGCCCTGACACACCTGAGATTTCAAGCTCTCGGGTAACTCATTAATGTCTGAGGAATTTCAGAGCTGAGATTTTCTTCTCCAGACTGTCAGAGGTTAAAACTTCAGAGACATAAAAGGAATGAATAACAGAAACAAAGATCAAAAGGATCAAAACAAAGTAGAATAGAAGATTAAAAAGAAATAAAAACAAATTTAAGGAGGAGAATAGAAGCGAAGTCTAAGTCATTTTTAAAGCTCCACACTGTATAAAGGTAGATGTCTATGTGTAGTGTGTTTTATATTGTGAAAGTATCGAAGCCTCAGTCCCAGAGACATTTTTGGCTTTGGGCAATGTGGGTGACCGCTCAGGATGCAATCTATGTTTTTTTCCAAAAAAAAAAGACAGAACAAAACTTGCCAGTTGTCTAGACTACCGCTCATTTCCACGTCAAGTTAGTGGAGTGGGCGCTGGGGCACCCTATTGTCACGTCAACTTGCTGCTGAGAGTTATGTTTACAGGTTGTGTGTGTCAGAAGAGGCAAGGGGGAGGGGGGAGGGCGGTGGGGGATCAATTTGCAACTGCAGAGGTTGTATCAGAGTCTCAGAGGAAAAGCAACGGGGACTAGCCCGGACCACCTCTGCTCAGTCGAGAGAGAAATGGACACAGTCTGTATTCAGAAACTGAGCCTTAAAAGCAGCTGTCAGGACTTCTATGAGGATTTGGTCTCTCTGAGTGTTTTACCTGAAATATGCTCTATTTTTACTGGATCTCTCAGAAAACAGTCAGCCAATCAGAAGAGTGGTTCAGAGCCTCCTCTTTTCTGAAGGTTGGTGTTTGGCTGACACCAACCTGCTGTGCTCCAGAGAGAAGATGAGATATTTATGCATTTCTATGAAATAAACACAGGAGAAACACATGGAGCGGATCAGAAAAATCATTCAATAACTGAGTTTCAGAAACCAGTGACTGTTTTAGAGTTTCTTTCTTTTGAACAGCTATGCTGATGTCAACATCAGGCACTAAATGAAAATGTGCTGGCAGCTGTTTGACTTCAGTTTCTGTGGACATGCAAATGCTGAGTGAGGATCAGAGTTGCAGAGCGAGCCTGCAGCATGTTTACTACAACACACACTCACAGACTGCGTCCTGTCTGCAGAATGTTGTCACATTTCAGTTCATACAGAAACCCAGTGGTGGCTGTACAAGCTTTGGTTTGTCCTGATCATTAACATGACAGATGGAGGCACACAAAACAACAGTGATGGTCCTGAAACATGCAATCTTTACTGTCTGTTATGTAAACATCACTGTCTAAACAAGAGGCTGTGTTTACTTTCTAACCCCATAAAACAACAGAGAATTTGTCTGAAGGTGATGAGTCTTAAAAAACTAAAGAAAAATTCAGAATCAGACATTTTCAGAGAGAGAAACAGCGCCCAGCGCTTGTTTAACTTGCATCTATCTGTGGCTTAGATGTTGTTTTGCTGTGTTTTAGATTTGTACCTGTTGTTTACTGGTGGTTTAGATATTATTTACGTGTTGTTTACCTGTTGCCTACCTTGTTCTTTCAGCTCAATGAAAATCGAAGCACCTTCATCATCCTGACTGATCCTGTTACACACAGAATTCATACACACTTATGAGTCTTAATATTATATCAAGGGACATTTCAACACTCACATCTGCCCATTAAACTCATTTAAGTCACTTAAGCTAAGTCTGACCCAGTGTTTGCAGCCATTATGCTAAGCTAAGCAAATGAACTGCCGTTTTTTCACACAGGCGTGAACATCACTCTGTTCACACAATGTCTGTTATTTTCACTTCATGTTAAACAATTTTGCGTTCTCAGTCAAAAATGACTGTTACATTAAGACTCAGCAAAAAAAGCAGTAATAACACATATATAATCACTTACTGTGTTAATTTTTTTTTTCAACTTTGTCCTGGTGAACATTACAAGTTTTTAACTTCTATTTGTTATTTTTGGTCAGTATGGCTCATAGAAATGAGGATGTACCTGAGCTCAGTTTCTTTACACTCTTTTTTGACTGGGAAACCAAGAGAGCACAAAAGTTGAATAAAATACACAAAAGTGTATGCAAATTAACACAATTTATTTTGTGTGTTGAAATCCTCTTTGTGGACAAAGTCATGAATCTTACATCAGTCTGATCAAATTAACTTTGTTTTTTTCAGAGATAAAACTTCAATCAGTCAAATTTAATTTATTGATGAGACTGAAAGTTCCTGTATTTGTTTCTGTCTCTGCCGAGCAAAACATTGTTCACGTGAAACAACTGCAGAGCCACGTGTTGACACGACCAATAAATGAAAATTTTCTTCTCATATGGAATTTATCTTTACAAGTAAGAGATGTTCATTTACATCACACACATGTGATAAGCTCACATTTCCTGCCTGTGGACAAACAAACTGAGGACTCAGCTCTTAACACTTCAGTAAAAGTTCATAAGTTTTATCATCAAAATACAGTTTAAGTTATTTTAGCCCCATCCTCAGTGTGTGTGTGTGTGCGTGTGTGTGTGTGTTTTCACAACATCTCACCGAACCACAGAGGATGTGAAATCAATGAAACATCAGCCATGCACATTATACATATATACATATATAATTAATACACAGTATATTCTTTATATTAAAATACACATTTCCATTATTTCCCACATGTCTCCAGCAGTTACCACTGTTTCTCCTTTTTGTTTATCTGATATTTAAGGTCAAAGTTAAAAACATGGACCCTAAGAGTCTTTATTGTGAATATTTTTACATTCACGATTGTTGATTTTACTGCAGAATAGAACAACACAGATTGATCAATAAAAGTCTGAAATCAGCTGTCATTAAGTTAAGTGAAGGTTCATACCTGTGCAGGCAGCTGGGAGCTCAGCCGCAGTGTGTGTGTGTGTGTCTGAGCGAAGTTGTTCCTGCTGCAAGTTTACTCATTGACAGACTGAACAAACACTGAGCTGCTCTGCTGTTTGAGCTGGACACACACACACACAGAGAGAGAGAGAGAGAGAGAGAGAGAGAGAGAGAGAGAGAGAGAGTCATTGGTGATCCTCTGTCTTAACTTCTAATGTAAATAAAACTCATTGGATGGACGTGTCTTGGTTTCTTTCATTAGTGACATGGTGGCTACAGGTAGTGAGATTACTAACATGCTAATTTATGTGAAGTGGGTGGGGCCAGTGGATCAGGAAGTTGTTTATAATATTCTGACCAGTCTGAATTATTTCACATTTCTTTCTGAGGGATCATTTATTTCTCAGTTAGGTGAAGGGGTCTAAGTACTACAGTACCCATTAACCTTGGCTGTCGCAGGGTGCTGAATCAGCGAGACTGGTGTGAAATCACCGACGGACAAGCAAGAATTCAAAACTTTTTAAAGTTTTTTCAGCACTGTACTGAAACTCTGCATATAGTCCTAGCACATTTGCAACAAGCAGGAGAGTTTCTCATTGGTCAAAACTGTGATGAGTTTTCAGATTTTTCTGTTATGGCATCACACACATGGGCGCACGGGACGCTGATGTTGCATTCACACACTCTGGTGGAATAGGAAAAAAAAAAACCTCCTGTTAGCAGAGCCACACCTTGTGTTTGGTCTGTTTTCACACTGACATGCAACGTCTTTACCTGCTGTCTGTATTTTTAGTCTCAAGTGACAGACCCAAGTCCTTTAGTTTATAAACATCAAAAACT
This sequence comes from Caranx ignobilis, assembly GCA_021432705.1. Lineage (NCBI taxonomy): Eukaryota > Metazoa > Chordata > Actinopteri > Carangiformes > Carangidae > Caranx > Caranx ignobilis. The sequence goes on from MU270012.1 coordinate 33,608,363, forward strand.
TCTATGAAAGGTCCATAAATAGTGTTTGATTAATAAAACACCAATAAAATATCTTTTAGTGTGCTGTAGCGCCACCATCAGGACAGATTCTGCTGGTCAGGTTGGTAATGTTCTTGTACTGAATATGAGTGAAGTCTGTAATAAAGGGCAAAGCAGGTGTCGGTGGTGTTGTGTGACAGTTGAGTCTTATAAACTTATTAAACCTGAGTACGTGACATTATCTGCTGCTCCACCCAAACACTCCAACTGACACTTACTGCTTGAGCGGCCGAGCGAGGCCTGTGGAGAACTGAGAGAGAGATAGCAACAATCCACTGTTGCCATCTGAGTTGTGTGGTGGAGATAACTTCAGTTTCCTGCACAGATGTTTGTTGATCTCTGGCTGCCTCCACCCACAAATACAAAGGAGTTTATCATTCAGATTTTACTGTGTTGATCCTGAGGGAAAGAGTTCAGCTTCGACTTCAAATAACTTTATTTATCTGTCTGGAGCTTAATTTGTGTAAAAGCATCAGTGTGTGTAAGATGCTCAACAACAGCACTCTGTACACACAAGTCACATACAACTGTAGAGAGCTCATCACCCACTGTAGTGTGTTGTGGTCAGTAAGACTACAGAAGTACAAGTACAAGAGATGTAATAGACAAAAACATTCAAATGTAAAATAAAAAGGGTAAAAAAACAAAAAACAACTCTGACATTTTATAGTCTGAGCAACACTGAAGATGGTAACTGCCAGATGTATTGATTATGACTGTTTGCAGCCGTGCAGTTTATTATTTGACACAGGAAAAATGTATTGATTCATTCATTACATTTTTACCTTAACTTAGATAAAGACTTTATTTACAGTGAAGTGGAGCAAACAATAGTAAGTAAAAGATCCTCGCTACAAGAAACTATGACGTTGAGCTCATACATGAGTTGTCAGGAAACAAAAGCAGATGAAATGACAAAAATGTCAAGAAATCGAGAAACAATAAAAACAACAACAAAATATTAAACATAAATAAAAATCCATAATAATAATTAGAATATTAAAGTAAAGGTGTGCAGATCATCTGAAACAGGAACATGTGGGAGTAGCGTGTGATTTTAAAAAGCTTTTGATTGTTGTGCTGCAGCTGTTCCATGTTGCAGCTGCACAATAAGAAAATCTGAGTTCACGACAGCAGCCGGCACCTGCGGCGTGTTTCAGTCACCTGACCATGTCTGATAAGAGCCCACATTATTGACTTAAAGTGAAGAGGTCAGGCTGACTTGGACAAACTCCAGAGGCTGAGCGAAAATTAAATGTTTTACTTCTGATTTCTCTTTCTCTCTCAGGTTTCTGGAGGTTTTATTCTTGACAGATCAGAGGTGTGAAGTGGCACTGACTCATATCAGTTCTGTCAGGGTCTTAGTTTCCCTCGTATTGGTTGGCCTTTTTTCTCTTGTGTCTGTGTGTGGATGTGTCTCTGTCTCTCTAGCTGTGTCCCAGTTGAGGGACAGCTGCATTTGGAGGCTGCTTTTGAGGACTGATTGCATCAAATTAATAGAACTAGACTTTCCCATTTCTGAGGCTCTTTCAAATGCAGCCTTCAAAGAACAACACAAAGAACAAGAACAGTTGAATATTTTAGATATACTGGGCCAAGAAGAATTCACTCGCTGGATGCTTTGTGCTATGAAATATCCCAAGATTCTTTGCACATTGCATGTTCTGGTGAGACCTTCACCGCGCACCTGCAGAAATCATCAGTCATCAGGCTGACAAAACTGTTCTGTCCTTTTTTGACAAAACAGTGCAGTTTTATTCTCGTTCATATTTCTGTACACAAAAAAAGTGAAAAAAAAAAAAAAAAAAAGTAACTAGTAAAACCAGAAGAACATGATAGTAAAATTCTGCCCCGAGGAGCAGACACACAAACTCTGTTTGCCCAGAGACATGTCATTAATCTACAGAAGAGCCCTCAGGAGTCTGTGAGCTTGCAGTACTCATCCTCCTCATCTTTGCTCCTTCAGCAGCTGAGCCTCAGCCCTCCTCCTCATAACAAGTGCCGTCATGGTGCAGCAGAGTGTCAGGCAGGGGAAGGAGGCGCAGGCCAGCAGGAGTTGCTCCTCCCCAAACTCCCTGACCAGCGCTGGCCGCCGCCACAGGAAGTCCCTGAAGAGCGCCTCCTGCTGGGCAAGTGTGCAGAGAGACAACAGGACGTGGAAGAGCTGATGGCTGTGGCCAACAATGTCGAAGAGGCCGGGGACAAAGCACTCAGGTACAGGACAAGAGAAGAAGAAGGCAGACAACAGAAACAGCACCACCTTGTGGAGAAGGGGCAGAAGAGACTCAGTCAGTACTTGGTTATTAAAGGCAGGGGAGGAGATCTTTTTCTGGAGCAATTTTTACTCTATTCTTTGAAATCCTCTTCACAACCCGATTGCAACCAATTCATTAAATGGTGCTTTTTCACAAAAATGAAAACCTGTGGAAGAATCCTGTAAAAACACCATCCAATCATTTTGAACGAATCATCTGCCCCTCCCCCCTCGGTGCATACTGCTCCATTCGAAACGTAGCCTGCTCAAACCATTTTTCCAAGATCTCCTACTCTACCTTTAACTGAGAGGAAAAGAGTCATCATCATCCTCCTGTGAAGCATTCACTGTCCTCATGCAAATGTTGTAATTTAGTCGGAGACACTTGTTTTTTTGCAACAGTTTCAGTCACTTTAAGTGATTCATTAAGGATAAGATTAAGATGAGGGTTGTTTAACCTTAAATATATAAGTGAGAATCTTGAAGAAATCTTAACTCAGACTTAAAGCAAAACTCTTTGTGTTTCTTGTACCTGTCCCCTGGATTTGTAAACATCACCTGCAGGATGTGCAGAGACAGTGCAACGTTGTTTGTCCAGGTGTAGGTGGTGAGGCGATGGGCAACAGGACTGATGTCGAGCAGGTAGGCCACGCCCATCGGGATCACCTGGCAGAGCTTCCGGTGCAATGGGTACGGCCTACGGAAACGAAGCTTCGCATAGCAGCAGGTGGTGCAGCAGAGCCAGGCGAGGAGGGCCGCAGCTGGGAGGAAGATCTGACAAAACTGACATCATCAACGAATCTGAATGCATCATGTCATGTTAGATAGGATGAATAGAAGAAACAAAATCGGGATTGTACCGGCATGCTTTGTGTCCAGGCAGCATCTGCGCTGTACAGCCACAGAGCCAGAGCACAGCCATACTGGTAGACGGCCACACCCACGTAGTCCAGGAAGAAGAGCGAGTAGTGGGCATGTTCTGAGTGGGACTGCAACAGGTGAGCTGCAGTGCTGCAAAATACAACATTTACAGCAGTGCTCATCAATAATCTATCAATAACTGATCAATGGGTCTGAGGATCGTCTTCATCTCTTCAGCTCTGAGTAGATTTTCAGCCTCTTTCAGCTTCAGAAAGTCTGACAGATGTGGAAGCAGCTGGTTGCTAAAGTGACAATATGTTTGATCTGCTGCCCCTCAGAAGTCAATAAATCTGTGAAAGCAGTCAAGACTTAACCAACATTTTCACTTTGTGTCAACAGCTGCTCCCACCATTATAAGAAATTTTGTCTCCTGGAGAGCTGCCTCCAGGAAGAAGAAGAAGAAGAATACTGGTGAAAACAATATGGCCCCTAACTAGAATGGGAATGATTTGCTCCATGGTGCACAGCACATGTGGACCAGTAAAGCATGTGGAAATTGCAACTGAGGTCTTGAAGATTCATTGTTGTCTCACCTGCAGCTCAAGTAGGTGACTACAGAGATGACGTAGAGGACGAGGGGCAGTGAGGACACATCTAGCGAAAAACCCTGACCCTCAGGACCCTGCAGCCGAAAACCCAGGATACCCTAAGGGGGTCAGAGGTCATAGACGTCAGATACATGATGGCAAATAACCAGGATGCCAAAAAACCTGGACCAGACTGTGACAGTATACCCCTCCCTGCAGGACAGCGAACGTGGTGAACCTCAGCACCACGCAGACTGCAGCCAGCAGGTGGCTCCACACGTTCAGTGTCTCATTGTGGATCTGGAACAGACTGAGGACGTAACAACGCCATGACAGGCCCATGGGGCGATACCCCCGAATGATGTACCGCTCCCGGAACAGAGGGGGGACGTCCACGTCACGGACTGTAGGGGGGAGGGAGGGGAGGAGGCGCTGCACCAATGGGAGGACGGTAAGGCACACTGAGGGAGGGGCGAAAGACACCCGAGGCATGATGGAAGAGAGTTGCTCTGTAGAAGGGTGAAAAAGTAAAATAGATGAAGAGTTAGACAGGTGTGATGTCAGAAAGATGGTTAGACTGACATGCAGGTGGTAAAATTGGTGATTCGGAGGTAAGAGAAATGTGTTGATAGACAATCAAACAAAAAACCAATAGACCAACCAACCAGCAAACAACCAAAAGCAGGCAACCAACTACCAAACAAACAAAACAAACTTTACAAAGATCAAATACAAGACAATTAAAAAAATAAAAATACAAAAAAATACAAACTCACGTCCTGGGGGTCAGAGGTAACAGCACCCAACAGAAGAAACAAACGATGGAGACATTTTCTACTTTATTCTATTAGAAGCTGGTGAGTCTGGTTGTTTTGGCACTGACCTGTCTGCTGCTCAGTCTTGCTGCTGCAGACTGGCCACTGTCACATGCATGGTGACACACACACACATGCACATGCGCATGCACAGGCACACACACACACACAGTCTAATCTTTATAATATGCTCTTGTTTTCAGCTTATTAGAGCTGATTTCAGTCTGAATGAGTTTTTCCCTGCTCAGGATTTTAGACATCACGAGACTCAACACATTGCTGACTCTCTCTCTCACACACACACACACACACACAGTGTCTCCATTCTCCATTGTAAAACATTGCATCAAGCATGTTCTATACATTAAACTGATTATTAATATCATTAAGATCATGCAACAGTCCTGTGTTAATGTACAGACTGTTGGACTGAGACACAGCTCCTTCTCTAAACTTCCTTGACTTATTTCATTGTCTTTACAGCAGAAAAGAAGACACACAGTTTCATATTCATATTTTATCTTTTTATTCACAATCTGTTTGATAAGAAAATATTAAATACCAGTTGCTACATAATTGTTCTTCAGCCCCTTTTCCTCAGCTGCTGGTCCATGTGGTTTCAGTTCTGGCCAGTCTTGGCCTTGACACAGGTGCAGCCAACAGCCACAGACTGATAGGAGGCAGTGAAGCAGCTCCCCCCCTCCTGCTGGTTCAGGACCAGGATGTTCTGGTGGATAGGGACAGAGTTCAGGCCGTGCTGGTCTGTGTGGCCCGGGTACAGACTGGAACAGAAACTGCTGCTGCATTCGGCCTCCCAGATGGTGGAGGGGATCCGGTTCTTCACCGTGGACGATCTAAACAACAGCAGACAAGGTCACTGTGAGTCCTCTTAGGTATGGAGGCCCACAGAGGACGTCTTTTACCATACAAGGTTCATGTAATTGTGATTTAATGATAATAATCTTTGAATGTAGATCTGCTGAAAACCTTGTGTTTATTTTAATTTGCTCATCGTGCTGTGAGGAACATCCTCTTCAGCTGCATCAAAACATCAAATTAATTCAATAGATTGTGATGTACTGACATGTGACATGCACAATTAAAGGAGACAGAAATAATAGCAAGGAGGAATAAGTAATAAAATAACATAAAACACAGAATGAGATATAAAAACAAAACAAAAAAAACAAAGACATAAAGAGGTAAAAGCAATAATAATAAAATGAAGCAATATACGGAAATAAAAAATACATTAATAATAATTAATAAAAACTGTCCAAGAAGCTGAAGATGTGAGGGAACTAACGCAAGATAAAGAGTAAAAGAGGATAAATAGAAAGACTCAGTTTTTAAATTTAAATCAAGTAACATGTATTTCCTTGTTGCTACATCCAACTGAAAAGGAATACAGCAAAACAATCCCCCTCTGTCTGACCTTGTAAAGTGTCCAGACCTATCTCTTTTAATGATAGAAAAAAACACACATGTTTTTTCCCCATTAATTTGCGAGTTGAAAATACTGATGAAACTTCATGTGTAACATTCAAAGAGTAAGTTATCAAAGAAAGACACAACTTATTGATGATCTGTGGACCTGATGTGTAAATTACATTTTTTTTATTGTTATTTATTTCAATTTGTGTGTGTGTTTCATACCCACCTCCAGGTCCACGGGGAGAGGGATCTCTTTTGGATGTTCTGGGCGCTCCCATTCCTCTCAGATATGGAGGAGACTTCTGTGGAGAATGCCAACATGGAGTAACATCCAGGAGGAGGAGGAGCTTTAACCCTGGTGGAAGAAGAAGCACCCACCCGTAATGCACAGAAACATACCTGAGAACAGGAGAGTGAGATTATTAGTATATGTCTGATTGGCTGACACTGACTTTTTGTTGCTAGAGCTCAGAGAGAAGCCTGAGAGAGGAGATGTAAAACAACACTGAGATGGTTTTTGCATTTTCTCATGGATCACCACTTAAAATAAAACACAGAAGAAAAAAACAGCTAGAGTTGTGGTCAAAGATAAATGATCCTCAACTTCCTGATTGGCAGCTGCACAGCAATGAATATGATAGATACGATGAAGAATTTCGGATGTTAGAGCTTCACAACATGATATGAGATTAAAACTACTGTGGTAGAAATCACATCTTATCTGTTACATCACTTCCTGTGTCTTAATTGCAGAGGTTCATCTTGCTCTGTTCGCACAAGGTTTGCAAAAGAAATTATGCTATTATTATTGTTTTAAACTTGAGAGTCCTGGTAATAACAAAACGTCTCTTAAACTTGTATTAATTGTTGACATATGTTACAACAAAGTATTCGTTTTTATATTTTAAACTGTTCATACTTGATGCCATTTCTTCTCTTACTGTAAATGAGAAGTAATTGGCCGATGGATTGTGTCACTTATCTTCACTTATTTCACTGTTGGTTTTGAGTCAGCAGCAGATTAATTGGTGAGATTTTAATTTTCACTTTAAATATTTGACTCACATCTTTAAATCTGAGATATAGAAGATGCTGTCTGATCAGCTGTTCATCTTTGGTTGTATTTAAAGATAAAGTAGATACTCACCAGCAGAATGCAAACAATGTGTTTCAGCATCATGTCGACAGCGTTGGTCCGGTCCAGCTTCTGTGTGTGCGTGTGACTGCTCTGGGTTCAGTCATATTTATGATGGTGTGTGACCACCAGATCTGATCGCAGTGATAAAGCAGACGCAGAGACGACAGGGAGATTCCTATTATCTCTGCAGTTAATCAATTTCACTGTAAGTTCTTCACTGATAACATCTACTTACAAAAAGGTGAAACTTACAGGACACTGAGCTAAAAGCTAACTCCCACTCACGGTACTGAACTACTATGAGTGAACTGATGCAGCAGTTTGTAAAAGTAGAAATTTCCAGGATTTATCAGCAATCATGACAGTTTGACTGTTGTTTGAATGAATGAGCAGCAATCGCATTCCTGTTTGAATAAACGTCTCACAACAACAGCACAGTTCATGTGAAAAGATGAAATCACATATCTGGCACCTGAGGCATTGAAACCAGACCTGATCCTATTAGGCTGAGAAGAACTTGGACCTGGACTGACTCGGGTCCTTGAGGTCTTAGTTGCTCAGAACCACGTGGACTTCTGAAGACCTGTCTGCACACAACATAAACACAGGAACACTGCTGTTATAACTTCCTTTCTGTTGTATATTTGGCAGGTGACAAAAATCAGGCCTGGGATGCACTTCAGAACGTGTCTTTTTACTTGCAACTTCCGGGAACAGACAGACTACAGGTGCCGCTTGGCACACTGTTAGAAGTTGGTCAACCATAAAGTAACAGCACTGCTTTGCTTCACTGCACACAACATAACTCTATTACACTCTCTGTACATAAAATGTATGTTTGTGGTGAACCTCAGGGTTCTATTGTATTCCCTTAGTTTCTAACTCCATGTTACATAATCTTCTGAGATAAAGTTGACATATATTTTTGATTTTCATGCGTGACGTAAGCTGGAAAATGTTGAGGACCTCTGACCTTTCATCACATTGATGTTGTTTTGTTTCAGACTGAAGATGGTAGTTCACAGCTGGATTCAGGCGCTGTTATAACACAATGGGAATGAGGAAAATGAGAATGAGAATTTGTTTGAAGTGATAATTTAACTCTGACTTGACGCAGCTTTCATGTTCTAATTTGAGGGTTGTATCTAGTGACCCCCACCCACTCCTTTTTATCCAGGTGTCCCTGTTTTTTTCAGGGTAATTTCACAGAGGTCAATTTTTACAAGGGCCCATTTCAGATCAGCTTTAACTTGTTATACCCACATGTGTGATCGCTGATCACCAATCACTGACCACAGTGCCCTCCATTCATTGCATCCATGTGAACAGCTCAACTGCTGATGGTTAGAAGAACAAGATTTTCAGGCAGTATTCAAAACTTGGAAAATCCACATCCATGTCTGAGTTAATGTCAACATTGAGTCCTGTATTCATGTTTCCCTGGTTCCTCCCATTGACTATGCAGGATTCTAATAGAAAAGGACGACATCACCTTCCTCTGAGCATTTAACAACATTAAAAAATCAGAACCTGTCAGTTACAACAGACATCTGCAAACAATTTGAAACCTGCTGCATATATTCATGTTGTCTGAACTCTCAGTGTCACCACTGTTTTGGTGTTTTAATGTAACTCGTGTCTGTGATCATTCAGTGGTTCAGTAATTTAGTGTGGGGCTGGTGATCGGCAGTAGAAGGAAGTGCTATTGAAGAATAAGAAGCAGACTATTTATTAAAACAGAACAGAGCAAAATAATGTGAACTAGTTGATCTGTGAAACTGTGAATTTGAAATTTTATAAAAATGAACGTCAGACATGTGATCTGGCTCAACAACGTGTTTGAGGCTTCACTTTATCTACACAAGATTTTTATCCTTGCTTTTTTGCTCATAGATTTTTTTTCATGCAGATGTTTTTATTCGTCACTTGGTTGCATTTACTATTATTCAGATCCATTGCATGGTAAATGTCTTGTTATCTGATTATTATAATTTCTTATCTGATCATCTGTTTCTTCCTTTTGCTGCTATGACTCTTCAGTTTCTCAGCACGAGATCTTCTCGGTCGTCAAATTTGTGTGTGTCTTTGTAATTGGTCTCATTGCTATGGATTAATTACAAATTGAAATATGTAAATTTTAAAAATGATTTCACCAGATATTTGTAGCAGCAGCTCGATTGTTTTTGTGCTCAACACAAATTCACACCTTTAAAAGTGTTCTGCTGAGATAATTTATGTCAAATTATATTATACATTATAAATGATATATTAAATTTAAATTTTCTTCTAAGATTTAAAACAAAATTTCATTTGATTCAACACATTTTCAATTCCATGTTGTGTAAATCAACCTAACATCATTGTGTTTGTAGAAGGGAGAGGTGTTGAGGGGAAACTCCCTGCACACATTACACAGAGCAGCAGACTATGGTTTAACAGCTCATTATCAGCTCTGCTCTGTGTTTTCTACTATAAAATGTGAATTGAAATATTAGCTTAACAATAAGCAGCTGGGCAGGAAGTGCTCTGTTGTCCACAACAACAATACATTTCCCTCACAGCTTTGAGCAAAATAGCAGCAACTTTTATTCCTTTATATAAGAAATGTTGACAGGAAACAACAGTGAATGCCAACAGTGTCTCTCATTCACTGAGGTCATGCAAATAAAGATGGCCTCATGCCGATTAAATATGGTGACAGATTTTCATCCATCCATCCATCAGCTTTTCCACTTTATGTCTCTCGGACGGAGACAGACATGCTCTTGCTCAGTGCTTCGTGACTTCAGAAGTTGTGAAACAGCAACCTGCTACTGATGCTTGGTGAGTTTGTTTGGTTTGTTATAATGCCAATATCATATGATTCACATATTTTTGCAAATATACTGTACATGTACTGTCAGTTTAGCATTAGTGTGCCCAAGAGCACCTCTGTTCTGTTGTGAGTTCTTGCTGTCAAATTTATGGAGATGTTTACTGAATTTCATTGCAAGCTGCAATGAATTGAGCCCTCAGGGCCATCACACTGAAGCCAATCCCAGCTGACACAGGGTGAGGGTGGGGTACAGTCTAACACAGGGCTGACATACAGGTAATTTACCATACAAATTATTTAGCATCACCAGTAATTCACCAGTTCCCCTAATGTGTTTGTGCTGTGGGAGGGAGTCAGAGAACCTTGGGAGATCCCACACATCCACAGGGAGAATGTGAAAACTTCACACAGAAAGGCCCCAGGTACCGGGGATCGAACACTGACTTTGAGGCAACACTTCTAATCACTGTACCAAAGTAGCTGCTGTAGGATCCACAGAATCTGTAGGTGGTCCTCCGTGACCTAATAAACTGTGAACTTGAAAATGTTACACAAAACAAAACAAAAAAAGTTACACTAAACTTGAAAAAGTTTAGGGTAAACAAGTTAGGTGTTGTCAAGGTTGCTAGACGACATAATATGTGCAGGAACAGCTGCTGACGCATGGAGAAAATTCTTCATAGACCAGACCGTGTCAAAGGATGAAGGACCACATCCTGCAGAGGGCGTGGCCTACGGAGGCCGCGTCCTTCAGAGACCGCACGGGTCAAACAGGGACAGTCAGGGTTCATGTCAGGTGGATGCCATGTTACATAAAAGTGTTTGGTTATGTCACTTTCTTCCTCTTTGTGACTCAATTTTTCTTTTAGTTTAACAAATTCCATTACAGCCTCGTTCAGGTTCAAGGAAAAGCTGCTACTAAGACGTCGTCATGACATCATCACCTCCACCTGTCATGGCTCAAGTGTCATAAAACTGTTTCATGGCTGTGTTCAGACTCACAGAGATAGATGCTGATCTGGTTCACATCAACACACACTTTCATTTAAAACCTGCAGCTCAGGGCCTGCTCCTGTCGCTGTCTAGACCACAGACTAGATCTGAACCTGGAATCTGATGTGAACCAGGACTCTGGAGCACAAGGAGGCCAGAAGGACAGAGGAGCAGGATCAGAGATGTGAGAATTTGTGGATGGAAAGTTTGTTCTTGGATGTCACTCAGAGACTTCGATTGCCCCTGAAACAGTCCACTATCTTTACGTCTTGACACCTAGAGATAACTCACTGTGTGTGAAGGTGTTTCCTGAGATACAAACTCTCCCTGAGCTCACTTCAGGTCCCTGCCGCTTCCTCTCTGCTGTCTTTACCGAAACACCAACCATTGTGACCCCTTTTCTTTCTTCTCTGTGGTGGTGGGTGGAGGAGGTGAAATTTCATAGAAACACCTCTATGAACGGTGACATCATCCTTTTTTCCTCTTGTTTCCAGGCAGAGCTCAGGGCTTTTGTTGCAGAGTGAAGGTCGCCAGCTTCCATTTCTTTCTGTTTAATTTGTTGTGAATTGTAAATGTGAACACAAATGTGGAAGAATAAAAACCGTGACAGTGATGCTGAAGCTTCACCTCACTTCATTTCACATAAATCAACACATGATAACAGCAATGGGTGAAAATCAATCAATAATCGGTCAAGCTTTATTCATATTGCACCTTGCATACAAGTCAAATGCAAAGTGTTTCACAAGGTATTGAAAGAAACAAGAATCAACTTAGTTTTAAGACTAATGCACAACAATTGCAATGATATGTGAAAACTTGAAATAATAAATTGAGGTAATAATATACATACAACAACATACAAAATGAACATTACATAAAGTAATTACATAGAGATAAAATAAGATACAAAGTTCAAGAGAAATAAAAAACAGAAAATATAATAATAAAACAAATATATATGATAAATAAACATAAGTATTAATAATGAATATAAGCAATATCAAGAGAAAGGTTAAGGACAAGGACAAGGAGTAAATACCAAAATCACCAAATTACAGAACAAAGTCAGATTGAAAATATAAGTTTTGTTATACAATAATTGTAATATAAGTTTGTTTAAAAGTGTCATTATCTCCAGTGCTTCTCATGCAGAGAGAGAAAAGCTTTAATTTGGAAATATCCTGAAACGATAACATGTTGTTTTTGTGACACAGATCACAAGTGTAATTTAAAATTAAACTGGAGCCACATTTAAATCCTAGATCTCTTGTCCTTACTCCAAGTGTATTCAGCCCAGGGTCTCTCTCTCGCAGCCTATGAACCAATGGTGAGTGTTTCTGCTCATGTTTCTGTTTTGTCATGGTTCAGGTGTAAAAGGTTCTGGGACATCCAGGACAAAAAATCTAAAATATACAGTTAAAATGTTACAATAGAGGCCTGGAGATATGGTCACAGCCTCTGAGCCACAGTTTGAAAATACTGACAATAAAGTTTTGGAAAAATGACTTGTGTTGTGTGGTGACATTGACCTCGACCTTTGACCACCAAATTCAGTTCATATCTGAGCAGTTGTGCCGGATGTGAACCTGGTTTCTGATCGGTCACTGCTGCTCTCAACTCTCAACATCCTCAACCAAATATAGAATTTGCCTTTAAACTTCAACTTTGATGAACACAGTCAAATGTAAAATTTTCAGAGTTTCCACTTTGGTGCCTCCTCGTGGGCAGAGACTGCAGATCAGCTGAGAGACCGTCTCTCATAAAAAGCTTTAAGATTCAAAGTAATTAAAGTCAACACAGATAATTTTTTATTATCATTGTGAAAAGATTAAATGACTTGAACTGAATTTGAACAAAAGCTCAGTTTTCAGCTTCCTGTTTCCATATTTGGCTGTGAGAGAGGCTCCTGTGCTGTGGCTGTGGTTGACTGAGGTCTGAACCCACAGGGTTTCAGCATCAGAGGCGTCAGCATCATCTCTCTGACCTGCTTTAAGTCTGACACGGAGGAAACTGGATATGATAAGTCACCAGGTTTTAATCACTTTACCATCAGAGCCATCAGCACTTTTCTCACCCAGCAGGAAGCGAGTCTCTGCAGCCTCAGCAGCGCCAGCTGGAGGCCGTCGAGTGAAAACCCACCAGTTTTGCCTGTCCTGAAGGTGGCGCCATCAGGAACATCACGTTCATCACATTCATCACGTAGATCACGTTGATCACGTTGATCACGTTGATCACGTTGATCACGTTGATCACGTTGAATTGGTTGTTTGCTTTTTATATAGAGCAGATCGACCCTATAACCCTACACCTAACAAATTTATCAAGTGTCTCTACATGTGGCACCTTACCTGTGTCCTAGTTCAGGTGATGTGTCCTTCAGAGGACGCCATCATTGAACCAAAACAAAACAACACCACCTCACTCTGCTTTAACATTAAACTGCTGCTCACACACCTTTGCTTTAATCGTGTAGGTTTGAGATGAGATGCTTTGTTGTTACACTTGGTTCTTCAGCTCTTCATCCATATATATTACATTATTACATATTACTCAACTCACACCTCATGGTTCAGGGTCAGATGAACTTCCTGGAGTCTCTGTTGTCATTGGGACATCAGTGGCCCATTATGAACGTGAACACGAGTTTATCACTACACCTATCAGCAGGCTGTGGACAGAGGCAGTCGTTAACCACAGACTGAGCTGCAGGTCTGCTCTTGACTCACTTTGAGATCATTTATCTTGAAGATCTAGTTTATCTAATGATATTGTTCAGGGCTTCGAATTGAAAAAAGGAGCAGCTGAATTTATTATTAGAAACAACTCTCTCTCTTTATTCAGCAGTTTTAGAGTCGTTAGCCTTGATGATGTGGTTCTGTGATATCTCTGTTTCTTTTTGAAATAATGTAATTCTATTGATTGTTGTTTGTTTGCAGCTCAGTGAAGTTGTCCTGGTTAACGACAATCAAACATGAACAATACTTTTTCTTTTAATTAGCTGGGTTTCCTTTACTTTACTGCAGCTATATATGCACATCACATCCTAAATTAAATGAGCATGTCAAGAACTTAATGTCAACCTGTTGCATTTACCACTTCCTCTCTGTTGTTCTCAGATGGTCAGTTTATCTGATTTCAGGTTTTTGCAGATTACTTTACTCACTCTGGCTCAGTCTTTGACCTGTGATATTTCACAAAGGAATAAATTGATTTCATTGCGGTTAAACGTTTCTTTCCGTTCGTGGCCCAGCATCATGAAGACAAAGGGACAACAAAGAGACAAACACAGGAAGTGTCTCAGATCAAAGATAATCATCAGTCGTACAAAGACATTATGAGCTGGCAGCGTGGGTGAAGAGAAACACACAAACACCTGATAGTGATGATGCTGCAACCTGAGTCACAACACAACTATAAACCAGGTCAGACGCTGCAGCTTCACATCCTGCAACATGACGACTCAGCATATCTGAGAGCTCCGACACTGATGGAGAAAGAGGGGACAACCTGTGTGGTTTTGGGGGGCTGGGGTGAAGGGGTGGGCAGACCTAGGTCCTGTAATGTCGGACTGTGGAGAGGTTTTTTGTATTGCATCACACATGACATCAAAGTAGCCTTGATGCAGAGAGTGACATGACATGACGACATGATGATCTGACTCAGACACTTTCCAATTTAAGCAGGTCGATGACCTTTGTCCTGAGTCACCAAGCTTCCACATGAGATTTTATCATTTATATCAAATCTATATACATACACATACACATACACATACACATACACAAAAACACAATAATAATAATAATAATAATACATTTTATTTATAAAGCGCTTTTCAAAATACTCAAAGTCGCTTTACAGAATTAAACAACAATATTAGAAAAACAACAATATTAGAAACACTTAGAAACACATAAGTACAATGCAGAGATTTATCAAACATAAGATGTCCAAAACAATCAGAACGGAGAAAAACACGGTTGGATAAAGATTTGAGTGAAGTGGATGGACCAGACGGATCATAACAGTGCAGGTAGAGTTAGAATGTTAGATGTTAAAAGCAGAGTGGAACAGGTGCGTTTTGAGAAGTGACTTGAAAGTCTTGAGGTCTGTGGTTTCCCGGATGCGTTTGGGAAGGGAGTTCCAGAGGGTGGGGGCAGCAACAGAGAAAGCTCTATCTCCCCAGGTTTTGTGCTTGGTCTTGGGGACAGTGAGGAGAATGGCATCAGAAGAACGGAGGGTGCGGGAAGGGATGTATGGGTGGAGAAGGTCCGCGAGGTAGGAGGGGGCCTGGTTATGGAGTGTTTTACGGGTGAGAAGGAGGATTTTGAATTCAATTCGTTGTGTAATTGGGAGCCAGTGGAGGTTCTGGAGGACAGGTGTGATGTGGTCACGGGAGCGGGTGTGGGTGAGGAGGCGAGCAGCAGAGTTTGGATGTACTGGAGTTTATTGAGGAGTTTGGCGGTTGTACCATATAGGATGCTGTTGCAGTAATCAAGGCAGGATGTAATGAAGGCGTGGATTAGAGTTTCAGCGGCCGAGAAAGAGAGTGAGGGGCGGAGGCGGGAGATGTTCTTTAGGTGGTGGAAGGCTGATTTAGTGATGTGTTTGATGTGTTGGTCGAAGGAGAGATTACTGTTAAAGATGACTCCAAGGTTGCGGCAGTGGGGGGAGGGTGACAGTGTGGAGTTGTCAATGGTGAGGTGGAAGTGTCTGGCTGTTTGGGTGAGGGAATTTGGACCAATTAGAATCATGTCTGATTTGTCATAGTTAAGTTTGAGGAAGTTTGCTTGCATCCAGCATTCGATGTCGGTCAGACAGTTTGACAGGGTGGAATGAGTTGAGGGGGTGATGGATTTGGTGGTGATGTATAACTGGATGTCATCAGCGTAGCAGTGGAAGTGAAGATTATGGCGGCGGATGATTTGACCAAGGGGGAGGAGATACAGGATAAAGAGGAGAGGACCAAGCACAGAACCCTGGGGGACGCCTTGGGACAGGGGGGCAGTTGAGGAGGAGCAGTTGTTGATGGAGATGAATTGTTGTCTGCTAGAGAGATATGAGTGTAACCAAGTGAGGGCAGCGTCAGTGATGTTGAGGAGGGAGTTCAGCCGGGAGAGTAGGATGGAGTGATTGATGGTGTCAAAGGCAGCGGTGAGGTCCAGGAGGATGAGGATGGAGATTTGTCCAGAGTCTGAGGAGAGGAGGAGGTCATTTGTAATTTTGAGGAGGGCGGTTTCAGTACTGTGTTGTGCGCGGAATCCGGATTGAAATTCTTCGAAGAGGTCATGGTTGTTGAGGTGGGATTTTATTTGTGAGGCGACAACACGTTCCAGGATTTTCGACAGAAATGGGAGGTTAGAGATGGGCCGGAAATTGTTCATGATGTCAGGATTAAGACCAGGTCTCTTGATGATGGGGGTGACAGCAGCAAGTTTCAGTGAGCAATTGTCTTTCAATACAAATAAATAAATGAAAACAGAAATTGGAATGTAATTAAAGATTCATTCATAGATAGATAGATAGATATATTTTCTTGTTGCTGGGGGACGAAAGAGGAAGAAATGAAGGAATGTAAACATGGTTATTTACCAAATCAATGATCGAGTCTTCAAACCAAACAACACAAAAGGAGAAAAAACACTCTCTGTAAGTGTTGTCAGTTGATTGCTATATTTATCAACAATAATAATAATGATAACAATAATAATGATAAATTCTATTTATAACGTGCTTTTGCAGGTGCTCAAAGACACTTACATAAACAAAATTATAATACAAAACAATGTAAAAAAGAAATTAAACGGTATGAAATAAATTAAACGCGAAAATAGAGGAGCAGAAATTAGACACACGTAATTACACATTAAAAGCCAGTTATAAAGGTGAGCTAAAGGTGGGTTTTTAGAGGGGATTTGAAAGTTTGGAGGTCTGTACAGATAGTCCTTGATGAGTTTAGATGGTATGGTGTCCAGGGAGCAGGTGGGGGTTTTGTCCTTGTCATGATGATTGTTAACTGTGCTGGTGATACTGAGGGGACAGTGACAGGGACTGGATGGTGAAAGGTGGTGAAGCAGACAAGGAGATGGGAGGGATTCTGGATTTCCTCCAAAATTCATCATAAAAATATATTTTGCAAGTGATTAATAATGCTGCAAATATGCTGTTATTGTCTACCCAAAGAATAACTCTGGATAACTCTGACATTCAACTCTGGCCGGCTAGACTTTCAAGCAGTGTAAATTCAGGTTCAGTGTACTAGACCTTCATCACTATGATTACTATGATAAACGCCCAGCCAAAGTTGTGGATGAAAGAAACATCAGCGCAATTCATAGTTTGGCACTTTGCAGCTACTGCATTTAATATCCTTTGTGAATCAGAGGTGATAAGATCAGGATCACACACTGAGGGTTGACCCTAACCCTAACCCTAACCCACAGGAGGAGAAACACAGGAGCTGAAACACAAGGTTAATGAAATTTCATTGTGTGTCAGCGCTGAGTTTGACTTTGTTTCACCCACAAGGACGAGGCCATGTTCTCCTTCACACACACACACACTACAACACCGTCCCCCGAACATGTAGAGGAGAGGGTGACCTGGAAAATCTGCAAAATTTCAGTGCAGAGTAATTTATCTTCTGTATTGAAAGTGGGTCACAACATCAGACTAAGGCATGCAATCTTGTGTGCGTGGTAAAGAGACAGAAAGATGTTGACATCATCAGCGGAAGTCCCACAACAGTGCTGACTTTGATGTGCATTGGGATAAAAATCACAACTTTGCCCGATGTCCACCAGAACAGCAGAGAAGAAGAGCGAGACAAAAACAACCACCTGTGACTTGTCTTCACTAACTACAACAGTTTGAACCTGTCCATCCAAACCTTCAAGAGACGCAACCAAGGCCGATATATCAAACCTGAACCTCCAGGAGAGCCTGAGGAGCCTACGAAGGGAAGCAAAGAACAGCAAACGCTGAAAGAGCTGCAAAGAGACGGGACCTGAAGAAGCAAGAGGACAATAAGGACAACCATCACCATGTTTTCAACATCCACCTCCTGCAAAGTGACGGTAAGAGCAGTTCATTTCTAACCGTTGTATGTTATTTAGGTCAGCGCAGTGCGGCGCAACAATAATACACGAACGTTTGTTTCTAGGTACCTTTCAAGGCATTGAAGGACACCTTGTGAAATGGTTAAAGCTTAATGCATGTCAAGGCATAAAATATAAAATGGAGCAAATGTAAACACTAGTGTCACTGGAGTTACCCAGAAAAGAGATGTGGAGATTTAAACACAAAAAAACTGTGACAGCTCATGAGTTTGAAGACCAAACCGTTTGAGTGAATTGTTTAGTTATCACTTTGGAACAGTTCTCCCTCAAATGCCTTCTCTTTTATTGTGTATATGAAGAAACCCTTCCATACAAACCATGAATAATATATATATATATATATATATATATATATATATATATATATATATACACACACAGAGAGAACAAACTGAATTTACTTCAGCTATAGAAATAAAAGTGGACTCAAGGTTGTGTTTTATTCCAGGTATTGTGTTTGCTTGGCAGATGTTTATGTCTGAAGTAACTTCACAATTAGTTAACTTGCTGCTCTTTATTTAGTGATAATTTATACTTTTCAGAATGTTGCATATGTTGATTTCATTTTGACCACTCTGAGACTCCATATTTTGTTGCACATTTAAACTCTAAGGCATTCACTTTACTTTGATTTTTGTTACAGAAAAACATTTTGTCATTTATGATTTATATTTTTTATGTTAGATTTTAGTTTTAATTACACTTTATCCTCTTTATTTGGCGGCTTTATATTTTAAGATAAACACTGTCTCCTCCTCTTCCTCAGGCTGCCTGTGTTGTGGCAGTGATGATGATGATGCTGATGATGACTATGGCAGAAGCAGCAGCCATGCTGAAACCAGGCAGCCATTCAAAGCACGGAGTGAAGACACACAAGAAGTCTAATGGTGCAGAGGTAGAAACAGTCCCCCTGCACCTGGACCCAAGCTCTGTGGTTCCTCCCAGAAATATCAGACCTTTGGAGAATGACTCCATCTCCCCATGGACATACAAGTAAGAATACTCGTCAGGGGTTTTGATAAAGCTCCAATTAACAATAACAATTTAAACATAATTAATAAGATATTTACATGGTTTTGCCACTTCTTTTTCCCTGCCCACAGCATCACCCACGATGACTCTCTGTACCCCTCTGTGCTGTCAGAGGCTCACTGTCTGCTGCAGGGCTGCTTGGACTCAAATGGCCAGGAAGACCAGAACCTGAAGTCGAGCCCCATCATGCGTCAGGTGCTGGTCCTGAGGCGGGTCAGGCCAGCAGAGGCTGGCCAAAGCTACTACTACAGGCTGGAGACCCGCCTCATTGCAGTGGGCTGCACCTGTGTGCGACCCATAGTCAACCCACAACTGTAAAGACTAGCAGGGACCAGACCAGGGTTAGTCTCACACAGACAAAGGCTTCAGTACAGAAGACCGACCATGCCATGAAAATATAAAATCCTGAAAATACTGAAAAAACAACAAAAATAAACAAACAAAAAAAAAAACAAAAAAACACAGAATCTCATAGTTATAGTGAAATGATAGCAAACTATCTTTTTTTTTAATTATAATAGGACATTATTATATATATTGATATTTATGTAGGACAACAAAAGTCTTAAAGTGATTTTCAAATTCACTAAATATTAAGGAGAAAGAAATAGGATTGACCAATATAATCAAATGCACATTTTGTAACAATATTATAATAATATACCATTATTCTCTTGTTATATGATAACATTGGAGTTAGGTAAGAGGTAGATCTGTGAGTCGTCTGCATAGAAACAGAGACTGATACCAGGCTTTAAAATACTAAACTGGATAGTCATAAGTGTAAATGTGATAATCATTATAAGTCAGTATGTAATAGTTATGACCCTGTATGTCATAGATTGATTAACTACATGTATCTCATTGTTAAAAATAGTCACAGCTATTAACTCATAAGTAACTTACTAGATTTATCTATTCCACCTACATGCTGCTTTTTATTCTACTGTCTAACTTAATTTAAATTACAATTTATTTAAGTTTTATGATATCGATCTCAGTTGGTATTTATTGGTGGTGTTGTATTGATGTTAATGTATTTATATTTCTGAGGCTGAATGTGGTGTTGACTGAATAAACACAAATGAGCAGATAAGTAAAGTGTCATTGTTTTATTCTTGAGTTTAAAATATAATGTGATTTCTGTACATCATCATCATCGTCATCATCCATGTCACACCCTGACTCCTTTACAGTGACATTGTCGAGGAAACACGCACACACTGAAACACACCACTGCAGCTGTAAACACTGTACACAATCGATTATCAGTTCATCAATAAAAATATCTCACTCATATCAGAAGAGAGGTGTGGGGAAGTGGTTACAATGATTATTGGACAGATTCGTAGGACATGATGTAGCTAACGTTAGCCATTAGCCACATGAGCTGTCTGCTGTTGATCATGTCTCGCTGCACCTTTCGACCCAGTTCATACAGAAACTAATGTAGCGTTAGGTGATAGCATAAATGCTAGCATGCACATTATTGTACATTGTCTTGATAAGAGAAAGTATGAGAGAAATCCAAATATTGAATCTGAAAAATATACCTCAGGGGGTGACATTTCAATAATGATGTCAAAGGGATTTCTTATGGGTGTTTTGATTCATTTGTCTCATCTTGAGAGTTTTAATTTTAAATTTTTAAGTCTCATGGACATTTTATCCCTGGGGTCTTGCCAGTGTTTCAATCAGTACTGTTGTCTTTATTGTTTAAAGTGACATAGTCTATTATTTTGTGTGTTTTGACTTGGACTGATCTGGATCAAACTCTAATCTAACTCAGATTGACTTGGTTCTGTGGATTCTCTGGACCTGGTGTGTCTCAGCTTCTTTGGGTGTTCCTGACTGGACTTTCCTCCCTCTCATGTGGCCTGGACTTGGACTCAGACTTGGACTAAAACTTGCTTGGACTATGAGGTTTTTGACCTCCTGTTAGCATCTTTACTCAGACTTGTCTTGTCCCTGTTGGTGGTTTGACTGAGGCATGTCTCAGTCTCAGCCACTTATCTCACCTTCCTCAGGTCTTTGTTCTCAACCAAGTCTACTGTTTTTGTTTGTTTGTTTTTTACTGGCCTTGGTTTAAAAACCGCTCACCATCATGACTTCAACCTTGTGAGAAAGCGTCCCATCTGTTGTACTTTCTCACAGCTGCCCTCAGATGTCACTACCCAGCCTGACGTCACTGTATAAACCTCTCCTGTAGTCCTCCTGTTTTACAGTGAGTATAATGATTGAAGCTGTCCAGCAGGTGGAGCTGTTTAGCTCAGATCATCTGTGTGTCTTGGTCTCAGACCCTCCTCATCTGGAGCTCTACCTGACAGGTAGGCCCGTTTGCGGTTCTTCTCAGGTAAAAGTTCCTTTGGGTTGTTTGGGTTTGGGTCCCATTTCTGCCAGGTTGGGTTGGGTGTGATTCCTTAGACTTGTGAAGATGCTAAGTCCTTGACACACAGCGTCACACACACATGAAGACGTTGGCACTGTTGGCATGGCAACAAAGCACAGTAAAATCCCTGTGAACCATCTAATCATGACTTAATCTGCAGCGTCCATCAGTTTAGCTCATTAAAAAGAGTCCTGGTTGTTAAGGGGAGGTTAACCGTTCAAACTCGCCCTCCTCCTCCTTTTCTTCTTCTTTTTACTCTTTTCAGAGTCTCTTCCTGTCTGTCTCCCAGTCGGAGCAGCACCGGACTCCCGGTACATCAACACTCAGCTCGTCCATCCTCCAAAAATGGCTTCCAAATGAAGTTCAGCTTGTGTTGTGATCAGGCCATCAAGACACCTGGAGGAGACAAAGGCATGGATAAACTCAGTTCAACATGATCACACAGACAATTTGTTTGTGAAAACTACTCCTTTACTAAAGGGCTGTCGAGATCAGTAGTTACTACTACTACTACTTTTGTTGTATGAATAAGTATTTTAGACTGAGTGGTACCTATGTCTACTCAGTGGCTAAGATTATGAGGCACAAGGGAAGACAGCAAAAGACTGTACTATCCTAAAATGATAAACTGGTTGCTTAAATAACCTGCATGAATGCACATAAATAAAATGACAACTTTCTTATTATTTCAAGAATCAAATGACTTCTCTGATATTCATGACATACCAAAAACACAACAGAAGTGTTTCTGGGGACTCAAAAAAGTGACGGACCTCACACTGGGGAGCTTTTGCTCAATGCTTCATGACATAAGTTGTCAAGACAGCTACCTGTCACTTGTGTCTGAAATTAACATGAGTTTGTTTGGTTTATCATAAAATCAATATCACGAGTCAGATATCACTGCTATTAATATGTGCTTTTAGCTTAGCATTAGTCTTTAGCTAGGTCCGTCACTCTTTTGTGTCCCTGGAAATACCTTGCAGTGCATTGTCAATTGATGAGGTTTCTGAATTTGTAGCATGGTGGTGTATTTGCAGTGTGGTGTTCCCTTAAGCTATAGTGAGTTTAGCCTTTAGGGCCACTGTACCAAAGACCCTTGTCATTACTGCACCATAGCAGGTCATTTCAAAAATACTTTGCTCCACAAAAGCCCAGTTGTTGCTCACAGTCTTGTTCTCTCTGATTCATCCTACACTGGAGTCAGTAATGGTAACAAAGCCTCACACATATTGGTGGATGAGTTTTACCATGCTAACTGTACTTCAAGAGCAGTTTGATATTAGACATCATGGACCCTGTGGTGTGTGTGTGTGTGTTATCTAGGGTGTCCCCTCCTCCTCCTACAGCTCCTCCTCTTCCTCACCTCCACACTGTGCTTGTCCTGAAACACAAACAATAAAAACTCATCAGATCAGTGATTCATGTCTGTGAAACAGAATCATCACCATCATCATTAGTAGAGGGGTGATATCAGACAGGAAACAACCCTCACCTCCTCCTGCAGCTGCTCCTGTGATGCGTTCAGGTGCATCTGCCTCAGTTCCTTGTCGGCGTCGGCACGGTGTTCCTGACACTCTTTGGTCAGAGCTTTCTGAGCGACTTCCCGCTCATGCTCTCTCCTCTCGGCCAGGTGCTTCAGCAGCTCCGCCTCCTGACACTAGAGAGAGACAGAGTCACAGTTTACAAACTTTTTTCCTCTTCAACAGAAACACGGTCACTTTTATGTCTGTTGTTTTTGTTTGTTTGTTTGTTTGTTTGTTTGTTTGCTATGTTTGATTTGAAGCCATCATCAAATTCTGAAAGCTCAGATCTATGTTTTGGTGTTTTATATCAGTGGATCACAATATTGGTCCAGATCAGCTGTTGTTTCATCATCACATTACACAGACCACACAGACTAACATCCAAAATTCACTGTCATTAGTCCACACACCTTCCTCCTCTCCTGAGCAGCGTCCAGTTTCTTCTGGATCTCTTCCAGTGATGGTTTTTGGCGAGGTGGTGTAGTGGCCCTGAGCTCAGGGCCACCGTCAAAGGTGGGTGGCTTCAGAATGACCTCAAAGGCCTGGCCACTTGCCCGCTTGCTAAGCTCGATCACCTCCATGTCCCGGATGTTGCACAGGTTCAGGTCAACCACACCTGCTGCGAGAAGAACAAGAGACATGAAGTAAGTATAGAGCCAGTTATTGTTTGGTGTCTTGTTGTGGGTTCAGTCTTTTCCTGCCAGATGGCATAGGCTCTACCCCATACACAAATGTAATACATGGACATGCATTGAATTTCCACATATCACATATAATAAAAACATGTGTCTCACCCATATGAATATGTATGTTTGTATGCTAAAATTGTAAACATACATCACATCCCAAACCCTGTTAATATGAGTTGATATTATAAGCACTCCAAAAGTCATGAATGAGAGGATGTTCAAAATGATTCAGAAAAAGTTATATGAACATGTTTTTAAGTGTTGGACCAGTAATACCCCACTGCCCTGTTTAGGCCTTTATTTCATAATTAAGCACTGAATGGTCTTATATAGTGTGTTAAATAGATTAATTCATATAATTAATATTTATCATTATTTGCACATTTAGAGAAATCTGAGTCACTTTTAAAGTGCATTTAAAAACATTTATATCCACAGCAGTGGGATATTTTTCTGTTTGGTACAGAAAAGAAATGTTTGACAAAAAATTCCCAAGTCAAGTCAAATCAGGGTCCCTGACTGGATATTAGAAATGCATGATTTGTTTTGTTGTTGTTTTTGTTGTTGTTGTTTTTTAAATTGGAAGATTAATTCTATTCTTCAAATGTAGTCCAACCCCTGTGAGGTGTCAGAGCTTGTGATTTAGTCAATATCAGATGTTTAAAATATATTGAAAAAACAAACAACAGATTTCTATGTGAGGAGGCCCATGAACATTTAAGAGAGAAACATAATAAACATGTACAGAGAAGTGGGCCAGCATGACAAGCAAGCAACTGATGAAGATTGTGACTGTGAATTTCAACTGTCAAGAATAAGCTTCCAAATGTGAGCTTAGAATAGAAGAGAATAGCAACTGACCTTCCTTCTTGTCGACCGAGGTCTCTCTGGGTTCAGGGAAGATGCAGGAGCAGAAGACAGACACCAGGGGGAGCTGTCGCATTTTCTCTTTATAAGCTGGAGGATTCAGAGAAGATGAATGTAAATCAACACAGAATATTAACTAATCGATCCTATAATCAATAAGTAATAATGAGTTTTACCTGCTAGAGTCATTGTGCTGCTGCTGCTGTAGTTTCTCCTCAAAGACACTGTGGTGAGGTAGAGTCTGTTCCTGAGACACAGACACAGAGACACAGTCACCTCACAGTTCTGCCTTTAACTTATTTTGGTGTTTCAGACATAAAATTCATCACTGGTGGAGTTTTTCTGTTTCATCTGCAGCTTTCTGAAGAACATACATTTCTTCTTCAGTTGGTTTTAGATTTTTAAAAAATGTAATAGTAATCTTTATGCACGTCAGTGATTTTCTTAGCACCTCTAGAGACTGACTGTGATTCAAAGCTCAGATGATCTCTCTGATGACTCATGTGAGGAGCCATCGATTAAAATAAGTGTGAGTGTGAAAAAGTGAATCAGCGGCAAACACAAAGATACGATGACGCTGCAGGAGTTTGGGCTTCGTGAATCAGCTGCAGCTGTGACTGAATATCGGGCTGCTGCACAAACGTTCAAACTGAGTTAGACTCAGTAAAATACAACAACATCTGAACGTCTGCAGCAGCAGCAGCTTCTTCTCTGTAAAACACCAGAGCTGCAATTTAACTTTGTGTTATCTTCTCATCTGCTCCAACTGCAGAGTTTGAAATTAACTAAACATCCATGATCACATCAGGAGTAGCAGTTCAGAGAGGATCAACAAAGATCTATGACGAACCCCCTAAAACCCACAACAGAAGGAACAGAGAGAAATGGACTAAAGTTTTTCTGCAGAGATAAAAACGAAAAACATGAATCTGACATTAACGTCTCTAACTGATGATCCTTTAAGGGTACATGCAAACACAATGCACAAACTTCATGTGTGTGTATGTGTGTGGAGTATTAGTAGGTGTGTGTGTGCAGGGACAAAACGATGATGTCATTGTTGCCAGTAAGCGCATCAGCTTCTGCAGAGCCGTGCTCGCAGAAGCTCCAACACAGAACTTATGATGAAGAAGAAGAGAAAAGAAAAAGATGCAGCAAAGAGCAAAAAGAAGAAAAAGATGAAGAGATATACAGATGAAGAGAAAGCTGCAGTGCAATGGGTTAAGAGAATCTGTGGAAACAATGAAACCTGCTCTGTGCTGTGAAAACAGGGTGCAGCAGCAAATCAAACAACAACATAAACAATTAGAAACAGAGGAGTAAATATAAAAACAAGACTAAGTGTGTGTGTTTTGTGTGTGTGTGAGGACTCACCCTGCAGTGATGCTCGTCTCTGTTCTCTCTGTTCAGACTGAAGCTCTGCAGCTCAGCAGCATCAGCACCACACAGCAGTCTGCTACATGACATCACCCAGCAGCGCTCTGATTGGCCAGCAGGGATGCCGAGCTGTGATTGGTCCAGCAGGGCAGAGGGAGGAGGAGGGAGGCGGAGGGGGGTGGAGGGAGGTGGAGGGGTTGGAGGTTCACAGCAGTTTTTTTTTTTTTCTGAGGAATCCTCCTGATCTCTGAGTGAAAACTCTTCAGCAGAACCACAGTCACTTCACTGCACAATGGTGCTTTTAAATCACACACGCGCACACATACACAAACTAATCGATCAGCACCATTTGACTGATGACATCTTCTTTCCAGTGCATGAGCAGAGACACAGCAGCATCAACATCTGAACATTAAAAACAGATGTGATTCACTGCAGTAAACCAAATGGAAACATGCAGAAAATACATTTATGACAAATTATAATGCAAACACATCAGACTGTGCAAAGATCGCACATATACACTAATGAGTGATGTGAGACTGAGGACAAGTGGTAGGTCTCCACAACAGTCACTGGCTGGTTGTAGCAGGTGCGCAGGTGTCGTGGAGTCAGAGGTGTTCGAGTTTTAGTCGTCATTCACCTCATTAAAAGCATGAACATGTGATTTCCCTTGATGCTTGCTGTGTGAACCTGTGTCACTGTGTGTGGACTTTGTGTTACATTTCACTCTGCACATCAACTGTCATGCAACACTGAATTCATTATTATTAACATACATCAGCAGGTCACAGCAGGTCACAGCAGGTCATCAGTGGCAGCAGCTGCAGGACAACACAGAAACACACACATTAAAGTTTAAACTTGAAACTTTATTCACATTCACAGAACTTAATCTGTGTGGTTCTGTCTAATCTGGTTTGATCTGGTTTTCTGGGTCGATGTTCTGCCGAGGAAATGTCAGCTCTAAATATACTGACTGACAATGAGCTGTTACTCATCCTCACTGAACACTCATCCAACACACTCACGCTCACAGATCTGTGTGTGTGTGTGTGTGAGACCGCCTCCATCTGTTGCTGTGGTTGCAGCTCGTCTTCATTCAAACATCAAACAGGAGAAAACGCTACTGATGAGAAGTTTTAATCCAATTGATAATATCAGAGATTTGTAAAACTTTTAACTTGCCATAGCTGCTGTCTGTAGGTGCAAATCTGTGTCACTGTCATGTTGGACAAATCTGCACCTGATAATGTTTGTCCACTGTGAGGACACTACAGTGGCCCTGAGAGGCCATGCACAGCAACCTAAGAAAACACACACACACAGATTAAGACATGCAGCAAATTCAGAAAAAAATGTCAGTTTGGCAACACATGAGCTGCAAAAACTCACAAGACAACAGTGTTTCTGGGGACACGGACCTGGCTGGGCAGTTCTGAAGACAGTTACCTGTTAGTGGTGTTTGAAAATAGGGTGTGTTTGTTGCAGTCCATTCAAATATTATTACTAATATGTACAGTGAGTTGAGTGCTCAGGGCCACAGTAGCATCCGTGGCCCTGCATAGAGTGTTGACAGTGGTCAAATGTCGTCAGGTTTGCTTTAGAAAATGGGCTCATGAACAAATAAAGATGAGTGTGAACATAACATCATCTGTGATAATTAGAAATGAAATCGTTTTGTCTGGTGAGGGGTCAGAGATCAGATTTTGGTTTTATGATGTAATCCTCTGGTTCTCTCCTCCACCTGAGGCCATTTTATCAGTCTGGTATGACATGGGCGATAATTACTTTAACTTCATTAACCCTGACCTCAACATGGCTGGTGCAGGACTACAGCTCCCATCATGCACCAGAGAGGAACACAGTGTTCTCTCTCTCTCTCTCTCTCTCTCTCTCTCTCTCTCTCTCTCTCTCACTCACACACACACACACATGCACACACGCGTGCACGCGCACATGCATGCATGCATGCATGCACTCACACACACACACACACACACACACACACACACTGCAGCTGCATTACATCATCTAGTTCAATGTGAGGAGGATGGGAGAGGGTGGGTGTGAGTGTGTGTTCCTTTCTCTTTGTGAGGATGTTGGA
This sequence comes from Caranx ignobilis, assembly GCA_021432705.1. Lineage (NCBI taxonomy): Eukaryota > Metazoa > Chordata > Actinopteri > Carangiformes > Carangidae > Caranx > Caranx ignobilis. The sequence continues at coordinate 33,636,407 of MU270012.1, forward strand.
TGCTGAGCATCAGCATCCAACATGTGGAGGTGATTGTAGGTCATATATGTAACTGCAATGCTCAAGGGGTGCATGAGTTTGAGTGTGTGTGTGTGCGTGTGTCTGTTTCTGTGTGGAGGTGCAAGGAGAGTAAGAGGCTGCAGCAACGAGGAGCCAGAGAAACCTCCACATCTCAGCTGATGATGTCACCTGCAGCCAATCAGATGCGCGCTCAGAGTCACACTGTGTGTGTGTATGTGTGTGCATCTAAAGTCAAATCAGGATTCAGCAGAGGCAACAACACATCTGCAGCATGATGTTTTATTAAAGAGCCTCGTGTCTGCAGCACAGAGCTGTTTAGAGCTGAGCAACATAGAATAGAATAGAATAATAGAATAGAATAGAATAGAATAGAATAGAATGTGATATAAACAGAGGGAGGCGGGGCTCAATGTGGCTCTGCGGGCTGCTCTCGAAGACAAACAGCAGCACTGATGGGAAGCAATGACATCACCTTTGAGTGCAGACGATGATGTCACTGACAATGAAATCACCGCCCTGAGCCTGAAACAGTGATGTCATGCAGCTGATCATAGAGGCTGAGGTGACTGAAGTCAGATGCTGCAAAGAACATCTAAGTTGTGTGTGTGTTGTAACATGGCTGCTACAGTGTGTGTGTGTGTGTGTGTGTGTGACGCATCTCTGCTAAAATGTTTTCATCTCTTCTCTGATCAGCAGTCATTGTAGCTATTGATTGATCTGCGTCCCCTACCTGTTGTCATTAGTAAGGTGACCTTTTGTGTACCCTGAGTTCAGACCGTAAGGCAGCTGCACTTCACACCAACAACAAACTCCTGAGTCATCATCTCGATTTGTTAAGCTGCTTTGTTCACGTGCACTATGACAAAACTAAATATAAAAGCCATAGCAGGTTAAAACTTCTATAAGTTTGCCAAAAGATTGGAAATTCAATTGTTGATGAAACAAGTGGAGGTGAACATTTGAACATTCTGTCAACTCTGTTTGATCAGGTCCAGACTCATTGACTGCCTGAGGAGCCTGAGGAGCTGAAAGCTTCATTCTGCCCTGTTTCTTGTCTTCTTTGTTGCAGTGCAGCAATGCAACAGGCCTGGCCTCACAACAAGCCATTATTTTGTGGCTGACTGAAGCAGCATGGACAGTTGCTGGGAAGGCAGATGTTATGGTGCCCAGCTCCAGCTGCTGGAGGGAACTGAGCTGCTCAGGCTGAGATAAAACTTCTGTGACTACTGGGGGAATTAACAAGGTGTTTGCAGAGATTTATACATAAATGCACATGATATAGTGATGAACACAGGACTATATCAACAATTAGAATAAAATAATTTACTATTATGAAATGATGTTAATGATAAATGCACAATGGCAACTGCAATGTAATTGAAATCACAGTATGGCTACAGTGAATAACCCAAACCACAGGAGCTAACATTTGTCTTGATGAAGTTTAAATGTGAGATACCCTGGACAAATCACATTGTCAAGACATAAAGAGACATGTTTGTCCAGTGCAAGACAATGAAAAGTATGTGTGTGTTTGTGTGTGTGTCTATATGTACATGTGTATTTTCTCCTGGACTCTGACATCTTGACCTGGAGGGGAATCAGCAGCACTGCTGAGCCTTGAGCAGGACTTTGAGAGAAGGTTCAGGTAAGAACAGTCAAGTCCAACATCTGTGATCAGATGAATCTGAGCAGGAGGATGCATGGCGGTTTAAACCAGTTCAAACCAGTTTACCAGGGTGTATATGTGTGTGTGTGTGCCTGTGTCGCTTCAGTATGAATGAGCAGCCTGACTGTCTGCCAGCAATCGTGTGCTTTATTTGTGTCGGCGAGGCGTCGTGACTCTCTCTGTTTCTGTTTCTGGTTCAGTCTGTAGCCCACTGCGGAGGAGGAGAGAGCGAGAGAGAGAGTGGGGGAGAGAGAGAGAGAGTGGGGGGTTGAGCAAGCTGCAGGCAGAGGAGGAGAGAGCACAGACAGCAGAGTGGGCTGAATGTCAGCGGAGGTGAGTCAGTGCTGCTGCAGGTGGAGGCTTCCAGAAACTCACCTGATGGACAGAGAGACAGCAGGAGGCCAGAGACAGGAGGACGGAGGGACAATAAAGTCATTCCTGTGGTGCAGACATCTCCTCTCAGATCAGCTGTTCTCACTTTTAGGAAATTTTGGCCTAAAACTAAAAACACAACAGTTCGACACACGAGACATGAACATGAATCATTCAAACTGTTCCTGGAGTTTGTTCGGGATCAGTTTTACTGCTGAGCTCACGTGCAGGTGACGACAGGTCCAGCTGCAGCAGAACATCAGTGAAATGATTTTTAACAAGAGGAGTGATTGTGTCCATGCAGTGCAGACATCACACATGTAACACATGTGCACTTGCCTGATGCTGTTCCTCTAATGACAGAACTCACATTAGAGGGAAATATTTAAAGTTTGAACAAAATGCAAATGAGCAGATGTTTGATTCAATGCAGTGTGAAGTCAGACTCTTACCTTTACCTTGCAGATGTTAAAACACTGCATATTTTCATGTTTTATCTAATGCAGGAAACAGGAGAAGGTTTGGCAGAAGAGGCTTCAGTTAGCTTGTGCTGTAAAACTCTGAAGAGTTTTGAATGTTGAAACTCTTTGTGCACGGAGGTGTTGTTATGTCGAAGCAGAGATACTGAACTGTTTACAGGGTCGTTCATGTCAATCATCTTCAGGCCTTTAATTATCTAATCAAAGTTTTTTTCTCATCTTTAATGAAACGAGGAGAAAGTGACTCATCCGCTCCTCGGTCCGACCACGCTGCCGGATTTCAGTGAGCACGTAGGCGAAGAACATAGAGCCCGGGTTTGGCTGAGTGTTGGCACAGTGTTGGCAGATGGTCGGCAGGCGGGGGATGTGAATTCATTCACAGAGCTCAGACATGAATGAAGACAATACTGAGCTGCTTAAACACAGAGCAGCAGCACAGTGATCATTAAAACACCAGGGAAGAAGACAGACAGCTCAGTGAGTGGGAACCAGATCTCCTCCATCTTTGTTTGGTGAACACTGGTTAAAGAGGAACTATGCAGGATTTTTACCTTAACTATGCTACACTTTTACCTTAATTAAACAGCTTTGGGGTAATTGTGATGGTTTAATAAATGACTTGTAATTTGTTACAAGTGAGAATGGAGGCTCTCTGCCTTCCACCTAGCGTCTCTTGGCCAAAAACCAGCCTTGCAAGATCAGAGCCTCAGGCCCAGACTCCCAGCTCTTGTCGCAGCGCCCTGTAACCTGTAATCTCTTGTTTACGACAGAAAAGGCTACACAAATATACACACTGTAACACGTATATGATAAAGAAGGTTATGCACCACTTTGTGGATTGCTTTCTTGCCGGCTTCATTAAAAACAAATGCACATGGCCGGGAAGAGGGTTGGCCGAACAGTGGAAAAGCGGCTGGACTTGCATAGTTCCCCTTTAACTTTGTCCACCTGCTCAGGTATGATGGTGATGTTTCCAAGGTGAAACATCAAATCTGAGAATTTCAACTTTAGCAACTTTATGAACGCCCTGAAAGATCATATGTTAAGATCCATTGACGCCATTTGGAGTTCTAGTCTGTGCAGTAGTGATCGGGGTGGGGCCACAGTGTCGACGCCCCACCCATACATGTGCTCCCATACACGTGATCACGTTATTTGCAGCTGTCACTCCTGTTTTACTGCATTAATGTAACGACTTGAGATGACCATCTTCGAGAAATGAATATTTGATGGGTTTTTTTGCTTTGTCACATTCTCTAAAAAACAGAGGGGGGGGGGGCTATGACACACCCACCAGGGGGCGATGGAGATGTTTCACCTTGAAAGTTGTGATGTCATCAATGTTTATAGAGTCAGTGGTTGAAATGACCTGATTCGTTTAGTGATGAGGATCCCCAGATGCTACATCCCATCTGCTATTTATATTTACTTTTGTTGATTTTTTTTTTTAATCTATCTAATTTTTCACAAGCTGTTTGATCTGAAGCCTGAAGGTCCTCCTTCAAAACAACAAAGCTGTTCAGTCTGAGGCATTGATGCAACATGTCCTACTAGAGAGAAGACATCTCACTAGATGTTGCATAGTGGAGCTTCTTCCCTCACAACACTCAATGGGCTATGGGAAGGCTACAGCTGCAGAGCAAATAACAAATACATTTAATGTGATTCATCGTCACGTTTCTCACAGAATTCAGATCAGTGCTGCCATTTTAATGAAAGTAGGTGAACAGTCAGCAGCTGGAACCAGAAGCTGCTGCCTGAAGGTCCTGGTCCTGATCTTTGACAATGAAGCGTCTGCAGTTTTATCTTTAACCATGACAGTCCATGAGATGTTTATGTCTAATTTCTGTCAGCACTGCCCAGCTGTAGGTAACAATTGTTCCTCCTGATATTAATCATTACACATGACCCAGAGCTGGATGAGGAGCTCAAACAGGTGTTGAGGATTTCCAGGCAGTTTTTGTTGAAATCTAGAAAAACATTTTATAGGTGAGACTAATGTAGGACATTCAGGTACACGGAGTTTGGAGACAAAGGAGGGGGAGAAGAAGAGGGAATATAAGAACACGGAAGAACAAGGCAGAAGAGAAAAGGAGAAGAGGAGGAGGAGAAGAAGAGGTCGAAACTACAGGAGACAAAGAAGGATGAGGACAAGAAGAAGGAGGAGAAGAACAAGAAGAGGGAAGAGATGAGGGAAGAAGAAGAAGATATGAGATGCCAGTACTAAGTAGAGGACAGATCTGATTTTTTCAGGTTTATTTTACTCTTCAGTTCCAGTGCTGATCATTGTAATCAACTCTGTGTTTCAAATGGAAGCTGTTCATCCCTCCAGTAGAGTCCAGTCGAGTCCTGTAGAATCCAGAGACCTGGAGCTCGTCTGGAGTCTCATGGTTGCCAAACTAAAAAACAGCTTTGAACCAAACCTTAAACGTTTTATTTAATCCTTTCTTTTACAAACAAAAGTCTGCAAGGATAGAATGAAGTCTGTTCTGATACAAAAATAGAGCTTTTAAAGGGAGAATAACGCTGAGGAGCAGCCAAGCACAGGGTCAGAGGTCACCTTATAACACAGGAAGTCCAGGTCAGGGCTCCTTTCTCTACTGCACATCCAGAAGCATCTGCTCCAGATAATTGTCCGCACCCTAGAGAGGAAATTATTCCCTAAGCCACCTTTCATCACTGTCCCAGTTTCCCACTCAGACGTCGAGCTGTAGAGGTCAGAGGTCAGGGTCCCTCAGGCATGGCACACTTCTTGTTTCGGACCTGAACCACTTCCTTCCTCTCCTTCAGGAAGTTTCCGAAGGCCTCGTTCTCTTTGCTGTCCTCTGTCACTGAAATGTCCACAACAACTCTTCAGAACTTACACACCAAACAAACTGAGAATAACATAATATGATTTCTGGTCTTTATACATGTGATGTCATTTTGATGAAGAGCACTGCCCCCTAGAGGCAGCAAGCAGAACTACAGAGACTGTCAGGCTGAGAAGAAAAGAGTTTACACAGCTAGTCTTAAAAATAAAACATTAGAAACATTTATTCTGATCATATCTGCCAATATGGAGCTCAGACGCAGATTAGCTTTAGTTTCATTATTATCATTATTATAAGAGTCCCCAACTTCTAATGAAATCAATTCAACTTTAACACATTTTTGTTTCTGATTTAAGGCATTTTACACATCAAATATCAACTGTTTTTTTGTTGTTTGCCATCTAATTTACCTTCTTAATAATATTTGACTTAATTTAGCAATTTGGCTTTCTGTCAGCTGACTGTTTGCTATTATAACACTGCAAATTTCCCCTCCCTGGGATTAGCAAAAGGAGTATATACTGTATATATATAATTATATAAATATAAATAGAAGAGCTTATATTCCACATTTCTGTGAGATAAGATGTTTAAAGTGACATGAAATCAATCTGAAAATCAGTTACAGGTGACTTTTTTTTTAGCACATATTATTTTGTCTCACCATTGTGGTCTATGTCATCTGTGTCGCTGTCCTCCTCCTCTTCCTCCACGTCGTCAGGGTTACCACGTGTCATGATGAGGTCACTGGGTCCAGCGATGTCAACTCCCTCTGTGGACAGGAAGTCAATCAGCCATTTCTATACAGTGTATTTTTGTCCCACCCTGTCCAGAATCTCAGATAAACAACACAATATTAAACCCTCACAAACCATCACCATCAAGTTCACTCAGTGTTTCATGTTATAAAAGTGGCATTGAAGTAAAAAAAAAAAATTTAGACATAATATTTTGACACAATATATGCTAACAACAGACCTGTAACATGTGTATGTTTGAAAATGTGACTGAATATTGTTCCTTAAAAAGTAAAAGTTTTACTAATAAACTGATAAAAAATTTTACTAATACAGTACTACAGTCCTATTCCCATCACTGTAAAACAATTTTGTTCTTTCCAATAACCTGTTTGGAAACCATCATGTTGTTGTGCATTTTATTTTGTAAGGATCCATGCGTTCTACCTGTCGCAGGTGTGTTTGTCATGTCGACAGCTCCCAGGTCTTTTCTGAGTCGCTCCATCTGCTCCTGCTGTTTTTTGCTCTGAGCTTCAGCCTGAGAGACAGGAAGAAAGTTAAAGCATGCCGGCAGACACACACACACACACACACACACACACACACACACACACAAAGACACTCACCAGCTGTTTGCGGAGTCGTTCATACTCGGGTCGATAGTCCCTGAGGAAGCAGGATAAAGTGTTCAGTTTATAAAACAATAGACATGAAGCACATGACAGATGAGAAACTCTGACGCACCAACAGTCGATTGCATTGACCTACAGCAACCTCCACTCCTTCCCTGTACATTGTGTATTGTTTGTTTGTTTGTATGTGTTTTGACTGTTTTGCTGTAAATAAATGACATTATTGTTATCATTATTAGTAATCAAATTACATCTTTATCATTTTGTCCCAGTCTGGACTTGAACCTTGGACATCTCACGTTCAGTATCTTCAGCGACAGACTGATCCAACCACGATGCAGCACAGAGCCTCAGGAAGTCCCCCTCTGCCTCAGGCCAATAAACAGTACAACTTGTACCTCTGAGTGTCAGACACCCTGAAGCAACAGACTGACCTCAAACTCACCGGACATCACCTCTATGACTTATCTATTTATTATTTACTCATACACATAAGATGACAGTGCAATTTTAAAACTCATATTTACCCATCTATATTTACACATTATATTTTTTCACATATTATAGCACATATTATAGCTTAAGATCATTTTAAAAAGAACTGATTTTAAAACAAAAAGTGCACAAGTAGGAACTTTAACTCCCACTTACATCTCATACTCCTTGGCAGCATCCTCAACCTGAACAAACAGCTCATCCAATCCGCTTCCTGTGACTGCAGACACGCCCACCACCTGCAGATACACAGACAACTGAGTCAGGACAGATCTGCTGGGTTCTACTAACACTGGAACCAGGATCCATCTTAATACATTTCACTTGAACCCATGAAGGTAACCTGATCCCCGAGCAAGTCAGCAGGGCAGGTTACTATGGTTACCACATTCTGCCCTGATTATGTGCTGACTTTGTTTAACCAGCAAGTCAGTGTGTCCACTTCAACACATCACACAGCAGCTCCTTGTCTATTTACACTTTACCTTGTGTCATTGTCTGCGTCATCTACTTCTACTCTGCTGTGTGGTGTCTCTTGAGCCTGTGCTACATACTGGTGATTAAATTTATTTTTTGTGCTGCTCCTCTTACCCTCAGGTTGGTGTAGAACTCGTCCAGGACCAGACTCATGGAGCGTGTCAGGTTGCTCACATACGAGGTTTCCTGGTTCAGAGCATCTTGGAAAACCTCAAAGTCCTGCATCCACTCGACTGCAAAGCTGTGGTCAATGATGTCAGTCTAAAAAACAGAAACAACAACGACATAAACAAGAGAAAATTGTGACTGAACATCAGAACAGAAGTCAGATGGGAACTGACCTTACCTTGTTCATGACGACGATGAAGGGCAGCTTGGTCTTATAGAGAATACTGCAGAGAGAGCAGAGAGCAGCTGAGACTGACAGGAGACTTACTACACATCAGTGGGAACTTGTCCATGTCATTGATTTTTTTTGTTTCATATAAACGTATGGTGCCTTTCATTAGAAATCGGAAGCTGGATTTGCCAAGCTCCCGGACCACCACGTCATCAGAAATGACTCCTGAAGTTGGAACTCCAACTAGGAAATTCCAGAGCTCACAATTCAAGATGCCCACTGTGTGCATCAACAGTAAGGAAAAACTTCATCAGCCACTTCACATCTTGTTTTTGTGTCATTAAACCCGTTGTAGCGACAGTATTGTGCAGCTTGTACCTGTAGAAATGCTGTTATTTATATGTTGTCTTATATATTTTATTGTTGCTCTCATGCACAAACTATCACAGTGCGTTGCTTTCGGGTGCTATTAGCTACAAATGCTAACAACAACAATAACAGATCTCAAAAGAGTTGCTTTTCTGACTCGTTGCCAGCTCATAACTGGATGGTTGATTTGACCTCATTCACGACCCTGAATGCAGACTTCTGAGGTAGTGAACGCAGTATCAAGTCCAACATAAGACCACTAAGACACTAAGAGGCCCCTAAGGGGGATGTAGTTTATCCAGGCATAATAAAGCAACAATGACAAAGAAGCAAATAATATAAAGAATGCAATGACTACCAAAAGAGAATATTATGAAAATTAATGAAATAATGAGTCATTCAAACTTAACACTGATGAATAAATAATAGAAAAACAAACAAACAGGCTAGTAAATAGCTCCAACAGCCTACATGTGTCTGACACACTGAATCTAAGAGATCTTATTTCTTGGGTCTTGATTTTGAAATATATACATGTACGTTTTTCATGAGGTCACTTTGTTCATTGATTTCAGACATAAACGTGATGAGCACAGTGTTGTTATTATTGAGGGGTCACACATACCTGCAGGCATAGAGCATGTTGGACATGAACGTGACGGGGTTGACACTGCGGGACGTGTCCATCACGTAGATCACCACACAGGGGAATGATGACGCCTGAAACACACACCAACAGTAAATACACTAACTGTAACAGTATCAGTAATGAAACACAAACAGATTTCCGGTGTTCACACCGACCAGAGCCTCTGTGATGATGGTTCCAGATGCCGACCAAGTGAAGACCTCAATCTGGCCTGGGGTGTCAATCAACACATACCTAGAGAGGTCAGAGGTCGTCAGACAGAACACAGAATCTAGCTACACAGCAACTACCACAACACACCCAGTTGTACAGAGAGGCATACAGATGATACCGATACTGACCGATGATTCTGCTGCTTCTTCTCTATAAACTGCATCACCTGGAGAACACACAAACACACACACGTTATACATTCTCATTTATCAGAGATGAGATGATTGTCTCATGTCCTATCCAGACTGGATCTCTGTCTGTGGCCTGAGCTGGTTCCCAAATATACAGTGGCCCTAAGAGCTCAGCTCACTGAAACAGAATAAAACATATCCAAAGACAGACTGTTTTGTGTCCCCAGGAACACTTCTCTTGTGGTGTGAGTTTTTGCACCTCATGTGTTGTCAAATTGATAAAGTTGTTTTCTGAATTTGAAGCACATTTAAGTCTCTGCAAGTGTTTTCTGAAGTTGCACTGGGTTGATCCCTCAGGGCCACCGTACAAAAATACCTATACACAGCCTATGTTTGCAGGTTTTAGAGCTATAGATTTTAACTAGATTACAGTGTTTGAGCCTTTTAACTAAACTCTACTAAACTTGCTTCAGATATTTCAAATGTTTACTTTAAACAAGAGTTCACAGCTTTGGTTTGGTTCCTTCAGAGCTGTAATTGAGTCATGCTCACCTGATCGAAGCGCGTGGCAAACAAGTTGAGTGACGTGACAATGCCACCGTTGGGTCCGAGGCCGTATTGCTTCATCACCTCCTTGTAGTTTACAGTGTCCCTGATGTCTAGAGACAAGAGGACAGGACAGAGTGAAGACAAGAAAACAACATATTCTCCACAACAGCACTGTTAGGAATACCTTCACTGGCCACTTTATTAGTTAAACCTGTTCAGCTACTCAATAACACAATTATCTAACAGGCTAATCACAGGCCAAGACTTAAAGCTGTTCCAAAAGTATTAATGAGCAAGGTGTACCTAATAAAGTGTCAAGGGTGTGTATGTTCTGTGTGTCCAGGAGATAGGCTTCTCCTGGTTCTCACCAATGTTTGCAGGGAAGGGCACTTCGTGGACAGCAGGGTCGAGGTTGATGACATATGGAGGAGCTTTGAGAGTGTGAAGGTGAGCTGTCAGCCTCTGCACAAGACACACACATACTCAGAACAAAACAGCTATTCAACAGAAAGAATAACAATACAAAACATTCCTCACAGACCAGGTGTGAGGTCTTTGAATGATAATGTTTGGCACCTTGAAACATCTATATATTATATATATTATATTCCATATTTACTGTGATAAACTCTCCATGTCACTCTGTTTTCAAACAGTGGACACATCTCCACTGATCAATACACATATCTAGTCTACTCATTGTTACGATTTAAAACCCCACAAAATATTATCAATTAAATTTTTTGTCCCTGTCAGGATCCTGTAGGAACGGTGCCCCTGTGTTTCTGATTTTATAAATCAGTAGTTTAAATCCTTTAAAGTTAACCTGCTATGGAGTGAGTGAGGAGTTCAGCATCTGTTACCATGGTGACGGGCCCTGCTAACAAATGACCGCCCATGACAGGACGGGAAACCCAGTAGATTTGACCTGTAGATTTCTTGGTGGCCTTAAAGTCTGCCACGTGGTATGGACCATGGTGACTGATCATAAACTGCCGTCGTAGGACTGACACCCCCAAGAGCAGGATGAATTTGCCAAGTGGGAAATTATATAGACGACAGAAGATGCATAATGTTGTAATTCCAGGTTGTCCATAATGTTTTCTAAAGGATAGTTCATTAACTGCAAACATCTTAAGAATGTACTTGAACTTCTTTGCACTAAAACACAGGGAAACATTGAGAGTTCTTATTTATAGGGTATTACGCTATTATTTTACTGGTCTGGCCCACTGGCCCCTGAACTAAAATGAGTTTGACATCCCTGCCTTGAATCGACAGCCGCGGTACATGACGTGAACTCTGCGAGGCGTGTGAAAGTGAAGCTTGCCCGTAAATGCTCTGATTAATACAGAAATCTAATGTCCTCAGCGTGGTTACTACACCTTATGTCTTATGTTAGCACACAGCTAACGGTTAGCCCTGACGACCATAGGAGCGGGTTAGTGTTTAAAAAACGCCATTTTCTGTCGCCAGCTCGACCAAGAAGAGGACCTGTTAGTTTTTAACCTCTCCTAAAACTGCCATCTCTCTCTCTCTGTCACCTGTTACCTGAGGAAGCTAACTCTTGAAGCTAGCCACTGAGCCACACACGCTGACTGACCTGAACAAAGGTGGTTTTCCCGGACCCCGCCATCCCCAGCACGATCAGACACACGGGTTTATCCCGGGCAGCAGCTCCCGGTGTCCCACTGTCTCTCCCTGCCGCCGAACCCTCCTGGTTTCCCATCAAATCCTCCTCAGGACCGGGACCGGTACGCTGCTCCGCCGCTGCCATGTTGTTGGGTGTTATGACAACGATTGCCGTAAAGAGCCCGGAACTGTCGTAAATTGCTGTCACGAGCGCCACAGTACGATCACTCTGCCACAGGGAGGCGCCATTTGATGTGAAAGCGAGGGACAGAGTTGAAGAAGCTCGTTAATCGAGGTCAAGTCTGTGGCTGCATTTTTGGGTCCAGTGTTTATTGTGACAATTTCATGGGTTAAAAAAAATCAAGTAAAAGACTTGTAATCTCTCCTCAGAGTAACAGGAAGCCATTGTGAAGACACCAGTGTGATCTGCTCCCTCTTCCTGGTTTTGTTTAAGATGCTTGAAATTGAATTTAGAACAATTTTTAGTGTGTGAAAATAAGGGCATGGGTAAGTTTCTTAGCAGAGGTAGAGCGTGACTCTTGAAACACCTCTTAAAGAATAAAAAGCAACCACTGCGATGTTGATGTGACTTCTTGTTCAGAGTAAAGCCAGATTTTTCAAATTTGGCATTAAAGCTTTAAGTTGTACATTTGTAGTGACAACAACACAAGAATGATGACACAAAATAAAAAACAATGAAATCAAATTCATAAAACAGGAGAAAAAGCCCTTGATTTTATCAAACATTTGTTTTGGGGGAACATGAGATCTCCATGGTAACCCCACTGTAAGGTAAAACTCATCCCAGAAATCTAAGTCATTATAATTTAAACTTGTATAATAAATCACCACCTTGTGATTAACATTCACCATCACATGTAATTGCATTCCCATAGATTACAATACACTGAACACATCAAAACATTTGAACAATAATGAAAAGGCCACAATAGAAAGCAAATGTGCTGTAAATCCCTGAGAATCCAAAAAGCCTTAAGTGCATCATCCACCACATACTGCATCATGTACCCTCCCCAATACCACCTCTCCCAATTATGATTTTTAAGTATTTTTTTTATTATTATTATTCAGAACATTCAAGGTCTTGAATACTGAGGTGACTCTATTTCAATGTCCCCCGTTTGGCCGCACCTCTGCATAGTTCTTAACCAGCTGGGAGATCCTGACCACTTTGATGTCGGCTGGTACCTGGTCGTAGTCTGCCCACAGGTATTCTGGAGACAGCACCTTGGTTGGTTTGTTGTATAACAGGTACCTATGCGACAGGTATAGGCAGAGCAAAGCAGCTTTATTTGTGTGACCCATTTCATACACCAAGGCAATTCAAAGCACCTTACAGAGCTAAAAACTAAGAAACCAAGAGCCAAAATTTCAATCAGTGTATGTCAAATAGAGGTTAAGGATAAAAAGTAAACAACGTTTCATTAAAGGTAAAATTTCATTGTAAATGATTTAAAATGTACAATTCACAATAGCAAAAAACACAGACAATATTATAAGTTGTAATTATAAGTATGTATAAGAAATGTATGGCAAGTAATCATAAACTGACCCAAAATGTCACCACAAACAAACAGTAGGTTCACACCGGATGCAAAGTGAATTTTTCTCGCGATGAGATTACATAAAAAATGTCAATGCAAAGATGCGAATACGCACAAATTTGTGCCAGCAGCATGAATGATGGATTTGGTGCGAAATTCATGTTTATGGTTTGATTTTGTGGTTTGGCCTGTTGCCAATCACAAAGTCAGCAGCATGTCAGCTTCCAGGTTGCTATTTACAACTGAGCTGCAGCTACAATCATTGTGGATTATACCTGACGTTACTAACATTAAAAGACCTCGCTGTGACTCTCAAAAAATGGAGGTGGTTTCAGTGAAGGGGGTAATTTTCTCCTGGACACACACCTACCTTTTTGCACAATAATCTGTTTTTCCCAATGCAAGTACCGTAAATTCTCAAATAAAAGCAGAGTAGATAAAATAGACGCTGGTCTCCTGTACTGGCTGGGTCTGACCACAGGTTTGAGTAAATAAAAGCCAGTCTCAATTAACAGCCGGGTCTATTTCTATTTTCTGCAAGTTCTTGCACAAAACCTCTCAAAGCCCACAATCGCCTGTTTGAACAGTTCCTAAGCTGCTTAATTCATGCTAATGTGTAAAATGCACACACACCTTGCAGTGACTAAAATAATTAGTCAAAGTTACTTGTTCTTTTGAGAAGTTGGAGTAGTTCTTTCCAAAATTTGAGTGAGCACCATGTTCAGTCATGCATAATAACAGAGACATGAAGGTACAGGAACAGGAACTAATGAACCAACTGTGATGCTCTTACCTGTTGAGGTGACTCTCCTCCTGCCACGCAGCCTCGATCTTATTTTTGGCATCCTCCTCCGACTGTTCGTAACAGTGCCTGATGAATGAAAGAGGCAGAGCTCTGAGACAAGACAAATGTTTTTACCCTTTCAGTATCTAAGGCGTTATATTGGCTTTCAATTAGAAACAGTATTAAAACAACTTGAGAGATAATTTGGTGTTGCCTACTTGACCAGCTTGTACATTTCCTCCAGGTATCCACCCCACACAGCAGCAGTGTAGTAGTAGTCTCCTTCCTCAGCAGGGATATATGCCTTGGACTGGGGCCGACGCTCATATGGAAAATTATTCCTGGTTGTCTGAGGAAAAAATATGAACTTATTGATTTAAAAAGATTAGAACAGACAGGCTTTATTATCCCAGAGGTGATTTGCAACAGAGCTAAGACTGTATCTGGGTTTATTCAAGATGAGCCAGCATGTACAAAGTAGTACAAGTCACAGCATCATTATACTTCACTAACATTAAGTAATTTAATCTTCACTTTATCATCAATCATCATTATTGTTCATTGACTCTCATTTTAGTGTTCTAAAATCAAGAATGCAAAAAAAAAAATGAATTCAAAGGCCATGGTAGTGCAGTGTTTAATGTAGATGCCATACAACAAGAAGGGTCTTGGTTTGATACCTTGTCCCATGGGAGTCTAAAGCCCTACATATTAGCTTGAGTAGTGACTCGAACTTGTATCACATGTGTCAATATTGTTGTCGTGTTTCACCAAAATATTTTTTCTAATGAACAACAAAATCCAACCACTGAGGGAACAAATGATCTTAAATCTCTGAGTTGTCCTTCCTGCAGGTGGTGGACCTCCTTTCTAATGGCTCAAGTGAAAATTCTGCATGAAGACTGTGATAAGGGTTCACTGCAATGGCCTTGAGTGGGTCTAAATTGTTTATGGTTTAGATAACTCAAGCTGACACCAGGGATTTTTTTTTGGCAAACTAACTATGCCTGTTTTTGTTGACACTCTGAGGTTACCAAACAAGAAATTATTCCAAAAGTCAAAACTGCCTCAGTGAAGGAAGAAGAAAATGTTTTTGTGATTGATCTGCCGACCTGATGGAGCCTCAGCTTTCCTCACAAAATCTGATTGGCTTTTTTTTTTTATAGATTTACTGTATATTAACCCTGTGTTGGCATCAAAAGTCATTCTTCCATCAAGATGGTGTGCATGTACCTGCTGACAGTATAATTCAACAATGACGACAATACACATAGATGAGAACAAATGAGTAGAACATAAAATAAATGAATATTCCCATTCACTTCAGATGAACAGTGCATGACAAAAATAAAGAAAGATAAAGACCTTGTAGTAGCCACGGTGAAGTACAGCAGACAGCGGGCTGAGGGACTCTGCTCCGAAGCGGCTGTAGAAGATGCTGTCGACGTCCATCATAAAAACATAATCTGCTTCTTTACGGATCTGAAATCATGACAGATGAGATGTGGGACCTGACGTTTCACTATTGTGATATTGTGAAATGAGAGAAACCAAAACCAATAAGCACCATTTCAGAGCACAATACAAACTAAAACTGATTCAGATGTCTCTTGGTCTAATGCAACACAGGTCTTGCACATTTCTCTTCTTACCTGTTTGTCTATGGCGTAGGTGGCCCACTTCATCCTGCTCAGTACTACGTCCTGCCAGCGGGTGGCACTGGGGACGTCCAGAACTGTGATGTTCCGCCCTTTACCCAGTTCAATCTGACCAGTGAGGGACAACATGTGAACACTGAACTAATTAACTCTAATTCTGTTGATCATTATCTCTTACTGCAGTGGAGTGGTGTAACTAACAACTTTAACCTATCCAACCCTCTCATTTACATGTGGATGATGTTTTTAGTTAAAGGTTAAAGGTTTATGTAAGTAAACCTTTAACCTTTAACTTTTCTATTAAACAAATTTATGCAATGTAGTAAGTTGTCAAATGCTGTTTCTTGTACTACACTGCTCTCTATCAGCATCATAACTTATTAATCAACCTCAAGTTTCAGTTTCAACCTTCACAGAGAGACCACAAACTCACGTACTGTATATCAGGCAAATGACCTCCAAGGTGCAACAATGGCTGACAGAGACTGAAACATCGGGAACGATCAATAAATTCTTAGAGTGAGCAAGAGCAGTGTGCATGACTAAATCAATCGAGCCAAATCAAGTCTTCTGTCTTCTTAACTTTACATACTACTTGACAACAACTCACCTTGGGAACATTCTCTTCATTGTCCGTGAAGATGTAGTAAGTCAGCCTGAAGTCAACAAGAAAGTACTTTTCACCCGACTCCAGGAAGCCTTTCAGGAAGCGAGTGTATCTGCACAGATTGAGTAAAGCAAACCAAAGCCTCAACAAATAGTAGAAGACAAGACAAATACAGTTGCACTACAATACAGATGGTGAGTAGGATTCATAAGTTCAGAACATTTTAGATTTCAGCTTCAGTCAGTGGGTCACGTCAACCTTCTCTCCTCTTACATCCTGTGAACCTACTTGCCCACAGCGAGCACCACCACAGCGATCCTTGGGTCCATTTTCTTATAGATGGCATCAATTACCACAGGGTCAAAGGTTCCCTCCCAAACCAGAGGAGCGTTCCAGTTTGTCACTGCGTTCACATCAGTGCGACTGGAGAGAACAAAGAGTTTTTGTATTCAGTCTGAAAGTAACAAAAGCAGCGTAAACCATGCAAATTATCACATATGTAATTTGTTTAAGTGAAACATTGGCCAGCTCTGTGCTAGACTATCACTCAGTACAGCTAAAGGAGAAGTGCCTTTTTTTTTTTTACAACCTACACCTTATTTTTGGCATAAAATACAGTCCTTTACTCACCCATATAACTTTGGTGTCATTAGGAGTCCTTCGGATGATATTTAGATCCATTTGAGAGCCGCGCATATCCATATAGTGGGAGTGACTGGGCCACCGAGAATCCATCCTCTATTAACGCATTATCTGCCGCGAGACCTGTTTAGTTCACCAGTATTTTGTTATGATTCGCTAGTGCTGGAGCAGCCTGTTAATCGTCATCCGGGGTCTGCAAATTGCCCACCTCTGAACTGGATGATGATGTCATCTCTGAGTGCCGCACGTGGCTGCAGCACAGCTCATTCACTCTGCGACGGTCAGCTTGTTTGAAATTTGCTACTGTTAATACACTATGGTTCGTTTCAGCATATTTCCACATTGTCCCAACAAAATGGATGAAGTTCAGCTTCCACAGGCTCATTATTTAGAGGCTGCATTCTAGGTGCCCCGATCACTCCCACTGTATGGATATACGCGGCTCTCGAATGGATCTGACACCAAAGTTAGGCTATATGGGTGAGTAAACGACCGTATTTTATGCCAGAAATAAGGTCCAGGTTGTAAAAAAAGCAGCACTTCTAGGCCATTTAATATGGCCCTGTCC
The DNA here is from genome assembly GCA_021432705.1 of Caranx ignobilis. Classification (NCBI taxonomy): domain Eukaryota; kingdom Metazoa; phylum Chordata; class Actinopteri; order Carangiformes; family Carangidae; genus Caranx; species Caranx ignobilis. Next base: position 33,653,809 of record MU270012.1, read on the forward strand.
CAGTCTACTGTATAGTACAATAGGGATTTATTGACTGAACACTGGCCAGCTCCGCAACAGCTGGTGATCTGCTGCCTTTCAGTTTGTTGGTATTGGACAGTTTTCAAGGTTCTGTCACAGACCAAGCAATCAACAAACAATTGGACTGCACTACATTTTTTTTCTTTCTTTTTTTTTTTTTTTTTTTACAAGCTTTTTCTTGTGTAACACAGTTTTATGACTTTCATGTCAGAGCTTGTGGCAGGAAATCTGGAGCATGCAACCTACTGTTAAATCTTGGCAGGGGCAGAAGTGGAAAGTCATTGGAGCACTTAGAGAAGCAGAGGAGCATCTACAACATGCAGGGGCAATAGCTGGGTTTCCATCACAGGTTTCCACAAAATAAAAGTGATATTTCTGAAACTTCGAAAAAGTACAATTGCTATTGGCAGGTGTTTCCATTGAAAGGTGTTTTGCAAATGAGCTGTCACTCATAAATTCTCGCGATATCCCATAATTGTCTTAAATTCCCATCACACGAGACTTAACTTTGAGGAAGATGGACGTAAGCGTCTTGTGTTTCCATAATGTTGGGACAGTGATCTCAGCTGCTGCTACAGCTGTTGCTGTTAAAGCACTTGATTGCTCAAAGGCAAAGCCCTTATGTGTGGCAGCGGCCACAAATGAGGGATTTCTGGGAGAGGATTGTTCATGAGGATTTCACAGACGAACTATGGATAGAAAATTTTAGGGGCAGAACTGTAGCATTGGCACTAGCCGCTACCTGGAGCTTGCATCAATGGAGCCTGGGTCGGTTGATCGTGGCAGTGCTGTTTGGGTCATATAGGAGCAGTGTAAACTCGGGGGGTGACGCTGGGATGCCAGAGCTCACCACCTGGCCTCCTGGAGGTGTAGTGGGACTGCGATGATGAAACACAGATGAAGGGAGGTTCCCACCTGACCCCGAAAGACATGTCAGTAGCCACTGCTCACTGGTAGGAAGAGTGACAGGTTAGGGTCCTAGGTCCTGCATCGAGTTTCTTGTGCTTGGCTCAACTCTGGTGAAGACGCAGCTGGTCAGAAAAATGTTAGTTTATGTGTCTTGCTGCAGCATGATGCGCCAGTACTTCTCAGTGGGGGGAAGCTGAGACCTTTCTACTGCAGATATTCTACAGATATTTGTACCTCATACAACCCCACTTCACAAAAACTGACCTATCCCTTTAAGGGATTATTTAATGCTCCTATGGCCTGGAAGTTTTTACTCAACCATAATGGAGGAGGCTCCATGACAAAAGGAGAAAACAAACTTCTTTAACTGCTCCAAGAGTTTGTAAAAAAAAATACTGATAAATGAGAACTGGAGAGACTTGTCCCAGACAGTTAAGACTGTGCAGAGGAGCATGGGAATCAAGCTCCCAAATCTGGATACAGTTCACACTAGCTGCCCACGTAGGAGGACTAGCAACATTATCAAAGATTTCACCCACCCAGACACAGACATAAACAAGAGTAAAGAAAGTGTGTTTTCAGTATCTTACCCTTTCTGTGTGCTTGGCTGCTCATATTTCAGTCTGGAAAGAAAAATACATTTCAAATCAAACTTAATTTTATTGTTCAAGAGAGGAAACATCTGAGGCAGCAGACAGGTTGGCAGCAGTGAAAATGAGGATAGGGATGGCAGGTGACTCCAAAAAAAAGTACTTTTTAAAATCTCTTATTTTATTTATATTCCAATCCATCCCTGCAAACACCTCTGATGCTGTGTGGGTTTAGGGAAGTTGTTTCTAGCACATTTTTGTCTTTGTATGTGTTAAGTTGCACTGTGTTGAGCCCTCAGGGCCACTGTACTAATCAGCAGCTGTTGGTAAGAAGACTCACCCAGTTTGCATCTTTAGGTCTCCGATCGTCCATTGGCTTTTTTCAGGGAGCACTTTGATCTCTCTAAACTGCACCTCTGGCTTACAGTCATCACATGGCGCACAAAAGCTGAGAGGAGAAAGAATGACATGATGGACTGAATAACACAGAAGATTCAATCATATGAACGTGCTAAACCTGAATTGATTATATTTTATTTTTTATTTTTCCCCTCTGCTGTCAGCACTTGAGTTGGTGCATTGTCTCTTACTTGGTATATGGGAGGGGAATTCTTAAATAAATGTAGGCAATTCTGTGAAGAAACAAAAATAGAACAGCACTTTATTAATTACAGTGTTTTTACAGCTGAAACATACATACAGCATATGTACAAGTTTGACCAGGAACACAGTGTATAATGCAGTGCATAATCTCAGTTCATGTTTAAAAATGCACTTGAAATGAATACATTCACAGTTTGAAATTGTAGATGAAATAAATACACATTTTTTATATGTATTATATTGCCAAAAGTATTCACTCACCTTCCTTGACTCGCATATGAATTTAAGTGACATCCCATTCTTAATCCATAGGGTTTAATATGACATTGGTCCATCCTTTACAGCTATAACAGCTTCAACTCTTCTGGGAATAGTTGAAGCTGTCCACAAGGTTTAGGAGTGTGTTTATGGGAATTTTTGACCATTCTCCCAGAACCGCATTTGTGAGGTCACACAATGATGTTGGATGAGAAAAGCCTGGCTCTCAGTCTCTGCTCTAATTCATCCCAAAGGAGTTCTGTTGGGTTGAGGTCAGGACTCTGTGCAGGCCAGTGAAGTTCATCCACACCAAACACTCTCATCCATGTCTTTATGGACCTTGCTTTGTGCACTGGTACACAGTCTGGAAGAGGAAGGGGCCATCTCCAAACTGTTCCCACAAAGCTGGGAGCATGGAAGTGTCCAAAATCTCTTGGTGTGCTGAAGCATTCAGAGTTCCTTTCACTGGAACTAAGGGGCCAAGTCCAGCTCCTGGAAAAACAACCCCACACCATAATCCCCCCTCCACCAAACTTTACATTTGGCACACTGCAGTCAGACAAGTACCATTCTCCTGGCCACCGCCGAACCCAGACTCATCCATCAGATTACCAGATGGAGAAGCACAATTTGTCACTCCAGAGAACGCGTCTCCACTGCTCTAGTATCCAGTGGTGGCATGCTTTAAACCACTGCATTTGACACTTTGCATTGCACTATGTGATGTGTGGCTTGCAGCTGCTCTGCCATGGAAACCCATTCCATGAAGCTCTCTACACACTGTTCTTGAGCTAATGTGAAGGCCACATGAAGTTTGGAGGTCTGTAGCGATTAGCGACCTCTGCACACTATGTATCTCAGCATCCGCTGACCCCGCTCTGTCAGTTTACGTGGCCTACCACGTTGTGGCTGAGTTGCTGTCGTTCCCAATCGCTTCCACTTTGTTATAATACCACTGACAGTTGACTGTGGAATATTAAGGAGCGAGGAAATTTCATGACTAGACTTGAAAACCTTTGGGATGAATTAGAGCGGAGACTGAGAGCCAGGCCTTCTCATCCAACATCAGTGTGTGACCTCACAAATGCAGTTCTGGAGGAATGGTCAAAAATTCCCATAAACACACTCCTAAACCTTGTGGACAGCCTTCCCAGAAGAGTTGAAGCTGTCAAGGCAGGTGAGCGAATACTTTTGGCATTATTGCATATTTCACAAGAATTAGCATCACAACATGGACACAAAACGAAAGCCTTAAATATAAATCTTAAAACTAGTATAATTTGCAGAGAAAAATCATCAAAACTCTTACTTACCCCACAAGGATGAGGACACAGGGACAGCCATAAGAAAGATAAGACCTCAACTTGGAGTGCAACATGTTGCTGACACTAACACTTCTCTGGACTTGTTTCAAGCGATTGCCCAACCAAGTAATTTCACCAAAAGCTACTACAGCACAGGTCTATTATCTACTGAGAGAGGTAACACCATGCATGTCTGAGAGAGAGGAGGAGAAGACTGGTGTTAGACTGAACTCACTGTCATGCAAGGCAAGGCAAATTTATATGCACAGGCAGTATCATCCACAGAGGTCACAGCGCTTTACAAGAAAAATGTAAAAAGAAAACAAGCAGTGCAAGTTCCAAATGCAAATTATTATTATCAGTTATTTAATGCAAATTGAAGACAGTAGATAAGAGACCCACATGCACTGTTGAGTACAGCACAATCCAGAACTCACTGGCTGCCAGAGACCAGAATATCATTTTAGAGTGAAACAGAATAGGTTGCAATCATTAAAAAAAACTCTTTCGAGAGCATATTTCTTCAACTTCAATCAAAACCAATGTTTATAAGTAAAAACATGATCATTTTGCTAAAAAATCAGTCCTCCCTGATCCTCTCTCCCTGCTCCCTGCGCCCTGTGTGGCCTGTGCTGGGCCACTCAGGGCGCTCATGTGTGGGTTGAGAGGAGCATAGAGACTGGGCTTATCTTCAGTCTATCGCTGGAGCAGGACTGTGGTCCTGGTACACCACAATTCCACTAAGCTCCAGAAACAGACCTCAAGTCCAGTCAAACCCACCAACAGAAAGTTGAACTCGCAAGCAAAACTTTTTTAGCAAAATGATCATATGTTTTTACTTACAAACATAAGTTTTGATTGAAGTTGAAGGAATATGCTCTCAAAAAATATAGATATAATTTTTTTTTTATATTCTGTTTTGTTTTGTTTTATTTTGTTTTGTTTTGTTTTGTTTTGTTTTGTTTTGTTTTTTGTGTTGTTTGTTTTTGTTTGCCACTTCTTCTCTTTTGCTCTCAAATCTCTGTTTTGGTTCCAAAACTATTCCATTTGGTTCAATAATCAAGACACAAATGTAGCTCCACACACCCAATAGTGGTTGTGCAATGTGCTCAACAGAAACAAGAGGCCAATGAGCAGAGTAAGTAAAAAAAAAGCATATTAAAAAACAGCACCGTCATGAAGTCATGAGGTAGAAGCATGTAAATTTATTATGGAGGGGCTGACTGGAGAAATCAATTGCCCTTTTGGGATTTATAAGTATTCTGACTGACTCAGTTTTAGTCAAGAATCTACAGAGTTTTATCAGACCAAACAGAACTATAAAATTAGGCCAAGAGTAAGGCTTGGCGTAGAAAAGTGGAAAACAAAATATGAAAACAAATCTCAGCTTTGCATGCTTATCTTAGAGGTTAAAGTCTGATCTACTTATGAAGACTAATCAGTGGAAATGCAGGAGGAAAGAGGAACAAAGTGGTGTTCAAGTTGAAATGTCTACAGCAGAAAAGGTTACAGCAGAAATGCATTTTATCAAGGGCGTAGGTTTGCATATGGATGGTATGGATTTGTCCATGTATATTCTGAAAGATCAGATTTGTCCCTACCAATATTTGAACCAACTGTATGTCTGTTTACACAACCATTCATCTGATGCACGTGACACTTGGCGGGTGTATTACAGAGGACTCTAGCAGTGCCATTTGGATATGCATGAGGGAGGCAAATTTTGAATTGTTTTCTGACTGATAACCGACAATCGTTAACTGATTAATAACCGCTACCTGATCAGATTAAAAATGCTCTATTAAAGGTCTGTGACTTGGCTTGGCCTATCCCAGCCCGACCCTCTATCACACAACTGAGAGGACGATGTTTTTTTTTCTTGCCCTTATAAAACACATATACACACACGCTGCTCCAGCTGTGCAGCCACATCGACTGTGCTCTGGCTCAGCTGATCGGCCCTCGGATGGAAGTTAGATCTTCACATGTTGAACTGTGTTTATAAAAAGTGCAGCCAAACACCAGGCTGAAGAGAGGAACAGCAGAGTGCTCCTCTGACAGCTGCAGGTGAGCTACAGGTGAACTGGCTGGAGAGTGCAGCGCTGTCCTCCTCCTCCTCCTCCTTCCTCCTTCTTCTTCTTCTTCTTCTTCTTCTTTTTCTTCTTCTTCTTATAGCAGCACCATCCTTGCAGGTAATGCACACGCAGATGTCTGTGTATGTTTGTCGGTCTGATCTTCCATCACGGACTGCGCTGCATTACTGGCCCATACTGTAGGATAAGTCCTCCCATAGCTCTAACTTTTTGCTGTGAAATATGACTAAAGGCACAACTCATGTCGACATGCCCCCATGACTTGACGGCATTAAGGAGCTAATCAGGCTTAAAAAGAAAAAAAAATAGCTGATAGTATTAGTTGGTAAACAGTTAATCGTGTGTATCCCTAATACGCACGCACACACTTCAGAAGAAAAAACAACACAGATCACTCAGGTGCAGCGGGGTCAGTTTGATGTACCCTCACATGCCTCACTGCAGGATGGAGCTTCTTGGCACTGAATGGCTGAGCAGGACTGAGTATTTGGTTTGTTTGCACCTCCAACCCATAATGTATAGAAGGAGCGTACTTGTAGCACATGATGTCACTGTAGGAAAAAAGAACGTTTTTGTGTCCATGTCCATACCAATGTTGAGACCAAACCTACGCCCTTGCATTTTGTTATCACAAAAATCCTTCACAAACTAGATTTAATGATCCTCGTCATTTTCTTGCTTTCTTCAAGAGCAAACAGCCGACTCTGCAACAACACCATGTTCACATGGAATACGTCAGTACCTTATCTGGCTGGAGACAATCTCTTCCCACGTTGTCTCTCAGGTTTGTGGACAGTTCTTCCTCTGGCTGCTCTTTGATTCTGTCCTGTTCTGTAGGAGCTGAAGAGGATGCCAATGTTAATCACCAGAGCTGTTTAATCCCCTCTCCCCACCCACATACTGAAATCACACACTCCTCCCATCATATACATCAACTTACACGCCCCCATGCACACTCCAACCAACTGAAATCTTTTACACACGGCGATATTCCTCTAATACCTACTCACCTGCTTTTACATTTACCATCAGCTTCTGTTGCTCTTTATCTATTGTACATATACTTATTCATTTGTTACAATATTTTTTTTCACTTACTGTTATCAGTTAATTGTACAAAAAGGCCAAATTTCAAATCCAAGTAGTTTTGTCCCTGTTTGGACTCTGCAGTTAAGACAGAAAATGCAGAGCATATCACCCTTCTGACTCACTAAAATACATTGAGATGCATAATAGAAAACTCAGGTTGCACAAGTTAAGCACGGGTGCAGCTCAGGTGTGATCACAACACAACAACTGAAAGCTGTTTCATTTTTGCCAACAATGAGATGAAACTATAAACATAAACCAGGTCAGAGAGTTCAGGGAGGGGAGCATTAACATGTGAGACAATGGAGGAAAATAATCAGAGGGAAAAGGGAGAAAGGCCAAGTACACTGATTTCAACTTTAACAGACCATGTTTACATACATGCAAATATACAAAATGTTTGTGTGTGTCTCTCTCTCAAATTAAATCGAAGGCGAAACTGGACTTGTATTTGTCTGTGGAAGACGTTTCGCCTCTTATCCAAGCGGCTTCATCAGTTTGTGTGTGTGTAAACACAAATACAGGTGAACAAACCAGTTCACAATATCAAAAACAATAACATGGTCTGTTATAGTTGATATACACACACACACACACACTTGTGGAGTTTTGTGTTTACAGTTTTGAGAAAAGCTCAGGTTTCAGAAATGGCCAAAATTAAGCCTAGAGCTGCATTTACACTCATTGTGTGTATGACATGAATGTGGCATCACTCTGTCTTTCACATGACTTGCAGTAATATGCGCAACAAAATGTAGTTCAACACATACACAGTCAGCGTGTTAATGGCCTACCACTGCAAATTTCCATAGGCTTAATGATCACGGTAAAACCAGGCCTGTATCTAAATGACTGGAAATACTGTTAATGTGCAACATGGCTGTGCTCTTCTGTGTCTGTTTTTAGGGGCAGGACATGTGTCATTCAAGTGTCTGTTAGGTGCCATATGGTTTCAACAGGTTTTCTGTTGTGGTCTTTCTTTCCCACCTTTCCCCACACACAGCATGTGACTACCTGACATTTAGCTCTGTAAAATTCTGCAGAATCATCTTAAGTCACTTCATCCCACTAAAGGAGGAAGGGTCAGTACAGAGTGAAATACATCTCTCTTTACTATTTACGCAGATTGTAGGAATTAACCTCAAATTGTCAGATTTTGTCATTTTTATTGCAGCATCCTCAGGAGCTAGCTCACTGTGTGGTACGGTATAATACAGCTGTACAGGATGGTAAAATGTCAGAGTTTTGCACGCAGGACAACTGGTGCTGACCTACAGCTCCAGGCTTCAGTCCCAAGCCTGAAACATTGCTAATGACTCTGCAGGGTCCTGAATCCTGCTGCTACTTCTGTTGTTCTGCTTCCCTCAGGCAAACAATACTGCTCTATAAAATGCTATACAAACATCTGAATTGTTGTGAAAAGGTTGGGGACTAATGCACTGTATCTGGGTATTTGAGATAACATTTGTGTTTGTTTCATTACTGTCAAAATTCCCCTCGGCAGTTTGCCCATCGACTGGTACTAACATAAAAAACATCGGCATGAAACATTTGACCACTTTCTATCAAAAGGGAGAGTAAAAAGAAGTATAAGTATGATTGCACCTGAGTCCTTGTAAAACAGTATCTGCAGTTTGGCAGACTTCAATCTAACAACAAGGAGGGGAATTATCACACTGATAATCAATCATCTGCCAAGTTTACAAGGTTCAAAGTCCCCACTGCTGCTACATCCCAGTCAACGCCACAGGTTTATTGGCTGACAAAGCACTTTGTAAACCCTGTCTTTATGGTGCTGATAAAAGGAATTACTGTGTGTTACCACATTGCTTCCACATCTGTGGGGATTCAGCTAAAGTAACTTCATAGATGCACTTTATTTGTTTCCACAAGATAGCTAACACCATTCAACTAAAATAATATCACTGCATATCACATTAACATGCTGAATCATTGTCAGTCTGAACTCACAGGCAGCCAGTTTATTTGCAAAGTGCCTAAATTTCCCAACAGTAAAGTTCTCAGGCATTTCACTTTTATTTTGACAGTTTATTTTTACTTTCAGTTCACCCTGCCCATCAACTCCAGGAACCTGTGAAGGGAAAACCAAGTAATGCAAATAACAGCAAAACAAAACAACTCTTTGTTCCACTGTGGAGTCTAGTTCATGACCATTGGGTCTCTGGTTGTCCATAAATCCCTGTGAGTTCAGGTCACAGTCCTGCTGCTGGATGAATCCTTCTACAGTAAGATGCAAATCGGAGGCTGTAACATGTCTGAAGATCCAGTCATTCCTCCTCAGACAGAGTAGAGTCGGTCGGTTCAGTGCAGACGTCCAACTCCAGAGTGAAATATTCCCCCACGATGCTTCACTGTGGTTTTGATACATTGTGGATCGTTGTCTGTGTCTCTGGGTCTCCTTTAACACATCATTCTGTACTGTACATCAGAAGATAGGCCTGGTTTCCCTCCTTTACTCTTACATACACATGGTCACATGGAATAGTTTCGCACCTTTCTTTCCAAGATAACAGGACAGAATCACTGTGTTATTCGAGATCTTCAGAAAACCAAAGATAATGACATAATCAACTGGAGATCTGGTGATAACAAAGTGACAAAGTCTGCCAAAGTCTATATAAGGTGATCATTAGAAGAAAAAATCACCTAATATTTATATAACTGAGATGACGATGGTCACTATACTGCCACCTACTGTGAAATGGAAATCTCAGCCACGTCCCTAATTCATTGTGTCATTATCCTCTTGAGATTTTTAGAAAATTATCCTATTATGTCAGAAAAACATAACATGTATGAAGTAATGTCCTTTAGGGCTTCCATATTTTTGCCCTGATTAAGGTAAATGTAAATTTGACCTGCAGTATAATAGCAAAGTTTATTGCTATAGCCCTTCACAGGTATTAAACAACAACAACAAACATATGCAAACAAATGATTCACAAAAACAATAAAAAACAGAAACACAGTGACCAGTGTAAAATATGTGAAAAATGAAACCTGAAAATATAATCAGTTCATCTTTAAATCTGACTGAGTGTTTCCCATGGCGGTCCTGAGACGTCAAAGAGATCAATATCATGTGCTGTGGAGTCACAGTGATCTACTACCTTTGACCATCAAAAACAAGTGAGTTCATCTTTGACTCAGGAATGTTTGTGCCTTGTTCTCTCGAGCTGTTAACAAGATACACATCGATGGAGCAGATGGATGGACAAGCAACACATAAACATGATGGTTCACTTATCATTATAAAAGTCATAAAAGAATAAAAGACAGCACATCCCTGAGAGTTCATTAGTGCAGTAAAACAACCAGCACATCACAACGCCGCCCTGTACCAGACCTGGACTTCACCATGGAAATCAACCCTTATCGTCCTCCAACTGTCATTTTTTATTGTCTTTGACGTCTGGAATATTCAAATGAATCCATGTCAGTGTCTCATTGCCCACCATTGGGCCGCACCTCTGCATAGTTCTTAACCAGCTGGGAGATCCTGACCACCTTGATGTCGCTTGGCACCCGGTCGTAGTCCGACCACAGGTATTCCGGAGACAGCACTTTGGTTGGTTTGTTGTACAACAGGTACCTGCATGACAGTTACAGAAAATACTGTAAATAAACATTAAATGATATGTGAGTAGAACTCTGTATTGATTTTAGTATTGATTTCCTGTTTGGTTGTTTGGTTTATTATAATGTCAGTATCACAGAATGTGCACTGTTAGCTTGGCATTGGTCTTTAGCCGGATCTGTAACTAACCAATATTTTGTTGTGAGTTTTTGCAATGCATGTGTGTGTGTCAAATTGATAAAGTTGTTTTCTGAATTTGTCCCATGTTTGTGTCTTTGCAATTGTTGTCTTAATGCAGTGTTTTGAGTCCCCAGAGCCACCGTAGAGTGTTTCTGTTCGGACTCTCACAGCACTTGGTTAAGGTTAGAGAAAGATCATAGTGTTTTAAAATGGAAACAGTTCTCAGTGTCTTCAGACACAACCAGTTTATTCATATTTTTTTTTATCTCAACCACCATCTTTAAATGTTTTTCTTGCCTAAATCTCAACACATACCAAACTCTGGATGTAAACCCAGGCTTCTGCCCACTTTTTAGCCATGAATGAATGTAGAGGAAATATAGGAACTAATGTGGAAAGATGAGGGAATTGATTGTGACAATGTACCTGTTAAGGTGACTCTCCTCCTGCCACACAGCTTCAATGCCATGCTTGGCATCCTCCTCTGACTGAAGGTAACAGTACCTGATGAATAAATGAAGCAGAGCTCTGAGACAAGAGGGTGATGGCAGAAACAAAATCTGGTAAATTAGTTGTGACAACTTGAAGGACAAAATTGCTTAACCCCATCATCTCTGCCTCTTTCTACTGTACATTGTCTTACAAATAGAGATAATTTGGTGTTGCCTACTTGACCAGCTTGTACATCTCCTCCAGGTATCCACCCCACACAGCAGCAGTATAGTAGTAGTCTCCTTCCCCAGCGGGGATGTACGCCTTGGACTCGGGCCGACGCTCGTAGGGAAAACTATCTCTGTTTGACTGGGGACAAAATATGAAATCAATTACTGATTGAAAATAATATCAGTGGGTGATATTTGAGAGTTAATGCTTTAGTTCATAAGAAAACAAGACACATGACAAAAATGAGTAGATCTTAAAATAAGTAAAGGCTTCCAGTTACTTCAGATGAACAGTGCATGAGAGAGATAAAGAAAGATAAAGACCTTGTAGTAGCCACGGTGAAGTACAGCAGACAGCGGGCTGAGGGACTCTGCTCCGAAGCGGCTGTAGAAGACGCTGTCAACGTCCATCATAAAAAGATAATCTGCTTCTTTACGGATCTGAACTCATGACAGATGAGAGTTGGAAACAGAAGAGAGTCATTAGATACTAAACTAAAACATGCAACTAAGTGGAACCAGTAAGCAAAATTTCAGAGCACTATACAAACTAATACAGATTAAAATGTCACTTGCTCTCATCCTGCGAGCAAGTCATGAAAATTCCTCTTCTTACCTGTTTGTCGATGGCTTCGGTAGCCCTCCTCATCCTGCTGAGTACTACCTCCTGCCAGCGGTTGGCACTGGGGACCTTCAAAACTGTGATCTTCCGGCCTTCACGCAGTTCAATCTGACCAGTGAGGGACAACATATAAACAAAACAAATCAATTCTACCTGTAATCTTCTATGGAATTAATGTCATCATTGTTAATAATAACTGCATACAGACAAACAGACTGCACACTGCTCTTTATCAGTTTCACAACTTATTAATCAACCTCAACCTTCATTAGTGGTATACAGGTATGTTCAAAATGTTCAGTATGTGTATCCAGGTGTATGCAGTAAATACCTATGTCGAAGCTGCAACAATGGCTGACAGAGACCAAAACATTGGGAATGATCAATAAATTGTTGTGGTGAGCAAGAGCAGTGTACACGACTATCTTCTTTACTTTGCATATTATTTGACAACAACTCACCTTGGGAACATTCTCTTCATTGTCCGTGAAGATGTAGTAAGTCATCCTGAAGTCAACAAGAAAGTACTTTTCACCCGACTCCAGGAAGCCTTTCAGGAAGCGAGTGTATCTGCACAGATGGAGTAAAGCAAACCAAAGCCTCATCAAATAGTAGAAGACAAGACAAATACAGTTGCACTACAATACAGATGGTGAGTAGGATTCATAAGTTCAGAACATTTTCGATTTCAGCTTCAGTCAGTGGGTCACGTCAACCTTCTCTCCTCTTACATCCTGTGAACCTACTTGCCGACAGCGAGCACCACCACAGCGATCCTTGGGTCCATTTTCTTATAGATGGCATCAATTACCACAGGGTCAAAGGTTCCCTCCCAAACCAGAGGAGCGTTCCAGTTTGTCACTGCGTTCACATCAGTGCGACTGGAGAGAACAAAGAAACAGCAGCTACATTTTAGACATCGTTTATAGTTGACAGTGTAAATCACTATGCACAATACATGTAGCTGAAGCAAAATGCTGTATTGCTGATTCATTCTTAATAATAATAATAATAATAATAATAATAATAACAATACATTTTATTTATAAAGCGCTTTTCAAGGTACTCAAAGTCGCTTTACAGAGATAAACAACAATGGAAACAACAATATTGGATTTAGAAACACTTAAGAACACATAAACACAATACATAGATTTATCAAAACATAAGATGTCAAGCAATTAGAACAACGAAAACAAAATCAGATAAAGATTTGGATGAAGTGGGTAGACCAGACGGATCATAACAGTGCAAGTAGGAGTAAGAATCAGAAAATGCTAAATGTTAAAAGCAGAGCGGAACAGGTGCGTTTTGAGAAGTTTTGAGGTCTGTGGTTTCTCGGATGTGTTTGGGAAGGGAGTTCCAGAGGGTGGGGGCAGCAACAGAGAAGGCTCTATCCCCCCAGGTTCTTGTTCCAATATACAAAAATTTAGTCCATTCAATGAAGTGCTAAACTATTTTTTCTATGATAAAATACTGATTTATCTGAAAAAAGGCATTCAAACCTAAAAGATAAAACAAATTTTATGTTGGTAGTATTTCATAGTTCAGTTTGCTAAGAGTGACAGTGTTGTTTCCAGAGTAAGACTTGTTGCCATGTGTGAAGTGTTTTGTTGGTGAGAAACAGTTTTGGGGATGAGATGAACTGTTTAGCTGAGATGCATGTTGGAAATGCAGTCTCTGAGTAAAGTAAAGCAGCTTCAGTAAAGTAGTTAGTTTTGACCAATGCTTATTAGTAATTGAAAAAAAAACAACTGTAATCCTATCAGAGCATAAGGTGATGATCAGCAGGACAACTGGTGTCAGAATACTGTCCCAATATCATCATGCATACAGGTTGCCCACCGCCTCCCTGGACCAATCTGCATACAGTGTGGCATCCACCAGCATTCACCAGTCAAACAGGCCATCTTCCATCAATACAGTGGAGGTGGGACCTTATCTTACCTGTGAATAGTACAGTACTGTTCTTCACAGAAGCTAAGGCCCCAAGCTAAACAAGTCAGAGGACAGAAAACCTCATTTGCTCTTTATGTTGCCAGTCACCAACTATCCCAGTGATGGAGAAGGTGTATGTGCCAGTCTTGTGCTGGTATGTTAACCTAATGAGTTTTCATTAGAAAATCTGTTGAACGTGGCTGATGGTTGAAGGGTGGACATGAAATGCAGACACTGCTTTGGTTGACTTGGCTGTACATTCCCTCATGACTAATGACATCTGACACTGTGAGCAGCCCAAGGTCCACCAGTGCATTGATAAGGTATTATCAGAGGTAACACAGTGGATGGATCATCTCTGTAATATCTTGGTGTCATCTTGATAGTAAAACTACTTCTTCAAGTTTGAGCAGCATTATGGTAATTTCAGCTGCTGAGCTGTGTTATGGTGTTGGTTTTACTGAGGTGTAGCTGAATACATAGCACTCACATAAAATTAGGCCAGACAGTTATTTGCTTTAAATAAGACATAAAATGAGACGTTTTTTAGTGGTTTACCCTTTCTGTGTGCTTGGCTGGTTGTACTTCACTCTGGAACAGAAAAGCAAAGATCAAATCAAACTTTATTTAATAGTTCACAAGTGGAAAAATAACACTATTAACCACTAAAGGTATGTAGGATTGAGGGGGTGTGGTCTCTTTGATAGACAGATTAGGATATGCTTGCCACTTATCTGCTCCACATATACTCTGCCTCTTAGACCACTGTTGAATTAGCTGGGAGTTAGGAGGCAGAGCCAGACACTGCTAAGATGGCAACAATGGAGCAGCTCACTCTGAGCTTCAGAAACATTTGTATTTTTATGCACATTTCTCCACCCTTTATTATCTATATTAAAGGAGTTGTGTTTTGTAACAAGAGAAGAATAAAAAGTATTTGTGTTTAAAGCTTACGTTTCTCTATGCTAAGAGAAAGAGTCTTGGATTCTCACCCAGTTGCCATGCTTAGGTCACTGATCGCCCAGCTGTCTTTTGAGCAATGTTTTTGCTCTATGAACTTGATTTCTGTCGGATGGGTGACACATGGTGGACATTCTTTCTGAAGGCTGAAAAAGGAAGAAGTCATAAAACTGCTTCAGTATGAAACCTGTAACTCTTGGGTGGTGACAGAATTCATTAATATGCTTCATTAAGTGCAGTTTCGTTTCACAGAAACTTCAACCAGTGAAGGTTTCATCAACTTTCTTGAGGTTTTACTTTAGGTTTGTCAGTGAGGTGGTTCATTGGCTGCATGTTTGCTTTCATCTTACCTGAGTGGGAGTGGATATCCCAAGTGGACATAGAGTGCTCTGTGAAGAGACGTAAGAACAGGTCAACCAGAGATGTGACAGGTCTACAGTGAAGGAACAGCTACACTGATGTTATAGTATATTGTAGCATTTATATTAGCATATGTTTGTGTCCAGCCTGTGCGTAAATGAGGAAAAACTAAACTTCAGATTGACTATGCCATTGTTAGAGAGACATTATAACTTAGTTATTTCCTTTCTGTCATTAAGGGCAATATTCACAACCCCTCTGCTCTGTTTGCCAGTGGTGATAGATGAACAGGTGCCCAATGTTACCTCAAGATTTCATATCAACTAGACAGCATGATGAGTTTGCATCATTTTCCACCAGAAAATCAAAAACATTAGAGAAAGAATCATCAATACTACGCCATACGGAGGTCAAGGACCCATCCTCGGGCCCCTTTTGTTCAACTTGTACCTGCTCTCTCTTTGCGACACCTTCCAAGAGAACAGGGTGGCTGGTCATAGTTCAGCAGACGAGTCACATATTTATTTTGCTCCTTAATCTCCTTCACCTGATTTCAGCCCCATTGACTCTCTGGGTGACTGAATGTAAAAAACAAACAAAAAGAAAACAAAAAAAAAAACACGACTAAATAATCTACTAAATACAGATGAGATTGAGATAGTTCTGTTTGGAGACAAAGACGGATGCTTCTCTCTCACTGCCTCCTGAAGTCTGGCACCTTCACTGCAACACACACTTTAAATCTCTGTATTTAATGGTATCTTAGTTTCAGTGACCCCATTAAAGTTGCAACTAAACCAGCATCATCTCAAAAAAGGAGTGTGGGTCAGAGACTTTAATTCAGTTACTGTCAGTCTCCTCATCACTGGTTCATCACACCAGACCTTTGCACAGCGGAAGTTCATTCACAATGCTGCTGCTCTGGTTCTGACTAAAACTAAGAATATGTGACTCCATTTCTCAGGTCTTTGACTTCCTTCCTGACAGCTGTTGGGTTTATTTCAAAATTTGTTTTATTGTCTGTAAGTCACTAAATGGCCTGGGCCCCGAATATATTTCAGAAATGTGTATGAGTCCAGCAGAAGAGCCCAGAGTTAAAATTGAACAGGGTGATGATGCTGCCCCCTGCTGAAACCAGCTCCCAGTGAAGATGAGAGCAGCTGAGAACAGATAAGCTCATGGCCTCAAGGGTCAGTGTTACGTAGAACACCTTGCGTGTATGCTTCGAAGCTTGTGTATGACTTTTGACCGAATAAGAGAGTAAAGGGGAGGGAAGAGACAAAGAGGAAACAACGTAAAAAAGCTTGTGGTTTGAAGTGCTAGGTCACGGGTTTTACAGTAATGAAAAGAGAAACACATAATATAGCAGTCAGATTCAGTCTGAGTGTCCCTTTATGAGCTCTCCCTGGGGACTTTGAATATCTCATTCCAGTTCTCATTCCAATTAATGACACAATGAAACTCAACTTAAACCAACTTCCTGGTTAAATATCAACAGTCACACTTTGTGATCCAAGTAAAACCTGTTTGCTGATGAGTCAGAGGGAGGCTGAGAGGTTCACACAGGTAAATCAATTCATGAATCTAGCCTGGCATGAAAAAACAAAAGTAGCAGTACATATTGTAATAACTATCCAAAATAATCATGTAGAGGTTCTCATGACTTAAAGTAATACTTTCAAATGTTTTCAATACATTTTGTGTACCTTCTGTGCACTCGATGTTCAAAACAACATCATAGTTTCTTAAAGGTTCAGTTGGTAACATGTATTTAATCATATTTGCTGGAACTGTGACTATATTCTGATCAGTATTGTCAAATGGGTAATTAAGGACCAAATCCAACTCCTTGCCTTACTCACTGATAACTAATGTCTTCTGGACCATTATGGCGTGATGACAAGCACTTTCACCTCAATCTCAGGAGAACAAAAGAAATGGCACCCAGAAAGTCTTGATGCCAGCACCTCATCCTCATCAATAACAAAACAGTTGAAATGGTTGACAGTTTTAGACTAACGCTGGACAATAGACTCAGCTTACATTCAGACATTCATCTAACTGACTAACTATCTGAGTTATGTCAGACAAGTGTGCAGCAGCTTTTCTTACTGTGAGACTGAGGGTTTGATTCTGTTTGTTTAAAGTTCTCAGGGTCTGTGTCTAGATCCAGTTGTGTCAGTTTAACAGAGGAAAAACAGGGTTTCACCAGGCTTATGTCTCTGAATGTCAGTCCTTTGTCTCACAGTCAACTGGGAGAGTGTTTTTAAACCTAGGAGTGTCACCTCCCACCTTTACTTCAGTGGCCTGCCTGCTGTTGTCATGGTGTGGTGTTAGTCAGTGTGAGGCTGGGTGGCTCACTGCCCTGCACCCAGCAGTACAAAGAAGCAAATCATAAAATAAATAAAACATCTTTCAAGTGTTGTTATGAGAAATGTAAATACGTTTCATGAGCCTGTGGTGGATTCTTTAGTCCATGTGATGAATGGGAAGCACTGTGGGATTGAAGGGGAACTATGCAAGTCTGGTCGCTTTTCCACTGTTTTGCTAACCCTCCTCCAGGCCATGTGCATTTGTTTTTAACATAGCCGGCCAAAAAAGCAATCCATGGAGCTCTGGATAACGTCACAGTGATACAACGTTTATATTTGTGTAGTCTTAACCATCATAAACCAAAGATAACAGGTCACAGAGCGCGTTTGTGTCGATGTGTGCAGAGAGGAGAGCTGGGACACCGGGACGGAGGCCAAGTGCTGCACTGATGTTGCAAGGTTGGTTTTCAGCCCAGAGATGCCAGGTGGAGAGCAGACAGCCTCCGTTCTCCCTGTAACACCTTACAAGCCACAATTACTCCAAAGCTGTTTAATTAAGGTAAAAATGTAGCATAGCCACAGGAAAATAGTTCCTCTTTAAGAGAGAAAGAATATCTCATATCTCATACATATGGATCATGTTTCACAACACGCAGAAGACCAGGGGTCTCCAACACGTCGCTCGCTACAGTAGCTCACCAAAGCATTAATGAATCATACATAAATTTGAAAACTTGACTGGGCACTCGGGAAAAACCTGCGCCTTATATCCAGGGTTTTCCCTGCCTATGGCGGGCCGCCTTGGCTGAAGCGTGTGTGCGTGCATGGGGCCGCTCAGATGTAACGTGCAGACGCGCGTCCTGCGTGCTCACAGCCAAAGCGATGCCGTGCGTCGCGCCTGTTTTTTCGTGCATGTCCGCGCCACACAGAGGAAAAAAGGTTCTACTTTTTGGGAGGCACCGCATGTCATGTGATAAGAATCGACCAGTCATCTCCACGGACCTGCTTCTCCTACAGCGACATGCTACCCGGCTCTCACACTGCAGTGCTTGTCGGTGTTGTGTCAAATCCCGGTTACCTGACCAGCTGTTTCTCCCCCCGACTGTTTCCCACGGAGCTCTGACCCGAGGTGTAGAATATGTATTATAGAAGAGAAAGACACATTTCAGGACCGCTGACTTGTATCATCAGAACAGACCTGTGTTTTTCAGCCTCCTTTCATATTTAATAGAGGAGGGACTATAACTGAAAGGTTATACTTTTAGAGGCTGTGGACCATGTCTCCTGAAAAAAATATGGAGCTCAGTTTCAGTGTCCACGCCTTGTGCACCTGCCCATGTCAGCTCATATTACTCTCTTCATAATGCAGCCTTGAAGAAAACAGTGAAATACTGCACCACTGACTTCAGGGCAGCTTCTTCCTTTTTCGTTTTTCTTTCTATCTTTCTTTTTTCAGCTGGGGGGTAGGGGGTTATCTGTCACTTCCTGAATCTCAACAAGGGCACTGGACAGAGAAGTGTTCCAGTACAGACACTGTTTATGTGATTGTGACTGTAGGTGCTATTCTCACCTGCAAATGGTGTCTACACTTACTGACAGACCCAGAGGCATAAAGCTGAATTTAAATTCAGTGGTTTATCATATTATTTTTATCCCAGTATAACTTGTTTTACCCAGTATTTTGACTACTATTACTGTGTTTACTTCTAGCCAGTCACAGGTTATACAGTATGTGCAACATGGGCGGCATCTTGTTGGGAGGTGGCACTAGCACTTACCAAAAAAATAGTCATTTTTCTGATCACTCCTTTGCACATCAGATTAATGACATCATGTAACCGTGTTAGTCACAGCCCATCTTTTTTTCTAACAGACTTCTGTTCGCAGAGGTCTTTCACTCTCAGAGGTGGTGGGAGATAACGAGGGGACAGGAGCCATTTTGACCACAGGTCTCGTTGAGGCAGCAGAGGGCATCTGTCAGATAACTAAACAACTACAACAATCATTCAGACCTGGTGTTGGCCTTCTTCTCGGGGGATCTGGTCATGGTTGGACAGATCCAAGCTCAGGTGTGAACAGACTGAAGACGTGCTCAGGACAGATTTCTGTGTTCAACAGTAATCATAGACTGTCCTTTAGTATAAAAAAAGAGTCACCTGGGCCGCATTTAGTGTTTTTTTTCTGTTGCCATCTAGCGACTGCAGTCGTTAGCAGGGGAGAGAGGGAGGGAGAAGCGCAGTAACGAAGTACAAAAAGTGCCAAACTATGCACAGGAAGGTGGCCGTGCCTGTCCAACCAGACACAGGACCTTTACAAAGAGATAGATTCAACTCTCACATGAATCATACCTGTGCAGGTGTGGCAACCAAAACTGTGATCTTTGAGTCTGATTTTACTAAATCTAATGAGGCTGCTACTTACACTGTGTTTATTATGGTAACCAGGGCAACCGAGGTTCATTTCACGTGGTGTTGTAGGCTTGGTATTTCATGTGTCACTGATATGACAGGGTCAAAAATTAATTATTAATTATTATTATCAATTAATGTGGTTGTAAAAAATAAAAAATAATAAGTTATAAGGTGAAAGTTTAGGGTGAAGGACTTAACACTGTCAACGTGCACCTGGAGTTTCACCTACATCTGTTTTATGTGAAATTGTTATGATTAATAAAGTGTTTGCTCATCATCTGTTTGTCACACCTCACACATGACCTGCACTGTCAAACATCTTCTATTCTCTGGAAAAGTGATAAATACATTTGTTAAAAAAAAAAAAAAAAAATCTTCTGATCTCAACAAGACAAATATTGTGTTCGCCAACTATTTGCACAAGGAACATTTTTAACTATCATTCCGGACCCTGATACTGAAGCAGCTGAATGAAACTCAAGGGGCGTGTGCTGATGTTTCACTTGTCGTGACAAGTAGAGATTGTGATCAAATGTCATTTATATATAACAGAGATGATGGAGTAAGACACAGCCAGAGCCAGACTACTGTACACTGGTGGTGTGCAGTGAGGACAGTGATGGTTAGTTTATATTTATTTGGCTGTTTTTTAAATGAACGTGATGAATTATTTGGTTGTTTTATAACAGTACAAAATCTATATTTACTATTTATTTTGATGTTTTTTCATCACTTGACTTTCAGCCCTTCATCACTACACAAACACAAAGGTTTTTCAGTTGAACATTTACTCAGTGTGTTGGTGGTGGTGGGTCCTGACAGGTGGAGTCTGGTTGTTGTGACTATAAACTGTTGGGGAACATTTACAAGGTGAAAATAATCACTAGACTCCAACCATTCAACAAGAGATAATGATTTACCTCTGCATCTGGAAACACAGCACAGTGTTCAACCTATATATAGACTTTTATATATAATTAATGCCCACATTTTCTCATTTAGAAACTACAAACACAACAGGTTTTAGATTTGGTTTTTAGTTGTGAAAGACAGATTTTTATATCATGTTTCGTTGTGGTGCAGCCTTTACCATTGTTATATGCCCCCCAGGGGGATTCCTCCCAGGTTAACACAGCAGATCACCTCCTGTGTATTGGACCCTCCCTAGGCTCCCTCACTTGTTTGTCTGATCTACTGTTAAAGCGGATAGAAGCCATTTTGTGAAGCTGTGTTTTAATGTGAGCAGTGCAGGATCTGGGCAGCAGCTAGAGATGTTTATTATTTTCCCTCTTCCGTTGGGCTTTATCAGTAGAAGCACAAGAGTGTTTTATTTTTGGAAGGTGCAGCCAGCAGCAGTGGCCTTTCTGCACTTTCTCACCTCCTGTTACTTCCTCACTTAAACATCTCTGTATTTTGTGAACTTAAGAGAACATGTTGCTTTTTCTCACAACCCCACTTCCCTTATTTTCGCACTTACTTGTTAGGTCGTGTGTTTTTTTTTTCTTCTTTTTTTTTTTGTTTGTTTTATTCATTCTAGATCCTCACACAAAGACAGAAAGAAACAGAAAGCCTACAGAAACCTCAGACCACGTTACTTCGCTAACACTAAGTACACACTACGTGGCAATGATTAAGCACTGTCATATAGTGGAATATTTTATTCATCATTTATACATCATTCTTCCTACATGAATACTAATTAGTATGTAATTTATAGACACAGTTGGATTTAAATGCTGATCCATAATATGTTTAATTATATTTGCATATTCGATGATGGCTTAATTAAAAATCACCTATTAGTCAGTGTGGTTCATAAGATCATTTATAAAGTGTCCGTAAATGAACAAACTATTCTGATGAACATTCCTGCTGCACTTACACACATACTGATTCAGACATCTGCTAATGGGAACCTCTCACTGAAAACATTATACCAAAATAACACAAGAGACAAACGGTCACACATAAATTGCAATCAATGATTGTTTACTCTTCAGGCTGTAAAGTGATCAGCAAACTGATCGGCAGCAGGTCAAACTCAGTTCAGTGCAAGTGAGACAAGTGAGCGTTTTAACGGTTTTCTGAGCCCCTCCTGCTAA
Organism: Caranx ignobilis; assembly: GCA_021432705.1. Lineage (NCBI taxonomy): Eukaryota > Metazoa > Chordata > Actinopteri > Carangiformes > Carangidae > Caranx > Caranx ignobilis. Next base: position 33,675,821 of record MU270012.1, read on the forward strand.
CACGTGTTTCATATAGCACATAGTTCTGCTGGTTTCTCCTCAACTCCTGTGTTTTAACTTCTGTTTCTGCCCAGTTGCCACACCATAACCATGCAAGCATTGCATATGAGATTACACCATCAAACATCATTTGGTAAAAGAGGAGTCAAACTGTCTGAGTCGTCTTAGAAAGTACATCCTGTTGTTACTTGGAACTGGGCTATTCAACATGAACACGTCATGGGAGTGAAATATGAAGATAAACCTGACACATAGTTGATAAAAAGAGGATCATGACCCCCCAGTGGACTTCCACAGTCTCCACAGTTTTCTTTTGTGCCCTGTTCTTTGTGTGGTAAACCTAGGATTGCTGGGTCTTCAGTCTGTCACATGTTGTGTTGTTTGTTATTAAAGGATTGACACGCAACTGTGCTTTAGTATTTCATCCTCAATAATTCAGTTTTCTACTTAAAAAAAATCCTTGACAGGAGCTGTAGATTTGTCAAAGCTCATTCTGTAACACCCACAGTGTCTGCAAATACGCTCATATAGTTGTTTACCTGTGCCGACACCTGTATGTTTGCATTTAGAACATTTAAATAATGTGCAAATTCTCACATAAAATAAAATTACTCAAAAAATTACGACTATTCTTTTACAACATAAGCATCTCTCATGATTCCATTGTTTTTTGAATTATGCCAAAGTGTTTTTGTGTTTGTGTGTGGTCAGATAATGTTGGTGTACACATGCTGTAAACATAGTAATGTGGGTCGGTTCAGGGCATTTTAAGCTCAGATCAAGTATTTCCTGAACACTATGAGATTGTGACAACATGTAAATCTGACTCTGTTCACATGGTTTCACGGTCTGACTATATCTGAACTCAAAAAAAAAAACAAATATCTGTTTGAACTACATAGTTGTTTTGGTGACACTTTCTCTAAGAGATCAATATCAAAATTTATTCATGGGAATGAAAACTGAATCCAGCCCACTGAGCAGCTTGCAGAGACAGAGCTCATCGTGTCTGTAATGCACACTGTCATTTCTGTGAAAAAACATGCGTCAGAGTTCAGAGGAAAACCAATTAAAAGCAACATTAAGAAATCATTTAAGTGGGGCCCTGTGTGGCGTAGTGGGTTGAGCAGGCGTCCCATTTGCAGCGGCTACAGTCGGCCCTGGTTCAAATCCAGCATCGGGTGTCATTTCATTCCCCCTCTCTCTGACTTCCCATTTCCTGTCTCTGTCATACTGTACTATTAATTAAAAGCAAAAAAAGCCCATAAAATATAGTTAAAAAAAAAAAAAGAAGAAATCATCCAAACTCAGCTCAGCTCAGCATCTACACACCCTACCCCTGCCATATTCCCTCTGACAAACACATAATAAATCAATTTAAACTGGTCTCAGGTTTAATTTCTCACTCTCATGTGGATTCATCACACAGTCTCGCTCTAATATAAAAGCACAGAACTGGCTCACAGATGAACATTTAAGTGTAAAAGCCTTAAACTCAGAACAGCTGTTGTTTTACAATAGTAAAACTGTACAGCTGGATAGTGAAAGTAAAAAACTTACATGAACACGGTGAGAAGAAAGGCACCAAGAAGGAGAACATGAGACCTCGACATGTTGCGATACATACTTCCACCAACACTTCCTGATGACTTACATGCTACTGCACTCACGTTTTTTTTTTACAAAGCTACGAGCGCGCAGGTCGGGCTGTGACTGAGTGCGATTTGAAACCATGCATAGTGGGAGGGAGTGAGAGAGAGAGAGAGAGAGAAGGGGGAGGGGAGCTCAGTGTTTCACTGACATCACAAACAGGAAGCTGCAGTAAACGGCAAGTAAGGACAAAGCCTGGAGACTAATGTACTCTGAGTAGCCACAGAGTGTTTCAGCTGCTTTTCTGGTCTGTTATCTAAATCCCTGTGGGAAGCAGTGGAGTAGAGGGCGGAGGCTGATGTAAAGCCAGATGGAATAATAATAAGATAATAACACACAAACTAAGGCAGCAAAAAATTTGCAGGGATAAAATAATAAGATTTTGGGGAACAAAAGTCAAAGTTCAAGGACTTCACAAAATATGTTTTTTGGGGATGACACAGCAGTTCATATGCCAAATACGACACATCCCCATCTTGTCTGTGTGCGACTCCACCCATAGCTGTCAGCTAATCCAAATATGGGCAAAGAGAAGGGGCCTGATAGGGGGAGAGGCTTTGGTGTTTGTGCCAACCAACCATGTGCTCACCGCAGTGCCCTTAAAGCAGCTAACAGTGAGGAGAAGATGGATAGGTGTTGGGACCAGGGCAGATTTCCCTTCTCAGCAGTTGTGGGGTGTGGCCTGATTTGAGGTTGGTGACAGACAATTATTTGTCCAAATAATCCTCAAGTGTGTTGTGCTTATACAATTATTTTACTGCTCCTGATTGAGCAATGGAAATATCTGCCAATTAGCCAATCAGTGAGAGTGAGCAGACCACGAGGCCTCACCACATGATGACAGCCCACAAACATGGCCGCTAACCAAGCCAAATGGAAAATTGGAAATATTAGAAGAGCAGCTGGTGGAACCATGGCAACAACATGACTGACCTTGCCTTTCAAGCCTCACAATAAGCCTCACGCTCCTCTGAACATCACACAGCAACACTATATCAACCTATCCCCAGATCAACTCCTCCAGCGAAAGGCTGCTGCTGCGCCACACCTCTTCCTTCCTTGTGGAAGTAGAGCAAACATTGCGCCCAGCCAATCATACATACCAGGAAGTGGCTCACACCCTGAGACCTCAGGTCTCCTCCGGATTCTTAATATATACAACCAGATATGCGTGTGTATGTGTCCGTGTGTGTGTACATGTCTCCTTCCTGCCTCTATCAGACTGTAATGCCAAGCTGAGACCAGCAACAACCAGAGACACACTATTAAATTAATATTAGATTAGATTATGTGCGTGCGTGTGTGCGTGCGTGCATGCGTACGTGCGTGCATGCGTGCGTGCGTCATTCTGCCATCCTCTCTCCATCTTTTCCTGTCTCTCTCCACTGTCCAGTCTAAATAAAGGAAACAATGCACCGAAACACATCAGCCTACCTACAGTAGGCCACAAACAATTGGCTCAGACTTAGAGACACAAGCAATAAGATACACAAAGCACCAGACACACACAGGTTTGATGTGTTTTGTTCAACATGTTTGAACCTGACACTCTGTTGTTCGAGGAGTGGCAGAAGAAGAGCTGGAGTGAGGTTGTGTGAAAAGACGCAACCTATCCGACTGTCAGACAACACCACAGAGACCAAAGTCACTGATCACTGATTGATTTATGATGAATGAAAGAACCTGTTATCGCTGCTGAAATGCACAAACACCTCAGTCTGGTGTTTCTCCTCCAGTTTATACATTTGGCAACATGCACAGTATTGTTGTTATTCACAGTTAGCTTCTGCTCATCTCCATCACACTCGTTTGCAGTAAGATGCATGTTTTCTTTGTGATGTTTAACTTGTTTATCTGCCCTCATCTTTATGATGGTGGAAGTAAAGATTTCTCCTTTACAAAGAAACATTTTTTTTAGTTCCTATCAAGCAACGCTTTATTTGTCTGTCTGACTCTAACCCGTGCTAAAATTGGAACTAAATTGGAAGTGGTCTGAGGCCAAAGTTCTGGATGGAGGAAGTTGGCAGAGACAGGAGATAAAAGAGATGATGTCAAATGAGGCTTTCTTCTGCCAACACACAAGTGTGACAACGTCAGTACTCAAATTTATGGAAAGTAGTTTGAGCATTTATTCCATATCCTTGATAGCAGCTCACTAGTTAACTAGTAAGACTTTAAGCATCACTAGCTCAGGCCAGTGGGCCACTAGTCTGTCAAAAAGCTGACTAGATTGGATTTTGGTGCCACTAGTGTGGCTCCTGGCTTCACTGGCTTATGTTTGAACTAGTTTGACAAAAGTATCACTATTGTTGAAAAAGAGTGACTAGTGAGAGTCTTTCTTCAACTAGTTGGAGAGAATGTCTAAGTAGTGTGACCAGATGTCCAACAAAGACCAAACCAGTGAGGACACTTGACATATGATATCAAGGATATGGAATAAATGCTCAAACTGCTTTCCATACAAATTTGACATCCTGTAAAACTGACGAAAATCACACCATAATATCTGATCTCAACAAGTTAAGGAGAAAGTTACAAAAATAACTCCTGGGCCTGTTAAACTGGATCAGCACCACAGTTTCCTGGGTCCCACGCCTCCCCTCCTTTCCCCCTCCACTCCCCTTACCCTCCCCTTTGCCAAACAAACGGATGAACAGATAGACACAGTGATGACATGACCGCCCTGTAGGATTTGACTCAGTGATGGGACATATGTGTATGGACCATACATGTGTCAACATATGAAATTGTTTCAATTTCAATAGGTTCCACATATAATTTTACGTGCCCCTGATTTGTACCTCATTGTCCGTGGTTGGAACAGGAAGCTGTGCAGGAGACTCAAAGCCTCAGTAAATCAAACAACTGCAATAAATAGATTTGGACGATAAGTGTGCTTCCTGTTCGTCGTTGTGATTTGATTCTGTGATGGCTCCCCCCCTGGTTTATGTGCACCACTACTACCATGAATGCCAATGCTAAAAGTTGATGCTAACCCCTTGTAATGCTAATGCCACACAAGTAGTTTCAGTCCTTTCAGCCACTAGATAAATAAACCTATGGGATTTCCTCCCCGTGTTGCAACACACTTTCCATGATTCAACAGGTTCAACTCTATGCCATTCCTTAGCCTGAGGTTACCTTTTGGAGCAGCATGTCCATTTTGTGTCAGTGGGTGTGTCTTATTTGTAACTCACAATGAGCTCATTGTGTTGTTATCATAACTCCATTAAATGACAGAGCTGGAGGTGATGTATTTTTATCTCCTGCTCTAATCAACACTATCTCTGTAACTCAGTGATTTTGTATGTAGATGTATGGAAAATACACATGATCAGTTTTTATTTGGGATTAATATTAACACATAGGGTAATATTTATATCTGTTAATATTTTTCATATCTCATATGTCATCTCATCATATAAAGAAGGTTTGCTCATCTCACTGTTTTCATTCAGCCCTGGTTCGCTCTGTATCAGACATTCACTTGGACCCAAGGACGACAAACTGATTGGATTTTGTCAAAGTGAGCTCACAGGACACTTTTCAGACATTACGGACGCCAAACAGGATTATGCAAAAGTTTCCCACAGATGATTCATATTTCATGAGTAAGGATTACCAGGATGTAACATGAGGATGCAAACAAGACCATGAGGGGCTCCTGGTACTTCATGATCGTCCTGCTGCAGCAAGCGGTTCTCGACCAGTAGAAAGGAAAGAAAAATCAAATACCGAAGTGCAATAACTCGCATACGGGATATGATATTGCCATTTGTAAGTCCTGCCCCTGTTGACCGCGGTGCACTTCTGTTTCGGGAAGCTATGGTACTCAACATTCTTGTCATTTAAGTGGGCGTGGCCTTCCTCGTTGACATAAGACTGGGGAAAGAAGCGGATGGGAGCTTGTTTGGAGGTTTGCGCATGCGCATCATGGGGAGGTCTAGGATTTCTGACGGGTGATGCATTTAGCTGGTTACCGTAGCTACAGACGAGCGTACTCGGTCAAGCTGTGCTCGGCACAGCTTTCACCGTTCTCAGGTCAGTTAAGATAGTGCGCGCGTTACTGCACATGTGCAGAAGTGTTGAAACGGTGCTTACTGTTTCCCTGCTTCAACAGCGGTCTTTCCTCAGTTAGCGGCGCGTTAGCTCGGTGAACGAAGACAAAGTGAAAACAAGTAAACGAATCATTTCTCATCTATACTGGCCACAGTTAGTCAACAAGTGTGAGCACTCTTCTGGGTCAGGGTTTGAATTACCTCTTACAAACCAGTTAACCATTTAACACCATTCTTGTTTTCAGTGCAGCAAAGCTGAAGATGTCCAGGAAAAGTGAGAGAGACTCTGTGAAATGACAGGCAGCACATAATTGTGTCTTTTAGCGTTTAAACAACTTAAACACACATTGAACTGGTGATTTCTGGTTGTGGGGTGGGGGACTTCACTCATCGCACACCACTGGTATGTGTGTGGCTTCCCTTTGTTTTTCAGTTCAGTTCCTGTTCTCTTCGTTCATTCCAATGTCTGTGATTTGAGGGTGTGGAATTTCTGTGTGTGTGTGTGTGTGTGTGTGTGTGTGTTGGGACATCCTTCCTTCTCCTCAGCATAAGGGGGAATTTTTTCACAAACGCTGGTGTGGTGTCAGGTTTCAGGATGGAGACAGTGAGCCACCTGTTGGACAAGGTGTTATCATCGCTGTTGTGCTTTACATGGCAGTGATGTTTCTGCTGTTGTTGTTCTTATGCATTTGTAATCTGAGAAAATCAAATATTTTGTGCCTTTTTGGTTCCCTCCTTAGACTCTGACATGGTCACTGGCTGCAGCCCAATCAGGACATCAGCTGTCTCCTAGATATCTCTGAGGTGAAGGTGAGTTGAGTCACTAATGCATTGCTCTCTGGCTCATATTACCTGATAACCTGAGATCTGTGGCACAGAGTCAGAGCTTGAATCTATCAGCTGGACTGTTTAAGTTTTTATTGCGTCCACCTACACACTGTGCTGTGGGAAGATGAAACATTAACCGATTCATCAGATTTCATCCCTCTTTATTCAGAGTGTGTTGTGATGCTGACATTGACCTTTGACCTGTTTCTACCAAAGCCAAATTACTGGTAGTCTTTCTGGTAATTTATATTAGATCATGTCCATGAGAATGAGATGGATGGACACACCTGAAGATAATATTACTCTGTGATAGGGAGGAGTAGCAACATCATTAACCCAGTAGGAGTGGGTGGAGTCAAAGAATGAAGGTTTTAATGTTAATTCAGAGTCATATCATCCTGGTTTTCTGTCTTTTGGCAGCGTTCCTTAATGTGCTGTGGGGATAAAGCTTTCAAAACACTAAAACCACGTTCTGTGAGTTGATGTTGACATTGACCTTTTGCCTTTAAAATCCAACCAATTAATTCTCGAGTCCCAGTTAATATTTGTAACATATTTGAAGAAGTTCCTTAAAGACGCTCCACATGGACAGGATACGACCTGAAAATGGCTGTTGCTCACACTGGATGAATAAACCGAATTTAAAAAGAGTGGTCAAGCTGCAAGGCTACAAGATACAGTAAACCACTCAACATCCTGAAATTCTGCATAAACTGTGATCTGTGTTATATGTTGTGTTGTCAGTGAACATTACACATTCTCTGTGCAGGTGGAAAGCTGCATTTCTTTCCCTCATGACATCTCAAACCAGTCTCCAGATAACACATCACTGCAACACTATCAGTGAAAGTCAAAGTTAAAGTCCTGCAACAGTAAAAGCAGCCTTTAGACATTTGTTGATGTTTTGCATTGTTGTCAAGAGTCCTCACCCTGCTGCACCAGTTGATTGACCTCAGCCGATGGACAATCCTCTGATCCGGTTCCTCTGATCACTGAGTTCAGTGTTGGATTCTGGTCTGACAGCAGTTACTACTGCTCCTTTGATTATTCATATATTTTGATGTTCACAGACTAAGAGAAAAAAAAACAGTGTCACTTTTGTGTTCAGGGTGGGAGAGATCTGGTCTAGTTCTTCCACAACATTTGCAACAGTTTGTGTGTGACAGACACAGACATTTTTAAAACAATGCCACTAGATGGCAGCAACAGATTAAACAGTAAAAATGTTCCTTGTCTGAAAGCTCTCCACCCGCCACTTCTTATTTTCTTCATCTCTACTTAGCTCTGACTCCTAGTGTCTAACAAGCATTAATCAATACTGAAGCAACTTTTTTTAAACTCTTAAAATAGAATAAAATACATTTTACTGTAAATAAAGACAAAAGGAGAATCTCAAAATTCAAAAGATATTTTCACTTCCTCTCTCCTGCATTTGGCTTCATGTTTTCATCAACATCAGCAAACCAGTCCCAGTCCAGATTTAGATTCAGGTCCAGGTTCAGGTTCAGGTTCAGGTTCAGGAGGAAACAGCTGGCTGCTGCTGTCAAAACGGAAAAACTCAATTTCATCCAGAGAAATTACAAAAAATGATGCATTCATTTAAGATGGAATAAAGTGAGTGAGTGAGTCTGGATCAGAGCAGGAAACACTGATGATGATGGTTTCACTCATTCATTTGGTTTGGTTTTGTATGTGTTTGTGTGCCTTTTCCAGACCCTCTGAGTCAAGACTCTCCAAGTCCTTTAAAAGTCTGAGTCCAGACCTACCAAACACCAGGACTTAGACATGTTTTATCTATAACTTCAAGTTTACATGGTTAGCAATATAATCATCCTGTTACCAAATACTTCTTATTGGACTACTGTACACAGGATTGTCCTGAAATTTGTGGTCATCGTGAAACATGTGATTCTCTGTCCAGAGTCTGAAATGATGCAGAAACAGTCGCAGGCCTCACAGTCTAAGCTAATCCTCATATAAAAACCTGAGTGAAACGTGCTCCTGGCTCAGACCTGTGATGGATTGTTAACAGTTAAGTGTTTAATTGTTGAGTATTTGTCTGTATACAAATGGGGGAGTGTGTGGGTTAAAAAGCTGATTAATAGGAGTCTGAAGGCTGCAGCTCTGCTCCATCTCTCACTGTTATGATAACGAGCTCATTCAATATGCAGATTGTGTCCTCAGAGGCCACACACTATTAATTGTTCTCGTTGACTCGAGTAATTATTTGTTTGCAGATTTAATTTGGAGATTTAGACAATGTGTCGATGCCACATGATTTGTGAGCCTTCTGTGTGTGTGTGTGTGTGTGTGTGTGTGTGTGTTAGACATTACATAATCCAGACCTGCTTCAGACATAATAGAACTATGTTTTAGATTCAGAAGACCGAGGCAGAATGTCCCCTGACCTCACAGTGAACACTGCCCAAAAAATCAGAAGTGCCCAAATTATAAGGAAAAAAAAAGAAAGAAAGAAAAAAAATTCACACATTAAAAAAAAAAAAAAGCAAATGCATGTGTCAGAGATCCAGGATTATTAAATGATGTTATTAAATGTTGTCTGTTTTCATGAATTATTTACCCTCCAATCATATACATGGTAGTAGATAGTTTTATGACAGAATACCACTGATGCATCTTTTGTCTTCACTGAGAAGCTGATTCTCACTAAACCTGCTCGACGTAATGTATGGGTGTGTGTGGGTGTGTATGTTCATGAGCATCTGACTGTGTGTTTTCTGACAGATACCTCCAACATTTCCTCAGATGAAGACAAACAGACTGTGGTCTGTGTGATTTTGGTGGATTACTCTTTTAATCATGCAGCTCTCTGATCTCCCAGAGCAAACATTGCCGGTCTAATTAGTGGTATTAGTGTTAATTAGCTCTCTGTAATCTGAAGTTAAACACGATGAACTACATCATCTTCTGAAACTATGTTTGTTAATGAGATTTCCACCTTCTACAGAAACTGATGTTCCGTTTTCATCCAGCAAATGAAACACACCTGAGATCACAAATACGGGCTAACACACACTTATTAACGCTACATCTTCAAGTCAGATACATGGAAGACTGGTTTTACAGTGGATACAAAGTAAAGTCAAAATGGTGTGTGTGTGTGTGTGTGTGTGTGACGTGTGTGGTGTGTGTATGTGTGGGTCTGTGTGTGGTCCAAAAAAAAAAAAAAAAATTAATTACTACAATACAGCTTTTTAAAATGTGCCACTTAATAAGAGCTGGGACATAATTAAATTTGTAGCAGAGTGACCTTGAGAGTTACACATAAAAACGTGATGGATGGAAGAAAGAGACACACACACACACTGCTGATCAGCTGCTTGTTTTAAATCTTCTAGTGAAACATCTAAGACATTTGTGGTTTTCAAAGAAGGGTGATCAGATCACTTTAATGAAATTTAGCAAAAAGCAAAATGCATGTTGATAACATAACATGTAAGTTCTATAGGTTTCCTCTGCTTCAGTTTGTCAAGTTTTATGAGCACAGATGCAGCTTGCACCCTCACAAGCTCCACCCCCAGTGTGCATAGCACTTGACCTCGTAACACTAGGAGACATAGTTCTTGCATGAGAGTGAAGTGCATCAGAAGTTAGTTAGTTAGTTTGTTAGTTAAATGATCTACTCACAAACATTAGTTTTGATTGAAGTTGAAGAAATATGCTCTCAAAATTTTTTTTTTTTTTTTTTTTTTAGTTGCAAACCTATTCCATTTGATTGAATAATAAAGACAAGGGCGATCTTTAAAGTGAGTTACAAACAGATGATTCCTCCTGCATCTCGTCTCTGTGTGGCTGCAGCAAGATTCAACCACATGGTAGTGATTAAAAGTGAAATCTGATATTCTGGTCTCTGACAGCCAGTGAGTTCTGGACTGTGCTGTACTCAACAGCGCACGTGGTAGCTGATGAAGGTCAACAAGCTGCAGATGCAGACAATAGGAAGGAATTTCTCCATTGCTGCCCCCTACTGCAACCAGTTCCCAGTGGGGCTCACATCTGCCCTGACATTTACAAAGGAACTAAAACTGGTCTGTTCTCTTCATCTCATCTACAAAATTTGCATTAAATAACGAGGGGTGCCCCAACAAGGGTACCTAACGATTCGATTATTGCGATTTTTAATGCATTTTTCCATATAAGATTGATTTTGTCTTCATCTGTAGCTACATTTGTAAATAACTAGCCTATCAATTATAACTCGGTTCCTCTATAACTACACTCAATAAGTAAATAACAAGGTTTTTTGAACATTTGACTTGTAACAAAATATTTTATTTTATGACTGTTGTTAACTACTGAATACGGGCGTAAATCCGTCGCAATGAAAGTAGCTATTGCTTTTGTAATGCTCTTCGCCTTCTGCGAGTTCTTGGGAAGTTTGGAGACAGTCTCCAGGATGGTCCTCTGTGTGGCGGGCACGATCGGAGGATCCTTCTCCGTTTCGGGATGAAAGCGTACAAGGTGCTGCCTCATGTTTGTGGTGTTGCTGAGGTACTTTATTTTTGCTTTGCAGATCTTGCAAATCGCGTAAGTCTTGTCCGTTGTCCCGTTTGCTCCCTGATAAAATCCGAAGTATCGCCACACGGATGCAGTCAGCCCCGCTGGCGAGTGAATCTGCCGCTCTTAGGAGGCTGCTGATGTCGCCATTTTGCAAAGAAAGTGCTCTGTGTTGTGGTCCCACTCAAACACGCGCGTTAAGGTTCCGGTTACTTGTTTTTTGTTCCGGTCTTGCGGCAAAGCATCAACGTGAATTTTATTTTATTTATTTATTTTTTTTAAACATCGACATTAATTAATCGACGCCAAATCGTCACGTGCCGCATCGCGATGCATCGCCACATCGATGAATTGCACCCACCCCTATAAACAGTGTTGTGCATGAACGCGTTCAATGAACGATCGTTCATGAACTCGTTCATATTTTGAGCGAACGTGAACTGAACGTGCTGTATTTCTGTTTGATGAACGCTACTGCGAACGCGTTCATTCTGGCGTTTGTGAACGGCGCGCTCTCAAAGTTTAACTTTGTTCAACAGAGTGCCAGATTTGCATAGAGACTTCCTGGCGAAAACCCGGCTAAAACACACCGTAAACAGGCCTTAATATGTAGCGGGAAAACACCCAATCTGGCAACACCAGCCACCACAGAGTCGCGTCGGCGCATGCGTCAGTCATTACAGAGCATGGAGGAGAAAATCAGAATCAGAATCAGAATCAGAATACTTTATTAATCCCCAAGGGAAATTGCTTTTTGTTGCAATAACATCCAGCTCAAGTGTACAGGATAGAGGGGAAAAAGTGTTCGAACCAAGAAGGTATAAATCTAAATAAAAATATAAATCTAAATAAAATAAAATAAAAATATATATATATAAACAATATAGAATATAGAAAATAGAAAATATGTAGGAAAACGGCAACAAACCCCGCAAAAGGCAGCAGCAGCAGCACTACGGACTCTTACGATTACTTAAAAAACTTTTATGTAAAGGTCACTGATGACCCAGGTGGAAAAAATATAACATTTTTGTGTAAACTGTGCCTGCCGGGTTTCAAGAAGCAAGTCCGTACATCCACGACATCGACTTCCAACCTGAAACGGCACATTGAACTTAAGCACCCGGCTAGCCTTTCAAGGTATGTGCAAGTAAGCAAAGCATGAAAAGACACGGCAACGGCGAGCCAAAACAGACCCCCTACCAGCCAAATCCCATTAACGGCGTACAGTAGCCGCTCCGTTGTCTTCATCTCCCAGCCGCAGCTGGACAACCTGGTCTTGCAGTATATTGTCGGAGATCTGCAGCCTTTGAGTAAAGTGGAGAGCCCAGCTTTCATAAACTTCATTAAGGGGTTGCAGCCAGCCAAAAAGGTGCCATCAAGAAAAAAAGTACAGACACTGCTAGACAAGAAATGTTTTTGAGAATATACTGTAGGGATGAAAGCTGCAGCTGGTTGGATAAGGATTTAAAATTGGTTACAAAAGATGAAATCTGATACATAGTTTCAGTGTTAAAACTGCTAAAGTAATTGTGGTTCTGTATGGGCTGTGGCAATAATTTTGAAAAAATAATTCCTCACAGCAACATATTGAAAAAAAGGAACTATGAACTAGTTCATTTTTGGAACTGTGAACTTAGTTCAAATTTTTGAATTATGAACTATGAACTGAACTAGTTCATTTTAAAATTTCTGAAGTGAACTTTGAACTAGTTCATGTAGAGAGTGAACTATCCCAACACTGCCTATAAATAACTAATAATAATAATTTGCATTTGCAACTTACATTGTGTATTGTCTTGCTTCATTGTTTCTTGTAAAGCGCTGTGACCTCTGTGGATGATACTGCCTGTGCAAATAAATTTGCCTTGCCTTGCATGACAGTGAGTTCAGTCTAACACCAGTCTTCTCCTCCTCTCTGTCAGACATGCATGGTGTTACCTCTCTCAGTAGATACTAGACCTGTGCTGTAGTAACTTTTGGTAAAATTACTTGGTTGGGCAATCGCTTGAAACAAGTCCAAACTAGTGTTAGCGTCAGCAACATGTTGCACTCCAAGTTCAGGTCTTATCTTTTTTATGGCTGTGCCTGTGTCCTCCTCCTTTTGGGGTAAGTAAGAGTTTTGATGATTTTTCTCTGCAAATTATACTAGTTTTAAGATTTATATTCAAGGCTTTTGCTTTACACATTCACAGACACTTTAATGTAAAGTAAGAGATATAACTAGAGATCTGCTCAGAAAAAATGATCAAATAACAAATAAATGTTTTGTTTTGTTTCTTTTTTCATTAAATTGCACCGTAATAAAGATCCATATTATTCACACATAGGAAAGTTTTACAGAAGTAAATTTTGTAACTGTTCAACTTACAGAGGATGAGGCAGAACCATCTCATTTACTATGAACTCTATTTATTTTTTCCTCTTCGTGGTCCATGTTGTTTGACATTGGCCTTGCTGGAGGTCTGAGCTGTTTACAAATTGTGCCATGTTTAACAAAGTGGTTAAAAAAAAAAATCCTAGATGATATGTTCTTCAACAGACCTGCCTTAGTATTTCATGTGTTATATACTGATCCACACACTGTCCCTCCACCAAGTGCTAACACAGATACACATACAAGAACACACAGCATTGATATTATAGATATAAAGATATAAAGTGCTCTATAATTTAACAATAGAGATAGCTTAATAACTGGAAACTAGTTCTTAGATAAGATTAATACCTGGAAAGTAATGTTGGGAATTTCCAAACATTTCCTCCAGCTATTGAGCTGTGGTCCAAGAGTCACTGAGCCAGCTCCTGATTGTTGTTAGTGAATGAGCTGCACCTGTTTTCTATGAAAAGTTACATGCATGGGGTGAATTCAAAAGTGCTTTCAAGGATATCACCAAGCCTGTTCGGCCACTGCTCATAAACCAGGAAATATGTAATACCACAACCGTCATTATTCTTGTATCTCACTGAAATGAATATAAATATAAAACATTAAGTATTTCGTATCTGCATGTTTTAAAATGTGGTGAGACAAGTGGCACATGGGTAAAAGATATGTATTGAAAAATAAATGAGGTAGTGAAGGATAAATACAATGACATTATGAAGAAAAGTAAACTTCTGTGTTCAGCTGTAGAAACATTTACAGTGCATAATCATTTTTGTATGTGTAGCATATTGGTACAAAAAACTACACTAAATATATTCTTTCTATTGTCCTGACATCAAAGTTTGCTAACATCACTGCTAACCCCAATTAACTGTACATTGAATGGAGTAAAAAAAAGAAGAAGAAAAGAAATAGAAAACAAAAATCCTTAATTATCCTGCTTCATGTCCTTGTGTGAACCTATGAGCTGTGGAAGATGTTGATTTGTATGTTTATCAAGAGGCTTCTTATACTTTGTGTTGAAGTTGTTGAATACTTTGTATTCTGAGGTTCATGTTGAATTCCTTCACATGTTGTTGTTGTTTACTTTTAGGGTCTGTGCTTTTTCTCATCAGTCTTTATTATGTTTTTCATCTCTATGGTTTTGTGTCCATGTTGTGAAGCTCATTCTTGTGAAGCACTTTGTATCGCTGTTTTAATAATGACGTTTATTATTATCCTGTCAACAGACTTTCTTTTAATTGTCATAACCAACTGAAATATATCAATTTAATTATTTAAAAAATGTGTATTTATTTCGTCTACAATTTCAAACTGTGAATGTATTCATTTCAAGTGCATTTTTAAACATGAACTGAGATTATGCACTGCATTATACACTGTGTTCCTGGTCAAACTTGTACATATGCTGTATGTGTGTTTCAGCTGTAAAAACACTGTAATTAATGCAGAGCTGTTCTATTTTTGTTTCTTCACAGAATCGCCTACATTTATTTAAGAATTCCCCTCCCATATACCAAGTAAGAGACAATGCACCAGCCAAGTGCTGACAGCAGAGGGGAAAAAAAAATTCAGGTTTAACAGGTTTAAATGATTGAATCTTCTGTGTTATTCAGTCCGTCATGTTATTCTTTCTCCTCTCAGCTTTTGTGCGCCATGTGATGATGACTGTGACGCATTTAGAGAGACCAAAGTGCTCCCGGAAAAAAGCCAATGGATGATCGGAGACCTAAAGATGCAAACTGGGTGAGTCTTTTTTTTAGCAGCTGCTGATTAGTACAGTGGCCCTGAGGGCTCAACACAGTGCAACTTAAGAAAACACATACAAAGACAAAACTGTGCTAGAAACAACTTCCCTAAACCCACACAGCATCAGAGGTGTTTGCAGGGATGGATTGGAATATAAATAAAATAAGAGAGAAGTTCTTTTTTTTTTTTTAACAAATTGTGCAAAGTACTTGGTGGATTGATAAACAATATAGTTGCAGTGCATGTCTTATCAAATGATGAAGTTGTTTTCTGAATTTGTAGGACATGCGTGCTTTTGCATATGTTTCATGTAGTTGCTGTGTGTTGAGCTCTCAGGGCTGCTGTGTACTAGACAGTGCAGCTTTGTATGGAGTCACCTGCCATCCCTATCCTCATTTTCACTGCTGCCAACCTGTCTGCTGCCTCAGATGTTTCCTCTCTTGAACAATAAAATTAAGTTTGATTTGAAATGTATTTTTCTTTCCAGACTGAAATATGAGCAGCCAAGCACACAGAAAGGGTAAGATACTGAAAACACACTTTCTTTACTCTTGTTTATGTCTGTGTCTGGGTGGGTGAAATCTTTGATAATGTTGCTAGTCCTCCTACGTGGGCAGCTAGTGTGAACTGTATCCAGATTTGGGAGCTTGATTCCCACGCTCCTCTGCACAGTCTTAACTGTCTGGGACAAGTCTCTCCAGTTCAAGTGCAACTGTAACATTGCAAACAAACACAACTCTTGGAGCAGTTAAAGAAGTTTGTTTTCTCCTTTTGTCATGGTCCCATAATCCCTTAAACATGCTGAGTAATTGTGGTGTGACCAGGGGCCGTATTTATCAAGCATCTTAGCCATTTTAATCTCAAGTGCTGAGAATTTGTGGAATATAGTCCGACACTCAAACTTGAGAATAAAAGTTATTTATCAACTTTCTCAAGTCTCAGAATCACTCCTACTCCCCCAGATATTTAAGAGACCTCCAGAGGTGTCCTAAGTAGTTAGGAGCTGCCAGCGGGGGGACAGTCCTGAGGCCAGAGAGATGTGCGCAAACATTCAGGGAGCGGAAGGACGTTGTGGCTTTGATTAGTGAAGAGCAGTTGATCAAACAATATCATTTGGACAAATCATCCGTGTAACGGATTTAATAAGGGACGTCATCTCACCAATAACCTCACACAGCAGAGCTTTCAACTGCAAATCAAAGACCATCACAATGCTTTGATTTCTCGCCACTGGGGAAATGCAACAATGTAACGCTGAATTAATGAATTGGAAAGATTAAGAAACATTTATTTTTGATTCATTCCCAATAAGGATGGGCATTTCAAGCAAAAGCGCTATTCGATAACCGGGTTTAAATTTTTCTTTTTTTGCTTTATTGACAACATCATAGGAGTATACACACAGATGAATACAAACAAGCAAATGTGTATACAACATTAATACAAAAACATATACGTCAGGGGGTTAAGGTTGACAGCAAGACAAGAAAAAAGATATACTTATTCAGTGAATATTTTGTAAGGCTTACAAAGATCATACGTTTTAAAAGCTTTTTTATTTTCACAGTCACATATAGAGGAGATATACTGTTTAACATGTGCAGACAGTTCCAAAATATGTGGCTTCTTGCCTGAAAACTTAGATTTGTGTAAATAAAATTTGGTTAAAATAATTAACAAATTAATCAAATAATACTGGGAATTTTGTTTCTTATCAAATTCAGTGAAGCCAAACAGAACATTTTTCCAGCATAACTTAAACTGGGGGTAAATATGATCACTGATAAAACGTGCCAGTTTGCTCCAGAGTTGTGTGGTGTGTGGGCAGAACCAAAAAAAAATGAACCAAAGTTTCCTTAATGGAGTCACAGTGTGCACAATTCACATTGATGTCCTTCTTGAGACTCTGAATATATTGATTAGTTGGGTAAAATCTGTGAATCATCTTTGACCTTGTTGGTTAGCAAAATCTTATGAGGTAATAGCCAGACCTTTTCCCAGTCAATATCTCTGACAAAGGTAGACCAGTAAGATAAAGCGGATGGTGTACTCACAATGTCCTGTTGAAATAGTTGACGAATAAACTTATTCTTATCGTTGTGGCAATCTAGCTACAAAAAACACCATTTGAGGGAATTTGAAGACATTTCCAACTCATGTTGGTGTGTAAGAACCAGATCCTCCGTGGGATGCGTTCAACAATCTATTAACTTGCAAATCTTTAAAAAACACGTACAAAAGGCCGGGTGCCAAAGACTTCAAACAAGCCCCCAAAAAAGGGACAAAAATACTAAGCCTACGACACAAAACCCATTCCCACGTCACACACACACACACAGACACGGTTGAAAAACTGTGTGGCTTCCCCTGATCCTCACTCCCCCACTCTGTATCTAACCTATGTGTGACTGATCACCCCCTGTGCCCACAGGTGTGCAGGTAACCTATAGCAACCATAGTGCCTCACCAACAACCTACACTCACATTCATACACACAACACTTACTTTTGTTATTACATGTGAAACAAACTTTTTTTTTTCAGTGACGCTGAATGAAATGGGCAAGTTGTTATTTACATGAAGGTTTTTAAAGAGTGATAAAATACCCAAAGGTATAGCATCAAAAATGACAGAAAAATGCTTAGGTGTAACAGGAATTTCATAACGTTGCATAAGTTTGACATAACTATAAAGACGCCCATGTTGGTTGAACAGTTGGCTCAGTGAAATAATATTGTTATCAGACCACTGTTGGAGGAAAATAGATTTGTTTTTATACAAAATGTATCTATTGTTCCAGATAAAGAACTTATGGGCAGTAAAGTTGTGTTGTAAATTAGACGCCATGCCAGCAGCATTTGTTCATGGAATGAAGAAAGTTTAAGGGGAAGTTTTTCAGCATTATAAGTACAGAGCAACAAAAACTGGAGCCCACCAACTGAGGAGAAGACATAGTGGGGAATGAAGTTCCATAAGGAGGTTGGACACTCAAGGTAACGCTTGATCCAATAAATTGATTGAATTGATCCAATAAAGTGAGGTGAAGTCCAAGAGATTAAGGCCACCTTTACTGTACTCATTCATTAACACAGATTTTTTTTAGTCAAAGTCAAATAAAATTTTGTCTATTGTTTTACAGACACGACTGGTTAGGGCCATAGGGCAGCATATGTTAACCTTGATATACCTTCGGCTTTTGAGAGGAGTATCCACCGTCATGAAGATAGGTCACGTAAAAGCCACTGATTAAACTTCTTTTTTGTTTTATCAATAACTGAATTGAAGTTATTAGGACACCTAATCACCTTAGCAATAGAAATACCTTGCAGATTACTACACCTGATCACATAAGAGTTGGGCAGCTAGTAAAAATAAGTCCAGAGATATTGGGCAACTTTGCTCAACAGCACGTTTTACAGCAAACCTGGGAGATGACCCATATTTGAGTTTGACTGAACACCTGGCATTACTGTAAAGAGTTTTGATGGCATTACAAAAAAAAATTCCAAAGCCAAATTTTCTTAATGAGTGAAAGAGAAAACTGTGCTCCACAGTATCAAAAGCCTTAAAAAAATTAAAAAGAGCATGAACTGTTATTAGAAATAAGGTGTGAATACTCAAGAATGTCTAAAACAAGTCTGACGTTGTTGGTAATGTGTCTGTTGGGCATAAATCCTGACTGTGTTTCATCAGTTAGGGTATCCAGTACTTTTTTTAATTCTCTTAGCAAGAATTAAGGCTAAAATTTTGTTGTTAGTCGTTATTTATAAGGCAAATCGGGCACCAATTGTCAATGTAGAGAGCGTCTTTACGTGGTTTAGGAATTAAGATAATCAAACCTTGTCATACTTGCAGGTAAGGTACTGGAATGTAAACTTTCATTGAATACTTGCAAAAGAAAAGGTGCCATCTGCTGGGAAAATAATTAATAGAATAATATAGGATAAGGATAATCCATCTGTTCCAGGGGATTTGTTTCGGGTCATCTGTTCTATTAGCATTAATAATCAGTTTATTAATGGTGTTTGATTTTGCCTGATATTTCTCCAGATTGAAGAAATATGTAGAGTTTTGTTCTCCGTTTTCTAACCATTGTTTCCGAGATCTTATAAAAGTTCCTTCAGCCCTTCTCCTATAGATCACATCAAGTTTTCCCTGTAGATTATGCAGTTTTATTTTGTCTTCTTCAGTTAGGGTGTATCTTAGAAAGTTCAAGTTAGCTCAGCTCCATTGTAATGAAATGACTGTTCATCAGTTTTAATAGGACAGGGAACTGAGCAATGTAATCATGCAGGACATGGAAGGACTCAGATGAAATCACATCACATTCACATTTTACCTCATGTCACTTCTTGTCCTTGATGAAGGCCCGTGCACAAACATAATATGGAGGTTTACCTTCACTTCATGCCTTTTTTTTTTTTTACCAAGGGCCACATCTTCAGCCTGGCCTCTTTGACGAGTTGAGAGAGATCCTCTCCTCTCCTCCCTCTGATTTTTTGCAGACTTCCAAACAACATCTGGTGGTTTGAAGGTGACTCCCCAAGACAATGAGCAATGTCCATAACAGTTTGGGGCATGTTCTCACCATCTAAAAGGGAGTTCTGGCAGATCTCTATGACATTTTCTGTTCCCTTCATGGAATATTTGGAGATGTCTGCCTTAATGGCATGAATCCAATACGCTTCTCTTTGCTTGAGGCATTTGACTTTGTCCCCACCCCTGGCACCACAGCTAATTATCTCAGTACCTGACAATCTTAGAAATGAGTTGTCTGTTTGTTCATAGTTCCTGCCACAGGTGTTAACAAACTTGTAAAAACATTGTTACACAAAAGAAACCTCGATTGCTGCAGAACCTTGAAAACTGTCCAATACCAAAAAAACTGAAAGGCAGCAGATCACCAGCTGTTGCAGAGCTGGCCAGTGTTCAGTCAATAAATCCCTATTGTAAGTCATAGAAAATCACAATCCAGGCACTCAGGTTGGTTTGGAAAAATTAAAAAGCCCTTATTTCAATTGGCAAAGTTATTAAAAACATCAACGCTTCCTCAGGGTGTATGAGGACAAGAGAGTAAACAATGCAATTACAGTAGCAATCACTTCAGCTGTGAATTATTCAGTCTGTGCAGTTTCCTTTTAGGCCTCTAGGAGGCCTCAGTCAAGACCAGTCAAGAATTAATCCAAATAAAACAGATTATAACTTCTGGGGTGATCATACAGCAAATTAATTGACAGACTGTCAAACCTCAACAGAATAAGAATGTAAATACATAAAGATGAAAAATATAAGCAAAACCTACAGTACAGCTGAAGCTGTCTTGTACAGGCCATTACTTGTCATTTACAAAAAACATTTACAAAAAGGATGAGAGGTCAAAATCCTCATTGATGCCAGGAAAGCTAGTGGTTTCAAGGCAGGCATCTCCAAATATTCCACAAAGGGCTGGTGTGGCTGCAGGTTTTTGTTCCAACCAACCAAGGGCACACTGTTTGACCAATGAACTCTCTGAAGACTGAGAGCAGGTGATTAACTGAGTCAAGTCTGGTATGCTCCTGCTTTGTCGGAACAAAAACCTGCAGCCACACCGGTCCGTCATGGAATATTTGAAGATGTCTGCCTTAATGGCATGAATCCAATACGCCTCTCTTTGTTTGACGCATTTGACTTTGTCCCCACCCCTGGCACCACAGTTAACTGTCTCAATAACTGACAATCTTAGAGATGAGTTGTCTGTTTGTTCATAGTTCCTGTCACTTGAACCAGCGCCGGGTTCCTTTTTCTTGTCTACTCCACAGCCAAAGGGTGTGTCTGTTAAGTTACACACCTAAATACCTGCCCAGATTTAACAGTATCTTGCATGCCATGCTTCATAGTTCCTGCCACAGGCTTTAACATTAAAGTCTTAAACATTGTTACACAATAGAAACCGTGCTGCTGTCACAGACCAAGCAATCAACCGTTTGTTGATTGCTTGGTCTGTGACAGAACCTTGAAAACTGTCCAATACCAACAAACTGTGAGGCAGCAGATCACCAGCTGTTGCGGAGCTGGCCAGTGTTCAGTCAATAAATCCCTATTGTACTTATACAGTAGACGGGGACAGGGCCACATTAAATGGCCTAGTTGAGCTGCAACCATTGCAACACTTAACTGTACTGAGTGATAGTCTAGCACAGAGCTGGCCAATGTTTCACTTAAACAAATTACATATGTGATAATTTGCATGGTTTACACTGCTTTTGTTACTTTCAGACTGAATACAAAAACTCTTTGTTCTCTCCAGTCGCACTGATGTGAACGCAGTGACAAACTGGAACGCTCCTCTGGTTTGGGAGGGAACCTTTGACCCTGTGGTAATTGATGCCATCTATAAGAAAATGGACCCAAGGATCGCTGTGGTGGTGCTCGCTGTCGGCAAGTAGGTTCACAGGATGTAAGAGGAGAGAAGGTTGACGTGACCCACTGACTGAAGCTGAAATCGAAAATGTTCTGAACTTATGAATCCTACTCACCATCTGTATTGTAGTGCAACTGTATTTGTCTTGTCTTCTACTATTTGTTGAGGCTTTGGTTTGCTTTACTCCATCTGTGCAGATACACTCGCTTCCTGAAAGGCTTCCTGGAGTCGGGTGAAAAGTACTTTCTTGTTGACTTCAGGCTGACTTACTACATCTTCACGGACAATGAAGAGAATGTTCCCAAGGTGAGTTGTTGTCAAGTAGTATGTAAAGTTAAGAAGACAGAAGACTTGATTTGGCTCGATTGATTTAGTCGTGCACACTGCTCTTGCTCACTATCAGAATTTATTGATCGTTCCCGATGTTTCAGTCTCTGTCAGCCATTGTTGCACCTTGGAGGTCATTTGCCTGATATACAGTACGTACGTTTGTGGTCTCTCTGTGAAGGTTGAAACTGAAACTTGAGGTTGATTAATAAGTTATGATGCTGATAGAGAGCAGTGTAGTACAAGAAACAGCATTTGACGACTTACTACATTGCATAAATTTGTTTAATAGAAAAGTTAAAGGTTAAAGGTTTACTTACATAAACCTTTAACCTTTAACTAAAAACATCATCCACATGTAAATGAGAGGGTTGGATAGGTTAAAGTTGTTAGTTACACCACTCCACTGCAGTAAGAGATAATGATCAACAGAATTAGAGTTAATTAGTTCAGTGTTCACATGTTGTCCCTCACTGGTCAGATTGAACTGGGTAAAGGGCGGAACATCACAGTTCTGGACGTCCCCAGTGCCACCCGCTGGCAGGACGTAGTACTGAGCAGGATGAAGTGGGCCACCTACGCCATAGACAAACAGGTAAGAAGAGAAATGTGCAAGACCTGTGTTGCATTAGACCAAGAGACATCAGAATCAGTTTTAGTTTGTATTGTGCTCTGAAATGGTGCTTATTGGTTTTGGTTTCTCTCATTTCACAATATCGAAACGTCAGGTCCCACATGTCATCTGTCATGATTTCAGATCCGTAAAGAAGCAGATTATCTTTTTATGATGGACGTCGACAGCATCTTCTACAGCCGCTTTGGAGCAGAGTCCCTCAGCCCGCTGTCTGCTGTGCTTCACCGTGGCTACTACAAGGTCTTTATCTTTCTTTATCTTTCTCATGCACTGTTCATCTGAAGTGAATGGGAATATTTATTTATTTTATGGTCTACTCATTTGTTCTCATCTATGTGTATTGTCGTCATTGTTGAATTATACTGTCAGCAGGTACATGCACACCATCTTTATGGAAGAATGACTTTTGATGCCAACACAGAGATAAATCTGTAAAAAAAGCCAATCAGATTTTGTGAGGAAAGCTGAGGCGCTATCAGGTCGGCAGATCAATCACAAAAACATTTCCTTCTTCCTTCACTGAGGCAGTTTTACCTTTCAGAATAATTTCTTGTTTTGTAACCTCAGGGTGTCAACAAAAACAGGTAGGGCTGGTTTGCCCATAAAAAGGGTCACTGGTGTCAGCTTCAGTTAACTAAACCATAAACAATTTAGACCCACTCAAGGCCATTGCAGTGAACCCTTATCACAGTCTTCATGCAGAATTTTCACTTGAGCCATCAGAAAGGAGGTCCACCACCTGCAGGAAGGACAACTCAGAGATTTAAGATCATTTGTTCCCTCAGTGGTTGGATTTTGTTGTTCATTATAAAAAATATTTTGGAGAAATACAAGAAAAAAAAGGAGGAGAAAATGAGTGTGCAGCAAGATCACCTTGCTTGACCACACATTTTAAAATAAGTTGGTTCAGTCTAGAATTAAGTCATCTCTAATCACTTTCAATGATTGGAAGATATAGAAAGAAGATGGAGTAGATCAAAATACTGAGAATAAAACCGCTTTGGAGCAGAGTCCCTCAGTCCGCTGTCTGCTGTGCTTCACTGTGGCTACTACAAGGTCTTTATCCTTCTCATGCACTGTTCATCTGAAGTGAATGGGAATATTCATTTATTTTGTGTTCTACTCATTTATTCTCATCTATGTGTATTGTCGTCATTGTTGAATTATACTGTCAGCAGGTACATGCACACCATCTTGATGACAGAATGAAAGTGGATGCCAACACAGAGATAAATCTGTAAAAAAGACAATCAGACTTTGTGAGGAAAGCTGAGGCGCTATCAGGTCGGCAGATCAATCAGAAAAACATTTCCTTCTTCCTTCACTGAGGCAGTTTTATCTTTTGGAATAATTTCTTGTTTGGTAACCTCAGGGTTTCTAACAAAAACAGGCAGGGTTAGTTTGCCAAAAAAAAAAACCCTGGTGTCAGCTTGAGTTATCTAAACCATAAACAATTTAGACCCACTCAAGGCCATTGCAGTGAACCCTTATCACAGTCTTCATGCAGAATTTTCACTTGAGCCATTAGAAAGGAGGTCCACCACCTGCAGGAAGGACAACTCAGAGATTTAAGATCATTTGTTCCCTCAGTGGTTGGATTTTGTTGTTCATTAGAAAAAATATTTTGGAGAAATATAAGAAAAAAAAGGAGGAGAAAATGAGTGTACAGCAAGATCACTTTACTTGACCACACATTTAAAATAAGTTGGTTCAGTCTAGAATTAAGTCATCTCTAATCACTTTCAAAGATTGGAAGATATAGAAAGAAGATGGAGTAGATCAAAATACAAAACATATTTGACTGTGACTGCGCTACCAGGCCTTTGAATTCAATTTTGTTTTTGTTTTTTTTGCATTCTTGATTTTAGAACACTAAAATGAGAGTCAATGAACAATAATGATGATTGATGATGAAGAGAAGATTAAATTACTTAATGTTAGTGAAGTATAATGATGCTGTGACTTGTACTACTTTGTACATGCTGGCTCATCTTGAATAAACCCAGATACAGTCTTAGCTCTGTTGCAAATCACCTCTGGGATAATAAAGCCTGTCTGTTCTAATCTTTTTAAATCAATAAGTTCATATTTTTTCCTCAGACAACCAGAAATAATTTTCCATATGAGCGTCGGCCCCAGTCCAAGGCATATATCCCTGCTGAGGAAGGAGACTACTACTACACTGCTGCTGTGTGGGGTGGATACCTGGAGGAAATGTACAAGCTGGTCAAGTAGGCAACACCAAATTATCTCTCAAGTTGTTTTAATACTGTTTCTAATTGAAAGCCAATATAACGCCTTAGATACTGAAAGGGTAAAAACATTTGTCTTGTCTCAGAGCTCTGCCTCTTTCATTCATCAGGCACTGTTACGAACAGTCGGAGGAGGATGCCAAAAATAAGATCGAGGCTGCGTGGCAGGAGGAGAGTCACCTCAACAGGTAAGAGCATCACAGTTGGTTCATTAGTTCCTGTTCCTGTTCCTTCATGTCTCTGTTGTTATGCATGACTGAACATGTGGTGTGTGATGTGTGTCCAGGAGAAAATTACCCCTTCACTGAAATCGCCTCCGTTTTTTGAGAGTCAAAGTGAGGTGTTTTAATGTCAGTAACATCAGGTATAATCCACAATGATTGTAGCTGCAGCTCAGTTGTAAATAGCAACCTGGAAGCTGACATGCTGCTGACTTTGTGATTGGCAACAGGCCAAACCTCAAAATCAAACCATAAACATGATTTGTGTGCTGCAAATAAAACTTTCAAATGCAAATATTCTGGCTGTAATGTTGCTGACAGTTACATCAGATTTTCTCTACAGTATTTCTACACCAGTATCTATGTTTACTAACCCTCTAAACTTATAATATTGTCTGTGTTTTTTGCTATTTTGAATTGTACATTTTAAATCATTTACAATGAAATTTTACCTTTAATGAAACGTTGTTTACTTTTTATCCTTAACCTCTATTTGACATACACTGATTGAAATTTTGGCTCTTGGTTTCTTAGTTTTTAGCTCTGTAAGGTGCTTTGAATTGCCTTGGTGTATGAAATGGGTCACACAAATAAAGCTGCTTTGCTCTGCCTATACCTGTCGCATAGGTACCTGTTGTACAACAAACCAACCAAGGTGCTGTCTCCAGAATACCTGTGGGCAGACTACGACCAGGTACCAGCCGACATCAAAGTGGTCAGGATCTCCCAGCTGGTTAAGAACTATGCAGAGGTGCGGCCAAACGGGGGACAGTGAAATAGAGTCAACTCAGTATTCAAGCCTTGAATGTTCTGAATAATAATAATAAAAAAAAAAATACTTAAAAATCATAATTGGGAGAGGTGGTATTGGGGAGGGTACATGATGCAGTATGTGGTGGATGATGCACTTAAGGCTTTTTGGATTCTCAGGGATTTACAGCACATTTGCTTTCTATTGTGGCCTTGTTCAGTGTATTGTAATCTATGGGAATGCAATTACATGTGATGGTGAATGTTAATCACAAGGTGGTGATTTATTATAATAGTTTAAATTATAATGACTTACAGTAGGTGTCACCATGGAGATCTCATGTTCCCCCAAAACAAATGTTTGATAAAATGAAGGGCTTTTTCCTCCTGTTTTATGAATTTGATTTCATTGTTTTTTATTTTGTTTCATCATTCTTGTGTTGTTGTCACTACAAATGTACAACTTTAAGTATTTTTCAAATTTGGCATTAAAGCTTTAAGTGTGAAATCTGGTTTTCCTCTGAACAAGAGGTCACATCAACATCGCAGTGGTTGCTTTTTATTCCTTAAGAAATGTTTCAAGAGTCAGGCTCTAGCTCTGCTAAGAAACGTACCCATGCCCTTATTTTCACACACTTCGACTGTTGTATTGTTTGTATTTAAGAAAATACAAAACAACACACATTATATTGACTACAAATTGTTCACATTTCAGTTTCAAGCATCTTAAACAAAACCAGGAAGAGAATGGCTCTGCTAGTCTCTGTCGGTACATGCCGTAAATCGCCCTGTCTTTCAGGGAAATGCTGGGCCAGTCGACCACTAAATAATAATATCAAAATAACTAAAAAGGAAATGGACACGTAAACAAGTGTGGGTAATGCAGATTCATCCACATTAATATGAGACTCTTTTATAACCAAAAGCAAACTTCTCCGGGTATCTTTAACGAGTTGATAACCACCGTCGTGTGACCCTTTAGCGTGATATCGCGATTGTTAGTGTTAAGTGAAGCCGGATAAATGGAGGATACCCTGGGCATGTTGAAGCTGCTTCGTAGTGCAGGGCCCGACTCTCTTCAGGTGGGTGCAAGTTAAAGCCAGAGCCTCCAAGCAAACACAAGCAAATAAATACACCAAAGTGGATGGACGCAAACAAGGGGCTACGGACTGCTCGTGACAGTGTTCATAACCCGGAATACTTTCCTGTGGACCGAGTGGAGGGATTGGGCTCAGCCAGCTGGGCCTCCGGAGCAGTTAAAGGTGGGTTTCACCACCACTTTGCTGGTGTAGCTGTGCCATGATACTGGTCGATATTAATGTCTTACACTCATGTACTTGTGGTTACTGAAAAATGACTTGAATATTTGAATCATGAAGACTCAAACTGAGCCAACCAGGTTCAGCATGTCAGTGATATGACAAATGTAAAACAACAACAACAACAAGGTTAGAAGAAGAGGTTAGCTAGCTGAAACGGCCGGCAGGCTAAACTATTCCTCAAAGGGCTGGTGTGGCTGCAGGTGTTTGTTCCAACCAAGCAGCAGCACACACCAGACTTGACAGACAACTGATCGGTCAAACAAGTTGGTTGGCTGGAACAAAAACCTGCAGCCACAGCAGCCCTTTGAGGAATAGGTTGGACATGGCTGCCCTAAAGTAACGGAGGGTGCATATTGATTTGGCTCATTTTCATTTTGCCTGTAGTATAACTATTGTGGGAACATACAATGTTTTGATGAGCACATAGGTATTTTACTTATGTCATATGTGCATTTTGATGTACACAATACTCCAACAGAAGAATGCTGTATGACTTTTGTGCTGGACATTATTGTCATTGTAAGCACTGCACACACTGAAATTAGGTGGGAAGGTAGTAGGTTGGAAAACCCTGGGTTGACTTAATGAGTTGATAACCACCGTCATGTGACCGTTTAGCCTGATTGCAATTGTTTAGTTAAGTGAAGCCGGATAACTGGAAGATACCCTGGGTATGTTGAACCTGCTTCGTAGTACAGAGCCCTGCAGTCCTGTCTGTAGGCAACACTTCGGTGAGGTGATGACCAGAGTGAGTGGACTCCATTATTTTCTACTGTCTGTACTATTTTCTGTGCTATGTGTTTATTGTCATCTGTACAATTACAGCTACAACAATGTCTGCTGCTGAGTAACTGTGGCCTGATCTGCTCTCATAGAGTAAAGATACAGGTTCTTGTTGTGACTGGTGTCCATCATCCTGAAGACAACTGGTCTACAGTTGCTGCATAATTTTAGTCTAGTCTATAGTCTTTGTCAGGATTATAGGAGTGATCAAAGCCAAGTCAACCCACTACGATGGTGATGTCAGGCCAGAAAACTGTTGAAACTGTTAGGTTAACAGATAAAAGTTTGCTCAAACGTTTGCATATAGCTGTGAGGAGAGGGCATGGTGGTGGTGGTGATGATGGGTTAGAGGAGCTTCTGCAGAGGCTGAAAGTCCTGGAGTGTATGGGCGGTGTGAGTGCAAGGAGACTCAGGTTGTCATGGCTGTACTATACACCTGTATGGATATTACTGTCAGCTCATGTAATGAATGGTCCACTGATTGTTAAGCAGCAATGAAACAAATGATTTCAGATGTTGGCGTGAGCTAAAGCTGTGCTTCACTGATGTGCTAGAATCAACCTGAGAACAGAGATCTGATCCTGATTGCAGGCACTGGCCCAACCAACACTGGGTTGACTGCTGCTAAGTGGAGCTGATTTAGACCTAAAAGGAGTGCCCTCAAGACCTGGTCAAATCTGGTAGTTCATTCATTCATAAACGTTTGTTTCAATATCTGAACAGTAGATTTTTCAGGCTCCTTCCCGTCTCGTCTCGTTTCCTTCTCGTCATCACTGTCTCCTCTGAGTTGTGGTCACCTAACAAACCGCAGCAAATTACATATTAACTTTTTTTTACGCTACACTTGGCTTTTGTCTCTGTAATGGCAGCGACGTCGCTGCACAGTCAGATGTCCCATCTTGAGATAACTGTTGTTGTAAGTAATTTCTTCATGAGACACTGGCGACCTCCTCTCAGAGTATTTTATGAATGTAATCAGACACATCAATCACAGTGAGGCAGCGAGGCCTGTGTTAATCCTCTCTGTCCGATCGCAGTTTGGAGTTAAATGGTCCTAAAGACTAATGAAGGAGCAGACTGAGCTGTGCCACTGCAGTCTGACGGATTAATCTCCTCCATCACTGCTCAATCAGTGACGAGAACAAAGAGCCATTATTCAGTTCCACGTTAAATCACACTTTCAACTCAGAAACAATTTTCATGAAAAGTGACCAGGCTGAAATCAGTGATTTCTATAATTGGTGCTGAAGAAGCTTACAGTCTTTAAAATGTCTTCATGTCGTCTGTATCTACTCCCGAGTACTGCTTTGTCAGATCTGGCAGAGTTGCGGTGTCTTGCTGCAGGTTTCAGGTATTTCGGAGAAGATGGTGAACTCTGAGTGTTTCGAGGTTGCCCACTTATTGATTATACAAATGCAACTTCTACAGAGTTCCTCGGTTCTATATTCAAACTCGCTGAAACTCCTACTTCAGTAAAGTGAAGCAGCAGAGAAAGCAAAGTGGGGTTCAGTTTGATGAGGAGGAGCTGGTCTGTGCAGGTTTTCCGGTGCTTCAGCTACAGTAGCTGGTCTACTGTCCTGATGAATGCTGTTTAAGACCTTGTAAATCTTTAATGTGCTTCACATGTTACTGCTCATAGAGCAGGAGGCTGCCAGCCAGCTCCACCACAGAGTGAACCTGGACAGCAGCTCTTTCGTTCAGATCAGTGAGCTGAAAAGACAAAAAAAAAAAATATCAAGTAAGAAAACTGACAGCTGACAAAGATACAGCAGAACAGTGTGAAAAATCAATAAGACTGACAAACAACGAAATAAGAAAATTGATAATAAAAGAACAAAAAATTAAACATTTTCTTAAACTACTTGTCTGTGAGTGGGCCGAGTCTGATTCTCACCCGCCTC
Organism: Caranx ignobilis; assembly: GCA_021432705.1. Lineage (NCBI taxonomy): Eukaryota > Metazoa > Chordata > Actinopteri > Carangiformes > Carangidae > Caranx > Caranx ignobilis. The sequence goes on from MU270012.1 coordinate 33,705,603, forward strand.
TTTATTTAAATGGCTCTCAGGTAAATATCATCGACAGTTAGGTTGAGATGATGGTGGCAGCCGCGGCCTCAGTCACGCCTGTCGTGTTGAGCGAGTGCTCTCATTGAACTGTGACTCAGACGATCCGTCTTCATCTAAAGCGGCTCATCCTTCAGAGGAGGCCCGTCCCTGCTGGGACTCAAACACATCTGAGAGAGAGAAGGAAGCGTCTGATTGGTCAGTCAGGAGAGACTGCACAGGGACTGAACGTGGCAGCACACAGGTCTGACAGTCTAGACCTGGTCGAACACAAACCTCAGTCCAGTGTGCAGGAGACCTTATGTTGACATCTAGTCCACAGGTTAGAGGCACTGTGCTCTCCTCGTCCTGACTGGTAGGTGCATGCGAACAACAGAGCTTTTAGGACAATTTGAAATTTTCCACTTAAACTTCCTCCACCACTTCTCTTGTGCTCCTGTATCACCATTCACACCGGAATCACAGTCTCATTGTCTACCCATACAATCACACACAATGTCTTTTACATAGCGTGCAGTCTCATGCTTGATATATGATGTCCACATGAGTGAAATTCAGTTTGCAAAGAAAAGGTTTCTGAGTCAATTCTGTCAGAAAAATAGAGATTTTATTTTCAAGCCATGTCGCCCAGACATGATGGACAAACATGGCAGCAGCTCAGGACTGTCAGGGTGTCCTGTCCAGTAAGGTGAAGAGAGTCCTGTCAATCGATTAACAGACATGTGTTTTATAATTGTGGGCAGCTTTTGGCTGCAGTACCGCATTTGGTCACAAGGACTTCATGACACTGCAACAGACTCATTACTTACAAGACTAAACACAGCAGACTAACAAGACAAACATGGGGAGAGCTCTGTGTCAGTGTGTGTGTGTGTGTGAGAGAGAGAGCGTGAGACAGATGGCAGGTTAATGAAGGCCTGTGTGGTTGACACCTCGGTCGATACAGTATTGGCGTTCCAGTTAAACCGACAAACGAGCAGATTATTGTGTCGCCTCTTGTTAGTGAACAGATCGTTTATGGCTGGGCCCGTCCATCCATCAACACACACACCCACATACAGACACACACACACAGTGCAGGCTGAGTGTTGATGAAGTTGATTTCTGGCCTGAGCAGATAAGAAGTCAAACCTGTGACCAGTGAATGTGACAGGCAGCTGCTTGGTTTCACTTCAGGTGTTGACATTTAGGCAGGATGTGCCAGAGCTACATTGTTTTCTTGGAGTTCGTCAGCTCTGTTCTCGTCAGTGGGATGTCTCCCTAATGCCTTTTTATACTGGCAAAAATCATCTACTTGGACTCAAGGATGATTTGATTAGATTTTGGTGGTCCTTGGTCAAGGTCAGTGTGACATCTCAAAACTCTCCACTTCACACAATAATTTTGACTGTGGATAAACAGGACTCAAGTGGAACTATAAGAGGAGGAGGAGTTGTTGATTTGGACTGGGTGAGTGGATTGATATGTTGGTTTGATTATATCATTTATTTTTGAATTACCATCCAACATTTGCTGCAATCTGTTTGTTCTCAGTGGAACCTCTGATGCATCGATCCTCCTTTATTTATCATCTTGACAGTGAGACTGTTGCCGTGGTGAAGTGTCTCTGATGTTGTTTCGTGTTTGATTTTTTTCAAGTCAGTTCATTTTGTGTCTTTGTTAGTAGAAACACCATTCAGCCTCTATTGTGATTTCACCAAATTTGATATCAAGTATGACATCATTAAGTGACGCCTGCATGTAGTGCATGAGTGTGTTTCATGTTGATTTCATATGCTTTTTTTGGAAAATATTTTTTCTGCTTATTCTCACATGTGGAGCTGCTGAGTCAGGACGACATGTTGAGGAAGAAGCTGACGATATAATTACAGAGGAGTCCAGATGCTGACTGAGACAGAGGTTTGTTGTTTAACAGCAGATGAGAAGAAAAAGTTAAACAATTTAATGTTGCTCAGGCTTTGGAACTGAAAGTCAGTCAGTCCAGTCACAGTTCAGAGACAGATGTTTCCTGTGGGAGGGGGGGACTCTGGGACCCTCAGGCCTCATACAGCAGCCTGCTGCATTCAGGGATCTATCACAGCAAGATAATGGAGAACGTCCTCCCTGCTCGTATTTAACAACCACAGGATCAATTTGGTTCCGTCGCTGCTCTTGGGTCCCACGCTCCCTGAACACATCAGAGCAGTAATCCTGGCAGATTGTCTCACTAACAGTTCAGGACCATTTGAATGGTCTGCAACACCCCACCACCACCTACCCCCAAGTCTCTCCTGGCTCTGCACACACCTTGTTAAATCCCACTTTGTTTGCGTCCCTCGTCCTCTGACAGTTAAGGAAGTGACGAATGGCCATTATTATGGAAAGAAGGTTACTTTTATACACGGCTCGCAGCGCTGAGGGGGGGCGCCACCAGCTGCTCCATCACTGTCAGGGAAACTAATGATAAGATATCATAAGACACAGGACGGCCATGTTAAGATGGAGTGGTCTCCCGTTGGGTTTTCATCAGCCGCCGTCTGTCTGCGCTCAGCATTCATCTTGATTCTGCATCCACTCGCACTTATTCTGCTTCTCACCTGCAAAAACACATCAAACACTCTGTAGATTTTAAGTGGGAGAATCAGCCCAAACCTTTCAAATGAATAATGATGATAAAAATGTCATTCTTACTCTACTTCGGCACACCCTCACTGTCCTGTAAACAAAGCTGCTTCTCTGTGTTTGTACATCAGACTGTGACAGACATGCTGACAGACATGAACCTCGGGTTTACACTGAGATCAGCCACTTCTGATTCAAAGAATATGTGAAGAATCTGAGATAAACTGAAGAAGAAGAATACGTTCAGATTCTTCTCGAGGCTTTCTTTGACCTGATGTGTCAGACAAACAGCCAAGGGCACTGTGTTGATGGGGCTCAATGATAACATTTGATAACATCTGTTTTATGAGTATATTCTGATCCAGGTGTTTACAGCATAGATTAAAGTTCATTCTACACCTCCACCAAGTGGACTGCAGAGGTACTGCAATGGGCCGACACTTTGTTCTGGAAACACAACTATGTTAGTCCTGAGAGTTTTGGTGTGCAGTAATATTACTAGGTCAACTGACAGGCAGCACTGTGGCAGCTCTGCGGGTAGAAAACATGGATATTACAGTGAAATAACTTGTGCTATTGGAGCTGGAGGATACAAGGTTACCTGAACCCACAGAGGGACCATGGGATAGTAATCAGGAACGTCAGCTTTAAATGTCCCAGTATTTCTTCACATTTGGCATGTGTAGTTTCTCAGCCTTAAAATAATGTAGAAAAATGGTTAATAGGGTGAATTGTGCCACTGCTGCAGCCTGAGTGGGGTCGCGTCAGCTGCAGCTGCACTATGTAGCTTTCCTGGGCGGGTAGGAACACAACGCCACTGTGGTCCTGGTACACCGCAGCTCTGCCAAGCTCCAGAGACCGAGCTCAAGCCCAGCGTCCCTGCTCCTCTCACTCACACAGGAGTGCCCTGTGCTGGGCCGCATGGCCGGCCAGCCTCCTTTCCAGAGCTCTGGCGACACAAAACCCTCTTTGCTCGGCAACGGCAGTGGTACTGGCAATGACAGCAGTACCGGCAAGGGCTCTGTCAACAACGGGACCCCGCTCAGGCGGCAGCGGCAGCACGATTTGTCATATTAACTGTTTTTCTACCACTTCAATGAGTTTAGAAATGTTTTCAGGCCGAGAAACTACATAGTGTTGCTTTAAGAAACATACTACATACAACACTACATTATTTTTCTAAGCATTAGTTCAAGGGGAGGTCTAACGTACCACCTGCTCTTTAACTGTTAGAGCTGGAATATTTTCTCTATTCTCTGAAATGACTGGAGGAATTACACACAACTGTTGTATAATAAAGGGTTGTTTTTTTAAGGAACAGTACATTATTATGTACATGTATTATGTATATATGGGGAAAATACTATGTACTGACATTGGCAAAGTTACGCCTGTCAATTTTGGATTATTTACTCTTCACTACGTCACATAACACATTTTTAGCCATAAGTCCCAAACAGTTCAAATCAAACGATTAAATATGACATGATGAAATTAAATGATGATTTTGTATCCAGAAGGTCAAAGGTCATCAGATGTTTTGCAAAAACACTTCTGGCAATTGCTCAAGGCTGTAACTCAGGAAGAAGAGACTGTGTCTGGTTGGTGAAGGGAACAGATGTGAGATGGTACTTCTTTAAGCTTCATGAAAGATTCAAACTAAGATCTTTCTCTTGACTGACTTGAACATCTCCCTTGTCTCCAGGTGTGTGTCCACCATCCTCCTCCACATTTTTGTGAGATACAGCAACATGGAACTTTTTATTTATCTTTCATGTCTTTGATTTCCAGCCTGGTGGTTGTGGAGCTTCACTGAGGCTGAAGAGAAATCAGAGAAAGTTTTAATGAGTGAAACAGATGAAGATAAGCTGTTAGTCCAGGGAGCCGTGCCTCATTCAGGGTCTGTAAAAACCCTCCGTTGTCTCCATCTCCTCACTGATGGACGGATTAGAGGCTCAGATTGTTTTCCTGCTGCAGTTTCATTGAAGTTTCCACCAAATTAATTGAAAGTGTGCAGTGACTAAGCCCTGGAAAAACACTTTCAAACACGGAGTCTCCAAGTTTTCATCGGACAAGTCCCAAATGTGAGTTTGTGGTTTGCTGATGTGTTTGAAGAGGATTTTGATTTAATTACCACATGCACACAGGAACCGGATGGAGCCGCGCTACTTTTAAATAATAGTTAATATCAAAACAAAAGCACACACTAATCTTTTGATAATTGAATCCTTATTTATCTGGCAGTTTTTATTTGCATAGTTACCAGCAGGAGAAATTAGGTTCTGCTGCAAATATATGCACAGGGAAAAACCTTGTCTCCTGTGATTGTGGGAAATATGAACCAATAAGTGTTAACAGAAAGTCTACAAGTGGACAATTGGCTGCGGCTTAAACACAAACACTAACACACTGCAACAGCTTTTGAGTCTGCATGGTGTCCCAGAGCAGGCGTAACACACCAACTCTGTCATATATAAAGGATTAATGAAAAAATAAAGAATTAATTGGCTGTAAATCAATGGATCTATAACACACATCTATCAAGTTCAGTTGTTCTGTTACTGGTTTCAGGGTTTCCCCCATAAAACTTGTTAAGCCTGGTGGGAGGGTGGCCAACCAGTGGCCAAGCACATTTTTACTTATGGGGACCTGACATGAGGCCAACAGCTGGCAGGGCCCTATAGGCAGGGCTATAGGCCTGTAAGTGATATGAAAAACAATGTCTGTGCAGTGAATTCATTTGCTATAGTAGCATGTGCACAACAGCTTTGTGAGTCGGTTGTGTGTGTGTGTGTGTTTCTGTGTGTTTTCTCTGAATGGAGGCTGTGAGTTGAAGTGTTGGTAGTTGTAGTCTGCTGTGATTTGAACCAATACGGGACGGGTTTGACCCATATTTCTGAGTTGAATTGAATGCAGCTTCATCTAACACGTGGAGCTAAATTACATACAGTCTATATTAAAAACTGTGTTAATAGAGACATAGCCTAACTAGGTGTAACAGTGGACTATGCATTTCATTGTGCATATATTACTACTGTATCTGCCTTTATACTAATAGTTTGTATTTACAGATTTTTTTCAGAGTCAGAGCAACAGACCTGTAGTACACTGGGGGAAACCCTGGGCTTTTTTTTTTTTTTTTATTTACTGTTTTCCTGCTGCACAAGTGTAGGGAAAGGCAATCATGATAAAAAAACAGTTGCATTTAACATCATGGTCATCTGACTTAAACACCATCACATGGCTTCAACACCACTAGTGAAGCAATAACCAATAATTAACTGAATCAGAAGTATAATATTCATCACTGCAGTTGTTTTTCCTCTGTTGTACAGAGACCTGGGACCTGTACTACGAAGCAGGATTTGAGTTTAGCGAGGTAACTCCAGGGTTAACTACAACAGTGGTTCACTTCTTACCGGGATACATCTCCATGGTAACTTATGCTGAACGGCTAACCTGGTCCGGAGCAGGTTATGTTCCAGATTGAGATCCCCAGGTAGAAAATCTCCGCCTCCTGACCAATCAGTTTTCTTGGAAAATGACATCAAGTGGCATCAGGGGTGTGAATATTAGAATTTTAATCTTATGATCTTGTGCCTTTACACAGTTGGTAATTCTCTGCAGCACTTTCTGTACTTTGCTGCAGCGACTGTGTTTCCTTCTGTCTGGATTTGATCTTTCAGCTCTTCATTTACATGCATAATGATCGTCTGCTTCTCGTTAGTGAAATACTCCGTTCTGCTGCTGCTGTCAGATGTGTCCATGTCTGTGATTGGTCAGATGCTGCAAACTCCGCCCCTTTCATGTGAACGCACTCATACCCAGACTGGGAAACCCTGGGTTGACTTAACGAGTTGATAACCACTGTTGTGTGACCGTTTAGCGTGATCGCGATTGTTCAGTTAAGTGAAGCCGGATCCACCTCACCTGTTGTGGCTATGCCACTGTTATTGTGTTGGTATTGTTCTTGTGGGAAAAATGCACAAATTATGATTTTAACTCAGATGTCTAAAGGGATAAAATTAAGAAATGATGACATTTTATATCCAAAGGTTCAAAGGTCAGGTTCACTGTGACGTAATATGATATAATATCAAAAACACTTTTGGCAACAACCTCTCTCTGGAGCACTAAGAGGAGTTCTCTTCTGATTGACTGACTATTTCTTAGTCATCCAATAAAAATAGCATAGATATCAGGTAGAGTATTCAGAGAAACAAAATCCTCCAAATATTGGCTGGTGGGCTTTTTGTGACATCACAGAAGTCCTGACGACTGGTTGAAACGGACTGTGTGTATTTCTCTGTGGACTGAGGCTTTGATTTCACAATCATAGCATGCATCCTTGACCTTCTTTATGATCACTAAATATAAACATCCATGTCATACTGTATGGAGATTTGGTATTGGTGGAAGTTTATAATGGAGCACTGTGTGAATTTGTAAAGACATAAATGTCTCCTGGTCTACAGGCAGATTCTCTTTGCCTCAATGAGTCTAACAGTGTCTCTTTAAAAGTTGCTGTGACTCACAAACCAAACGACTGCGCTGTGTAAAGACCATTATTTCCTTTTGCTCCATGCCATTCTTTGTCTTTATTATTGCATAACAGAGGAGTAAATACAACAGATTTATCCTCTCTAATGACTTCCTTGTAGACTGTCCTCCCTCGACGCAGCTGCCCCAGGTTGATTAATGCGGTGCTGCTCAGCGAGTCCAGGCCGAGGCACCGGGGGAGGACAGAAGGATGTGACAACAACAGGAAGAAAACAAAAAGGTTGTGGAGAGATCAAGGGAGGATTGTACGAGGTGCGCTGTGTGTGTCAGAAACATTAAGAATGTAATGTGCTATTACTCTGTGAGCCGCCAGCCGCCTTCCTCTGGGCTCGGCTGATAATAGAGCGGGGCTTTAGGACTCGTCTGACAGCGAACGCACCACCGCCAACAAGAGCACTCGACATGCTGCCGCCTTAATACCAACCACAACCACAGCTCCTGGGACAAAAATTGACATCGTCTGGAGAGCAAAGCAATCAGCCGACCTGGTATTACCAAGCATTTATGTCTGAGCCGAGGCCCACACAGCAAATCTTGACCTTAAAGAAGCCTGTTATTCCATTTTCCTTTCAGACAACTCGGTAACTCCCTGGAAGAGCGACGGCCAATGGGGATTTCCTGCTGGTTATCTGTAGGTTTAATTCACTGATTCACCAATTTGTTTCCTCCTGATGCTGCTGCCGACAGGAAGCCAACAGTGGCATCAGAAACACATAACGAAAAGCAGGAGGGCAGACAGTGACGTGTTGATATATGATCCAACAGAGCCGCAGAGCTCCTGTTTTTCAGAGTAAATACTCTAGAGATCAGCTCAGGTAAATGTGAGAGCAAGCTGGCTGTGAGCTGAGGATCAACAGTGAAATAAAACAGAAACACTTGTTAACTTATCAGACTTGGCAGCTGCAGGATCCACTGTCTGCAGGGTGAGGAGTCTGAGAGCTGCAGTCTCTTTATTTAGAAGTGACAGACAGAAGAGGCAAAACATTTTTTTCATTCAGCACCAAAGTACAAAGTCGCTAATTGGTTGCAGACAAAGTCAAGCTGAATGTGAGTGGAACATCATTTTTTCTGCAAATCTGATCATTAACCAAAACACTGGACAAATTAAAAGGAGACATGATGATGGCACTAGATGAAAAGTCAGAAAGCAATGAAACAGATCCTGGGTCAGAGTTGCTGCTGTAACCTGGTCAGCCTGCGTCGGTCTCTGAGGTGAATTAATCAGTCATCACTAATAAATGACCTGATGAAAATGACGAGTTTGAAAAGAAAAGATGGAGTGCTTTTTAAAAATTTTTGTCAGATTTAAGATCATCAGCCATCAGCAAACATCTGGTTACAAGTCTGACTTCAGGACGTCACACTGACAGAGAAAGACTAGTAGAGAGGAGACTGTAAATGTGATATGATTGTATTCAAAATCAACGGAAAGACTGCCTTGGGAAACACAGGCAAGTAGGAGAAGAAAAAGAAGAGACTGGAGGGAAATATGAGAAGGAAGAGTTGCTGCCGATTTAGAGGATCAGATCAGTGTTCACCAACTATGTCATCCCGCGCTCCCTGAGCTTGTCCCGAGTGAAACTCAAAGATCTACCAGTTGAAATGTCGTGAGAGAAAGACCCAGACTGTTTTAACAACTTGAAGTTGAACCAGCTAAACCAAGCATCATATGATATTATTTTACTTTACCAGCTGTGGCCTGTGGAGTTAAAGGTAGAGCCAGTACTGTAGGTTTGTTTGCTGCAGTTTGCAAACACAACATTCAAATTGGGCCCCTCCTCTCAGGCTCAATACGCACGCCCCCTGACCCCAACAGTAGCTAGGGTTAGTCAAATTCCTCTTTTGAATATTTGCTACTACCACAAAGTTCTGCTCCTCCAGGGCCTGCACCCCAGGCTTCCATGCTCATTGCAACACAGCCCTCAAGGTTCTTGTTGCTGGCGGCAGCTGGGTATGGGCCTGATGCCACAGCGCTCACTCTTCCCTTTTTCCTTTTCTTAACTGGTAAGTAAGTCTCCTGGCTTGACGGCGTCCAGTCAGGATGGGTTTTTTTTGTAAGTATTTTTTGAGCTTTTATGCCTTTAATGACAGAATAACTGGAGAGAGACATGGCGAGACAGAGGGGGAATGACATGCAGCAACGGGCCATCAGGTGGAAATGAACCTGCTGCAGCAAGGACTGTAGCCCAGAGTCCTGCACAGGTCCAATTTTGGAAACCCCCACCCGCCCAGCCCGCTACAGTCACCACCACACGAGGAGATGATTTTGTTTCATAGGAAAATCCTACAGACACTACTTTTAAATATGGCACCTATCATTGTCTCCAAGGGATTTCAGCTGAATTAGATGACAAAGTTTATTTTACATACAGTTGCAGTTTGATTCCTTTCCTTCCCTCTCCTACTTAATCTCTCCGTCCCTTTCTTTCTTTCTCTTCTTTGTTTGTTCTTTCCTTCTATGTTTTTCCCTTCCTTTTAGGTGATCTGATTATAATGATAAGTTAGAGGGTTGTCCCAGCACACCTGAATTCCTCTTGTCTTGACCTTGTGACCTTTCCCCTGTGATGTCTTAGGGCAGTGTTGATGGAAGGATAAAGAACATCATGTTGTGTTTTTAGCAGTGAGATGCTGTGAGTTTTTGGTCTGATGTCTCCTCAGGTGACGTTCAGAGACCCGCCGGTCAATAAACACCTCCCAGGTCGACGTCGACTGTTGAGCTAACGTTGAACTAACGTCCTCACCGGCATCGTTTCTGCCATTAGAGCTGTGCACTCAGCCTTCATTCAGAGGAGACAGCCTCATTTCCTCCTCCATCCTCCTCCCAGGAGCTCGGCGAGCAGTTTAAGTGATTTCTCTCCGAGCGTCCCCATAAGTGCAGCAAATATCCCCCTTTAAAGCCTGTGAATTGTAAAACATGATAGTATGTGATGTTTCTTTTTTCCTCTGACGCGTCTTTTTAAAAAGCTCAGCGATCGCCGCCCGCCATCCGAGGAGATGAGCTAATTAAATTGGTACATTTTACAAGTCTTACTCAATAAATCTGAATAAATTAACAAGGCATTACTAAGGCTGCTACATTAAATTTGCATAGTGCATTTAATGAATATGCAACTGCGAGTGGAAAGGTCTGCCACTGTGAACCCCGGCGAATTAGCATAACTACTTCCAGCATGTTTCTTAAATAATGCTCTCATTTGCACATCACTGAGTTGGCTAATTCTGGCTTCGGCGAGGGCGGCCTCGTAATTAAAGAATCCCACTTTAATTTTTAATGAAGTTTATGTTACATCAATCCTGACAGTAATGAGGAGGACGTGGAAACAAAAAGGCTGCTAATAATTAAATTCACACACCAGTTTGAGGGATAATAACTCCTGAGGAGGAATTACATGACTAATTATTAATTAAATATTCATGGTATCATACAGCAGAGAGAGGCGGAGATGGCAACGGCTCACTGTAAGCAGCCGTCTCCACGGCGGCAGAGCACAGATGCCAAACGGCTTTTATTAGTGAAGGACTTGAGAGGTTCATAACGGAGCCCCACACTGTCATTAATTATTACGACCTCTAAAACAAAAGAAGGCTGTAATTGGTGGTCATCTGTGGTGGCGGTTGAGCCACAGATCCTTCTGATGGCTTAACCCAGAAGAGTCAGGCTTTACAGACTCGACCATCACTCAGTCTGTCACTGAGACTGAACCTAAGTGCCTCAGTCAGAAACAATCAGAGAATAGACAGTATACAGTATATTTGCCTAATTTTATCTCAGTTATTCAACAGTGACTTTTTTCATCAAACTGTTTACAGGAAAGGGAAGTCAAGCTGTCTCAGGTCTAGTCCCTTTTCTCATTCATACCCCTACACCTGGCAACATCAAAATCTGTCTTGAAATTGTCTTGCTGTGGCTGTAATCATGGACAGGTTCTGAGAAAATGAGTAGACAGACAGGTAAAGTGGCCCATAAGCCTCCTGTAGATGGCTCCACCACTGGAAGCAGCTGCAAATGACACAGTTGTGTTTTGCACATGGTCAGTCTCCTGGTGGTTGCTCTCTTTGTGTTCATTATGGCTGTGCTGCGTCTTTGGGATTATTTTCTGCCTCTTGGTGGTCTTTTGTTTTTGCACTTGGACACTTAGGGTGGGGCTTCAAATGAAGTTTCCCTTACTGAAAAATTTAGGAGCACTAAAGAGACATGCAACACAATAAACTGATGTTTTTTTGTTTGTTTTTTCAGTTTTAACTGTGTTACTGATAAATGCTGTAATAATAAATTGACAGTTTACAGAATAACAAAGTGCTGTTTTATTCTTAACAAAAAACTCACAAAGTAAGACGGTGCCTTAACAGGAAAAAAAGATTGTTACAGTGCTTTTTATTTAAATAAAGACACCAAGTAAGAAATAAACTAATGCAGACATAATGTACCTGATCATTACAGCACAAAAACCACAACAAAACAAGTAAACAACTCCCTTGTCCTCCTTTTAGAGTAAAAAATGGGCCACAGGCTCCTCCCCAAACCTGAATGAACCACATACAATCCCCTTATCAGGTCTTCACATGCAGGGACCCTCTGACGTCACGATGTGATTTTCCTCCTATTTCTCACTGAAACCTTTAGGAACAGGAGCAGAAAAGTTCCACACCTTCAATCAAACTTTTGCCTTTTTATGAGTCATTTTTAATCTTGTTTGTGGCACTTTGTCTCAGTGGCATTATTTCTGGGTCTGTTGTCATTTTAAATATCTTTTCTATTGTTCTGAGTCTCTTTGTGGTTGTTTTTGTTCTTTAGACCCTCTTGGGGCATCTTTGTTGTCATTTAGCTGTTTAGCCTTTTTGCATTTGTGTGTGTGCATGTTCAGAGTGTTTTGCATCTGGTCTTTGGTCAGTTGGAGTTGATCTAGTTCAAAATTAACTGTTGTGAAGATCTATGTGAAAAGTTTACAATCAAACTGAAGGATAGGTGAACAGGCTCTTCATGGTTATATTTATAACCGTAGATAACTCTCTTCACTCAGATTATGTTGAATGAGTATGAAATGTGTGTGTCATTCAGTGGAAGAGAAGAGTGAAGAGTTTGACGCATCAGATGCTCTCTGGTCCAATCAGAGCAGACGGTTTGCACCATTTTTAAAAGTTAATTTCAGGGGTAATGAGTACTGAGCTCCCGCTAATTCACTAGCACAGTCTGTAGATGGAGGGTGGAGTGTGTGGAGGTGTGAGGAGGGTGGTCCTGTCTTTTCTCATTACAGACTTGTGAAACATTCTCATTGCTCGTGTATTTAATTGAGCTGCAGAAATGCAATATCAGGAGGACTTGGGGATAAATAAGGAGCGTTCCCATTGGTCCCACTGAGGAGCTATTGATGTGCCATAAATCCCAGTCAGGAGAAATTTAATTGAGTTATACCACGCTGAATTACCTTGCATCTAAATGGCATCCAGGTCCAGGCAAATGGAATAATTAGGCCCTGGCCAAAATGTTATGGAGTGTTATCCCAAGTGACGCGGGGCTGCTGATATTCATGGATGTTCAGTCGACTGGCTGCGTTTACCAAGAAGCACATCAGATAACAAGGGTGGGTGGGGAGCACTTGGTGAGTGTAGAGTCAAGATGCTGAAAATAACAGCTGCCTCTGTAGAGGCAGCCACACACAGGACTGCCTCAGGTTTCTCATCTACTTGTTTTCACAAAGTCCAACACTGTTGTCAAATATTTCAAATAATGCAACCGTGCCCTGCATTAGAGTTTGTGAGGATTTTATTTAATCTGTCTTTATTTGGATTTTGTGGATGAAGGTGCCACCACAGCTCTGATAGTTGAATACATATATATACAGATATAAGTCCCTCAGCTTCAAGTGAAATTATAGTCTATGTGAAAAGCTGTGTGTGTGTGTGTGTGTGTGTGTGTGTGTGTGTGTGTGCGTGTGCGTGTGTGTGTATACTATACAAAGCCAAAGATCTTGTAAATTAAGCTTCCCTCCACACTCTGCACTATTCCCTCATACTACATCACCTACTTTTTGGATGTCTGGAGAAACACATAAAATAACATAGATCCAATCTGCATCATTCAAAAAAGTCAACAATTTAAAGACCTTGTTGACTTTAAAACTTATTGTATCGTGTACAGAGTAATAAATCAAACGAACCAAACAGTATCCATGGGTTGTTTCAATTTAGGCACTGTGATTAAAAACCTAGTAAGGAAAAAGGAAAATGTCATTGTGTTGAACAGTAAACAGATATTTTAAAAAATAATATATATTTTTTTAAATAAATAAAAAATAATAATCTCAACACAGCTGGGATGGAAACATTTGTGTGCTTGTTTTTTGATTTTTGTTGACAAGTTTTTTTAACATGTTCAAAATAAACTCAGTGATAAAATAATTATCTTATGAAATATGAGATATTGAATAGACTTCCTGAAAGTCTGTACACAGGTAGCACAGTTTGTTCTTTAATGGAGTCTGGATCAATCAGACGCCTCCTGATAGAACTGATGAGGTTTTGACTGTTGAAGAGACAAAACAAGACTTAAGTCAATCAATCACATCAATCACCAAAGAATATTTCCCGTGCAAAAGAGATCCAATCTCAAGGGTTGATTTTAGAAAGAGATCGTAGTCGCCATGATCTCCTGCATCAGCAGGACCATGATCAGGACTTAACTCTGTCACCCAACAGACATCTTAAAAAATGTACACTGTTTTTTTATGTGTAGATTAGGATGTTGAATGTAGATTATATCTGCTGCCACCTGTTTTCAGCAGCAGTTCAGTTTTCAGCAGTCCATCGAATGAAATCTATTGGAAATCATCGACACTTTATAAACTACATTCTCACTATTTTCACTATGAAACTAGTAGATTTTATTAACTAGTTTTATTTATTGTGCTGGAGGTTTGGAGTGAATCCTCACTGAATCCAACAGTGTCAGGAGCTGAAACTTGTTCATGTTGAAGTGCCCAGCTGTGGAGCCAGAGACCTCCTCTGTGATGAGCTGGTGTATTTGCAGCCTGGTGCAGTAATAATCTGTCAGAGCGGCTCTTAACGAGTGCTGACGCTTCACTCGCTGCTCTTCAGACGCTAATCGCCCCACTAATTAGCAGCTCTCCTGAAGACCACCGCTCGTTTACTAATCAGCCCCCAATTTGCTTAATCAGCAGTTTAATTGAAGTAATCGGCTCCTGCACACAGAGTCACTCAAGTGTGAGCCCGATTGGCAGAAACAGATCTGCTCAACCTGGAGACCCTGCTGTAGCCCACCAAAGGCTACAGTTTCAACGCCACACATAGTTTTGTATTGTTAGTATTACCATATAAAGTTATTTCAAATATGGCAGCTCAAAATAATAAAGTAACATTTATATATTTATAATTGATTGATATATTTAAAGGAAGTGTCATACATTTTGATTGTTGTCCAAAGTCATACTGAATTGCTACAAATTCAGGAAACTTTTCCATCAGTTTGACAACACATGCACAGCAAAAACTCACAGCACAACGGAAATGTTTCTGGGAATACAAAAATATTATGAACCCAGCAAGGGCACACTTTTGTTCCATGCTTTTTGACTTCTGAAGACAGCTACCTTTTATTGCAAAACAAATCAACCTACAGGTAAAGATAAAGATAGAGTCAACCAAAACCTGTAACCTACCTGTTAATGGTGTTTGAAAATAAGGTGAGTTTGTTTGGTTAACTATAAAATCAATATTATATGTTTCAGATATTATTGTAAATATGTTCTGCCAAAGTCTTTTGCCGGATCCACCACCTTTGTGTCCCCAGTAACACCTCCATTTTATTGTGAGTTTTTGCAGTGCATTTGTTGTCAAATTGACGAAGTTGTTTTTCTTTGTGTGAATTTTCTTAAGTTGCAGTGAGTTGAGCCCTCAGAGCCACCGTAGAGTTCCATCTGAGTGGAAATAGAGGGAAGTTTTAAGGTTGATTTCCTGAGGAGATGAGAAGAAGTCAGTTGATGCTGGAGAGGGATATCAATGATGGATGAATCTAGTAGAAACTGAAAAGTTGATTCTCAGTAAAGCATTTATTAACAATACTGGGTCAGTGATTATGCTGTCTTAAGATATTGGCAAAGAGCAACTTCTCTGAGATATCTTACATATGGTTACAGACTCTGAGCATCTGTCATACCTCAATTTATCCTTAGTTATGTCCCACTCCAAACCTTAAATGTTTAACAACCAAGACATTGTCCTCCATAGCTTGTATGCCATGTATATATGGCATGAACAAATCTATGAATGGGCAAAAATAAAATTCATGAACTCATGTTCCAGATCCAGATCTGTGCTGAACCACAGTCTAATGCTGTTAATGTTTCCACGTAACTGGGACTGTGACCCGCCCAGTGCAATGAGCTGGTGATGGTGTGAGGGCTTCTCCATATTCAAACAGTGTAACTGAGTGAATTACTTTGTTGTGACTCGTCTCCTCCTGCTGATAAATCACCATCTCTAATAGAGGCCACCAGCTCCAACTGGGGGGGCGGTGGATGGTAGTGGTGAATGGGGGAGTCAGTGGCAGCATGCTGGGTAATAACGGCCATGACACACTCAGTGGCACCCATTCATTTATTTCATAATAAGGGTCTGGCAAAACTATGGTGGTGGCAGCAGCAGCAGGGAGGGTGGGGGTGGGGGTCAGGGGGCTTCGTTAATCTGTCACAAATGAGAGGCATGGCAGCACTCGACAAGTCAACAGCAAATGAGCATTTAAAACCACACAGGCTCAGGTTCATTATTTGGTGTTTGCAGGCTGGACGCTGAGCTCATCATATGTGCTAAACTACAGTTACCAAAAGTTACCAACAAATACACCAAGACAACAAAGACAGTTCACATTTTAATATCAATGTATTTTAATTAAGAACAACTATATAAGATGACGCTGAATGTTCAACATTGAACTACAGCATTGTTGAACGTTCCTGTGGTGATCTACACATTGGTAAATGTAGGGTGTTTCCTTCTGATGTTGCACAGCAAAGTCTTGATGCTTAATCCAGATCTTCCGTATGGATTTTGTAGCACTTTAGTCAGTCTGAACCTCCAGATTAAGTTTATCAAAGTATGTTTCAATCCAACCCTGTCTTCTAGACATTATGTTTCTATAAAACAAAGATATAACAGCTCATATGACTGATAGGAAACATGATCTTTGACTTGGATTATGCTGAGAAGAAGCTTGTTTCGGGACTGTTACAGCAGAGACCAGGTTCACAGCCACAGTTCCACCTGTGGTTTGGGCAACAAAAGCTGATTCAGTAAATCCCCAAAGTGCCCCTTAAGAGTGCCCCAAGGCTCTATCCTGGGGCCCCTTCTCTTTGCAAAGTATCACCTGCTATGCAGATAATGTCCATCTTTACCTTAATTTCCACCAGACAACTTCAAGGTCTCTGAAAAGATCAATCAAGATCAAGCCCCAACCAATCAGGATATCAACATTAAAATCACATCTTCATCTGTCACCTGTCAGAAACCAGGGTGTCCTGTTCGATGACTCCTGCTATCATCTTTCCCACCCTGATGTCTGTCGCTACATCCACATGACCATGTTTATATTTAAAAAAAAAAAAAACTTTGGCCCAGAATTTGACTCTTCAAAATAGAATGATACGCTACAATGCATAGGCTCCTTTTGCTAACGTTGCTGTATAATCACCTTGTGGCTGCTATCCTGATAAAATCATTGTAGCAAATTTAAGAACAGCTGCTGCATGCCTGGAAAAATTGTATTAACTTTTAAGAAGTGACTTATTAATGGTCTTACTAGTGAATACTGTCACAGCTTTCATCCCTCTTCAAAATCCCTGCCAGTCTTTGCTACTGGCTCATGTGAAACTCATAACGGAATACTGGCCATATACTTTAGTGTGAACGTCAGCTATGTAGTGGCTTAATCTGCTCATTTATTAGGCAGTATGCAGAATATTGAGCATGCAGTGGGCATTTAGTTGGCTGTGTTAGGTGGTTCCCAACACAGCCCAACACATGTAATACAATACATGCGTTAGCAATCACTCACACTGGGCATGGGCAAGCTGGTGTAAATGGGAAGCAGATTGTTAAAAAAACAGACTATAATTAGACCACAGCTGCAGAAAAGACGACAAGGTCAGTGACACTTTTATTTCATTATCATATTGTTTTCACCATGGGAAGTTCAGACTGAGGGAGCCAGTCATCGGTGCTCGAAAACCACAGAGTTTTGTGTACGGAGGAGGAAAGCGACGAGTTTAAAACAAAAAGTAGTTTATCTTACTGCACTTTGTCTTATCAAACTAGTATTTAGTTCTTGCACTCTACTTCATTGAAGCTTCAGTTCCTCACTTAAAAGTCACTTTGGATAAACACGTCTGCCAAACCAATACATGGGTTAAGGTTAATGTCATTTACTTCCATGGTCTCAGAGGAGGAGCTACAACTGGCCAGCTCCCATCTTCCACTCAGAGTGTGTGTGTGTGTGTGTGCGTGCGTGTGTGGTCTGCCTCCTCTCTCTTTCAAGTGCTTCTGAAGTGCTGTTGGTGGATGATGAGGAACGTGCTGAAGTGCCCCCACCACAGCTACTACTCTGCATTTTAACAGAGCCACACACACACACACTCTCTGACAGGATCATTCATTTGTAGCTACAGCTTATCACTGCTGCAGCTCAGTCTTGATCTTCAGAGATCCTCAGCAACACCACAAGAGGAGGAATTACTCCTTAAAATATTGACATGATACAAAGATAATGACATTTTATGATCAGCGGCAGAGATGTCCCTTTATTCATCCTCATCCAAGTCCTTTAATACTGGGTGTCAGTTGATATTGGTTCCACTCTGATTCTGACTTGATCAATATAATTTTTTTTTTTAATTTAGGTCTGACACAAACGTTTACAGATTTGTCTCAGTTATCATCTTAAATCTGCATATAATTTTCTCACGTCTTTACTCTGCCCTGGACAATGGTCGTAGCTGAAATTGGCTCATGAATTAAATCTAATCTGTAATCCTCACCTCAGCATCAAATGTGGATGAATCTGCTGCTGAATATAGTTCCCAACAAAAATATTTCTTCCTGTTTGTTGGACTGAAAGCTGCAGCACACAACAGATTTCTATTTGAACAACATATGTCTCTGTAGAACCCAGTTAAGTCATGTTGTCTCTGAAGCTGCAGCTCTGAAACACAGAAAGCAGACTGTTCACACAGAATCTGTATCTTCATTCAGTTTCTCTTTGGTGTGTTTTCTAACATTCGCCATAGTGATGGTAAGTCCTTAGTTACACCTGGTTAAAACTGAATCAAAGGGATAGGGTTAATTTAAATAAATGAAGGTTCTCCCGTCACTTAGAGGCTCGTACGTTAGACTTCTCTGAGCTTTGGTTGTCACGTTGTGTGGAGGGTGAAATCTGAGGCCGTAAGGAGGAGTTAAACAGAAATGTTTCAGATCATCCAGTCAGCTCCCACACACTGATGTGAAAACCTGGAAATGATAATGAAACATGAATGAATATTTTAAAGTTTGAATAGAGATTTTAGCTGTAAATCTGAATGAGCACAAGAGGTTGAAAAATGTGCTTTCAGTCCATTCATTTAGATGGGAGCTATATTAGAAAAACCTACATGTATCAAGAGCTTAGTACATATGATAACACTGTAAATGTGCGCACTTCTGTGTTGAAAATTGTAGAGAAAGGTGAGTCAATAATAATGATAATAATAAAATAATATTAATACAAAATACTAGAATAACATATAATAATGATTTTTGAAACTCAGAACATATAGCCTGATGAGATTGATCTCACAGCAATCCCAGTTCACTTCATAAATTGAACTTCTGATTAATGAATGGATCTCACACACACACACACACACACACACACACAGGATCTCTTTGCTAATTAATTGACTTCTTGTTGAATAGTTATTACTACTAAAGTTTAATGTTACTACATGCTCTTTATTATTATTATATGGTTGTTAGTAATAGTAGTGGTAGGAGCAGTACCAGCAGCACGTTTCACTACCAACAATGTCACATCATAACATATTTTTAATATAGCCTATTGTGTTTTATATGTGATTATGTACATTTATAATATTTTAGTGTGGAAAATAACATAATGTTGATATTTCACATATTCCTCTCTGATTGGCTGCTGTGTAACTATGATGAAGCTTTGGATACAGGATGGCCGAGACGCTTTAAAATTTAAAGTCTGTTCATTTTCATCCACTCACTAAATATTTACATTTAATATAAAACATCAGACTCCGCCCCCTCCAGCTGCGTAAGGGACAGGACAGACTGATCTTCATGGGAAAATTAGATCAGTGAGAAAAATCCCCATTGAATTATATTATTCTTATTTATTATAATTCTTCTTCTTGTTATTAGTCGTAGTTGTTGTAGTAGTGTCTTATATAAAGGCAAGATATAAGAAATTATCATTAATTCAAAGATATCATTTTTCATCTAAAATAAAATCAACAGCAGATTTAAACAGTTTCACATTGGCCTAAAATGTGAAAAACACCAAACCAGAAGTCATTTCAAAATAAAATCACCTTTGTTAAAAGAATTATATTTCAGTCATCATTCATGAAATTAATCATTATCATGATTATTTCTAAATTAAATTGACTTATTAAACCATCAGAAAAACCAAACAGGAAACATGACAAGTGAGGCGTAAGATATTTATATGTAAGATATTTATACAAAATTATAAATGATTAATAACTAATAATTCAAGATGTGACATGAACAATACAAACCAAACAGAGGGATCGCAGCAGGGACAACAGCGATAGCTACTACTGATAGATGACTGGGACCCTCTGAGCTGATGAACTCTTCATTGAGTTCCTCTCTTCATGAATTCACTGCAGAGTTCAGCGTCTCTGTTGTCGGAGCGTGTCTCTGCATCCTGAACGCTCTCCATCAGATTACCAGCTCACAGGTCAAAGGTCAGACGTGTGAAAGTGCCCCCCCCTCCCCAGTGTCCTGTGGGAATATTAAAGCCTTCAGCTCCTCCAGTTTAAACCCTTCTCTGAAACTGTCTCCTGCCGTTTGTCAGCAGCGATTTATCTGATCTGCTCTGAGACACAATAAAACATATGTCGCCTTTTAAAGACAAAGTGTTTAACACATGAAAACACAAACACCATCAGCTGCTTCACTCACCTCACACTGTCATCACGTTAAAGAAGAAAAGTCCCATTCATGTTGTTGTTTTTTTTTTTTTTTTTACAGTATTTTCTATTACTTTTGTGTGTTTAAAAATCATTAACATTTATTGTTTATTGATCATTAAAGGTGTTTAAATCTATCAGCAATTCTCTATAAGGAAACTCGCACGTGATCCAGTTCCATTCATTGTAGTTCGATTCAACATTAACGGGACAGATTTACATATTATTGTTTTTGTGGTGTCATCATTGTATCTTATTGAAATTAAAACTTTATTTACACGTGTTTTTTAAAAACAATATTGATGATTGGACGTGATGATGTGCGACGCCGAGGCGCGTCTCTAAATTACCTTTAACACTGGGAACAATCATTTATAATGTCAGAGACACTCTTCTGCTCTTCGATCTGAAATTGTAAAGCGAAGAGTTAATACTGCCTAATATTTTGTTTTTGTTTTTTTTTTACAATTTACAGATTATTTCTGATCGAACAAAAGTTCGCCCTGAAGCAAAGGCAACAAATGAAAAAACTGATTTCAAAGACAAAAATGTAGAGATGAATAAAAAAATGTACGACAACAGGAAAAAAAAAAAACAACAACATGAAACTGAACCGAAACGAACCAGAGGAGCCAGAGGAGCCAGCCCTCAGCCCTCAGCCCTCAGCCCTGTGGTCATTAATGATGCACAGCCTCGGTGCTTTAAATTGACCCAATGAAGCCATTTAAATCAGCGACTTAAAACCCAGTAAATTTATGGTTCAATTAAAGCTTC
Source organism: Caranx ignobilis (assembly GCA_021432705.1). Taxonomy (NCBI): domain Eukaryota; kingdom Metazoa; phylum Chordata; class Actinopteri; order Carangiformes; family Carangidae; genus Caranx; species Caranx ignobilis. Next base: position 33,726,785 of record MU270012.1, read on the forward strand.
AAATCATCTGCACACTTTTTATTCACCAACAATAATGTTAATTAAACGTGTAATTGAATGAAACTCCGTCAGTCTGTAGATGTGTATGTTTAGTATATCTACATATTATCAGAGCAGCCGGCTGTGTGTTTCCTGCTGCTGGTTCCTGCTCCATCATGAAGCTCCGGACACCGACTAATTCAAAGCCTGATCCCCTCCTGTTCAACTCATCCCGTCACCACCAGCCTTAAATGAAGTTGTCCTAAACATATCTATAGGCCGTTATTATTGTTATTATTATTATTTTTTACAATGAAGCGTTAATCCTACTGTGTCTGTGGCGGCGGTGATGGAGGAGCAGGTCGGTGGAGCATCTTCACACTGACGCTGGAAAGGCACAAAAAACAACAAACAAAACCGACATAAAACTAAACAGATTAAAGCCGCTCAAACAGCAGCTCCCAGCGGCTCTATTTGTCAATGCAAATTGGTGAGGGGCACCAACATCCCCCTCAACCCACACACACACACACACACACACACACACACACACACACACACAGATAGTTGGTGAAACGTTGTCAAACACACCAGCCTACCTCCACAGAGCGCAGCCTCGCTCCGACACACACATCCACGCCACTCACGCTCCTCTGCTCGCCTTTTCTCGCCTCTTTTTGCCGCCGCGGCTTCAAATGAGACTGACTTGTGTTGGCTCAGTAAGTCCATGTAAATACGTGTAAATGAAATCACACTGCGCCCCCCGTTCCCTCCCGTGAGCCCCCTCCCTCCCTCCCTCTCGCTCCTGTGATCATGTGATGGTGAAGAAGTGGCCCATTAATGAAGCTCCTCTCCGGGGGTCTTTTCTGCTCCTGTCACCGTCGTCCAAGCTCAGACAGGACAGACCGGGAGAGGAGGGATATGGAGGAGGCAGCAGCAGCCGCTTAGTGCAGCTCAGCAGCGGGGCAGGAGGAGGAGCGCACAGCGCGCTGCACCTGCAGGGGGACACACATCGGGCAAGCGTGGAGGAGAGGAGAGGAGGAGGAGGAGAGGAGCAACCAGACGCTGCTACTCAACTTTTCACAAACTTGTGGTTCGGAGCTGTGGCTCCAGCTCTGTGCGTAAAGGACGGAACCATGCGTGCCAGACGCCTGACAAGTTTCTGCTGAGGTGCTGTGAAGAGTTGAACTGTTCGGACAAAGTTTGTGGGAAAGTGAGGCGAGTCTTCTTCTCTGCGGACTGACACTGAACTGATTCCGACCCGGCTCGGCTCGGCACGGCCTGGTTCAGCTGAATAATGCCTCGCCCGGGGAGGAACACATACAGCGACCAGAAACCCCCGTATTCCTATATCTCCCTCACGGCCATGGCCATCCAGAGCTCCCCGGAGAAGATGCTCCCTCTCAGTGAGATTTACAAGTTCATTATGGACCGGTTCCCGTACTACCGGGAGAACACGCAACGGTGGCAGAACTCCCTGCGGCACAACCTGTCTTTCAACGACTGCTTCATCAAAATCCCCCGCAGGCCGGACCAGCCCGGGAAGGGCAGCTTCTGGGCCCTGCACCCTAACTGCGGCGACATGTTCGAGAACGGGAGTTTTCTGCGGCGCAGGAAGCGCTTCAAGGTGGGCAGCATGCAGGCCACGGACCCCCTGGCGCCCAGCAAGCCCCAGGACGCCGCCCATTACCTGCAACAGCAGGCCAAGCTCCGGCTCAGCGCGCTGCACGCAGCCGCGCACCTCCCGCAGATGCCAGGCGGATACAATCTGAGCTCCGTGTCTCAGCCGTCCGGCTTCAAACACCCGTTCGCCATCGAGAACATCATTGCCAGAGAGTACAAGATGCCGGGCAGCTTGGCGGCCTTCTCCACCAGCGGGTACCCGCTCCACAACCAACTAACCCCGGCCTGGCCGCACATGTACGGCTCCGGGATGATGGACACCGCGGCGCCCATCTCCATGGCCGCCAGCGACTACTCGGCCTACAGCATGCCGCTCAAATCCATCTGCCACAGCGGACAGACACTGCCCGCCATCCCGGTGCCCATTAAACCCACGCCCGCCTCAGTGCCGGGGCTGCCCGGGCTGCCCACGCACATCCCAGCTTTCCTTGCGAACTCGCCCCAGTCTCTGAGCCCCACCTCCCCGCAGACCGCCACCGGACAGAGCAGCCCGGCCGCGCCCGGTGAGGCGCTGCCCTCTTCGGCCTCGTTGCAGTCCGCGGTGGCAGTGCACTGACGGGAATCTGAACTCTGCTCTCTTTTTATACACATCTATAAAAAACATTTTAAAAAAGGGAAAATGACTAACTCCAGTTCCAAAGCGGTGTTTCACCTCCGGGAGGGAAAAGTGAAGATGTGCGACATTTTCATTTTTTATTTTTTCTCCTGAAAAGAAAAAAAAAGAGTGATCATCTGAGCCTCTAGACATCAAGTAAAGCAAAAGCAGGTTGACCTCTGACCTTTCACAAACAACGAAATGATGACATTTTGCTGTAAACACGTGAGCTCAGTGTGGAGAGCAGCACTCAGCTTCCCTCCACATTCCTCCACAGTCAGCAGCCTGACTGACTGAGAGGTGACTAATTATCCGGATCTTTTGTGTTTTCAGCCTTTTCTTCTCAAACTGAAAGAAAAGTCGCAGATTAATGACTTTTTAAGTTTTTCTCTCTCTCCCTGTGGCCTCTCCTCTTTCTTTTTCAGCCACTGCAACAAAAGTTCAACCCCAGAAGAAGACGACAACTCATTTTACCACTTGCAGGATTTTTCCTCCCCCAAAAAATGAACAGATATATAAAATGGAAACAAAGCAGAAAAATATTCTCATTAAACCTGCATTTGGTAAACCAAAAATCCTCCCATGGTTGTCTCTCCTTTTTTTATCGATGTTATTTTTTAATGATGGATATGAACAATCGCAGAGATGAGATGATTAAATAAGACTTGAAATCATATATTTATGTCGGAGGTTCTGCACAGTGTCAAAAGAAAACCACTGGAGAGATTTGAGTGTGAATGCAAGGATCTACTGTCTCTGATGCACTTTTTCAAAAAAATGAAATCTAGATGTTTTTTATTCTGTAGCCTGTCGGGTTAATTTAAAGGGTTTTTTAAAAAAGGAAAAAAAGGAAAAAAGAAGAAGAAGCTGTGGTTGAACTGAGCCGCTGTCTGTGTTTACTGCTGCATGCTCCAACTGTCTGAAAAAGAACAAAACTTCAGTGTTTGTAAGGTTTTTCTTTCTGTATTTTTTGTTGTTGTTGTTGTTGTTCTGTTCATTTTTTTGTTTTTGTCGTTGGGCTAAAAGCATGAACATGAACAACAGGCTTTTTATTCCCTGCGCTCTGTCTGCTCATTCACATCCATTAAAAAACCTTCTTGGGAAAAATACACAAAATGAAGTGGCCTGTTGTCTGTACACACACACACACACACACACACACACACACACTTGTGCTGCTGTTTCTTGTTTCTTCAGCATCCGACATGAAATAAATCTGCTGCTGTTGTCACGTAAAAATATTGTCAGACACAACTGATTTTTTTTTCTGTTTCCTCATATTCTGTGGTATTTGAGTAAAATCTGCCACAGGCGTCTGATGTGAACATCATTTATTAACACAACAAATTTTGTGCCCCTGTTCATTGTAGTGTATAGCTGCAAGTGACAACAACTTCAATTATGAATTAATTTGTCTCGGCTTCATTTCTCATTTTGTTCAGGAAAAGAGATTCAGCTCTTCATCAAATGTGGTATGAAACAGAGGAAGGGGAAAACGGGTGAGGACAAATATTGAACATTTTTCCTCAATTGATAAATAAACAATTAATTGTTCAGTGTCTGTTGGTTAAGTTTGTGACAGTCAACTAGTCGCAGGACAAACTAGAGAAGATGATCGCTTCTGAGGATTTTAACTTTCTGAGCTGATCTGAGCCTGTGATCTGTGTCACATCAACACACATGTACATTTAAACAGTTCAACAGTGGCCAAAATAAATAAGAATCAATACGTTATATATATTCATTATATAATAATGAATTGGCCTTTGGGGATTAATAAAGTAATTTGTATTTGTTTGTTGTCTATTGTCTATAAATGTTTTGAATCTGTAAATTTAGGGGTTACTCCAGTGACGCTCCGTCTCACCTGCAGACTGTAACGTACCTGTTGACCTGTGATTGGTTGACTGGGTGATGACAGATCTCAGCTTCAGTGAGTTCAGGTTGTGACACGCTGCAGAACACACTAGAGTCTTAATCCACCTCACCTGGACCCTCTGAAACACATCATATTCTCTAATGTTTGTTTTTCTCTCACGGAAACTGGATATATTTCACAGTTGATTCTATTTTCACCAGATAATGATTTTCATTAATCAGCTGATCAGTAATAGCTCTGGGGTATTGATTTAATCGTTGGTGTCTCGTGCAGTGTGATTGCCCCAGGGGCCTCCTGAGGTGAATCCAGCCCTGATCTGAGCTATGGTCAATGTATGGTGGCCAGGATGTGTCCTTATAGTGACTGCGCAGAGTCTGTGTTTTAGCATAATGTTGCATAAAGCATAATATTTTAGTTTCATTCCCTTAGCCTCTGGTGTGTTACTATTTGAAATATCACATCAAGAAAAGAGCTGAAAAGTGAACTGCAAAAAAAAAAAAAAAAAAAAAAAAAAAAGGTTTTTCTCTAAGTGTGAGGTGGTTTCAGACTGACAAAACATTATAATTTAATAATACTTATGCACATATACATATACGCAGTATGCATACAGAAATACAAATACATGGTGGTGAATACATTTGGTCCCATGTATTTCTATAGAGCAGAGAAAATAAGTGAACCTGCATGGTTCAGGTTGAGTGCATCACTCAACTTGACTTTTTTTTTTTTAACAACTACCTGCTAATTCCAGGTCTCTCTAGAGCTCTCTGTCAGTGGTCTTTGACTGTTGGACAACTCTTCTGAGTTTTCTTTTGACTCTGTCAGAAATCTTGCGAGGATCACCTGGTTCTGGCCAGTTTATGGTGAAATGATGTTCTTTTCACTTCCGGCCCCAACGGTTCATTCAGAAGTTTAGAAACACGTCTGTAACCAGTGCTGTCGGTATGTTCTTCAACATAAGGTTGTGAAGGTCTTCAGAGAGCTCTTTGCTTTTACCCATCATGGGATGCGTTTTGTGTGACACCTTGGTGATGAGAAACCTTGTATAGGCATCAGTTAGGATTAAAGCAGCTGATGTTAAGCACTGACAGGGGACAGGATTGTTTTCTAACGACTGACAGATTCCAGCTGGTTTCTTGACTTTCCATTCCTTTCTGCACCTCCTCCTTTTCTTCATGTCTTCAATACTTATTCCCTGTGTCATGAAATGAAATGACACACATAATTTAAATTATGGACACATATGTTTTGATTTTTTTGTATGTGTGGATGGGTAAATGTTGACCTGTTCAATACTTATTTTCCCTGCTATATGTATCCGTCTACTGTTGTGACTGGAAGTGATGTTCATCAAACTCATGATCCAGTGTTTATTTTAGCGACAGCAGATGATCCACTCTCTCTCTCACTCATGTCACTCAGAAATGTATTTAGCACATACATATGAAATACATAGCCTATTTATTTTAAAATATCTGAAGAAGACTGCAGACACAGTTGAAACTGTCAAAGGTAAACAAATAGCTGCAAAAGAAGAGAAAAGTATACAACTTTTATTGGTACAGGGCTCCAGACTGCCCCTAACATTTGAGACAGCACAATTAAATTTTTCATCTACTTGCACATGTGCCAACAGTAAATTTACCTTTTTTTTTTAACACTGGTGAAACATGAACTCAGAGAATCTGGTATCTGTCATTACTGGTGTCAGGCCAATGTGTGTGAGGATTATAAATGAAAAGGAAATGTGAATATTTGCTTTGCAAGTCGATTTAGAGTGTGCGCCCCTAAATTTTCTGCTTGTGCTCCTAAAATTTTTAAGTTAGGGGCCAGTGTGCTCCTAGTAAAAAAAAGTTAGTCTGGAGCCCTGTGGTAGACTTAAATGAACCTCTTTGGACTAAATTTTTTTGTTAAGTAAGGAGAGTACTTGAATATTGGAATTACTGGAAATGCATATCCCTTTCTGGTGTCAGTGCATAGTTTATAGATGCACTTGTCTGAACCGACAGTCGACTCACTGTAGGCAGAACAGAAGTACTGATGTAGCAGTAGCATTACTGCTGCCGTGTTGCTGAAACGTAAGTATAACACCTGAGGTGAAGTCAGTGATCAGCGGCAGGCGTGATTCCCCAGTAACATGTCAATGCTGCATCGGCTCTGAGCTCTCAGCGTGTCACATTGTCACACAGACAGAGTGTGTGAGGCATGAGAGGTTAAAGTGTGTGTGAGTGTGATGGCTGCAGATTGTTCCTCCTGCTTGTCGTCTCTGTGTCTGCTGAATTTAATGGACTGTGCTGCAGTTTCTCTGAGAGTCGACAGCCGGACTGTGTGGAGGAGAGGAGTGTGAGGAGCGTATCCCTCTCCCACAGTGACGGAGGTCCTGTGTGTAAACACTGGCCGCTCTGTGGACAGAGCTGAATTAGCAGCAGGCAGCGTCTGGGCGGCCGTGAGGGATTAGCCAGTTAACACCTCCCTGGTGCCAAACACAATTGTGCGCCATCAATGCGTATAGGTCTTTGAGTGTGTTGCCGAGAGACGGCGACTGTCACCATAAAAATGTCAGTTTGTGAACACACACACACCCCTACCCCCTCCCTCCCTCCTCCTCGTCCTCCTCCTGAGCTTTGTGACCACACAAGTAAAACAAATGACATTTAAAGAGGAAAAGTCTTGCCTGCCGTTATTGACATTCCTGCTCAGAGAAGAAGAAAATAGGCTGACAGGAGTCACAGGCCCTCCACCAAATATTTACTGAGGTGAAGTGATGGAGGAGGAGGAGGTGAAAGATGATGATGATGGTGAGGAGGAGATCTGACTTATCCCCATGATTTCTTCTTATTCTTCTGCGGCAGCCGTCCTGTTTTCAGGTCATCATTCCATCTGTTTCTCATGGGCACAACGTCTCTCTGGCGCTTTGACTGAACTTCTTGAATGAGATGGAAATTGAATTTTAATTAAAACAGACAAAACGGGAGCAGTGAAGTCAATCAAACCACAGATGCCCAACAGAAAAATACTGACAGGTAACAGTGTGATCCTCAGGCTCTGCGTCACTGTCGTTTACATTCACTAGCAGAGCAATGACCCCTGGGCCACTCAGACTGGAGATTTGACCACAGAGGATCCACCTGTTGGAACCTCGTCAGCTCCTGTGGACCATTCTGGGTATTGACAAATGTCAATAAAGATTTTTTTGAAAGCTCCGAGGCAGGTTTGATTAGCAACAATGCTGACAATGCAGAAGAACCTTCTGCCTTAATAATCAGTGTAAGAACTCTCTGTCAACTTTTTACTCTCTTTCATATCGGTCGTGACAGGAGGAGGAGGAAACATCAAAGAGGCAGCAGCTGTTCTGTTTGACACCTCGTGCAAGCGCAGTGAGAAAAAAAAAGGCCCTTATTTAACTGTGAAGATCCTGGCCTTGACTGACCAACATTTCAGAGAAAATCATCCGACCATCCAACAAGAGGCATTGTCAGGGGATGCCCAACCTAAGGCTAAACTGAGCCACGTGGCTCAAAAAGCAGGTGGAAAATGGGCTGAAATCCTACACTGGACACTGCACAGCTTAGTTCCTCTTTATGCTCACATCATTTTTATTAGGTGAGTTGATTGTCATCAGTGCTAATGTGTTTGCTGTTAACTGTAAGGTAACAGAGTGCGTTCTAGGTGCCTGCTGGTTCTCTGTGAAGTGCACTGTATGTGTGCACCATGGATCAGTGATATCAACACACAACACAAACTCACAATTATCGTTCTCATGTGATGATGCAATTCTGAGGTGACCCATAACATTTCCCTCTCCCTGTGACACAGAACCGTCCACTTCCTGTTTGTGCTTCACAGACAATGGGTCGTCGTGGAACTAGTTTGTGTTGCAGCTTAAATTCACTGTCTTCATTAGAAATGTCACAGCCATCCTCCGTCTGCTCCAAACTTAGAACATTCTGCTCGTTGCTGCCGTTCGTCACTTTGACGTCACGTTTTAGTTTCGGTCCAGTGGAACTGGACGGAACCAAGTCAGCTCCCAAATATCACCAACGCAATTAAAGCTGAATATCAGCTGGAAGTCCAACGCCGACGCTGAGCTGTAATTAATCATGAGTCCCTTGTTGCTGTTCATATTCGTTAATTAGAGCCTTGAGGGGGGGCGTGGCGGCGAGTGGTTAATTAACAAACAGCTTCGTTAGTGTACAGGCAGCATGTAGAGAGAGAGATCAGACTGAGGCGGAGAACAACAAGAGGCAGAGAAGAAGAACATGGTGGTGGTGATGATGATGATGGTGATGATGATGGTGATGATGATGACACACCGGTGCACAGAGCGTCCTGCCCCGTGGGTTATTTACACTGATGAATGAATTCATCAGATGATGAAACGGAGTGAAAGAAGAAGAATTTCACTATTGTCAGTAATAAGGTAGAAGAGGCTGAGAGGAGCAGACAGGAAGTGACTTCACAGCAACGTCTCTGAGGCAGACGAAGGAGAAGAAGGAGATGAAGAGAAAGGAGAGTAAAGAACGGAAAGGGAGAGGAAGGAGGAGGAGAAGAGGGAAGATCCCCACACACCTGCACACACTTTACTTTTTACTGATGTCGTTGTCTTGTTCGGGTTCTTGTCTGGGATCGTACCTCCCTCTGTTTTATTGCTGCTGTTGTCACTGTTTTGTGTCTAATTTGAAATAAAACAGGTCTGAGGGTTGGACTGTGTTGGTCTGAGTTCAGGTCTGAGTTCATGTGAGTGGAGGACCACAGTGGACCGTCAGCCCTTACAGGATGTGATGTGAACACTGATGTTTTCAGACTCTGTGGGAACTGGCCTGGATCTGTATCTGTAATAATCTGTCATTCTGTGTTTATCTCATCTGAGTGACCTGCTGAGCTGCTCCTGGTTCCAGTCTCAGGTCCTCAGGTGGTGACTAACCCTCTCGGCCCATATGTGGAAGCTGGTTTTCCTGTTTAAATTCTTCCATACCTCCTCGGGGCTGATGTGGCCTTTCCCCACTCTTCTCACTCAGTGTTTCTTTTCCTCCCGACACCTCATCCATCTGCTCATCTCTGCCCTCAGAGCGCGGGGCCGCTTCTCAACACCTCGGCCTCAATGCCGGCTTTGAAGTGTCGTGGTTAGGTGTTAGTTTATGGGCGATGGTGGAGATAAGAGATTCCTGAACGGGCCATAAATTAACATCGTCACACTCAGAGAAAAAAATCAAGCTGGAGGCAAAAACACGCAGAGGTCATTAAAGCTGACAGTCTGTTATCACCTACACATTCTCCAAATACAAGAGGAGGCTGCTACATGAGACCTGCAGACATCAGGCTGAAAAAGCACAGTTTAAGATTCACAGTTTATTTCCTTCTGAAAACTCAAGTTTCCTCACCAAGGCTCAGCAGAACTCAGTTTCACTCATAATCACTCAAAATCACTCATAATCAAAACTCAGTGAGTTTTGATTATGACTGATGTCTTCATTCGTTTAGTTTGGGATTTGGGCTGGTGACAGATGACAGAACGAGGTTCTATTGAAAAGGAATTGCGGCCTTTTAATGGAACAAATGAATGTGAACTAGTTCCTTTCCAACCATATCAACTGAACTTTGAACTAGTTCATTTTAAAGAGTGAACTGACACAACAAATGGAGAAGGACTGATCAGACCTCACTGTTTTTATTGTCTGATCACTGACTGATCAATCAATGACAGACTGTGTGACGTTTTCCTCTGAGTTCATTAGTTCACTCTCAGTTTACAGCCAAGTTGAAGCCACCTGACGGCTGCAGGGAGCAACAGCCTTCCCTCTCCTCCTCCTCCTCCTCCTCCTCCTCCTCCCCATCATCATCATTATGCACAGGTGCGTTATGGGAGGGCGGAGCCGCCTGCCACAAACCATTTAGAGGGCAGGGAGGAGGAGGGGGAGGGAGGGTAGTTAGTGGGTGTGTGAAAAGAAAACGACACTAATTCACTGGCAATAAAAAATCCCCCCAACACTCCCCCTTCCAGTTCCCAGGCAGCAGGACCCCTCCCCTCCCACCAGCACTACCTCACCCCCTCCCCCCACAACTAATTGTCAGACATGTGGGGGAGGAGCCACCAGCCAGCACCCACCACAGCTGACGAGCATCATAACAAACAAACTGATAAACAGAAGACGAAACAAACAGGAAGTGTGAGAGACTCAGCAGAGAAACGTCTTAATTTATAGATGAAGTTCCAACTCAGCTCTTTATTACAAACTCAGATTTATTTCTTTATTTGGATCTATATGTGCGTCCACACAGAAAACCTACAGAAGAGTTACTAAAATCACACTGGATTAAAAAGACAGAAAAAAGCTAAACCAAATAAACACAGAATTAAAACGACTAGACATACAAACTAGGCTCTGACTCTGAGTCTTCCTCAGTTATATCAGTATCAGTGTATGCATTGGCTGATGAGAACTGATGTTTGTGAAAAGCAACTGTAATTATTCAGTAGAGGCTTTTGTCCTTTTTCTAATCATTTTTATTTATTTTCTTGACATTTATTTACTGCAGCGGTGCACTCAATTTAAATAATAAAAGTTATTTCATGTTAAACAGTAAAACATATATCCTCCAATACATATTTCTCACAAGTGTTTGGACCATATTTGAGGGATCATTGTAATAAAATGTGTGTTTATGTAAACATGAAGAATTTTGGCTGATGAATAGGTTATCAGACGTTTTTACTGCCTAATGTCAATTATGGGCATCAGCCCCAAAACTCCCGATCAGTCAGGTCCTAGTATGAATGCCCTGAGGAAACAATAACAAAGACGTGATTTAGCATTCAGTAGCAGAATGAATACCTTGTGCTCAGTATGCAGGATTGATCTGGGTCAGAGGTCAAGTGTGGACCTGCTCAGATCCATTGAATCCAGGTTCGTCTGCACCACGTGGCTGCGAGGGGGGCGGGTGCCTTATTATTTGGGTCACACATGAAATCAAACAGATTCACCTCTAGCTGAGACAGATGATTTATTCAAGCACTGGCAGCCGCTCTGCTCGGCGACAGATTGTGTTCTTGGTGATCTGCCTGACGGCGCCGAAGGGAAACCAACAGACAAGGCTCAGCAGAGACAGAGCTGAACCCACCGAGCTCCGAGGCTCAACAACGACAACTCGGAACACTGCAGCGTCTCGGTCACACGCCTCTGTTTCTGTGCAAGTTCAAAACACACCAATGAGGACACCTGTCAGTCAGGGGTTTGATCTCTTCTCCCCACTGGTGGAGTAAGGCTAGCAGTTTCCATCTGCTTCCAGTGTTTGTGCTAAGCTAACTAACAGTAAAAAGGATTTTCATAAATGTTGGACTGCAACTGCGAGATATTTAATGAGTTTCAGTCTAAGAAGCAAACCTGTGAAAAACGCACTGCTGTTAAAACCCATCTCATCCAGACTAACACACCTAAAGTCACATGACAATCCAGTGCACAGAGCAGGTACAAGCCGGTGTAAAGCATTGTAGCATTAAAACTGTAAAAACTGAACCAAGCAAATACGACAATAAGTTCAGTGACTCTGTAGTTTATCAGCTTGTATCAGCACTCATGACTGAAGCTGAGGAGCCAATCTGGAGCCACTATGGGCACTGATGTCATGGTTTACAAAAACCTTATTTCCTACCCATGCTACAACACAATCCCAAGAGTTTTCAAAACAAATCACAGCACCAAAGATTTCAAAATAAAGTACATCCCCAGAGTTATCAAAAGTTTTTGAGAGTCTGTCTTAGAAGCTGAAAACCTTAAGAGTGGTCACTGTCACTATGATTTCGTTGATTTGTTCCAGACCACAGTAAAAATGATCTTCTGCTGACCCAGTTAAGCCCTGTTGAGTCCTACAGTTTGTGTCTGCACTGACTTTCAGTCCACAAAACAGAAAGAGTAAACATGAATAGGCACTAACAGGCAATGTTTTGATTGGTGATTATCAGCAGTGTCAGTGTTATTAGGCAGCAACTACATGACATACTGGGAAAAGTATGCCTTGTAATTCACCTGTAATTGGTGAAAACTCATAATGAGTCTTAACTGAGTCTGTCTGAGAGGTTCAAGTAAACTATGTCTGTTTGACTTTCACCCTCTCGGTGATGGATTACATCTCTGTAGCTGCCGGCAGTGAGCTGAAAGTCAATCACCTCAAACAACAGACTGGAATTAAATCTTGGGGAGAAACACTTTCAAAGATCACTCTGAGACTCATAGGTCATTGTCAGCAGAGATCAGCTGCATGCCGACTTTGAAGTGTTTGTCAGTGAGAGCAGGTCAACTAGACAGAGTTCCCTCACAGGTGAGCCATCAATCAATCTGCTCCTCCCTCCTGCAGCTCCGCCCACTATTGCTACTTCATGTTCAAGCTCTGTGATCAGCAGGTTATTGATCAGGTTTGATTATGTAGTTAGTATATTTCATATATATCTCAGGAGTTACACAGTGCCTCTACAAAAGGGAAGAATCATCACAGATCAGTCTCGAGAAACAATATCAATAAGTCAATCAACATTTATTTGTAATGCACCTTACAACATTCAAAATGGTGACCAAAGTGCTTTACATAAGTAAAAGAAAAGTTAAAACAAAATTTAAAATAAATAAACAATAGAATTAAAAATAAAATACATTAAAAGTATAGACACAGAAACAGGTAAAAAGAATAAAATCAAAATGAATATTGAACAAGATGACTATATAAATAATGTATAATGATTATGTGATATCACTCAGTCAGCCTGAATCCCATAAAAAAGAACTGACTTGTACATTTTTACAAGACGATGTGTCAACAAAACAGCAGGTTATAATTCTTCTTCGTGTGTCTCTCTTCTACGTGTTCACCACATTGCTACTGATTGGATGTGTGGCTCTGTGACCCCTCCCACACCTGCAGTCATGGTCTGGTGTGTTTGAGGTGAGGGGGTGCTGATGGTGGGTTGCACCATCAAAGCTGTGGCGTCTTTCCTTTCTATCTTTCTTTCTTTAATTTGTTTTTGTTCTCCTTTTACGAGCCGCCGTCCTGCACCTGGAGCCTTTTCATCAGGCCGAGAGGACGATCCAGGGCCGCACACATTCACATTCACCCAGACAAGGAGAAGATTAGGCTCCATTCAGCCTCCTTTCTATCCACTGAGCCTGAAAGACAGGACAAGGGGAGGGAGAGGAGAAGGAGTGAAAGGACTCTTCTGGTGGTTTCTGCTCCTGAAGGCTGAAAAGGCAGAGCAAGCAGAGAAAAGAAAGAGGGCGGAGAGAGACTCAGCTCTTTGTGTTTCTCTTAACCGCTAATTCACAACTGATTCCTCTTAATGCACTCATGAGGCTCTTTTAATTGTCTGAGTTTGCATTCAAATAGTCTTTGTAGCTTTTTAATTACACCATCTTTTCTATCACATAATTGAAACAAGAGCTGTTTAAACACTTGATCATCTCTAACCAGCTCTGATGCTGATGAATGACAGTGATGAGTTCACTGATCAGGGGACATTCATCCTAACTGAGCTGAAAGTCACCCGTTTCCTCCTGAAACACAGTAAACAGTAGTTTTTGGAAACAGGTCCCAGAGTGGGATAATCTGAAAATGACACACCGTTTTCATGTAAACACCCAAAACCTGTCTTTTGTGAAACTATGATGTCATACCCCCCACCGTTACCTGAGCCCCTTAAATCATCATCGACCTTCACATTTGCACTGACACGACTCCCAGTCAATATTTAATCGACTTGTAATGTTTAGAGTTTGAATACAGCAGGAACTTTCCATCTTCTCTGTTTTTGGTGTGTATGTGTGGTGGTGTTACAGTGCCACACACACTCCACACAGGCCTGGAATATGTACTACAGGGTTTGGAGTCGTTTTCGGTGTATCCATGTGTACATGGAACACGATGCCCTGTTAATGGAGATTTTTTTCAAAACGTATAAGAAAAAGATGGTTTTGGCTGAAGCTCTGTTTTCGTGTGGACAAGCCCTCAGGCTCAGTGCAGTATATTTACCAATTGTGTACACGTAAAAGTTCAACAAACACAGGGCAGGAGCTTCCAGTTATCAATAGCAAATTTCTATCAGTATGTCTTAACAATGTATAATGGGCAAGTATTATCATATCTGTGCTATAATTAAAGGCCTACTGAACCTGCCGCAGTTTGGTGGAATACTGTCACCACAACAGCTGTTATACCTCTCTGCAGGTTTTCAGTGTGTGATTTCATTTCCCTGTTTCCATGAAACGACCCTGTATGTCATGAATTTCCCTACGTGACGTTGTAGAATCTGTCAAGGTGCTTGGTAATACAGAGGATGTGTGTGTTGATATTTGGAGTTATATCTTCTGTATAATGTTTACTGACATACAATCACCTGAAATCAAATAGATACACAGAAGTTCTTTGAATCCACCAAAAAGACATTTCAGATATATTGTCCTTAACTCTATTGTTTGTTTCAAGCTGAATGAAATTTTTCCTATGGTTTTGTTTATTATGAAGTTGTGACCTCAGTCTCACTCAAAGTAGAGTATTCTCTTGAGTGTGAAAAGTTTAATATTATGATGGTTGTTGTTTTTCATTTTGATGCCTGGAGGTGATTTGTGATGAATGAAGGCTCTGGTCGATGCCCATTGCATTTGGCACCCTTCATTTCTCCAGGTTTAAGAGTAAACCTCTTAACACAGTAGGGTTTCTGCTGGGGAAACCTGCTTTCTGTGCCCATGTAAACCTCTAATCAGGACTCTAAAGGGGTTTTTATGAGGGCGCATTTGCATGACAAAGTCTCAGCTCAGGGAAAGTATCACTGTGGCAGCAGAGTAGCAGAATGAAAGGCCAGATAATAACACAGGGCTGTGGGTCATTGTACACAAAATAATTTATTCCAAAGTCCAAGTGAAACGGAACAAACTGTGTTAATCTGTTAAAAAAAAGTTAAACTAAAAAATAAACAGACTCCACTCGGCGTCTCTAGAGTCAGGTTTGAGCTCTGCCCGCACTGCTGTCAGCTAATCCATTGGTCAGATAGTACAACGTGTCATACAGTGAGTTGTTGCTAAGTTAAACATATCTTAGACCTACCTCTGCATCTTAGTCTGGAAAAAACAGAGAAGTGTTAAAATAATAACAGAATTGATGTGATGCATTAGCTAAACTGAAGAGGTTATTGATAAAAGAAGAAAGAAAATGCATACAGCTTGCTGTCAGATAGCATGTCAGTCAGACACCTGTAAGGGTTTAGCTCAGGTTAGCTAATGTTTCATTAAAGCGGATAAATTAAATTCAGGCGTTGAGCGAGTAAAATAGATAAGTTTAAGGTAATGTTTCAGTTAGGTAGCTAAAGCAGTTGAGCTGAAGTTAGCCAACATTTTAAGCAGCTAAAACAGTTAAGATGAGGTTAGCTAACATTTTACACAGCTGAAACGGTTTAATTCAGGTCACATAACCTTTCACCTTTAACAGATTACCTCTGGCCTTCACGTTTTTTATGGATAAGTTTAGCAGCTAAATTCAGAGGCTTAATTGGACTTGTAGTAAAACAGTTCTCCACTCATAGGCTAGGTGAAAGACATATCTGAGTTAAAACAACAGATCTTCAGCCTCATTGTCCTCTTCTGTAACAGTAACCTTTTTCATCATTTTAAAATGTGTTGTCGTTCAGTAAGTCAGTAAGAAATGTTAATGGTTGGGAAATGATCTCACTGGCCTCTGCTCCCGCCTGGTCGGCAGTTGAGTTTAGTTTTCTCCTCACTCTTCACACTTTAAATCGGTAAAACTAACAGTGCTCCTCCAGCCGTATTTGCCCACACTCATTCAGCTCCACACAAAGCACAGTTCAATCACATTTTTCCACAAGTGGAACTCACGTTTTGTTTAGACAAAATAAACTACCGGAGCCGTCCTTTCTCTCTTTCAGCCTCCTCACAGCTTTTATTTCACGGCTGCCCCGACTCTCAATGAGAGTGTCAGCGCTGAAGAATGCCTCGCCCTCCTCCTCCTCCTGCTCCGCTCACCAGGATTCAGCGGCCGTCCAGCCGGCTGACAGCTTCCCCACCACATCGCCTGGCGACTGAAGGGACCACACACACTCCATGTTCTCCATGCCTGGGTAATTCTTCTTTTTGGCTTTTTTGGGGGGCTGACACTGTTTGCAGCCACAGGTCTTTTCTCTCTGGCAGCTTTTTACCCTCAAGGGCTTCCAAACAAATTTCAAGCATGAGTGTAAAAGCTGTCGAGTGTTATTAGACAATGAAAATGTCCCCTTTTTGTCTTTGAGGTCAAAACACTCATATGTGTGTCTGTGAAGGCCACAGCTCAGTTAAATGTTCACACTGCTCATGACCACACTTTATGACATCTAATGTCTCGTGTTCACACAGTAACTTTTCCTATTCAAAATGGCCTCAAAGTGGTATTGCAGTAAACTGCAGTAAAAGCCTATAATGAATATTGACACACTTTCTTGCAGTTCACCTGCAAAGTCTGAAGGCAAAAAAGTCATCACGTCAGTTCTTATTAGCCAACACATACATGTATTCTGTTGTGTCGGAGAAATACTCAGATCTGCTGGGTAATTATTCAGGACCTGGTTAAGTACAGCTGTTTCCACATTCAGTTGCTAACATAGTTAAAACATATTTTTCATGCCTGTGTCACTCAAATTCAGATTTGACAGAGAAACTATACCGATCAGACATAACATTATGACCACCTGCCTAATATTGTGTTGGTCCCCCTTTTGCTGCTGATCTGCGATGCATCACATCAAAACCAGTATGAACTTCTTCAGCAATTTGAGCAACAGCTCATCTGTTGGCTCGGACGTCATGAGCCAGCCTTCACTCCCACTGTGTATCACTGAGCCTTTTCTGCCTATGTACCTGATGCCAGTTCCTTCCTTGGACCACTTTTGATAGATACTGCAGACCGAGGACACCCCACAAGAGCTGCAGCTTTCATGATGTAGATGAGGTCATTTTAAGGTGTCATCAACAGACAGTGAAGATGTCCAATCTCTAGATCCAGTCTCAGCCACTCTCCATAGAGACCAGCAGCATTGTTCTTTCTGAGCCATCACAATCTTATCTAAGGTTTCAAGCTCACTGATTTCTTGTTTTTCAGATAGATGTGCAATAAAAAGAATTCTACTGGAAACCCGAGGGGTCATGGAGGAAAGGAAGAAACATGGCCTCCCTTCATGACAACTGTAGCTTCTGCTGGTCTTTTCAGGTAAGATCTGAAACAGCAGCAGTCTGATGCAGCATCCCGTTAAACTGCAGGGAAGTCATGTATTTGACACAAACAAAGCTGTTCGCTCTGAGTGTGAGGAGTTTTTACTGTATGTTCAACGAAACTAAAGGAAATCATCTCACATGTTGTTTCAACTGATGAAGGAGAATTAATTACGTTACCTGAAGAATTTCAAATTAAAACACTCACATCAACGTTTAACTTTTTTTTTCTTGTATGTAGCACAGTTGTGCTGCTGTGTTCATGCAGCTAAATTCACTATGTAGTTCTCATTGGCTTCTGTCTGTGATCTGTTGTAATGAGAATATGATGATGAGAAAATGCAGGTGACTTTCCAGCCCTGGTTTTACTGAGTGACAGTTTGGTGATGGAGTGATTGACAGCACTGAGAGCTTATAAAAATAAATTTTATTCTTCTTCGCCTCAAACATGACGGACTGTGGGGGAAATGACTCCCTGTCGAGCTTGACTCGGCAGCGGACTGACAGACGAGGTGAAAATAAATCGGCTCAGCCGCCGGCTCACAATCATTCTTAAAAGTTAAACAGCCATAAAAGGCTGCAGGAACTCTGACCTTCACAATCTAACCGAGCAGGAAAAGCCAATGATGTGTACAAGGCTCCACTCGGCCTCGGCAGATTATGATAAAATATGTCTCAGCGTCACAAAAAGATAACTGTACGTCTCCCTGTGACAGATACGGGCCCGCTATTTTAATAACAGCCCAATTTCTGCAGCACTAAAATGTTTTACTGTCGGCTATAAAGCATGCAGCGTGTGACACGGGGAAGCACCCGTCGCTGCAAACACTTCAAAGTAAGATGGACCATGTGGTGCTGCAGAGAATTTAAACCAGACCATCCAGAGGTAAGTGCCATGACATGAAAACATGTAAACTGGAGCAGATCTGTCGCTCTTCATGTCGGCTCAGCAGCAACTGCTTTCTTCTGATTAAAGAAAATGCCAAGATCTTACAGTGATTTTGTTTCCTGTCATCTGTATTTGTCACTCAGCTAAAAAAAATCTATTCTGCTTCTTCAAAGACCAGAACAATGAAGCTCAGAATATCTGTCTGGCCATCCTCTCTATCAGGTTTTATTTCTCTGTTTTTGATTTGCTGCCTCGAGACAGTCATGTAGTTGTTTGGGCACATTGGTAATGTTATTGTCATTACCTCATTGTGTTTTTTTACTTTCTCTGGATTTATCCTCACAAAGAACCAGTAAACACCAATAGGCAGAGTGAGATGACATGGAGCTCAGCCAACACATGAATTCTGAATTTCATACAAACACAGTGGTTCGTTCCTGTTTGGCTTCATGGAGAATATTGATTGAATCAGCTTTACTTTTAGGATCTGGAAGAAAATGTTTGCTTGTTTGTTTCCTCTCATCTTGATTCCTGTAACTCATCGTTCACCACGTTACCTGACTCGTTCTTCTGTCTCTCGGCTCCAGCTGGTTCCAAATGCAGTTAATCTACTCTGGTCACTGACACAGCACTGTATTGACTTGCTGGGCCTGACTTATCTGAGTTGCCCTGTCCGCTGGTCACAGAGTGACATCACTGACATATACAGTACTGACTCTGGGTCAACTCAAAACTAAAGGATGGTAGGACAACATGCCCACCACTTATTTATATAATTCCACTTCCTAATGTTCCTCCTGCAGCCCCAGCCCCACCCCCACCCCTTGCTTGTTGTCAGAGTGTGAATATTTGGATGGTTCTGTCAGTCTCATGGGACCCCCCCCCCCCCAAACCTTTTTTTTAAACGTGGACACTGCTGCTGTCTTCTTACGAGGAGCTTCACTGTCTCTGTTTTATTCACCTTACACAGTTGGTTCCCCTGTGCTCATTAAATATTTAATGGTGGGTTTAAGCATTTGCTAGGATTAGTCCTACGGTCTCCAGGGAACTGGCTGCATTGAGTTTCACCATGGCTGCTAGTTTACAGTCTGTCTGTTTAATAAGCCATTTACATCTTTCAGTTTTGTTGTATTTTGTTGATGCTCTCACAGTGAATCAGAGGAAATGGTAGCATGTAAACTGACGTTAGATTCATATAAGGAGGAGCAAGTGATGCTGGAAATCTATTACTTTTCTGATGAGGTAATAAAACAGTACATTCTAGTGTAGAAACATACAATATAATGTACATACCAAGTGAATTTGTCTAAGCAAAGTACAGTTGTTATGGGGATCATATTGGAGAAGTTACCTGAGGTCCTTGCCCGGGTCATGAGGTTTTTGTTAAAGTTTCAAATGTTCTCGATGGTCCTGGAGGAGGTGTGAAGTGTGTGTCCAGGTGTGAGGGGCGGTTCTGTGGATGTTTGAAAGAGAACAAATAGTCTTCAGAGATTTTGTTGATGTTTAAATGTGTTTTAGATGTTTTTATCAGGGTTCTAGGTGGCGTTATATTTTCAAGTGTCTATGAAACTTTGTCTTTTCAGGTGTTCTGTGGTTGTTCTAGGTATTTCTGAACAAGTCTTTAACAATGGTTTATTGGTGTTTTACAAGCAGTAAGACATCTCCAAGGAGGTTCTTTATATCTGTGTGGGTTGAGTTTTAAAGAGGTATGTGTCTTTGTTTGAGGAGAGCTCATGTGTGTTTGCCAAGGCTCTACTCGTGTTCAAAGATATGTTAAGCTGTTCCAGCTTTTACAGATGATAGAGTAGTGGTTTGATTGATATAATAGGCGATAGTAAGAGACATTCAAGAAGATTTGCAGATTATAGGTGTATTTGAGGAGCTCTTGTGAATGTTGGAAGAGGACAAAAATGTAAAGTTCCAGTTTTGATAAGTTTCTAGATGTGTTTGAGAAGGTTCTGGTGTCTGCTCTGTTTATGGAGAGGTTGGGGAGGGAGTTGAAGTATATGGATCTGGTTATGTTATATGGATGTTTGGAGAACTTCTTTATGTCAGCAATAAATTCTTGGGACTCTGAGGTTTTAGTTGTGTTTGAGAGTGGCTGAGAAGGTTCTGAATGTTTTTGAGGAGGCTGTAGGGCTGCATCTGGTCAGGATTTGAGGAGGTTCTGTGTGTGTTTGATTGTGGATGTATAGTGAGAGGGAAAAGCAGAAAGAGTTGTTGGAGTAAATGTAGATGAAATCACAGATACTGCTCCCAGCAGTGAGATCTTGGCCTTCTGGAGGAGGAGGAGGAGGAGGAGGAGGAGGAGGTGGCATCCCCTGATGTTCTGAAGCCTGTCCATGTCCTCTGGGTTGGCAGATTTGGTGTTTGCATGTGTGGACTTGAACCCAGTTTAACAGAGTGGTTCACATGTGACTGGCAGTCCTGCTGTCTTTGTAGTGGCAGAACTCTAAAAACTGACACCCTGAGGCTCTCAGGGGCCGGGGGACGTTAGTATTGGGGGACTGCGGGGCCACGCCTTCCAGCCGCCATATGCTCGGGATACCAAGTCAAACATGGGACTCTGTTCTTGGCTCATTAAAGAGTTCGACATTTGGCAAAAGATGGTGGTGTGTTTTCCTGACCTATTTTCCAGTGTGGAGTGCATTCACTGAACGTTTCACTTCCACACTGTGTGAATAAACTGAACCACCGATGCTGATGGAGCAATATTCACCTCAGCCAAATCTGAGACCAAAAACTGAGACTGACATCAACCATAGTCTCAAACATCCTCCATGGTGGGTGCATTGGTGGACAGTGGTATCTCCATGCAGTTTGTGCGTTATCATTTTACAGCTAAAAAGCTCATGCTAAACTAGTCTGAAGCTAATATGTAGTGTATTAAACATATATATATATATTTAAATCACTCTTGGACAAATAGCTTTGTTTTTCAGTCTTCACATTTACTTCTGTCAACTTGGTGATGTTCAGATCAATAGATCAATGGGCCTTCAGTAGAAGACTGATTTGATGCTCTTTGCCCTTCACTCAAATTTTTGTTCCCCTCTTGTTCATTGTATTTTTATCATAGTCATTGTGCTGTGGTTACAGTCGGTCAGCTGCTCCCAATAAAAACATAAGTCCTCTATTCCTATAGCGTAGAGCTGCCTGCCTGAATTTGCCATAAAGCACCAGGATTTCATCAGAGCCCTCCAACCTGATGACAGCCGCCTCTTGAAAATTTCAAACTGAGCTGATACTTGTCAGAGCTGACAAACCTTTCGAAGCACAGCGATACCAGCAGTTGCAGTTCCTACGCTGACCACTAGAGTGTGTCTCCAACATTGAGTCTGTCCCCATAGACTCCCATGTTAAACTGTCCAACTTAACAGCATAAATAGACACGTTTACAGAATGGTACAAATGCAATTTGGTCTCTAAAGCTGTTTTCCTCCTTCATGACACACTCTACATTACAAGGTATAGAGAGCTGAGGCCATGGCCTCTTTGACAAGTGGATCCTCCTGGGAGTGAGGAGTTAAGGGGCAGAATCAGAGACTGCCAGGATAGTGATGGTGGAGCAGCTCAATCTGAGCTCAAGAAGTTTCCATGGAATTGAACTGTTATTATTTTTGATTGGGGTGCAGAGTGGAAGTAGAAGCTTAATATGTGGCCGCATGAGGTGAATCACAGGGAGTGTTCTGGGGCAAATTCATGTAAGCCCCGGTTCTTCAGAAATTCCCTCAACTCCTGATCTTTGTTTGTCAGCTGTGACTGGTCCTAATTTTTTCCTCTGTGTTGAGTTTGATTAGAGTCTCCAGTTAAGAAGCTTCACAAAATTTCTTCAGATTTTGAGGGGTAAGTGTGGTGGCGCACACAATAGTATGTGAGTCTGTGCTCAGACACAGTTTTTACTTCCTCTTGACATCTTATAGATCTTTTGGATATAAATCTTGACAAGAGTCTCCTAAATGTATATATGACATGCTCTCAGTTGATACATCCTGACTCTTCCAATAATTTGTTTTAAGATCAATAAAAAAAACTTAAATGTAAAAAAAAAATCAAAACAAACAACACTGTATTAAAGGGAGTCTATCTGTCTATCTGAGGTATTATTATTAATAATAATAATAATAACAACACCTCCTCTTCTTATTGTCCTGGCGGAGCAGCGTCTCCTTTTATTACCCTGCAGGGTCATTTACAACCCACCCCGTCTATTCATTGGTTGTGGAGATAATCCTGTGATAAATCCTGCGCCGTGCCCTTCACAGTTGTCATAGCAAGACCATAAACAGCATTTATAACAATCTGAGGGAGGCGGGGGAGGGTGGTGTGTGGTGGGCTGGTGGGGGCGCTCTGCTTAGCATGCAGAACAGATTAAGATGGGACGGGTCTGCAGACAGACGGACTCATGGGAAATGTTCCATCGCCCGCCCGTTTATTCTCAATGGGAAACAAGCTGCAGTGACGGCTCACTCAGTGGAAAGGACCCAGGAATTGTCTTGCAAAATAAAAATGAAAAAAGGTGTCCAAAAATTGAAATACAGTATGGTATGGTATGAACCTGTACTGAACCTGTTCTGTTAATTTGCTATATTTCTGTGCATTATGCCTAAACAGGACATCATTAATTTGAGCATGTTTTAAATTTGTTAATTTGCTAACCCTCTGGTGATGCAATTTGAGAAAAGTTCATACTGATTAATTTTTGTTTTGCTTTTTCACCTATTTAACCTGTAATGATAGTTTTATGTACTGTATTTCATTTTTATGTTTATTTTACTCTTATCTTTTGTTTTTACACTCTTGGAACAATAATCCCTCAGTGAGTTGTAGTTGCAGTCTATCATGATGTTCAAACTCATCACTATGACACCAAAAGAAACTTAAAAACTTCAAATATCTGTTATCATATGTGACAAATCAAATCAAATGTTTGCCATTTGGAAGAATGACCAAATTAATTAGGGTTTGAGATGATTATTAAAATAGCTGCTCGTACACAGTTGGGGGTTGGGGCTCCTAAGAGCCATGGAGACCCCCACCACCATGATATTGCTTTGTGACAGCATTTAGCTGGCGGCGTTCAGGCTAAAGACAGCCGGAGGCCTCTTCACAGGTACACAATTAATCTTAATTAAAGCTGAGTGTGACAAACAACATACATACAGCCCCCACCCCACCCTACCCCACCCTCTCCCCTAGCCCCCGACATTTGCCTTCAGTCTTGATGAAAGCAGCAGCGACTCTGATGAATTAAAATTAAAAACAATACTCAAATGAAGAGAGAGCCCAGAGTCAGAACATCAGAGACAAGCATCGCAGAAACAGAAAATCACATTTAACATCGGCAGCAAGAATCAATTAAAACCATCAGACAGTAATTAGGTCAGTTTCATTCCACATGGGAGTAATTCTCCTAAGTGTGGTAAAGGATAAAGAACAAACACTGATGTGTGCAATGGAAACATTTTTTAGTGAGAGTGGTAAGGGAGGCGTCCCCGAATTCTTCAAAACTGACCCAAAAATGCAAAGTAAATAATTCTAAGCTGCAGATTGTGTTTTCAGAGCATCTTATTTAGTTTCCACCTGCCGAGAGCTGCTCTGTGATTAGATGTTTCCTGAGAGTTGTAGTTGACATCGACATTGTTGATTCACAGCTGTAGGCCCGTTGTTGCTTTGACTCTTTCCCAGAGAGGGAGATATTTTCCTACATGTTTTGTTTTAGTTTGATTGAACCTGAGAGGTTCATGTTTAACCATGAAGGAGCTGCCGCTGTCACTCACTAAGTCTGTCCTTGGGGAAACAAACAGGACTTTTATTCCCTGGAATATCTCTTCACACTTCACAGCCCCAAACACACAAACATAAACACATGTAGATAAACATTTTTTCGGTTCTTGTTAAATTTAACTGGGAGTAGTTTCACCAAAAATTGTGATCTGACTATGAGCAACGCACATAACATAAACAAACCTCTAAAACATGAGACTTTCATTTTCTGTCTTTCCTTCAGTCTTTTTTTTCACTTATTCTTGGAAATACCCTGACTTCTGTCTGTTCAGTACATTTACATGATACATGTATGTACAAATACATGAGCCACCAGGGCCACCATAGAAAAGGCCTCAGACAGAGAAAGAGATGAGACCAGAGCTCAGGCAGACTGACATGAAGACTTCAGGCTCAGACCCAGGTCGGCTCCAGGTCAGTCAGTTGAGCGTCAGCTCATCCATAAAGTTTTTAAGGTCTTGACTGGCTCCGATCAAATCATATGTGCAGGTTTTTTTCTGACATTTGGGGGCACACAGGTCTGATTCACTGAGAGTTGAACTATATAAGCTGCAACTCAGAATTGCCATAAACTGGGGGGCATGGTTGTCTGGTGATCCAGTGTGACATGTGGTTTACAGAACTTTTAATCTGCAGTAATGATCTTGAACCAGTGTATTTCTGAGTACTGAAGTGATCCTCCACCTTGGCACAGCAGCAATAAACTCAAACTAAATCTGGACTTGAGTGTTTGCTGTGATCTGTATCGTGGGAACTGCAGCCTTGCTGACTGTCTGCTGACTGCTCTGTAAAGAAAACAAAGGACAAAAACGCAATTAAGTCCAGTAATAAAAGCCCAAGTACCATAACATGGTACATTAAATATCAGTGGAGCTCCATAAATTAACAGCAAGCAGCCTCTCAAGCAGTTTGTCTCATTGAGGTTGTTTACTGGAGGAACAAACTTGGACTGATACAGAACCTGCAGCGCAGACACTGATGTGTACGGAGGACAATTACTGCCAAAGATAAACACAGCAGGAAATAGGAAAGGTAGAAATGTTGCTTTAGTCAGTCACAGTTATTTGTTAGTATCAGCAGTATCAGTATTTGTTATTTCCATCAGCCATCAGTGATTTTCTCTACGCTCTGCATTTATATCTTAAATTCTGTGACCTGTGATGTTTCAGTGAGTGTGAAATTCAAATAACTTTCCACACATTGAGATCAGGACACCAGATTAGTCCTGTTCTCAGACACTGACTCTCATTTTGTTTGATAACTTGAAGAAACCTGCAGCTGAAAAGTTGATGTTGAGACTTCAGAGTTTATAGTTACGTAATTGGATAGTGCTCAGTGTGTGAGAACATCACAGGACATGTTAATAGATGCTTTATATGTACTTATCCATTTCTGGATTATCTCTTCCTCCTTGTCTCCTTCATATTAAGAGTTTTGTGATGTGATGTTTCCTGTGGCGTTGAGGCTGTGTGATTGTGTTTGTTTTGGGCTCCCGGTGGAGGTGTGGTTAGGAGGTGGTGGAGGGGCTGGTAGGGGTTGTGGGGGGGGCATATTGTTTTGTTTGTGATGATGGTTCCTGACTCCTCCCCTTGGGAGTGATGGAGGCAGCAGACTGTGGAGGGACAAACACTGAGGCTTTAAATCAGATTCATCTTCATTGTTAGAGCAGCTCTTTACTGTTTTACTGGCACGTTCAACAGTCATTGTTCAATTCAGAGTCCTGTTTACTGCAATTTGGCTCGACAACACACTGAGTGATCCAATGGGATCAGGTCATTTCGGAATCTTCCTCTAGAGCTGTGAAGTTTATTCATTTTCCCCATCAATAGATTTATTCCCCAGTGAAGGAGGACATGTTGTTTACTGGACAGAAAAATGTCTCATATGACTGTAACAGACTGTTGTACTGTACTGCGTTATATCGCATCATTTTATTGTTGTAGTTTAGAGAGCTCATTGTTGGCAGGACCACAGCAGCAGAGGGGAAGTCCTGTTCATGTGGATGTGATGTGAATCTGCAGGGACTGTGCCTCAGTGTCTTCTGTGTGTCCACCGTGTCCCTGAGAGATCCTGCAAATCAGGACGATGACTTTGTTCATGACTACAGATGTTGATTTTGTTTTTTTTTTTTTAGTCCTGTTCAAGTTTTTTTGTTGTTGTTTATTTTTTTTGCTGTTTCAGTACATTTCTCAATGCCCTCAGCTCAGGTTCCACTTCACCTCACCTGTACGTGACTGTACTGTGACTAATTTATCTAAACTCATACCCCCACAAACAAAAGGGGAAATGACATCACAGAAATAAAGATGCACACATCATATCCTGATATACACGAAATGTAACACGTGTTGGTGTGTTTGAAAGAAACTCACAGAGCTGTTGTTAAACTTTTAATCACATTTATTCACTTTCATCTTCTCAGACTGGCTAATAGCTACAGACAGATTTCACTGTGGTCAGATTTCATCCAATTATCAGATTTTAGACTCAGACCCAACAGTAAATTCACAAATGGCTGCCAAAAAAAAAAAAAAAAGCCTTTTTCTATCTGGACAATGGTTTACACTGACCGAGGGAGTCATCTCCAGAGCTGCTGGTGTATGGAGTCTTTGGAGTCTTAATGGTAGAAGTATCAACATCACTTCATCAGTGCAGGCCAAACCCCCACTTAAAGTCTATGAAACTGTTGGAGGAGCAGATCAATTACCCCAGAGCTGAACATAGGCCCTGGTTCCTGCGGTGGAACGACATGGATGCAACAATGAGATAAAGTCAGAGGACAAGAGCTTCTTACCTGCATCCTGTGTTTTCTCTCAGAGTTAAGGCAAACAATTAACAGACTAATTAGAGTTACTGTAAAGCTTTAATTATCAAATCAGTCAGGGGTCATTTAGTATATCTTTTCAAATTAATAACCACAAAATGCCTTCAACAAGCCCCATAATTACCAGAAGCTCAGTATACTAGCCCATAAACGATTCCTTTAAAAAGCCCTGATATCCAGTCTTACCTCTGCTTCTGCTTAATAAAGAATTCATCTGGTTTTAATGAACAAATTAAGGACATTTAATGTATAAGATCACATGTTGTGGTTCATTCAGGGGCCATGTGGGAGATGAAGCGAGTCCCTCCAGTATAAGAGCACAGATCTGGAGGATGTTAAAGAAGAAGCAGCACATTAGAGAGGAAACACTCAGAGTGAGCCGCGTTTGTCTCCGAGCCTCAAACAGCAGCCAGCATGGCGCCAATTAGCGCGGAGCACGCCAACACGGCCTCCCGCAGCTCCTGATTAAAGTGCATATTGATGGTATAAATTATCCCCTGCTACAATAGATAGCTGGGCATCTATATGTAAATGTTTAATTAACCCGTGGCTGAATCGCCGCACCGGTCCAGACTGGGGTTATTAATCTGATGACGGTGGCCATAACACCTGGACAGTGCTGCCACAATGAGCCACCTGGACATGGTGGCAGATTTATCAGAGATGCCGCCTTATTTCCTAAAGTGCTGTTTGTTCTCAGTGATGAAGGCAGCACCATGTCCCTGTTTAAGGTGGACTCAGGTGGTTCTATCTGAATCTCACTCAGGAACCAAACCAGAGAAAACATGGGCACCTCACACATATGAGTTCTCAGAGGTCCAGTCAACAAGTCTATCAATATTCAGTCTCTGAAAGAGTCTAAATCCTGAATGAGACCTGCACACATTGTGTGTCATACTTTGAATTTGAGAAGTGAAGGATGAAATTCATGGTGGTTTGTTGGAATTTGTGTTGGGAAGGCGTGACCCGGTCTTTTTCATTGGTAGGTTGATTTTCGGTTTTTAGAACGTTGCTTTCACCCCATGCTAGGGTTTTCGACTCTGAGGTCTTGATGGTCATAAAAACTAAAATTTACTGAGTGGTTGTAAGTTGTTGTTTTGGTCGAGGTCAGTTGTTTTGAGTTTGACTGACATGGTCACTGTTCATGCCTGTCAACACCTGGTATGAACGTATGTCTGAGGTGATTGAATCACAAGTGTTCTGCTCTAAATACAGGTGTGAACCCCACAAGAGTTTTGTAAGGATTTGTAAAGGTGGTCTGAACCATGTGTCCACATGCTTTTAGGAGTGTGAACACAAATGTGTCCTGACAGTGAAGCACCACCTCCTCTAGTGACGTCCTCTGAGAGACCGCCCACTTTACTGATGCGTGAAAAGCCTTTGTTGCAGTTACTGCATATCTATCTATCTATCTATCTATCTATCTATCTACCCTTCACCCATCCATCCATCCATCCATCCATCCATCCATCCATTTCACATAGAGACATCCTGCTGTCAGTGAACTCATCTATGTGACTGCAGTTTTAATATTTGTTGTCTCGTTGTCGTTGAAACACAAACAGCCTGTTGACACTTTGCTCACAGAAGAAGCTGCATGAATATTTGATGATGTGTAATAGAAAGACTCTGGGCGCTCATACATTGCTTGTTTACAGCCTGAGGAAAACAAAAAAACAACAGGGAGCATTAAAGCTAACCTCTGAGCTGGCAGTTAGTTCATTACAAGGAGACGCAGTCAGAAACAACAGAGCAAAGAGTGAACAACTGTGGTGTTCAACATGACGCAGTAACACTGGTGAGAGGAGGCAGCAGCCCAGGTGAGCCTCAGGTGAATCTGATCCAAACAGGAAACTGTGACTGCCAAGATGTCAAACACATGGTTTTTGACTTTTACTGTTCTTTCCTTAAACTCAGCTTCATATGGAAATGCAAATTTGGAATGAAAACAAACACCAGACGGTGTCACCACATCATCGCGATGTGGACAGAGCATTTATCAGACCTGTCCTGCAGAGGACAGGCTGTGTGATGTTTCTTTGTTTGTTTTAACATTTTTTTTATAGACATGAACAGATGTGATCAAATTACAAAGGAACATTACATAATAGAGTTTTCAAAGCATCACATTGACGATACTATTGTCATATTGATATATTCATATTAATTCCTTAGTTCCTCAGTTTTGAAGTGAAGCCTTTCACTGTTGTTAATTAACTATTAATTAACTATAAATTAACACCTATACCAGTGAGAGGCAGTGATAGACAAGACACACCACCAGACAGAGCTCGACTATGCTGCCAAGACAAACAATATTATCGTAACCATGACAACAAAGATGCTGTGATGTTAAGGAAATAGTTATCCAGTGCTTGTCAACATATTTTCCTGAACCTAACCGAGCCACGACCATTATATGTAGTAGCCATGGAAACACAAGTGTATACTGCTGTCATTCAAAGGCTGATAGTTTTTCAGGAATTCTGTGGGATGTGAGTGAATGTCAGTATTTCTCACAGGAGTGGGTGGAACAGGATTTAGGATGACTGCAGCTCTGTCCCAAATCTATAGTTCTCATATATATATAAGTTTCCTATATGTTAAACAAGATGTTGCTCCTGTCCTGTCTCACCTGTGCAGGCCAAGCTGCTGGACAATGATCTAGGTGATTGACGATCATCAGAGCTCACACCTTTGGAAATGGCAAGACATACTTGACCCTGCACTGCTTTCAGATAATGCATCACTTCTAAGATTTAAAGATTCTGTGACTTTCAGGTGCTTGTTCATGTTCAACTCAGGGTTTAACTTCAGTCTCAGCTGATTCTGATAAATAGTAGTTTAACATTGTGCAGGAAGTTCCCTGTGGTGACTGTACTTGTCACTGTAAATTCACCATACGTGTGGTAGTAGACTGCAGTTGAATGCATTTTTTACCTGGTCATTATTTTGTCATCTTTCTGGCCTGTGGCTGTTGGTCCTGTAGGCTTCTGTACCAACAGGAACAGACTCTAAAACGAAACTGAGATTGGGGAAAACATCAACAGCATTTTTCTCATAGTGAAATTAAAGAGTGGCTTGATTGTTTGATGTGAAGCTGTAAGAAAGAGTTAATGAAGATTTACATGTAAACGATCTGTGACCTCTTGCTGCAGGTTGGTGACAGACAAAGAGATGCTGCAGAGTCTCATTCCTCTGACAGAGAAACTCATTATTCCTCTAACTGCAGAGACACACACATCACATGTGGAAAAACCCTCTTTCCTGCTCTTCCTCTCTTCCATCAGAGACATCGCTTTCCCCCCTCCCTCTCTGCAGGAAAGTGACAGCCCGTCTAATTGGGATTAATCAACTGGCAGCTCCAGTTGAGTGGCGGCGTCGCGATCTGAGGAGAAATGGCATTGACCCAAAGAGAGAAGGTGTATACGGCCCCGGGGCTGGTGCTGCTACTGATTCATCTTCCTCAGCATAACATTATTATTCCCAACTCCACCACAGAAGAAGAAGGAGCCTCTTTAGGATTCCTGGGTCAAGAACAAAAAACCAGAGAGGGAGAAAAGAAACTGAACTAATCAAAAAAGAAAGAAAAAGAGCAGCACTTGACAGTTTTTTCCCACCGAACACGAAAAAAAAAAAAACAAAAAAGGAATGAAACCTGCTCTCGGAAGCAGCAGCAGCAGCAGCTACATTATTCTTTTTTATTCTTTCTCTCGCAGCTATCACTTTGAATTACAGAGGGAATCTTTTTGCTGAGAGTCAGACGTTGAAGAGGAAAAAATCAAAAATTCATCTGAGAGACTTTCAGAAGCAGAGAGAGAGAGAGAGAGAGAGAGAGAGGAGGAGTGTTTTGTGCTGGAACCAACATTTGCAGAAAGTTCCAACTCCTTAAGCAATTATTAGCGGTGATAGTTTGACATGTTCAAGAGTTGTCAACAACTGGCTTTAAACAAAAGTACAAAGCAGAAATAAACACTGCCCGCGGTGGAATTAACTTGAGGGACGTGCGAGGTCGATAAATTAAACATGTGCTGCTGCTTCTTCTGCTGTGTTGCAGCCGAGCATTTCCACGAGGCTCTGACGCTCGCGCTGCGTCCACGTGGAAAACAGAGACACTGTAAAAACCGTACGACGTTGGTTCGAGTCAGATTGTCCTCTGTCCACTGGCTCCTGGAGGAGGGTGGGGGAGACAGGCCCTGGGGCCTGAGAGGGGGCCCCGCACCCTCCTGAAGAGGATCCTCTGACAGCCTTATCTGTGATCCTTTTGTGGATTTGTCACTGATTTTTGTCTCTTGATGGTCATTTATTCTGTTGGCTCCTGGATCCCTGGACCTGTCCCTGTTCACTTGGGAACAGGGGACAGGTCTGCTGTATGGAAAAATCCATACAACAGTCGTATCATGATATTTCATGTGGCAATATTGCATCAACCATGAATTTTTGATCTGTTTTGTCTGCCCGATACAGTCTGAGTGAAGCGTTAGAACGCCTGGCCCATACTCGGCCGTCACTGGCAATGAGAGCTGTGATGTGTAGGAGGGCTGCCACAGTGAGCACAGAAACAGGTGCCGGTCACCAACACCACCCTCCTACTTGAGGCTCCTGTCACCAGTGACCACCAGGTATGGGTCCAATGCACTTCATTGTATTTCCTTTTCTTTGATGATGAGTGTGTATCCACTGTTTCTCACAGCTTGATGGCGTCGAGTCACTGTCTTGGTGATGGATTTAATACAAGCCCACAGCGCTGCTCGCCGAACTTCACCTGCGACTCTTTAAGTCTATATTTTGTTTTTTAGGAAAATCCTACAGACTTAAAAAACATGTTTTAAGGTCAGATATGGTCAACACATTGAGCAAATAAGAATATCACTAAGTCATGTTTGAACCATTAGATGTGAATGATATGCTGCTGAGGAGACTGTTAGTGGAGTGGAACTTCATCTTTTCTTAATTCACACACAGGAGTCAAATGATTTGCCTCTAAAATCCTCGTAACAGTAAAAGCGTGTCAGCTGAGTCAGTTGATGTGATTGATTTGACTACCGGCCATGACTGCGAGAGGAGACGACTTGAGGTTTTTACAGTGTAACGTGTGGCAGCGGCAGCATCTTGCATCATTTCCATCGGCATGTAATGAATCGACCCCAGCAGGGTGGAGGTGGGGGTTGTTTTCAGTGTTTTATTCTGACTCCGTTGAGTTGAATGTGTTCATCCCATCTCTGCTGCTAATTAACAATGAGCTTAAGTTTGATCTTGTGAATCTCTGATTACTACTTAAAAAATGCTGTAGGATGTTTTTTTTTTGCCTAGATTCATCTAGACCTGAGCCCCAGTCAAGGCCCTCAACTAGCGCCTGTGTATGTATCAATATTTACATCATTATAGGAGGGGTGGGAGGCGCAATTCCTTCTTATCAGAAACCTGCTGATGAGACTGAGGCTGAACTTCTGCTCAGGAGACGATTTCATCATTTTTCTTTTTCTTGTATCTCCTTCACGTCTGAAATCTCACATACACACACACACACTCTGAGTGGTGTGTTTCATGCGAGGAGTGCTGCATTAATCCCATCGGGTCGTCTCTGACAGAGCTCTGAGGAGTGAGGGGTTAATTCAGGCGACACCGACTCCAAGCGGAACAATTCAAGTTTGCTGCTCACAGGGAAATTATTAACAGGAAGTCGTATAGCGGCAGTGTGCCCACCCCTTACCCCCCACTCCCCCCTCTCTCTTCACAGCACCCAGGTCTGGACTAATCCCACAGACCAGAATCAGAGAGGAGTTATTATCTGTGTCCCCTCTCGTCCTAATCCACACCGCTCCATCAGAAGCTCTGTTGATTGATTCAATGTGTTGGATCAGTGATAGAGTCTCACACTTCTTCACTCCATAGATGGATGATGGGAGCGTGGGCGGGCTGTATGCCGTGGCCTGGCGCTCTGTCAGGCCCAACACCCTGAGATAATATTTGAAGTGCCATGGATGTTCACGTTCCTTCTCTTTTTTCCCAGACTTCCTCTCTCTGTGCCGTTTAGGTGCCAGTGTTCTTTTTCAGGAAGTCGTGGGGCCATGGTGTTCATGGCGAATCGCTGCAGGATGTGACATTAATTCAGTTCCTCACATCACCACACACACACTCTTGCTGGGAGTACAGGATGACATGTTCACCTTCAAAATAAAAGTGTGGAGGAAGCCCAATCATATAAAGGTGACATCAGCTTTTATTACATTCTGTTAAAACACAACTCTTTGTCTTTCATCCTCCATCGGACTGTACAACACATCTCAGTTATCACCAGAGAAAACAGACAGACGCATGGTTTGATGTGTCATGTTTTTTTTTGTCTGCTGCTGCTGGACATCGACAAATGATCTGTTCTAATCTTGGATTATTGGTGGATAATCTCACACTGTTTCATGACCTCACTGTGTTTTGTTGTTGTAATTGAGAGCCCTGATTGGCTGGCACTGACCTGCTGTTAGTGGGGCTGCAAAGAGAAACCTGAGAGAGGAGATGTAAAACCACAGTCGGCCCTGACCGATCTGAGATATTTTACTCTGGGAGTAAAATATTCTGAAAACCATCTGATCAGCAAATATTCCTCATGTTTACAGAGATACATTTTTCTTTTGTTGTTTTTGCAACGATCCTTCAAACATGGCTCAAATACGGCAAAAATGTTTTGCTGTTTAACAATAAATTGCTTTCATTGTGGCCTCTGTGGAGCACTGCAGTAAACTCTAGCAAAATGTCAATGAAATAAATCAATCAATAATAACATCAGTCCTACAATGTTGTGTGGATCAAACCTACAGAAATGAGAGAACCACCAACTGAATGAACACAACACTTACATTATTTTTCTCTAGTGGATCGACCATCATTTCTAAACTAAACCCAAACTGTTTGCAGTTCACCTGTAAAGTTTCTTATCAGCCACCGCTGACACACTGGTACTGATGTGACTGGGAAACACTCAGATCGGATGGTTGATCAGCCAGGACCTAAACTAACTGAGATGGTTTTTATATCTTCTCGGGGGAGCTTTAATTTAAAAAACACATTCCTCTACGGGAGTGTTTGAAGAGGTGTGAGGTGTTTTATTTACATCTCTCTTGTCAAACAGAGCAAAAATATCGAGCCATTAACTCAGACACTTAATGGAGTTTTTCCTGTAAAGGTTTGGTTTAGGTTAAACGGCAGCTTCAGATTAACTTTACATGAGAAGCTCTTCATTAACAAACATGTTCCAGTCACATTTTTCCATTTGAGAGGAAACAGTGAAACACAATCAGAGTAAGTTGAGCTAATGAAACTGCTCTGTCCGTGTGCGGGTGACGAACAGTCTGTTTCCTGATCATTTCCTAAAAGTGACTCATAATAATTTCTGTGGGAGGAAAAACAATTAAAGCCGTTCAGATTTAAAACAGCCTCTCTGTTTCCATCAGGAGCTAAATGAATATTTGTGGATGCACAAAGTGAAGCTCCGGAGCGTCTCCGCCTCTCGCACTCCGTCCTCCATCCATCAGCTCAGCTAATTCACTCCACCCAGTAGAAACCAGCGCCGCCTGAAAAACAGCCATAATTTTCTCTGTCCTTATGTATTTATCAAGATGAATAATCAAGATGAAGACGTCCCCCTCCACCCCCACCAACCCACCCAGGAGCTGAGAGTGGAGGATCCTTCACCGCCGATCACCCCCCCACATCAATATTCAGACGATCAGCGGCCCATGAGTAAACAGAAAGAAGCGCTGGCCTCGGCATATTTTAAAACGAAGCCGCTTTAGCACGGCAGCTATTAACTGATCTGCCCGTTATTTATTTCCTTTCCTTGTTATTAACGCCGGACGTGATATTATTCTAATTATATCAGGCCCAATCAGCAGAGCGGCCGTCTCTGGCTCATTTCCATTAGCTTTGTCTTTCACACTGTGATACTAATTCAATGAGACATCAAACATTTAAATGGAGCTGAGATGCAGAGGTCAGGAGTTTTTTCTCTCTGCTCTGTTATTGCTTCACTGTAATTGTGTTTGTCCCCCTCACCCCCCACCAGATGACTAATTGTGCGGTGCTGCCCGTCCCATCAGACGAGCTGCACACTAATATGTTAGTTTGCTCTCTAATGCTAATATGTGTTTTGTTGTGGACGAGGCTGCGCTGGACTCACAGCCTGCAAGAGACCGATGTCTCTGTCGCACAAAAACGTCCACACAGACACTGAGGAGGTTTTGGAGAGAGGGACAGGTAAGATAGTATGAGATGGGGGGGAGGAAGACGTTGGACAGGAAGAGGACAAGATGATGGGACATCAGATAGAGAGGACCAGGTCTGGTCCACAGGATGAGAGGACATTGAGACCATGTGAACACAGAGGGGACAACAACGGTGGCAGGACACAGAGACAGGTGGAGGGGGATGACATGAAAAGATGGGACTACAACAGAAGGAAGATGACAACAGTGATGATTACGAGACAAGATGAAGAGGAGGACATGAGTTGATGGAGGGACAGCTCTGTGAGAGGACATTAAAAGACAGGAATAATGAGTTGGACACCAGGAAAGATGGTAGTGACAGATAAGAGAATACAGGAGAGACAACAGAGAGAGCACAAGTTAAAGGGAAGATGACATAGGATCACTCTCAGGACGAGATAAGGACAACATGAAGAGGACACGAAAACGAATCGAGACTAGGCAATTAGTTACATCAGATAGACAGGGGACAAGATAAGTGGATAGTGGGACCATGTGACAACAGAGGGGGCATTAGTGTTGACAGGACAAGGAGACAGGAGGGCATTAAGGGACAAGAAGGACAAGATCAGACACCAGGGAGGACGACTGAGGTGGCACAGGGCAAAGGGAGAACTACATGGGATGACACTCAGGACGAGATGGAACAACATGAAGGACACAAAAGAGCAAAGTGAGGCAAGGCAATGAGTCAACGTCAGAGAGAAAGGACAACAAGATGAGGGGACGATGTCATGAAAAAGAAAAAGAAGAACGAGAGAAGTAGAGGACAGGGAGAACAATAAGATGGTATTAGTTTTGTCTCTATCACTCAGATTACCAAGACAATCAGTTAGCATGTTAGCACCCTTTGTTAACTAACATCCGAGGAGCGAGTGTTAGTCGAATCAAAGTGTCAAAAAAGACAAACACAAGGAAACAAATAGGAGACAAACATCTGTAATTGTTAGACGACCTCCAGTAGCCAGAGGAGGAGGTGGTTGATGATGGGATGGACAGCGGCCTGACTTATCATCTGTGTTTCTGCAATGATTCACTTCAAGCAACTTCATTGACATTTATTTACAAGACAGAACAAAACACTAATTTTGATTTTAGTCCTGATGTGCAGTGATGTAATAGCATGTAGCAGTCAGGTTTTTTTAAAAAAGAAATCCATTATTGTTTTATGTGGAGGCCTTGAAAAAAGTATAAGTAAATATGAATACAAACTTTTTTTTATTAATGCGCAAAAACAAGCAAAAAGAAAAAAAAAATCAAGAATAATTTTTCTCAAATTTTCACTGGCCCTTCAGAGCTTCCATAGTTTTACCTCATTGTAACCTCTGATGCAAAGATTTAGATTATTTCTTGCAGAAGTGGTGCTGAGCTTTGTGTGTGTGTGTGGGGGAGGAGTCTTGATAATAGTATTTAATTTATCACTCAGTGTGGTGGGCGACCTCTGGGCGTCCCGGTCCCTCCATCACCTCCTCAGCTGCTCCCTTTAATTGTTGGAGGTGAGAGAGTAAATGAAAATCAACTGGCCTCATAATGAATGGAGGCCATTACTCTGTTCACACACACACACACACACACACACACATACACTGAACAGTACAAAGGCCGGCTGAAGGTTTCCCAAAGAGGAAGGGAGTCACGGACTTAAGTGTCTGTTCAGATCCAAACCAGGACCAGGTCTGGTCCACAGGTTCTGGATCAGACAGTTTGTAATTACCTGGATCTGATCAAGTTGGCTTCATTACAGGTGGAGGAGTTTCTGAGTTTGGAGGCTGAAGCCAAAACACACACACACACACATAGTAACAATGTAACACACACACACAAGTGTGGTCAGTCAGTCCACTGTGAGTGTGTGCGTGGCCAAACACAAACCAGCTCAGCTTGAAAAAATTCTTGAATCCATCCACTGAGCTTACTGCAGGTCTCAGAGCAGCTCATCATGTTGGAAACCACTGAGACTCATCCTAAGACTCAGATCTGTGACTAACACTGATCTCTGCAGCTCACAAAGTTACTACATGACTTCACCAACAGACAACAAACTGAAACGCTGCTCAACTCTTCAACATGCTTTATCAGTTTTCTCTGGTTTTATTTCAGAACGGCCTCAATTCTATGTGACATAGGTTCAACAAGGTGCTGGAAACAGTCCTTGGAGGTTCTGGTCCAAATTGACATGATAATATCACACTTGCTGCAGATTTGTCAGTGGAACAACATAAGCCTCTCTTTCAGTCAAACAAACATAATTACTATAGTTAAATCAGGGCTTTAAAGACAAAGGAATTATCAAAATTAGTTTGAGGCTCTGTAGGTGATATTTGGGTTGGTTGTTGGTTGTCCATGTTGATAAAGTCAGACTTTCAGTCTCAACTGAGAACCATCCTCAGGGCTCTTGTTCCTCTACCTGGAATCAGAAACAGTAAACAGATTACTTTCAGCGGCCTGGACCAGGGCAGTGGAGGTCTGAGGCTCTGAGGAGGAGCAGTGAGCGTCTCCTCACAGGACAGTGTAATGAAAAGCTTGTGAGTGGCTCCACTAAAGAGTTCATTACAGCCCGTCATCAATCCTTCCTCCTCCTGAAGCTTTACATTCATCAGGAAAATTAAAAAAGTGTCATGTCTGCGGTGATTTGTATTCCTCCATCAAAACACACACGGGCCACACGCTTCCATTTGCATATTCTCAGGAGGTGATAATAAGTCATCGAGAGAGAGGAGCTGAGGAGGAGGTGGACAATCAGCAGGAAAAAGAGAGGAGCTGAGGATGAGGTGGAGGCTCAGGAGGAAAGAAGTTGAGGAGGAGGAGGAGGTTTAGCAGGAGGCTCCTTGGTCGACACGTTGATCTTTCATCTGATCATAAATCCCACTGCCATGCTGCTGTGTGTGTGTGTGTGTGTGTGTGGTAGGGGAGTCCTGTGGTCACCTGGGGGTGGGGGTGGGGCCGTAGATGAGGGTTATTATGCTGATGATGTATGCGTGTGAGGGGAGGATCAGAGATGAGGTCACAGCTGACTGAGTCAATTTATATGACAGTTCTGTTAGAAGTTCATTGACAGACACTGATCCGCCCGGCGACAGACGACACAGAGAGGTTCAGGGAGATTAAGATGTTAAAACATGAGAGACAACAGACACAAATGATAACAGTATAATCTGCTGGACACACACACTAGATGTTTGTCAGCCGTACAAATAGCAACATCTAGTTGTTGACGCTTCCCAGTCGGCTCTCTCTAACTGGCTGTTGGGGGTAATTCCATTTCGATGGTGAGCAGTAAAATAATTGGCAACACCCACCCTTGTCAGTTAGCTGAGAGTTAGGGGGCGGAGTCAGACAATGCCATGATGGCGACAGTGGAGCAGCTCACTCTGAGCTTTAGAAACCTGTGGGAGGAGTCAGAGAGAAAATGAAAGATCAAGGGACTATCTTTTTTTGCCATCATTTTTGATAAACACACAGCCCCTCAAAAATTAAATATGGCTGCCATTGTAGTCACAGTTTTCTCAGATGAATAAGCAAATTAAAATACAAAATAGAAAGTGAAAGTTAGGTCACTATTAAAAATTCTTGCTAACTAGCCTAGCGAGTTAGCCTAG
The DNA here is from genome assembly GCA_021432705.1 of Caranx ignobilis. Taxonomy (NCBI): domain Eukaryota; kingdom Metazoa; phylum Chordata; class Actinopteri; order Carangiformes; family Carangidae; genus Caranx; species Caranx ignobilis. The sequence continues at coordinate 33,765,519 of MU270012.1, forward strand.
TAATATGACTTTAGGATAAGTAAACAATCAGATACAAAGATACAAATACATGTGAGTTTTCACTATGTATTAGAAATATTAATTGTATTTTTGAATTTGTGTATGTGTGTGTGTGTGTGTGTGTGTGAGTGCATGCGTGCGTGTGTGAGTCATCTCAAAACAGCATAAGACAGTGAAGCTGAGTGTGAGTGGAGTCTGGATTCGTCGGCCGAGACGTTTGTTTTGAAGTGCTGAGCAGTAGCCGAAGGCGGGAGGAATCTTCTTCTTCCCTTTGTCGCCTTTAATTTTAATGATGCTCTTCCTCAAGCTTAAGTAAAGTCTTCCACAGTGGGCACTGGAGCCAGAGAGGGTTTACAGCTCCTTTGAAATCAGATCTAAGTATATATTTAATTTTACTGCTGATGGCTGCAGGCACATGCAGACAGTCAGATTAATTGGCACAGCATGAGGACCCTTTCTGATGTGACTGCACCTTCATTATGAGTGGAGTGAAGCCGCCGACTGGAGGAAACTTCATCACTCCATCACTTCGCTGCACTACTTTACCTGAAAGTTTCTTGACTTTCCCCACTCGTAACTCAGAGCGTCGTCGTCAGCAGAGCAGAGAACAACGATTCCCTCAGTAAACTTCCAGCGGATGGCTTTCCATCTAGAATGTAAATAAGTTGGTGTGAAATAAATAATGTGTACAAGTATATCTGATAAATGCAGCAGGGAGATTAGCATAGCTGCGCTCACAGTTCGCTTCGTAATCAAACTTTGCTCTCTTTGCTCCCAAATATGTTCAATAAAAGATTCCACAAAGGGAACATGTGTTTGGCTGTTTGCCTCTCCTGCTTCATCTTTGTATGTTAATGGGGAGAAAAATACACTTTACAAAGGTTTGTCGTTTTCCGGCAGCGCTCAGTGACATCTCTGGGACGCGCTCAGCCGGATCCTGTTTCAGCAGCAGCAGCAGCAGCAGCAGGGACGACGCAGGGCGGAAGGAGATGAAATATTTATGCTAATTGTTGCAAAACTTCCCACAAAAGACGACACAAGGCGTGTGATGAGGAGCTGTCAGGCAGCGCTGTCATTATGACAAGCCTGAAACCCATGGAGGAGCAGAAATCAAAGGCCCGTGCACACGGCGCTCGGGTCCCGGACGGGGCGCGCAGAAGGTCGGAGCCCCTTTAAAAATATTTCTAATGAAGGGCTGGCATCAGGAGCCCGTCAGGGAGCATTAGCAGAGACGGGCGTCAGAGCTGACGGAGCCGCAGGCTGACGCTGCTCTACCTGACTCCTCAATCTCTCTCAGCGTCTGTCGGCAGCTCCGTCAAGAAGCCAAGACCCAACATGAAAGTCAGGATGCAGGCCTGATAAACTTTGCATATTCCCCAAGAACAAGAGCAGGAGAAGAAGAAATGGCAAGATTAAACATGTGCGACTCAGTAGGCGGGCATAAATAAAAATTTTAAAGTTGCAGAGCCGGGTTTCATTTGCATTTGGCTTTGCAGAGCAGAATCACAGAGAACAAGCAGCCGCCTGAAATCCTGTCTTTGTTTTGACTCACAAACACACAAGTGTTTTTGGCCGCGGCCGTGTCTCCGTGTGAGTAATGATGATTCAACAAGCTGCGACTTTCATGGATCCTCTTCAGCAGGAAATATTTGTCGTGTTCTCTGCCGGTGTCAGTTTTTAGGTCTCTCTCCTCAGTGCAATGAGGGGAGCCTTAATCTGCGTTTAGCCGGAGGAGGAGCCCCACCACCACCACCACTGCCGCCGCCACCCCCCTGGGCATCGCTTTGATCAAAGGCCCGATGGAGAAACCTCCTCCGGGGGCCAGAAGAGAAAGGCGCTTGATCTCTGCGCTTAATTAGTGGCCCGCTTCTTAATTGTTCATTTTGCAGAATGGGGGGGGGGGGGGGTCTGTGTATGTGTGTAGTGGGAGTGCGGGGGGTGGGGGGGGGGGGGGTGTACATGTGGCAGCCCGGTGCCCTCATCAGAATTCATGACTTGAAGCCTCGATTTGAGCTGAAGACACTGAATCTGTTGTGAATTGTTGTGATTCTTTTAATCTAATTAAAAATTTCTTTGTTCTGGAAAATGTTTTATTTTCAGCGCCAGATTTTATCCGAGCCCTGATGATGGTCTCAACTCTGACCTCTGACTTCTGACCTGATTGGTTGGAGGTGACAGTGACGTCACCAGCATCAGCCAAACGAGTGAGAACAGAGCGCCGCAGCTCGTTGCCATTAAAACCAAACCTGAGGCGGAGACAGAGTGAGAGCGCAGTAACTGGGGTAGGAGAGAGAGAGGTTGGATGAGGTTGGGGGCATGAGGCACCCATCATCCCCTCCGGTGGTTCTCCATGAGTGGGGCAGCTAAACAAGGTTTCAGGGTGAGAAGAAGATTCATGATGATTATTAGAAACAGAGAAGCTGTTTTTTCTTGGTTTTAACAGATCAGCCATGAAGCTGAAACAGGAAGTTCAAACATCAGAATCTGATTGATTGTCTGATAATAATGATGATTTTGATGGTTTACATGAGGACAGAGGTAACGACACAACATGAACTTATAAACTTCAAAACCGGTTCAAAGAACTTGATTAAGTGTCTTCACTGTGACTGCATTAAAGTCCTGACAGGCCCCAGGGGCCCTTGAGGCCCCAGCAACACGGCAGTTTCTTCATTTTCTAATGCTGAAATGATTAGTTTATTAATTGATTAGAAGATGTGATAGAAAGTCTGCAGCTTATTTTTCAGCCATGTTCTCTACAGGTCACTTTGATTATGGATCTGTTATCAGTTTCTGCAGATTTAATCTTCAGCCCAGAAACAGTGAGTCAATCTTTATTTGTCTTCCTTTGATAACCTGTCACCTGTTAAGTCTGATGAGGCTTTTACTTTTTTAGCTGCATCACAATTAAATAATCGGTTGTGATCAGGTTTCCCCTTGTTTACAAAAATCACAAAAAATTTTATAGTAAATTGAAAAGAACATGAATGAAGTGTGTTTATATCTCCATCCACTGTCTTTAGTCTGAACTGACTCGTGTGAACTGATTAACATCATATTTTATTATGAATGATTTTGTGTATTAGTGTGTGAAGTGGTGAGTTGGTCTGCGCAGGTTTAATCTCTTAGCAGCACAGACTCACCTGTCGTCAGCAAATTACTTTTTTAAAGAAACATTAATAAAATATTTCAACTTTTCCAAACTTGTGATTTTCAGTAGGATTAATATTGAACTCCTCCTCCTCGATTCACCTTCACAGTCATCACATGATCATGTGTTTTCAGAGGGTGGAGGTGGCGTCTGTAATTATCTCGTTGGTTTGACATTTGGTTCATGTTGGAGTGGCTGTCGTGGTGATTTCTGCTTTGCCTAAAGGTCTGCGGGGAAGGGAGAGAGGATGAGGGGGGAGACACGGAGTGGTGGTGATAGGATTATGGGAGCATGACAATCGAGGATTAGCTCTGCTTTAAACAAATAACACTCATGCAGGTCAGAAGGTCAACACTGAGAGAGAGAGAGCAGCCGACTTCATTATATGCGTCTGTCTACCTATCTGTCCATCTACAACAGAAGAAAAAACTGCTCTGCCTGGTGGAGTGAAGCTCTCAACATCCCATCATGCTTTGGGGCAGGTATATCAGGTCACCTCCTGTCATTATGTTCAGTCTTCAGCTCAGTGTTTGGAAAAGGAGAAAGAGTAAGACCTCATCACAGACGTGTCCATGCTGACAGTGAAATCAAATCAGATCATTTCTAGCAACGTTCATATCCAGACCTGAACTCAGTCCTGCTCTCCAGAGGCTGAGCCGTCACATCATAATGACATGATGATCTCTTATGGTCTCTTTTTTACTTTCTCCCAGCAACAATCAGAAGAATCGTCAGGCGGTGATTATTCAGTCCAACACATGCAGGACTTCTGATTTAGCTTCTGGCCAAAAGAGGAGCTGATGATGTGCCATCCCAGCATGCTTTGCATCATCATCATCTTTATGATGGTCAGGTGAACCTGTGGTTGTAAATCTCAGCCTTCATCTTCTTTAGTTGTGTCTTTGCTTCATCTTTAATCTTTTATTGGGGATAAACATAAACAGGCTGATGCTCTCATCAAAGTTGCTCAACCATCGTAAACCAGAGGAGGCTGTAACTCAGAGTAAAGAGACACAAACAGGAGCAAAGAGCTGATGTTTGTTTGTTTGGTTGGTTGTTTTATTTTGTGTTTGTCATTTCACACTTCACACTATAGACAAACTGGAGAACTAAGGCGTCTGATCAGTAAATCGATCACAACTTTATTCTCCCAAAAGAAATTGTGGTCACTTTTCTCTGATTCCTCATCAACCTTCAGTGAAAGTTGTATGTCTGTTTCCTGTGATTTTTATACTTTTTGTTTGCTTGTTTTGTTTGTTTTGTTTGTTTTGTTTTTTGTCATAACAGCATCAAATGGAGGAACGTACATTTTCACAGCGAGGTTCTCAGTTGACAGCAGCAGGCGGGCAGGGCTCTTGGACACTGTGGTTTTGGACGTGAGGGGTATACCTGAGTGCAGGTGAGTCTGCATGGGCTGACCACATGATCAGATGTCACGAGACTGTGAATGGTAGCAGGTTGTGTTAGCTTAGCATTAAGCAGCATCTGATTGAACTCAAGTTGTTTGTGTTGCCAATGATGTTATTTACTGACGTATTGAGCACGTGAAGCCGCAGTTGAGCATTCATTCAATAGTCAAGCTAAACTAAGGGGCTGGGCTATGAAAATGTAGCTGAGCTTACACAGTAGGCTATGGATGTGTAGCTAAACGAGCTTCCAGTTTGCCCAGGTGTAACAGACTCAGTCGTGTTTCTATGGGAACACCTCACAGACGCGGGAGACAGGACGTCTTTATCCTCACTGACATTACAACAATCTCATCTCAGTCTCATCATCTTTGTTTTCAGAATGCAGCTTCACGCCCTGCTCACACTCAGCTCCAGTCGGTGTCCACAGCTGACTCCCACCTCCACCTCCACCTTTACCTGTACCTCCATCTACTGGTCAGTGTCTGTTCACAGCAGCAGCTGCTTCAATTTCAGTCACACAGCACAAACTGTTTCTTCTGTTTCATTAATACTAATGAGCTCATTTTGCTGGAGGTAAAATCAGCATCTTTAATTAAAAAATTAGCAGCAAACAAACAATAAAAAACCTACGAATGATTAAAGGAAAAACAACCTGCAGCAGTGAAGGAATCTTTTTATCTGAAACCTCTGGATTTAATTATCAAACATGAATTAATGTGAGATTACACAAACACACACCACAAACATGTGTGTATGTGGGTCTACAGGGGCATCATTAATAACCAATATTTTCACATCAAATAACAACTTTGATCCAACAAACACTGAGTCGTCCTCAGGAGAGAGAGGAGCAGCTTCTTCATTTCATCATCACTTTTCCCAACAGACGTCAGGCACAGGATTTAGCTGCTCTTGGAAAATAAATGATGGCAGAAACTTACTGTAGTTTCTCCTCCTTCAAATAACTGATGTGCCTCCTTAAAACCACAGTGGGCACAGAATTGGACCATCGTTCTTCCTCATCCTGACTTCGGGCTTTGAAAATCCAAAATATAACTGTGGTTTTATTCACAAAAAACATGATTATAGACACATTTTTATACATGTAAAAATGTGAAATGTATTGTCAGATCTTTTACATACATGTTCAGAAAGGTGAGGGAACCAAGACAGCCAAATGTTCTTGTAGGAGCTGTTACAAAAATCTGCAAAGGAGAAGTGAACTTGTTTTGGATTATAAGTATCAAGGCTCTGAAGCAAATAACAAAGGAAAAAAGTAGAAGACAGTAACTTAGAAAATCAATAACAATGAAAAGAAGATGGAAAAATGTGGACCCTCTTCAGTCTGTGCCGAGCTGATTGATTATTAATACGACAAAAATCAGTGAAAGCTGTTCAGTTTTACATTTTCGTTTTTTTTTTTCTTTTTTTGTACACATATATATGGGAAGTGTGTGTGCACACAAATGGAGGCAAATTGTGTGCGTGTATAGATATGCATGTTTGTCTTGTGGCCTGTGTAATAACAGTACAGACACAGATGGTGTGGAGAACACATCATGAGCATCATCATGTTTGTGTTGCTTCACCAGATTTGTTTCTCTTGATTTTTATCTTTTCTGCATTTTTGTTTGTTTGTTTGTTGCCTTGTCTTGTTAATATAAGATATAAGAGGTATCATCCAGGATTATTCCTGAGAAATCTGCTGAACATCATAAAGGAGGAAACTTGACAACTGTGAGACTCAATCTACAGTGGCCCTGAGGGCTCAGCTCACTGCCACTGAAGAAAACACACGCAGAGACACAATGCTACAAAATCAGAAAACAACTTGACAACACACTGTAAAAACTCACAGGGACATAAATAAGGGCCAGTTGTGAAGACAGCTACCTGTTAGTGGTGGTTGAAAATAAGGTGAGTTTGTTTGGTTTTTTGTTATAACGTCAATGTCACATGATTCAGGTATAATTGCTAATATGTACTGTTAGCTTAGCACTAGACTTTGGCCAGGTCCGTCACTTTTTGTGTCCCTGGAAACACCTCTGTTGCTTTTTGAATTTGAGCAGTGTGTTAGTGTCTCTGTGTGGGTTTCTTCTAATACACTGACTTGAGTCTTCAGGGCCACTGAAGAAGAAATGACTGAAAGTCAAGTCATGAGTTTTTATTGAACAGGATCTTTTGCATGTAAAAGTGAATATGTGGCCTTTATGTGCCCTATGTGTCAGTTTTTTGCTCATTTGATCAAGTGTCTGGGTGTGTGGGTATGTGTGTGTGGGTGTGTGTGTGCTTCCCTCTAGTGGCAGCTCCATCAAACAACAAACATATTAACAGGTAAAAAGTTTTTATTTCTCACACAGAAGCTGCTCAGATAGAGGGAGGTGACATGTTTCACATCAAAACAACAACAGGCTCTAACACTGTAAGATGATCTACAGTTAGTTGACATCTCAAACCCAGTGGCCCTCTGGGAAACCGAGTCCACACAGAGCTGACGTCTTAGTCGTCTCCTCCACACAGGCTGAGTAGAGCTTTCTGGTAGTTGCCTTTTGTATGCTCCTGTAAACACACAAACAACAACAACAATTACAACTTCCTGTATTTCCAGTATCACAGTAAAAGTACTTCATGTAATTACAGTATCCAGTCCTGTGATTCAATATAAAGTCAGTTATGTTTTAACTTAAATTTCCATTGTGGTCTCAGTTGGAGAATGGATTACATCTCAATGATTATTTTTCTTTTCTTTTTTTTTTTAAACTGTCACTGAAACAGCTGATTACAAATAACTTCTCTGTGCTGTGTTCACTGGCCTGTTCCTGTGTGAGACATGACAGCACCTGTTCTGTCACAGAGAGGCTGCTACCACAATCGTTCTTTACTCATTCAAACACTTTTAAAAACAGAACAACAGAAGAAATTTAAAACTACAGGTCAGACGGACTTCAAGAGTGATCAGTCAAATTTAAAAAGAAGGTCATTTTCTAGGGCTGCATGTACTCACAGCAATAGTCTGGTAGAGCGACCGCTTGTGCTGCTTCTTGAACTCTGTTCTGATCTTCAACAAATCGACCTCACAGCGAGACACCATGATCCTGGTCACTACCTTCTCCTTCGCCCCTTTACTCTGCACAGAGAAATATGGAGGATGTGTCAGCCAGTGATCGTCACACGTTCACCTGATGAGAGTGAGTTTATTGGTGCTGTTGGAAAACTACCTTCATGGCATCACTGAGTCTGTTGCCGAAGTACAGCTGCCTGTTTTCGAAGCACTCCACTGTGGACAGAGGAGGACAGAGAGACAGACAGAGGACAGTGATACTGATCAACCACAGAGCTGGAAACATTAAAAAAATGGAAAAATATTGATGATGTGACGGAACTGCACGTGTCAACATCTCAGGACTTCACTGTGTTCAGACCTGGAACAGCAACCAGAGTTGTCCTGACAGCTGAACATTACAACACTGGTTGGTTTGCACCTACAAGGTTTAATGCAGTAAAACTAGGTTTAAATCAAACCGATCTCTGTTGCACCACTTCAAGCCAAGTTCATTTATTCAAAATTAATTTAAACTGTGTTTAATCATCAGTGACAAGTGTGTGTGCTAACGTAGTACTCATGAAGGTGGAGCTAGTTGGTTTAGCTGGGTGTCTGTCTCTCAGCCCAGTCTCCTATTCAGCTACATTCAAATTCATCTTTATCATAAAACAGTGGATTAAGTCTGTCTCTCAGTTTCCTCTGAGAAACTCCATTTTGGTCAAATCCATCTCAGTAACTCAGCCTCTGTAAAGTTGAACCTCCTCGGCTGGAGACCAAAGTTGACCAGAGGTCACAGGTTAAACTGGAGTTTAAAGGTTTTGTGCAGCAGAATTAAATATAATTTAATCTTTTAAACTCCATTGGTGCCTGAGAATTGAAGCCTTGTTGGTGTAATCCAGCATTTGAGCAGTGAGTCAGTGCTGTAATGAGCTGGTGCCTGGTGCTGGGGAGGAGTTCGTTGGACGTACCCAGGGTGAGGAAGGACTTCTCCAGATCTCCCTTCACCTCCTTCCTAATGCTCTCCTTCATGTCGTAGGGGCTGTAGCTCTTATACCTTTCAAAGACTGAGACACAAACAGGACCATGAGTCAGACAACAGAGATGCTGCCATTTCTCTTCTTCACCAAAGTTAATGCTCTCCTATGGCAGCATCTAGTGGCTCTCAGAGGTACTACATCGTAACACAGCTCTGACTCCAGCACTCTGATTTACATATGGACCAGATCAGTGAATATTTACAGGAGGGACCCCGGCTTCAGGTTTGAACCTTCCAAAATATTACTGTGGTTTTATTGAACTGTATATTTTGCCCTCAGGGAAGTTATAATCTGTAACGTATTCACAATGTCTAAAACTCAACAGACCCATTCTACTTAGTTGTGCTCGTGTTGTCCCAGATGCTTACCATATTTTTTTAATCCAGAGAAATCATGTCAGAATTTAAAATAGAATATTGCCAAAATTGTTCAACATTCAAAAAAAAACCTGATTCAGGACTCTCAGGCTCTGGTCAGGTGATGGTTCATTATGTGACTCCATAGGTAAATAGGTGTAGTTTACCTCTCTGCAGGTGGGGGACACTCCTCTGAGACATGATGGTGATCCAGGTTGCAACATCAGTTCCCTTCCTCTTTACTCCAGCTTCATACAGAGACTGAGAGCAGGGCAGAGGAGACATGAGACACCGTCTCTTAACAAACAGACAAACATGTCTTTTTCTTGTTTAGAAATGAGACCCCTGTGACTCACCCTGGCATCTGCGTCAATCATCTCATAGTCGACCACGTTGGAGGGCTCATCTCTCTTCGTCTGTGGATCAACAAGGTCATTAAGGTCAGTGGAAAGACCCTGATCTTTAACAGTGTCTCTATATCTGTATTTCCTTCTTAAAAATAAAAACATCTGACACTCAAAATATGTTTTTTGGATCTACCTCAACCAGAGCCAGCAGCAGTTTGGCGAAGTTTCCTGATGTGTCTCCTGCAACATCTTTCTCCAGATCCTTCTTAAACACTGCAACACAGTGTAGAAGTTACGTTAATAAAGTGAAACTATGACAAATAACAATTTGCTGCTTGTTGCCTCGCAGCTGTTCTGCCCCCAACACACAGAACCAGATCAGAGCTGGATCTGGATCTGAACCTGTTCTCTTTGTTAAGGATCAGATTGATTATATGAGCTGTTGGGGAGTGGGGTGGTGGAGCTGTGTGTGGTTGTTGTCACAAAAGCTTCTTACTGTCTTTGTAAACCCTCTTGATGTCCATCAGCTCCTCGGTGCTCCTGGAGCAGACGATCTCAATGAGAGTCTCCTCGTCTGTCCCCAGACCCTGCACACAGACACACCACAGGTAAGACAACAGGTAAAACTCCTCAATGTTCATAACCGCGCTGCTTAATATCATCAGACAGGTGAACCACCTCCAGTCTGAAACAGAGTTTGTGGCAGTGCTGACATAGAGCACCACCTTCAGACACATTTCAGTTGATGTGTGACCTCTGACCTTCATGGAGGCCTTCAGTTCTGAGGCATCATACTGGACGGTGCTCTTCATCAGACCCAGCATCAGAGCCTCCAGTGAACCAGACAGTGCCCCCTTCAGAGCCGTGATCAGATCCTGAAAACATACACACACTGATATGAAATTTGAATTTACGTATTTGATTATCTGTGAACAACCAGGTTGAAGCAATTATTTGACCGTATGGTAAATATAAGAGCAAGGTAGTCACTGTTTGGTTTGGAGGTTTAAAAATGAACATCAAATATAGATCATTTTGAAAATATAACTTCTCTCTGACTTTTTTTTTACATTTTTACAATCTGTGTGTGAATCAGCTGAACTTTATTAAACATGTCAGTATCAGTTACTAAACACATCTCTGTCTGCTCTGCTGTCCAACCTTCTTGGCAATACGCTCATACTCGAAGGCGATCTCCCGCCGCTGCTCATAGCTGCGTCTGGTCAGGATGTCGGTGATAGTCTGTTCATCCACTCCTGCAGGAAACAGAGTCATGCTTCAGAGGTCAGAGTTCAACAACAGCAGCAGTAGTATGATAACTTCAGCTAACCTGATGCCTGTCAGTTACCTGACTGTCAGCTACAGTGGCTGGCTAACTGGGCTAATGGTTGTGATTAGCTTGATTTATGTTGACTGGGAAACTTCATTCAGTTAATCTTCTCACAATGTGAATGTAACCTAAGAAAAGAGGAATCTGTTGTTGACAAAGCTTTAGTTTTGGTCTGAGATGCTGGTGCAGTACAACAGAAGCTTTGACATTTGCAGTTCATCTTGTAGACGTTCTTAAGCACTTTAACATTGTTCTTTGGTCCTTGTCGTTGTGAGTAAAGCTGCCTCATCGTTTCCAAAGACTAAATGTTCTCAGTTCTTCATGTTCCATTATGAATCGATGAGAAGCTTCAACTCTGTTTCGTCAGTTTCATATCTACAGATGGAAACTCTGACATACTGCTTCTCCTACCACTCTCACGGGAGGCTGAGTCAGTCCAGCTGGAAACCCTGCAGCCCTGCATTCAGACACAGAGGAGCTGTATGATCTACTTCAGGTTCAATTCCCTCACACTGTGTGTTGCTCAGCAGTTCCCCTGCAGATGGGTTTGTTGCAGTCAATCAGTGGTCAGGTCATTGAAGCAGCATCAGCATGATGACCTCACGTCTTCTGACGTCCTGTGGTCACACTGACATCATCTTTGTCAGGTTGTCACTAGCTAAGTAATATATTTGCCCCAGGGCCCATCAGGGCCATCATGATGTTACTATGGCAACTGCGAGTGCGTCTTCACATATGACAGAGGATGTTAGTAACGGCCTCTGTCACGAGTCTCCACAACAGCCTGTTACTTACTGTGGAGACTCGTGGACTGTGTTTTGAAGCTCCAGGTTTGAAAAACTGAATTAAACTCTTTCTTCCAGTGAAGTTACCTCAGAGTCAGGGGGTGGGGACAGTGTTACTGGACTCTCACCTTTGGTTTTGATGGCTGTCTCAATCCTGGCAGCATCTTTGGCTGGGTCAAAGTCTCGTATTGGCACCACAGTGGGGAATTTAGGTTCCTTTTCCTACAGACAGAGACACATGATAGAGACAGTGCACTGCTGAGACCAGAGACCCTGGAAACACAGGGACTGATGGAGAGACGTGACCTGAGTGGAGAACAGACCACGCCCCCCTCACCTGCTTTATGAGGGTTTACTGCAGGCAGTAAAGATAAGAGTGTGTGCGGATACAGCGTGTGTGTGTAGTCTGATAATCTAAAGGAGATTAACTGCCAGCAGAACAGACCAACAGGATGTGAGAGGCAGAGGTGAAATACTCATTTGTCACCACCTGACGTCTGTACTGAGTTTTTGATTTGTTCCTTCTGATGAATTAAAGTTTGAGGAGCAGTTGAACCTGATGATCAATTGCCTTATAATAACTACACACTAGCATTAGTTAACATTATTAATGCTTAAGTCATCATTCATAAAGAATTCTCCCACAGTACTAATTAGTCAGTGATTTATAAACTTAGTTGTAAATATTTAATTTGATTAATAAAAAATAATTATTGTGTTTTCTGCTTCAGTAGGGTGACTTAGTAACTACCTGAATTATTTATGACTTGTGTTATTAATACCTGTTCATAAAACATAATTTATTCATAAAAATCAATATACTGGAACTTTATAAATTAGCTTATGAACCACTGACATATCCTAAGTTATTGGTTTCTTAACAATGAATAATGTGTATTTATCAAGTGTTGGATTTTATAAATCCATTGATCAGATTAGGGCTGATAGGCTGGACAGTGTGAACCTGCTGACACTTTTCTGACTCCTCCCTCAGCACAACAACCCACCTGGTTATCATTATTATTATTGATTATTACCTATATTAGTTCACACAGGAGCATTTAGTCCACTGACCTCGGGTGCTGATCACAGCCTGTGCTCAGATGTGCTTCCTCTAACCCGAGCTATGACTGTGTAGAGTGCAGTAGTACAAGTACAGTAGCAGTGAATGTGTCTGTTGTAATGTTAAATCATGTTTCCTGAGTTTCAGGTGCATATGACTCACCCCTCCATATGACAGGGTCAACTGACCCAGAAACTCGGATACCAGCGCCATGATGACCGACCTGCAGAGAGACCACAGACTGTTGGAGAGTGAGACACACACCTCAGACTCCACATCACTACCTGTACCTGTATATAGAGCTATATAAACATAACACTACACATGTTACTGCAGCTCTGTTGTTTAAGTTTTAATTGAGTTTTACAAAGAGATGATATGATTGATTAGATGACTGATAACTGATGAGCAGATAAGTGAGAGCAGGACGTCTCCTTAATGCCTCCCAGGTGACATTTTCGGATCATGTGTGTCTGATGCTCTCATTCCTGTTACATCTGACCTGACCTTTGACCCTCCTTCACTTCAGCAGATCAGTGTGTGGTGATAGCAAAGGTGAAACAAAGGTGCAATATCCTGATGTTTCCAGAAGTTTAAAGGTTTCCTCTTCACTACAGTTTGAAAACGACATAAACAGCTGAATCACCACCAAACACAGGTCAGTTTGAATCTGTGACTCTCACTACACCTCATATCTAATTACCCCTCCTCTACTCCTCCTCTTTGTGTCTGCTGCTGCGGCTGTAAACACCTCAGTGAGAGCTAAGAGGTGTGTGTGATTTATTGACCAGTACATGCCACAGGGTGTGTCTGCAGATAAGGAAAATAGATCTGGGTCCAAATACATCTGGAGAAATGTAGAGCCTGTTACATAACACACACACACACAGAGTACACCTCCACTGAACTGTGGAGTCTTTTCGACCCTCTGTCCTCTTACTAAACGTTAACAGGAAGAGAGTGAGGGTCAGTGTTTTGTTGCTCAGCAACAGGCATTACAAACAGGCCTGAGTCCAACAGACAGACCCACAGCTGCTAAGATTTAAAGGGGAAAAAATCACCCTATAAGATATTTTCCTACATCCTACTACAGTACACGTGTAGTAACAGTATCACAGTAAAAGTGCTTACTGTAGTTACAGAGTCTCAGTTAAAGTGCTTGCACAGGGTTCTCTGATCCTACCTTAGCCTGAATGAACGTGAGTGATGACTGACAGTGTGGATGTGTTGGTTCAGTTCGGTACCAGTTGACTTTTTTACATAGAATCATCTTCTTCTTCGAAATGATCCAACATTTAAATACCAGAAACCAATGTTTTGTTGAGAGCTGATTTACACTGGCAATCGCACTGGACAATAAAATTACAATGAAAGCTTCAAAATTAAAGCCTTCAGTTAGCGTTGAGTGCCTTATCCTCACTCCTGCTTCTTTGTAAGTGGACTTGGTTGGTTGTACTTGATGCCAAGTGGCCAAGAAGAACCCTGCGCCCCCTCCTCAGTAAATGACATGAACATGAGAGTGTGATAATGACAGAGAGCAGAGTGGGTCCTCTCCACCACACCCAGCAGTGTGGGGTCACATCGAGAGGCTGAGGTCTGAGTTTCTAACAAGAGTCCACACAGACTCGCTAAGACTGAGCGACTTGTTAAAGCTGTTTCCACTGGTGTTTCCTCAGTTGAAGACACAAAACACTTTAATACTCTGCGTTATGACTCACAGACTGAACACAGGTTGCTGAGTTTTTCTACTAAAGTGAAACTGAGTGTGAGTTTCTTACCTTCAGAGAAGCAGCAGAGAGAGCGAGCAGCAACAGATCTGTTATGACCAGAATGAGTAGGGTGTGGTGTTTAAATACCAGCTGACTTACACACACACTCACTCAAATACACACACACTCTCTCTCTCTCTCTCTCTCGCTCCCGTATCTCGCTGCTCAGTGACTCAGTGGAGGAGACCTTTACACATCACAAGCACATGGACAGGAATTCCTCACTGTGGTTCAGAGCCTCGCCTGAAACAGTTTAATCAGCATCACAGTATAAATGAACTCTAGGTTTCCATAGCAATATTATCAATAGATCGACAGTGACATCCTGACTAGGGGACCATTTCACTACATGTGCAACATGCAAACTGTAACAGCACTCACTGTCTTATTTATTTTAACATAATTGTTCATGATTTGACAAATCAAACCACAAACATGATCCTGTGTTCATGTGAGGAAACTGGTTCATAGTCAACACAGGAAGTCATGTGACCTGTGGAATAGACACATTCCAACATCATGCTAACATTGATATAATAATAATAATATAAACCAAAGCACTGGACAGATGGACATGATCAGACCTGATAATGGCGCTAGATGAAGTCTGACCATCATCCCAGAGTTTGGGACTGAGGTCACATGACTTTACAACTCAGATTTAAGTCACTTTCTGGACCAAAACTGAGGAAAGACTCAACTTTGATTTGATGGCTTGAGATATATTTATTTAGATCTATATATTTTTCCAGACATTTAAAAGTTAGATTCTGTTGTTAAAACATGTTTAGATGATTCTTAGTGCAGTACTAATGAACCAGCTGTCAGGGGGAGGAGCCAAAAGTCCAAAAACACCAGACCGTCTTCATAAAAGAGAACAGAGAACACATGGTGAGACATACAGTGATTATAATAACTCAGGGGAACTCCACTCCACCGATGACAAACAATCCTACACAGTAAAGATCTTAGACATTAAAGACATTAAAGATTAAAACCTTCGGCCACACCCCCCAAATCTGCAACAAGTCCAGTGCCAAATAGTTCAGTTCACGTTTTAATGGTTGACATATTAATGATAATGACACTAATGATGATAATTGTAGCATTGTGTGGCTCACAGATCTGGTCTGATGTCAGTCAGATTCATTGAACATTAACAATGAAATTAAGTTACTAAGTTGATTTAACATGAAGTCACTGAATGTAACGCAGAGTTCAGAGTTTCTGTCAGGCTCTGTTCCACACTTAGATACATGAGGTCACTTCCTGCCATAATTCCTTTGTGGTTTAAAGAGTGAGTGGAGTTTACTCACCTTGCATGGGCCCACACACACCCCTACCTCGCCACCACCACACCCACTTTATCACTGGCTGGCTGGATAAAAATTAGCAGAGATCACCACCCACCGAGGAGACAGTTTACTGTTATTCAATACTCACACACACCAAGTTCACTGTGTGTGTGCACCTATCATTATCTTTATAGGCGCACATATTTGAGATGTGATGGAGAGAAAAATGTAAGTGGCACTCTCCAGGTCAAAGGTCACATCACACTAATCCTTTAAAAATAGGGAAAAAAAACTTACAGATTCACAGACTCACATTCAGTCTGGAGCCCATATATTACGACCCTGTTTTTCATAGAAAGGTTTCCAAAAATCTCTAGTTTGTTGTTTGTTAAGTTCATTAACATAGTTGTTAGAGTTTCAGTTTTATTCATGCCACATACAGGAGCCACACATTTTTTTACAATCATGTGTGAAAAGGGTCACCCCAGGGAAGCTATTTAAAGCTTTTATTAGGAGGCCCGGTCCTTAACTTAAACAAAAGTACAAACAGACCTATAAGGGACATACAATAGACGATCCCAGTATTGTGGTTAAATTTAATTGGTTGTTACAGTTAATATATAATTACAAATCTATGCAATGTTAATCAAGTGAGATGTATAAGTGGAGAAAGATGCAAGTGACAGTTAAGTAAGATCAAGTGAAATTCTTAATGTAATCAGTAGGTTAGGCATACATTGATAGAAGTTACATTTTTAGTTGTTTCTTGAAGATGGAGATGGAGCATGACATTTTTAATTCCAGATCTGCCGCCCTCTGCACACAATACTAAAACTAGTACATTTTAGCCTTTGTTTTTTCCTGTGATTTTATTTTTGATCCTTGTGGTATAAGTGTGCATGGGAAGGAAGATTGGGATGAGGTTACATAGATTATTGTTTAGTTTATGGACAGCCTGGTACATTATACAGGCATTCTGGAGGCAGTTGTATTCAGCAAGCCTCAGAAGATTGTAACAGTGGAAGAGCATTCTAGTGGGGGCATTGAACTCAGACCAAAATAAGGCACGTATGACTTTTTTTTGGAGTATCTCTAGCTTTTTTAAGTAAGTTGGAAATGCGTTACACATATGATATTGCAGTAATGTAAGTGAGGCCAAAACAAGGTTGCTGATTTAATGACAGTCACACATTTTTATATATGTTTATGCCTAAGTAGTTTATGCCTAAGCAGTTGAACTTTTTTACCACTCATCTGATATCACTGCATCATTATGCATCTGATGATGCATTACGGTTTAGCTGTTGTGTCTCAATTTGTGGTTGAGTTTTTCTAGCCCAACCCCTCACAATCTGTAGTACGAGTAGAGGTGAGTGAGGGGGTATGAAGAAGAAATGGGTCTGGGCCAAATAGTTTGGAACAAGAGAAAACTAATTGAGGATGTTTCTCTGCTGTGTGTGGGTGCAAGGTTAACTCCAGGGCTAATGAACACTTGAGAGTAAGGTCCATGTGTCGAGCCGAGCTCGGAGATGGAGAGAGGAGCTGGTCACCAAGAGGCTAAGGAGGTGGATGACAGAGCACATCTTCAGACAATCTCTCTTTGAAGGGGTTTGTGGTGATACACCTCCTGAAACCCTGTCCACTTCAGGACCTCTCTGTGAAGTGTACACTAGCTGCATTTACATGCAGTGTTTCCTCAATCTGATCAACTGGATTAATGAATCTTATTCGATCTGTAAACATGAACGCTAAATAAAGCGATCCACATAGAATCTGTGTATATATGGCCCAGCTGAAGCCAGTTATATAATTTCATTGACATGCGCGATGGTCTCATTCCCACTACCTGCAAAGGTGCAAGAGAAGAAGAGGTGCACTGCCGTGTTTACACTTAGAGCAACGGATCCACATCATGTTTTGTTGTATCACTTATTTCATTGTTTTAGCATTTATTTACGGCTCTATGGTCTCAGCAGTTAGTTATCATCAAGAGATATAGTTCGTCCCAACAACTGTCCAATTTTTTTGTTTATTCTCCATGTTTGTCATGACCGGCTTTGACTTTCCTATTTCCTGTTTCCTGTTTCCCGCAAATGTCAATACGTGACTCCTACATACAAGGGTGCGCATGTGCAGAATGAACAATCCACTCTATCGCCCAAATCCACTCTTTTAGCCGTTAATATGCAGCATCAAGCTGATTATCAATCGGCATAGACTACCTCTTTCAATCCGATCGGAAATTTAATCAGACCCAGGTGAATCGGATTTGGTAAGGTGTTTACATGAAACATTTTGAATCTGATCGACCTATTAATCCGATTATAAATAGGATTTTTGGACCCATGTAAACGCAGCTAGTGATCACTGCTTTAGATAAGTTTAGGAGAGAAGAGTTAAAACTGGACTGGACTTTTTGTTTCACTCTCCTACAAGATGTTAAACAATAAATTGCCCTCTGACATAGTTTTCTGGAGGTTGATGGTCTCATGCCAACAGTTTCACGCTCACTCCAGCTCTAAGTTTGCCAACCCATGTAGACAGGATTATAAACTCATGTCACCCCCACAGTGTCTAACAAAGGCTAAAGACAGCTCCACCCATCATGTCTCTGTAGGGAATTTCAGGCACAGAGGAACGACCTGGATCAGGTGGATGTGGATCTGAGGTCGATCCAGACTCAAGTTACAGTCTGATTGTCTCTGAGCAGCTGGACTCTGTTATATTTCCTCCTGCCTTATATAACAGCTGTGGGAGGAAGCTACTGCAGACTGAGCTGAGTGTGGTCATGAGAAGCGGAAAGCTCTATTGTTTTCTCTGGTTTCACCTTCAGCAGCGGCAGCAGGGCTGTCCTCCATCCGTCTCCAGTCATGAAGACTGAAGAGGATGACTCCTGCGCAGGACAGGAACTCACAGTTTTCTTTGTTTTTCCTGCGAAGAGGACAAGTCTGCAGCAAGACATTCATACTAAACAGCTAAAATCTGAGGAAGGCTCCTGACGTTAAACCCATAGACTCATGATATCTGTCTAAAAAAAGGAACTGTTAGTCTGGAGGTGATTTTACATCAACTCATTAAAGGTTACTCATGCTAATTTCATTTTGTTTCATTCTGAAGTTGTTACTCCAGTTTCTAAGTTACTTGTTGGCTAATACACTTCATTCAAATTTGAAATTGTGTACTTTCTTCTGCACTAAATTTACTTGACAGTTACCAGTTGCAGATTTTACAAACACAGCATGACCTGTGGGCTTGTTTCTCACAGGAGGAGTCTCCAAAAGTGGCCCTGAGGGATCAACGCTCTGCAACAAGAAAACACAAGCAAAGACTCAAACATGCAGCAAATTCAGAAAACAACTTCTTTAATGCACCTGTGCTGGCAAAACTCACAACAACAACAACAACAACAACAGAAGTGTTTCCAGGGACACGAAAAAGTCCTGGCTGGGTCTAGACTTCAGAGGGTTAGGTAAGTGTTAGTGGTGGGAAGGTAAGATAAGGTGAGTTTGTTGGGCTCATCATATCATTTCACATGATTCAGATATTATTGCAAATATTTACTATTAGCTTAGCATTAGCCTTGAGATAAATTGGTGCCTTTTAGATAAACTGACAACGTGTGGAGTCTTAACAGTGACCTTCAGGTTTCTTGTTTGCTTGTTTTCTGACTCGCCATAGTCAGACTTTATGAACTGACTCCACGTGGTCTAAACTGTCTCTGTCAGTCTCTACTGAGACTGTAAGAGCAGGAAGTCTGTGAGGAGTGGTCCAGAGGAATCTGACCTGTGTGGAAACAAGCACAAACTGTATCATCAGAGATAAGAGGATGTTTTATGAAGGCCACACCTCCATGTACAAGCCCACAGAGGATCCTGCCTAGCAACCTGGACAACATATAATCAGCCAGATGCATTTCCAGGTAAAGTCATGGTTAGGAACAGACCAAGAGCTCATCTCCTCTCACCAACCAAATCCTCAACTATCATCACTGGCTCTGTGGTATCAGATCTTCTAACCTGACCGCCTGAGCCCGTCGCTCACTAACAGCACCTTCATGTCTTACTGTTACAGAGCAGCTGTTCTGCATCTGTCCAGCAGCTTTGGTGCTCAGCTGTCAGCTGTCACATCAGCCGTTTGTGGCCACACTGCCCCCTGGTGTCTGAATAGTGGAGCTGCTGCCAGTCCTTAAGGATCTCTGTGAATTGGTTGAACTGTCATATGATGATGATGATAATGTTCCTCATATGGACCCGTCCTCTTCTCCTGGGACCAGGGTCATCTGAAACTGGTCACTGTCCAACAACCAAAGATCATTTCCACTTTCTTTCTTATTTTCTTCCTTTTTTCTACATTTCTCTTTCTGTATTTTTCTTTTTTCTTATTTTTTTTATATTGATACATACATACATACACACACACATACAGACAAAGACAGTGCTAATGAAACTAACAATCAACTGTATCTACAAACAAGAAAGATCTGTACATACAGTACACATACACACTCTTTCTTTCTTTCTTAATTTATTTATTTATTTCTGAGGTTTTCTCAGGTGTGTGATCTGGACCCTGGTGGTCTGAATGTTCTCAGGTGTATGATCTGGATCAGGTAGCTGCAGCACCTGAGCTCCAATCCCCTGTTTCGCTGACGCTGGACTTAACCTTGTTAGCAGCTAATCCTCACCAGGGCCATATTAACAGCTTTAACGTGGAGACATCGCAATATGCTCACAACTGAGAGACAACAACAATACAACAATAAGACAAACAAGACAACATTACAAACAACATGTTCACTGCTTAGAGGCCTGATAAAAAAGAAAAACACAACACATGACAGACAACACACTCACATCCCAGAGGCCTGATACACAATGACAACACAACAACAGCAACTCAAATAATACAACAAATAATACAAATAACAACATATCAATACCGACAACATAATAACAGCAACGCAAGCCACTGTCTGATCCACCACAATTGAGTGTTTGTTAATGTACCAGTTCTATCAGGGGCAGCTGTTGAAGTCTGACTTGATACGTATATGTAGAGTTGTAGACATTACTTGTTTGTGATGATCCCCCCACTCTCACCCCCTCCGTTCTGTGCGCCATGTTCTGTTCCTCCTCTTCCTATCTCAGTCATCGTGACACATGGACTGAAAGTTGTTTATTTGTTGTGATGGATGCAATGATCAGTGGGGAAGTGCTCCTCCTCTTCACTACAGTTCCTCTGCAGCCAGGAAAACTGGAAATATCATCAGTCAGTCAGAAACAGTCAGTCCTGCTGTTGTGATTCATGTGACTCTGATTTTTCATCCATCCCTTGTCTATACCACTGGGGCAGAGAGAACCGACACAGACACAGGGAGAACATATAAACTCCTGGCCCCAGGTCCAGGTGTTAAACCCAGACTTTTTTTTTTCCTGTGAGGAAACAGCTTTTCACTGCATTACTTTTCATGTTGATGTTCAATCTAAAAACAATATAGCTCACGATCAGGGATTGACTCAGAGAGCAGAGTCTGCTGATAATGAGTTTATGCTGCAGCTGTCAGTCTCCACCAGCAGTGAAGCTTCAATCCAATTCCAGCATTGAATCAACACTGAGCTCTGATCCTCCAAACAGCAAACAACTGCTGCTCTGTCCAATTTGCAGAGAATCATCAGCTGAGTCTGCAGCTCCACTCGCAGAGATTCACACTGACTCATCTCTATCAGTCCACACACGGCCTCTGATTTCACAATAAAAGTTTCAACAGCCTGTGTCCCAAAGCAGAGTGACTCAGTCTGAGAGCAGCAGGTGGAAACAGTAAAGCATCTGATGTTGGACTCATGTCAGAACTGACAAAACCTGTAGAGAGAACCTGACAGAGAGCTTTTTATTATGTCCTCCACCAACAACACTGAGTTACTGATGAGGAAATAATGAAGCTGGCGCAAAAAGAATCAGTGAGAGTAATGCTCACCTCTCACTTCACACTCTTTTATTCTCATGTTTCTGTTTTGATTGTGACAGGACAACCTGTGAGCAGGGGCCTGTGGGATCGGTGACATAGGTGGGTGAAGTCAGAGATATTATCATCCATTAAATGTCCTGTTACTCTGCAGTTACCTCTGAAGAACAGCAGTGACACATTCACCACTTGGTGACAGATACTGGTTAAAGTTTTTGCTCCAACTCCCCACCGACAGAAACATCTTTTGTCAGTTGGAGATGTTAAGCTATTTTGCTTTCATGAGCACCAATCAAAAATCACCATCACCACCAGGAGGAAGCTGCAGGAACTGGAGCTGAAGATGTAGCTGTGATGAGCGCTGAGCTGTGATGTTTTATCTCACTGCAGGTGTTTATAGTGTCACACCTCTCTTTCTCTCTGTCTCACTCTCTTTCTTCTTTTCTGTTGTCTCCTTTATTCTGCTCTTTATTGTTCATGTTTGTTCACTGTCAGGCCTCATTTCCTGCATTCTGTGGGTCATCTGGGTAATCATGTCCCCATCCCCGTCCCCGGATAATCATGTCCCCATCCCCGTCCCCGGATAATCATGTCCCCATCCACATCCCCATCTCCGTCCCTGTCTCTTTCCGATCCCCTGGTCAGTACCGGTCCATTCTGTCTGTCCCGCTCTGCCCTTCACTTCCTCAGTAATCCTGTTAGCAGCGTCTCTGTTTAATCCTCCCTCAGTGCTCACATCCCTCAGGTTCCTCACAGCCTCCTCAGCGCTGCTCCGTGGTGATGCTGCTGGACCCCAACTGAACAACTCAGGTAGGACCAGAGACCCCCCAGCACAGACCACACCCACCCTCATCTGCACCACATGCTGACATACACCTTCAAACACCAAACAGCAGAGAGGCAACATTCCTGTGGTTCAGTACTCAGTGTACAGCTTTACATTGAAATCTGCAGTGAGTAGATTTATTCTTAATTTTTAGTTTTTCTTGTCTGGTTTTTTGAGAAACAGATCGAGAAGGAAATTTTTGACTGGTAATAGACAAAGTAATCTATGATGATTTGCAATTGAATTGTGGTTTGATGAGTTTGATGCTGAACTGACCCGTTGTTTCTGGGACTTGCAGACACAGACCAGTACTACCCCGCTGCAGTGTCCTTAACACTGTGGTGTTCTCAGCTCTGAGCACCATTTTAAAATCCATATCAGATATGTGACCCCTAAGGGTTTTTGTGATCTTCTTTAATGACAGCATGTGTTGTACAGACTGTACGTGTGTGATTTTTAGTGAGCGCATTTGTTTAAACCCCAGTTACTGGGACTCTCCCAGAGGAGACCAAAGTGCTAGTCTGGCAGTCACTGCTGGCTCGCAGTCAGGTCCACAGCCAGCTGGGCCAAACTGAACCACATCAGTATAGTTTCCAGCTGACAAAGAACTGACCAGCTAAGTGGTTAACTAATGACTAAATATCTAGTAACGTTAATGCACTGATCCTGCTATCTATCTATCTATCTATCTATCTATCTATCTATCTATCTATCTATCTATCTGACTGACTGATCATTAGCTACCTATCTAATTGGCTGGTTGGTTGGCTAATTGGCTAACTCACTAACTGGAAAGTGCAAGTGCTGAAGTGGACACAGTCAGTGTGTGTGTGTGTGTGTGTCTGTGGCTGCTCTCTGCTGCCAGACCTCCTATGAAGGATTAGGGTCATGATCCGTCAGCTGTAATTGAGGCCGACACTCAGCCAGAGCTGATCTAAACTCCATTAACAGCATACAGAGCGAAGAGGGTCAAAGTAAACTCACACCCACACACACACACACACACACACACACAGAAGGAGAGAGTAGCACTCTGAGTTCGGGGTAGTTCACTCGGACAGTTTCATCCGTTCTTACATCAAAAAATAAATACATTTATTTTCACTACTTTCAACTAAAAACATAGGATCCATTCTATAACAAACAAACAAATGAACATACAAAGGAGCAAAGGAAAGACAGAAAGAACAGACAAACAGTAACAGGTGGCCTGTGTCTGTCTGGCCTCAGGATGTTGAGCTGGGTGGTGAAGGTCGTTCCCCAGCCTCCTGAGCCTCCAACCAAAAAGGATGAAGAGCAGAAGGAGGAGAAACCAACCCCGGCCGCAGCTCCGGCCCCCGCTGCAGCCCCCGCTGCAGCCCCACCCCCTGTTCAAGTAAGACAAGCCCTCTCTTTTTATTGTTATTATTTATCCTCTATAGTATTTTATGTGGACCTGATTTGTTTAAATGAGCTTGATGCTCATTTAAACAAATGTGTCAGCTGAATAAAAACAGACAAGATTAGTGATGCTGTTTTGTTAATACCTTTGTGTGAAATTACCCGACTTTGTGTTTTCAACAGGAGAAAAAAGTGACATTGCAGGAGGAGAGCAAGAACGAAGGTGAGGTCAGAGGTCACAGCGAACTATCTGTGCTTCTCTTTGGTACTGCTCTTCACATTGATCATCCTTCACTGTTTGATTGACAGCCCCAAAGGCCGACAAACCTAAGCAGGAAGCAGCCGAGGCTGAGGGCAATGGGTGAGTGAGACTGTCGTCTCCATGGAGAGAGATTTACAGAATAGCAGAATAGAGGAAGTACTTAAAGTAAATAAATAAAGGAGTAAGCTCCAGCTACAGACTGTACATATATTCCACATATAGAAATTCAATATATGCAGAGATGTTACATTTGCATATGGGTAATCATAGGTGAGGCAAGTTGGGAATGTTTTACTCTTGTGGCCTATGTAGTGTCAGCCACGGAGAGAACACAGTTCTCTGTATGGCTCTAACTGATTTAGGGCTATCACCCAAATGTAAACAATTGAAGATATCTTAAACTGGCAGCGTTTTTTGTCATCTTCTGACAAAAGCTTGAGCTTAAGCTTGAGAAGACCTACTCTCTGTCATGTCAAATTTGACCTGTAATAGGCTGTTTCTTGTGGTTGTGAATTTTTCATCCACTTTTAAACAAGAATGGCGTTGATAACTGGTGAGACAGGAATGCCAAAGGTTTTTGAATCTAATGCTAAAAGTGGTTTTGATTGTTTTTCATCTGATCCAATTGATGAATCTCTCATCTTTGTTTCCTCAGCCCGACATCCGGCTCTCAGCCCAGCGTCTTGACCTGGATCAGTGGAGCTCTGTCTCAACCTCTTCTCTCACCTAAACTGAGCCGGGCCAACTCCACCACTCAGGTGAGCTCCAGGCTCTGACCTGGGATCAGGTTCCAACACAGAGACTGGTCCAAAGGTCAGAGGTCAGTAGGTTAATGTGTTTCCTTTTCTCGACACATGTTCACAGGAGGAGACCTCATCCAGGTAATTAGTTTGTGTGTGTGTGTGTGTGTGTGTATGTACTGTAAATAGTGCAGTTTGTACAGTATGAGCTTCATGTGACTGATGTTCCCTCTTCTCTCTGCCAACAGTAAACCTGAAGATGAGTGAGTAATATTGACAGGATGTAACAGATGCCAAATAATAAGCTGCTTCACGATCTGATCAATAGACAGACTGCCAAATAATGAGCTGCTTTATAAGTCCACAGACAGGCAGACAGGCTGCCAAATAGTGAGCTGCTTAATAGATCCACAAACAGACAGAGTGCCAAATAGTGATCTGCCTTCTAAACTCATTGAGGCTCATGTCAAATAGGGAGCTGCTTTTCAACCCTAACAGACAGACTGCTAAGTAGTGAGCGTGGGCTGCTTCTGAGCCTATCAACAGAACGAGTGCCAAAGAGTGTGCCGCTTTATGAGTCTATCAGCAGGTAGACTGCCAAATAGTGATCTGCCCTATAAACCTGAAGCCAATGTCCGTGAGCTGCTTAACAAACAAACAGTCAGCACACTGACCGCCAAATCATGAGCTGCCTTCCTGATTGAAAACATTCTTTGCGGAAATCCTTTAAAGTTAATGTTGCGGTAGCTGTTGTCATGTACAGCCTGTTTCCATGGTAATTGAATGGAAACTAAGGAAAACAGATGTTTTTTTCTGACATCTCTTTCTCCAAACGGATTCAGTTTCCTTTAAGTTTGATAACCCATCAGGAACAAGTGATGAACAAGTGATAACAACATGAACATCACAGAACTTCCTGTATCAAACCCTTGTCCCCCCCACACTGTCCCTGAGGTGTCCACTGGTGTTCATAGCTTGACTGTATTTCCTCTTGTCTCCCAAAGTAAAGGGATGATAGCGTGGATCGCTCAGGGCCTGGAGAAAGTCGTTCCTCAGCCTCAGCTGGAGCTGAAGAGTAAAGAGTCATCTCCTGCTGAGCCGCACACCGAGGTATGAGGTTTCTTCAGGACGTCTCAAGTAGACTCAGGTCACACAGTGGGCCCAAGTGGCCTGGATCTGTTTTTGTTTCATATGTAATGCAGATCAGATCTGATTGTTTAATGACAGTGCGAACAGCACAAAGCACATGGAATCAGATCTGTTCAAATCAGATTGGAGCCACTGTCACATGTGGATCTACATCAGACACAGATCTGATGCTTTAAACTGTAACCTCTGTCTGGTCATGTGACCTGTATCAGAGTTCAGTGAGACTTTTATATCGCTGTGGATCAGCATTCATCATAACTGCGACAAAGATAGGAGTCACATTGTTGCCAGGCTGTTTGAACACATCTCTAATGAGATGACTGAAGGAGGCTCAGAAGAACAATGCTTCAGTGTGCAGAGTGAGTGAGCAGAGCCTCGAAGCCAGATTGCCTACAAAACAGTTGCAGTATTACTTAACATAAAAAATCTTATATTTACTGTACAAAAGTAATTTTATGATTTTAAATGTTCTTGTATTGGAGGTAAATATAAAAGTAAAAAAAAAAAAAATTTGATTATGAACTTTATTGTAGCTTCCTTAAAGTAAAGTATAATGGTGAAGGTTTCCACACCTTCTTTACCATCACAGTTTTCTGGGACTTTCCAGGCACAATTCCCTCAAATTCAAGAACCAAACAACAGAATATTTACATTGTTTCAGGCAGCATGAAAGGCACTTCATCCTTTCAGTCATCAATGTCTGAAAACCTTTCTTGGGCACAAGTATTTGAACTATATTTGAGATTTGAGGAGCAACTACATAAAATAAAGGGATATCTGTGGATTCATTGTTTGTTGGAATTTTTTATTCCCTAATATTGGTATCAGTCAGGACCCTGCTGATAAATACAAACCAGCACATGCCTTCATCATGATGCAGGAACTCTGTCTACTGTTCCTCAAATGACCTTTGGTGACCTCACCTGTGTTTGTTGCTTCTTAGGTGCAGCAGCCGCCACCTTCACCAGGTGAGAGCAGACCTGAATGATCCAGTGAACAAGTATCAGGTTCAGGTTCAGGTCAGGTTCAGGTTCAGGTTTGGATTCATGTTGGTCCCTGGTTCTTCTTGTCTTTCAGCTCCAGAGCCTCAGGTGGTTCCTGTGGTCCAGGCAGCACCAGAACCAGATAAAGGCCACGACCAAGACCAGGAAAAGCACGGAGAGGAGAAGACTGAAAATAACAAGCCTTTTCCACCCAGGTGTGTGTGTGTGTGTGTGTTTGCTTGTGTGTGTGTGTGTGCTTGTGCTTGTGTGTGTATATGCATATATATAAAATTTCATTTCCTGTTATGAAGGAGAAAAAACTGTGTGTGTGTGTGTGTGTGTTGATCAGTATGATGGAGTGGATCAAACAGGGGATAGAGAAGGTTGTTCCTCAGCCGGAGATCCAGCCCCGCCCAAACAGCTCTGAGAAGAGTGAAGCTCCGCCTCCTCCTCCAGGTACCTGCAGACAAACAGTGGTCTCAACACACACCGCTGCATCAGCAGATATTATAGCAAATAATACGTTTCGTCAATAATCTGGGTGTCTTCTGCTCCTTCAAGCAGCTCCAGCTCCTCCTGCAGCAGCACCAGCAGCACCAGCAGCATCAGCTCCACCCCCAGCCGCCAACACTGACACGTAAGACACAGTGATCATACTGTAACTGCTGCTTAAATCACACACAAACAATCATGGTAGTCGACTTCATCAAGCCTGAAACTACTTATGCAATAATCAGAGATCTCCTTTATATCATTAGTGCAGTAATCTGCGAGTATAAGAGTTCATCTCTGACCTCAGGTGTGAATCCTCAGGTGTCTGTTGTTGACTTGGTTTTCTTTCCCCTCGCAGGTCGAATAAAGGAGGAGAGCAGCAGAGCAAGTGAGTGGAGACATGTTTCCACAGCATCACAGCTCAACTGTGATTAATGCAATTCAAGCAGGACACAACAAATCATTTAACAAGACAACATTAGATCTGTGTGTTGTTTATCACTGATTCAAAAAATGACATGACATGCAGTGAGACGTCTGACCTGCTAATCCATTCTACGCTTACTAGTTACTACAAACAGTACATTCACTCATGCACTGTACTTAAGTAAAGCTTTGATTATTGTGATACTCCTGAGGTACTTTGAATGCACTATTTATACACCAGTGTTTTCTGGTTACTCCATCAAGTTTTAGGAAGTTTTCACACAGGGTGTGTTTTTATAATCTTTAGGTTAAACTGCTTTTTAAATACAGCACAAAAATAATTTGCGAAACCCTAAACAAGTCACAATGCTTCAAATTCTGCCTTTGAAAAATTTTCATTTCACCCTGTAATGCCTCTTTTGTGTGACGTGTGTGTTGACAGTGTTGTGGGCTGGATCGTCACTGAGTTCAGTCGTATGTTACCTCAGCCGGTACCGAAGCAGGTGAGTGTGACTCTCACACACCTGAATCCACATTAACCAGCAGAACGTCTCTGAATCTTTAATGTTTGTTCTCGTTGTGCAGGACGCAGGAAGTGACCAGGTGCAGAGCAGTAAGTACAACCTCTGCACATTAACACACACCAACACACACTACACTTAACTTAAGTTTGATGCAGAGATGTTCAGATGAACTCTAACTGCAGTCTGCAGAGACAAATGCACTCATGAACTGATTGATTGGTTGATTGATTATTAGCTGTGTGTTGATTGGCAGGAGCTGGTGTCAGTGATGAGGCGGACTCTAACCGGGCTGCTCTTCTCCTTCTGTTTCAGGGGGTAAAGGAGGCGAGAGCCCCTTAAAATAAAAGGAGAAGGAAGCACGGGACAGAGTCGCTCACACTGACACTGACAGCCGAGACACTGGTTAACTGATGCACCACAGACACAGAGCAGTTTGTACTGTAGCACTGACAAGTTGCTCCATGAAGCTGTAAGATGTTCAGTTTTCATCCAGCTTTCTTTTAAAACATGGAAAATCTACAGAAACTGTGAAAGGCAACAGAATTTTTTTTTAGGATCATTTTCTTTTTAACGTTCCTAAAAAAATTCCTTGCCACTCTGGGCTTCTGTAAAGAACTAAAGAGCATTGAGTGAAGTCTGAAACATATTTCTACATGTATGTGAAGATGTTTTACTCGGAAAGACGATTTTAGAAGTTAGTGATTTCTAAAGACTCCACTGTTTGCACTTGGTCCGTCCTGTTTCATAATTCATGCTACAGTGTGTTAGATGCAGGACGGACTGAGCCCAAACCCTAAGAATCTGGAGATTCATTTTAGGCTCTTGTAAAAAATCTGGATCATATGTGGAAATTTTTGAACATGATGTCTTAAATAAATAAATGATCCCATGTATGATAAAATAATTTCATCATGCATTGGGTCATTGTTTGAAATATCTGGGCAACTTCATCTCCAGATTCGAGGGTATTTTGTACAGTGACAGACTGGTCCTAGTTCAGCTTTTGTCATTGGTGCTACTTGATACTCTAAACTCATGAGCTGTTAGTTATGGAGTCAGGACCATCTGTAGTTAAGGACAACTGTTTGCTTCTTCTTAAAGGGGACATATTATGGAAATATCACTTTTTGAAGGCATATAGTTGGGTGTTTGTCTTGCCTTCTGGCCCCAAAATGTGAGAACTGACAAAAAAATCTGTAATTTGCAGGTTGAAATCCATGTGGTTTTTCAAGCTGTTTCCTCTGTTGTCCGATAATGATATCATTAGTTTTCAAATTTGCATAATACCGCCCCTAGGGGGTACTGGTAGAAGGGATAGGCCGGGCTAGCAATGGGTCATTTGCATTTAAAGGGACAGGGCACTGAAACCAACCATTCTGAACAGGGCCGTTTTGAGCGGATGAAAAGAGCTGTGATGTTTGATCCTTGAAGTATTTTGACCAAAGCATGTCACATGTCACTATTTGGCATGTCTTTAAGACACCTGGGAATTATTTTTAATTTGTGGAAAAGGGGCATGATATGTTTCCTTTAAGGCTTCTGCTGATCATGTAAAGGCAGCTAACTCAGTGCTACAACTCAGTGCAGCTAAGTCAGTGCAGACATTGTAATTCATTGCAGCATTTTGCTCTGTATTCATGAAAATAAAGACATCAATTAACGTTTCTTGTAGAGTGTTTTGTTGTGCTGTCTGTCTGTGCTGAGGAGAAAACAACCAACCAATCAATCAATCAATCAGTCAATCAATTATGGGTCTGTTAAACACATGTCCAAATTATTTCATCTATTTCTTGAGATTCAAAACAGGTGACTGCGTGAATACTTTATTTTAAGAAAAATGAGCCCTGACTGTCAAATGCATTAAATAACCAGATTCACTTCTCCATTATCTGTGACATGAATTCAGATATTTAAGACAAACAGTTTATAAGACATGTAAAGTTGGATACACAGATAATTCTCAGCCATGCTTTTTCTGCCATGTGGCCCTCAGTCAGCATCACACAGAAGACAAATGATCTGGTCCTGGAGGACATTGAACAGGAAGGGGACAAGGAGGAAAAACAGAGGGCGAATAAAAAAGAGGTGAGACTCACCGGACACTTCTGTCCCAGCATTCTGCTCAGAGCATAATTTCTATGACTTTGCTAACACACTAATGCAAACAGCTTGAGTGGTGATGCACTAGTGGAATTTACATGTACTCTGCTTTAGTGAAGTACCTCTACTGTGACACTGTAACAAAAGAAAGTACTTTTCTTTGATACTGTAATTATGGGGGTACTCACAACATGAAGTACATGCTAACAATTGCATAGATCTTGACATGCATGCTAAAATGCTAATTTATTAACTGTCTACAATCATTACATACATTTACATCCAGAAGACATCATGAAATTAGAGAAAGAATCACAGTGGTATTATGATGGAATTTGAGATTATCATCGTGGTGCCAGTTTAAGGACTAAGGCACCTCTGGCAGTAGCCGTATTGTAAGAAGCTGATACCTGTGAATGCACAGTGGTGGTACTTAAAAGGCAACAAATTTAGTACCAGGGTAGGTACCATCCATTGTACCTTGGGGCATGTCAGGGTAGTACCTGACTGAGAACTTTAGCATCCTCAAGATAAAATAGCACTAAAAAGCATACCATGCTGTTAGCACCATGACTACAGTGGTTATTTGGACCTTCTGAAAGGTATCATGGTTGGACCAAAGTCCTGGGAAGGTAAGGTGGTAAGGTAAGGGAAGGTAATATGGTACTTTGGGGTGAATTGGGTACTTTTAATGTACTGTAGCACAAATGATACTATGGTGACAATAGCATCAATACTATCATATTTAAAAAGGTATTAATATCGTACTCAACAGAGATGTTTTTGCATGTTTGCTTGCAGACGGAAGATGAAGAGATTCAGAAGGATCAAGCAGCTCCACTGATGGAAAGGTTAGCAAAAGCTGTCTAGTTTGCTCTTTTTACTTGTTTGTCCTTTTGCCCCAATGAGGATTAAATCTTCAGCCAGTTTTTCAGTTTGGTCCAAAGTCAGCTATCTCAGCCTGTATGGGACACCTGCAGGGCATTAGGCTTGTTATGTATTCATTTTATTCAGAGTGTATGTTTGAAATTGCAATTTCACTGAATGTCTGCCCTCCTCCTTATCACACAGGCTGCAGCAGGACTGTCTGGAGGCGGCCCGCGTCGCAGAGGAGATGGCCATGAAGGCAGCAGAGGAGGCAGTCCGCCAGCTTGAGGAGGAGCATTCAGCTAAGATCGTCATAGAAACACTGCCAGAGACCAGTGAGCCGTAAGTCACATAAACACACATACAGACAATATGCAATAAAAACCCTGCATCTCCAAACTCTGCTTTTTGGGAATTGACAATCAAGACCTTTAAAAGTGCCCTGTGCACTGCATATACAACAGTGCCCCAAAGAAAGTAAACACCTGAACCACCTGGTCTGAGACATCCTTCAGTAACCTGCAGTAATCCTGCTGTTTGTTCACCATAGATTGCCAAACATCATGGAAGAGGAGAACGAGGACGACCCAGAGTGAGTCCGTCTTCAACACCACGCTACTTCTACCTTCCAGATTTACACTTGTACAGCACATTACTTACACACCCTAAGTTGGGTTGTACTGTCTGTTGGCACCCATCACTGTGCTACCTTCTTGTCTGACTTCTGAGGGGATACAAGACACCAGATACTAATGTCATACTGACAAAGTCACAAATTGTTACACCAAATGCCTCAACACTCTCTACTCTGTTGCTTTATGGTTTGCTGAAACACTCCATTCTAAGGTATTTTATTATGGACTTTCTGCATTAGAGCTCCCTCCATTGGCAAAGTTGGAGCATAAACACCAAACCCTCTGACCTGCTATCTGCTTGGTCTTGATGCCGCTGCCTTTCGACACTAATTTCTCCCTGATGAGCTGAACTGTCTGACAGGGACTCTCCATCTTGTTTGTCCCTTGCTGAACTCCGTTCAGGTTGCAGAACCTGCAGGAGGACAGTGACGACAGCACAGACAATACGGCTCCTGTGGAAAATAAAGTAACGGTGGAAAATATTGAGGAAGAGAAAAAACCTGATGAGTAAGCTGAGCCATATGTAGGTTAAAGCTTACCCCCCTACTGTGCGATGGTGGTATGCCCCCATACCATAAGATGGCAATTTCATCATGAATCTATGACTGCTTTTACATGATCCTCTTGCAGAGTTCTGTAAAACCCTCCAAGATCGCAGCACATTTAGGGTCTGGGCTGCATACTTCCTGTGCATAAGCTTGCAGTGAGAGCTTGTACTATAGTACCATCGCAAGTTCAAGCAAGTTCAAGTTCTGCCCAGTTCTTAGCTGGTGTTTGTTCTTATAAGAGAGACTAGGAACTGGTCTTAGCTGGACTTTTGCTCTGAATAGTGTCTTTGTGCAGTTTGCCATGGTTTGTCCTTGTGGTTACATTTAACCGTATTTTGTCTTGCTTCTTGTCAACTTCTCTTGAATCAGGGCAAATCTCAAAAGGTAGGTTGGAATTAACTCACCAGATTGAATATTAAATTTGCTTTCTTGGGCAAATTCTGGTCAGCAGCAATTTGTGAACATTTATTTCCAATACATGTGAATAGAGGATGGTTAAAGACATGTTCCCTGACTTTGTAATGATAATCTAACATACTATCAAATACCAAACATCCCTCCAATCATGTTGTCCACCTAAATGTCTGAATTCTAGAGAAGTGGATATAGAACCAGTTCTGCATGACATTTTCATAACAACTACGCTTCCTTATCAGAACCCTACTGGACGTCTGTCATGCTGAAGATGATGGTAAGGCCCCATCTTCAACCGATGTGGAACCAGCATCTGAGAAGAGAGACCTGGAGAGTCCAGTCACTCAACAACCACAAGTTCCAGAGGCCTCGACCGCCACAGAGCAGGTGAAATGTTTGGATGTAACATTCAACACCTGTATCCAACCACCATAAGAACAAGAGCTGAAGAACATTTAAGTGTTTTCAGTGCAGCAGAACAAAGGCTCAGTCAGTTCTTTTCCACTTCATCATACCTCCTCAACTTTATTAACCCTTTTTATTTACAATCAGGTTTAAGTTGTGGACAGATCTTGGCACCTGTTTTCTCCTGTTATTTTCTTTCCTGTTTGTTTCACTTCCATCAAGTTTCACGCAAGTTGAGAGGAGGAACAAGTCTAGAGATGATGCTACCTAGGCTGAGAGGTGGAGCTTCTGGGGATCCAGGAGTTTAACTTCAACACCTGTATATGTGAAGTGCTTTATCCAAAGTGTTTTGGTTTTTAAATGACACTGGGAAACTAAGAGGTGGACCAGGAGTGTGAAGTTTGATTGAGTCTTGTCTGTTTCCATTCTGTGAAACAGATTTAAGTAGGTGATTTTTTTCCTCTTTCAGGGAAATGAAGCTGCAGATGACGGTGGAGGTGGAGGTGAGAGCTGAACACGATTTTAGTTAAGTCAGATGTTTTGAGCATCACCAGAGAAAAAAACACTGACCGGGTTAAGAAATTTTTACCATAATTGAATTAGAAATTCAACTTATCTGCTTAGTTGATGTCCCTGGATCATCTCCATGGTAACCAGATTCTGATCAGTTCCACCAGGATCTTGTCAAGTTCACATCTTGACTCTGTTTCTCTATCCAGTTTCTGACCTTTGCCTTCCGATAAAGAGCTTCTTGCTTCAAATCCCTCACGCTGCTGAGTGTCTGGAGAGCTGCAGGAAGCTGATGCATGACTATAACCTCAGCCCCCCCACGCTATCCATGCCGACCCCGCCGCCGGAGCTCGACCTACTCGCTCAGGAACTGTCACAGCTTGCGGACCAGGGGCACCAGTACTGCATGAGCATCATCAGCCACCTCAGACGCCTAACCAGCAACTCTCAGCATCCTCAGCAGCCTTAAGCCCCGCCCTTCACCTGCAGACCCTTAGAAAAACCTCATAGACATTTAACTGTGTAAATCCAAACCTTGAACATGCCAAACAAACCTGTCTGCCTTGAGGTGTCCCCAACCATCCCACTTCCTTCTCATTATCACTCCCATCATGCTCTGCAATGCTTCACCACCAGCTATCAGCTAACAACATGTCAGGTGATCTGAACTGTGGTGGATGCACACTCTGTGATGTACGCTGTGTGCAGCATTTTTTGGGAGATGTCCAGCAGCTTCTCTTCTTCTTTGGTCCTCAGGGAGCAATGGGCAGGGCCTGGATAATGCCCCACTGCTGCAGGTGGAGGATATGGATCAGGGAAAAGGCCAGAGCATACCACAGATCACAATCCCAGAACTGGAGTCTGGGGCATTGACTGTCCCTGATGTGGAGATCAGGTAAAACATGTGTATCATTCACTTTAACCTGAGGTAAATACTGTAAATACTGCAGTCTATTATAAATGTTTTCTCAGCTTCACTGAATCTCTTATTCTACTACTGCACCTTCCTGCCTCATGATTTCATTTTCATGTTTACACACTTCTCTTTCCATGGCTCCATGTTGATGTCCTCCTGTCTTCCTGCCGTGTCCTTCTCAGTCATGCAGCTGAGGACCTGAAGACCTGGTCCAGTCAAGGGGACCTGCTGGTCCCAGATGAAGAGTGAGAGAAAACACACTGACACTCCATCCTCTACCTCCCTCACATCCATTCTCCTTGTTTATCCATCTTGTTGCTGTCATCCTGCAGACCACGTCCTCTGTCGGTGGCCAGTGTGGGCAGCGTGCTGATCCAGGATCGGCTGACCGAGCTTGTCACGCTGTTTAAAGGTCGAACGGAGCGGCAGAAAGACCGACTGTTGGATCCAGACGAGTCTGAGGAGGAGAGTCCATCAGCCTGTATGTGATGACGCTCATTTTATGGTTCTGTCTATCCAAACGTTGGTTTTCATGTTTTCAATCCTGAAAATCGATTGCTCCCAGAAACCCAGGGAAGTTTTCTGCAAGGATGAGCAGCACTTTGAGCTAGAGACCTGCCATTTTTTAGCATAAGATAAAATCACAGTACTTTTTGATTAGACCAAGTTCATCCTGCAATAACTGTTCAAACTGGGAGAGATTTGGAGTAATTCTTCCAGTTTTCTGCCACATTTCTCTTTTGCAATAACTCCTAATTAGAGCTGTTTCATTATTGTGCTTTTCAGCTTTTAGCTGTAAGGATCAGGAAAGAAAATCAGCTTTTTTAAATGTTTTAATGGGATATAAACCACTGATTATACTGCACAGAAGTCTTTATTGATGACATAAATAGTTTCCTGAGGTTGTATGTACTAAATACTAGGTGCAGCACTTGATGAAATTCTTAAAAATAATAGGTTTATCAGGAAAAACACAGGTTGGGAAAAAAAACAAAAAGGATCATCTGTGGCCTCAGGGTTTGAAGGGCTCATTTATATTACACTAGATGAATGCACCTAACTAACACTTTAAATACAGAATCATATGACACTTCTTGTCTCTTCTGCTCAGCCCCAGCAAAAGCTCCACCTCCTCCTCCACCACCTCCAGCAGGAGAGGAGAAGAAAGATGATGCTGGAGCAGCAGAAGAAGAAGAAGTGGAGGTGGAGTTCAGCTTTGAACTTCTAGGTCACCCAGTCAAACTCCCTAAACTCCCCAAACTGCCCAAGATGCCAGACTGGCTCCGAGCAATCTTGGAGTATCGCTTCCCCTCCAGCATCGATCCATTCACTGGTGAGAGACACAGAGCTAAGCTACAGACTAAAGAAAAGAGAGAAAACATTAGCAACACTACACTATTGTAGACATTTTGATCGTTAATTCATGTGTTTGTACTGTTTAAGTAAATTATGTGTGATGTGATGAAGTAGGTAAGTAAAGTAAGGTAAGTAAAAGCAGCCTAGTCTATCCAATTATCAGCTTGAAGCAGGTTTGTTTGGTAACAATGCAAACAAGGCTGAAGAAGCTACTGCCTTGATAATCTGTGTGAGAAACCCCTAAAAGAGGAGGACAGGACGAGAAGGAAACATCAAAGAGGCAGCAGAAACACAAACCTGGCACAGGCATGATGGGACAAACAACTCTGCTCTGCTCCAACCAGTAATAACCAGTACCAAGTAACACCTAACTGTAATTCCACTACTTTCTGCAGTACTGAGTAGTCTAACTAATTACTTTTGGAAATGAAGTAACATAAATACAATTATTGCCCTTTAACTGGGCTTGTTAATCGTTACTTCATGTTATGTGCACAGTTTATGATAATTGGTCACCTGAGTTGGTGGGTGTGGTCACAACACCACCAGCCCACACAATGGTGATGGAGGGTTGAGTTTACTGTGGTGGAAATATGGACGTCATGTTTCCCTCCTGGAGATAAAGGACCAGAACACAGTGGTGATACGTCGTCTGTGTGCAGCTGTGAAAACTGTCTCCACAGCAACATGCTACAGAGCTGATTGTTACAGCTTTGATTTGAAGGCCTGTCCAGGCTACAATAAATTGGCCTATCAGAAATTTAAAAATGTATCTATTGTGTTTTATTGATCCAGATCTAGATGAACTTTGACAGTTGGTCTGGTTCCACACTGAGCCACAGGAACACCATACAACAGCCTGTGTGAACATTAATAGGAGAACATCAAAAAATAAAAGACATCAAACTTACTTTTCCAAGTAACTAATTAATTTGAAGCAATAATTTGTAAATTCAATTACTTCTTGTAAGAAGTTATGGTAACCATAACTCATTACTCATTATCAGTAATTTGCCCAGCGCTTGCTTCCACTGTGCCAGAGCCTGATGTAAAGGTCTGGACATTTCTGACACATCAGAAGCTTGTCCAACAGATGATTGATTCTCACTGACCTCACTCACCCTGTACACTGCATGACAGACGACGAGCTGAAACTCTACAGTGTATGTCCACTGAAAGTTTTTCTGGTCTGATGAAGACTTCCTGCCTCCACAGACATCATCTATGTGATCTGGCTCTTCTTCGTGGTGGCAGCCTGGAACTGGAACGTGTGGCTGATCCCAGTCCGCTGGGCATTCCCCTACCAGACACCTGAAAACATCCACCTGTGGCTGATGGCCGACTACACCTGTGACCTAATCTACATCACTGACATCCTGGTGTTTCAGCCAGACTACAGTTTGTCCGTGGAGGAGACATTGTGGTCAGTGACATCACAGATAGAAAATACTTGTTGATCTGTCTCTTTAAAGCGAGATTTTAATGCAGAGCTTTTGTGTTTTAGTGCGATAAGAAGGACATGAGGGAGCACTACATGACGACAGAGAGGTTCAAGGTGAGAACAAACTCTGTGTTTCCTCTGCAGTTTGTGGTTTTCACTGTTTCTCACAGATGTGATGATGATCAGAGTCTATGATTGACAGATGGATGTGATCAGCCTGTTTCCCATGGAGATCTTCTACTACTTCACTGGAGTCAACTCTCTGCTCAGGTTCCCACGTCTACTGAAGGTCAGAACACATCTCACACTCACATCACATCACACACACACACACACACAGACACACACACTTACCTCACACTGACTCCTGTCTCTTCCCTCAGTACATGGTTTTCTTTGAGTTTAATGACCGTATGGAGGCAGTGATGAAGAAGGCCTACATCTACAGGTGAGGAGCTGAACACTCAGAATAGTGTATGTAAATATACATACAAACCACAAAGGTTAACTAACTTAGGAGTGGGTGCTCTGTTGTTGTTGTTGTTGTTTTTGATGTGGTAATTGCTGTTGTTTGTCAGGGTGATCCGGACTTCCACCTACCTGCTGTACTCCCTGCACATCAATGCCTGTCTCTTCTACTGGGGCTCAGACTACGAGGGACTGGGATCCACTAAGTGGGTCTACGACGGAAGAGGAAACGCGTAAGAAACGCAACATTCACAGACCAACGTTCACAAAATCCTGTAGTTGACACGTTGCAGAATCTGTTGTTAATTGTTTCCTTTTTCCTGCAGCTACATTCGCTGTTATTACTTTGCCGTGAAGACGCTGATCACCATTGGAGGTCTGCCCGACCCCACCACCGTCTTTGAGATCTGCTTCCAGCTCATCAACTACTTTGTTGGCGTCTTTGCGTTTTCCATCATGATTGGTCAGGTCAGTCGAGTTTTAATGTTTGTTTCATCTGTGAACCTGAGTGTAACAAAAGGCAAAAAGGAAAAATACAAATGATTAATGATGTTACAAATGATACAGTGCATTACACTGTAAGAGCAGATCCCGATTGTGTCCTTTCCTGTCTCAGATGAGAGACGTGGTTGGAGCAGCAACAGCCGGGGAGAACTACTACCGGGCCTGTATGGACAGCACTGTCAAGTACATGAACTCCTACAACATCCCACAAGAGGTCCAGAACCGCATCAAGACCTGGTACGACTACACCTGGAAGAGCCAAGGCATGCTGGGTAAGAAGGAGGAGCTAAAGCTATCTAAGAAAAAAAAAAAGAAAAAATGTTCTCCATGAGAACTGCAGTGTGTGTGTGTGGGTGTGTGCGTGTGTTGGTGTGTGTGTGTGTGTGTTATAAATACACTTTGCTTGATGTTTCCAATATATAGATGAAAATATTTGATATTTAATCAGCAAACCAAAAAAATCAACAGTTTCCCTGATCATCTCATGTGCAGCACATTCAGCTTTGTGATGTTTCCTCTGCAGATGAACAGGAGCTGCTGGTGCAACTTCCTGCCAAGATGAGACTGGACATTGCTGTGGACGTTAACTACGCCATCGTCAGCAAAGTTGCCCTGTTCCAGGTCGAACACACTCACTCACTCACTCACTCACTCACTCACTCATACACACACGCAGTGATTTATGAAGGTTTGTTGTGCATCTTTCAGGGCTGTGACAGACAATGGTGTTTGATATGTTGACGAGACTCAAGTCTGTTGTCTACCTGCCTGGAGACTTTGTCTGCAAGAAGGTGAGGAAATACCTGAGTGTGTGTGTATGTGAATGTGTGTGTGTGTAGATGTGTGTGTGCGTGTGTAGGTGTGTGTGTGCGTGTGTGTGTGTGAGTGTGTGTGTGTGTGTGTGTGTGTGTGCGTGTGTGTTGACCTCCCGTCTCTCTCTGTCAGGGGGAAATTGGCAGGGAGATGTACATCATCAAACAGGGAGAGGTGCAGGTGGTGGGAGGCCCTGATCTGCAGACGGTGTTTGTCACCATCAGAGCCGGCTCTGTGTTCGGAGAGATCAGGTCAGAGCTGCTTCCTGTCATCATCCTATTAGCCAATTAGAAAACTGTATGTGGGGCAGTGTAGTGGGTGGGATCAATACGCTGGTCTGTTGGTCACTGCTGCTGATCCTGATGATGACTCAGGAAAGAAAGAAAGAAATGAGGATGAAAAATCCACAGATGTGTTCTGGGATGTGCAGCCCGGTTGTGTTAAATCTTCCTCCTTAATTGATCTGTGAAACAACTGCAGCACATCTGGACCTACATCCACTGATACTCTGTTAATTCATATTTAAAACAAATGGACTTGAACGCACCATCACATGACTGACAGCTGTCCCCTGTCTCTGATTGTCAGTTTGCTGGCAGGAGGCGGAGGAAACCGCCGCACTGCCAACGTGAAGGCGCATGGATTTGCCAACCTGTTCATCCTGGATAAGAAGGACCTGGCTGAGATCCTGGTCCACTACCCAGAGTCCCAGAAGCTGCTCCGCAAAAAAGCCAAGTATGACCATCAGTGCCAGAATCCACACTAATCATCAATGCTAACTGATCAGTATCAGCTCCTGTGTTATAGTAGGACACATGTAAGTGAAGCGAGCTAGAACAGGTGTGGTCTGAGACAGGTAACAGTCCACAACACTCATGTGTGATTCTAATATGACAAGAAATAATAGTCAGAAATATTGAACATGACAATAAAACCACAGTGAAATTGGTCAGACGGGAAATATGTTTTTAAATATGATGTTATTTTTTCACTCTTTGGTTACATTAACACTTTGGTTTTATATTAATTCTGGGATTTTATCTTAAGAAGAAAAATGTTGTGTGATTAATTAGTTCATTCTTTTGTAATCAATCCATCAAATCATACAACACACCACACTACGCAGCATTAAAACATACAACAACAGACATTTGTGCAAAGTAGCAGGAAACAGCAGCAACAGGTGGGAACAGGTTACAGCCAACAAGCTCTGTATAGATAAACTGATTCCTGTCACTGTGATTAAACACTCTATCAGTTTGATTGACTGATACAATCACCACTAATTAATCTGATTTAGTTATTAGTCACAGTCATTAATAACCAAACTGTATCAGATTTCTTCCAGCAATGATAAATTAAAGTATAAATGTTAGGTTTAAGCCCTCTAGTTCTGTCAGGCTGCTCTGCTTCCGTCACATTTCATGATCTGACGTCCCTCCTCCATCTCAATGAGATTAGTCTCACCTCTAATCCCTCGGTCAGAGGCAGCTCAGGTTCTCTGTCAGATCACAGTGCAGCAGCAGAGCAGGTGGACAAGCTGGAGCTGCTGTAGGAGTTGGTACGAGACCTGTCGGTTCACACTAACTGTAGGTCAATTTCCTCTCTTTCTACCGGAGTCAGGCTGTGGCTGTGCGTGTGTGTATGCGTGTGTGTTCAAATCAGCAATGTGTGTGTGCTCATACAGGAAGATGCTGACGAAGGACAAGAAGCCGGATGAGAAGGACGGAGGTAAAGCTGCGGAGGTCATCCCTCCCCGACCGGACACCCCCGAGATGTTCAAGGCGGCACTGAAGGTGACGGAGCAAGCAGGACTGGAGGGAACCTTCGCCAAACTGAAGAAGAGCTACAAAGCGCCTGAGAGCACGGGAGAGGTACACACACACACATACACACACATACACATACACAGTTTATTAAATATTCTCCTCACATCATCACTATCACCTGTCTGCTTGATTGGTCTGTTAAAATGTGCAATTATTGATCCCCTGATTATCGGCTGATAGAAATTTGGTCAGAATGAATGTTTAGAGACCTTTGACCTTCTGAGGTCTTTAACCTGTGAAAGTGCTGACACATGACATTTATTCAAACACATGACAATAATTAACATTTCTACAGCAGCCAATCAGAGACTGAGATCTACAGAACATCTGTAAACATTTGTCTACACAGAATTGATGTCACTGAATCTGAAGGAGGGAATGAAAGAGGAAGGAATGGAAAGACAGAAGGAAGGAAGGAAGCAAGGAAGCAAGGAAGGAAGGATGGATGGATGGAAGGTGATAAGGTCTGTTCTGTTTCTTTCTAATTCATCCATCCCCTC
The DNA here is from genome assembly GCA_021432705.1 of Caranx ignobilis. NCBI lineage: Eukaryota > Metazoa > Chordata > Actinopteri > Carangiformes > Carangidae > Caranx > Caranx ignobilis. The sequence continues at coordinate 33,807,154 of MU270012.1, forward strand.
CGTCCTCCTGTGTCTCCTCGTTTTTGTCCCTCCCAGGCTCCCTCCAGCTCTCCACTTCCCCTCCCCCTCCAACGCACCGTCGATCTCCGATTCCTCGCACTCTAGTTCAGGACGACACCGACGTAGTGGCGGAGACAGCAGACAGCTCTGTCGTCATCAGAATGACACCACGACACGAGGGAGAGGAGGTGCTCCTTGTAGAGGTGGCACCTGGGGAAGGAGAGGAGGAGAAGCACTGAGGAAGGAGGAGAAGAAGAAGTAGAAGAGAGTGGAGGAGGAGAGGGTGGAGGGGCAGATGTTGCTCCACGTACACCTGCTTGTTCTTTTTCTACTAGCCTACAGTAAATGAGCCCCTCTGCTTCCCAGAATGCCTTTCACTGACTTCCAGAGAGGGGAGGGGAGTCTCAGGCGGAAGTGGGGAGAAAATCAAGAAGCCCCAATGTATTCTGGTCTCACAAACTGCTCCCTATCTCTTCTTCTGTGGTGGTTTTAGTTCCTCCCTCTGCACATGAATAGCTTGTTAGCTTGTTATCTCATGGGGATTTTTAGCCGATCATTAGCGGATTTAAACATTGGGTTCACAGGTCACGGGAGTGCAGAGAGACGTGGGTCAGGCTGCAGTTCTCTGTCCAACCACACACAATGACTGACATTCACCTACCATTAGTACACAGAGGGGCGCTGTTTCACCCAAAGTCAACCAAAGAAAAACAAAGAAGACAGTAAAAACCAGCGAGTGACCGACAGCGTGTACATGGAACTCAATTTCCCAGAATCCCTAGCTTCTGTTCTGCAGGTTTGGTGCTTCTCAGCACAGCCACTGACTACTTCACTGTAGCCTTCACTGAACTGGTTTACTGTAGATGCAGCTTCATGTTGAATAGTAATGATGATGATTTTTTTGTTGTTTACTGATGTAAAGTGAGACGGATCATATATTTGTGTCACATGTCAGTAGCCAGTAAATGAATGTAGAGTTGTGTAGAGCTCATTGATGAATGTGTTGAACACTGTGTGTCTGACCATCAGTCTGTTTCCTGTTTCCATTGAATGGCTCAATAACTGTCGACACACAGAGCTCTAATGACTCTGAATGATTTTACTGTGTGTGTGTGTGTGTGGGGGGGGGGGGGGGTGTGAGAGAGAGAGAGAGAGAGAGACAGACAGAGAGTTTTTAGTCTGATCAGGATTCAGGGTGGGGGTTCAGGATGGTGACCCTGAGAGCTTACACACTGCAACAGAAAAAAAACATGCAAAGACACAAATGTGCTACAAATTCAGAAAGCAACTTCATCAATTAGAGAGCACATACACTGCAAAAACTCAAACCAACAGAAGTGTTTCTGGGGACAAAAGAAGACACAGACCGACAGTGCTCATGAATTGCCCCTCGGCGATAAATAAAGTTATTTGAAATTGAAATTGACCCAAATGGGGTGCTTTTGTTCAATTCTTCTTCATTTAAGAAGTTTATAACATTGATATCGCATGATTTAGATATTATTATATAATAATATAGATAATATTATGTACTGTTAGCTTAGTTTTAGTCTTTACCAGGGTTCTTCACTTTGTCGTGTCCCCAGAAACATGTCTACTGTGTTGTCAGTTTTTGCTGAATTGGTGTAGTTGTTTGCTGAATTTGTAGCATGATTCTATCCTAATCCCTTAAAACCCACTGGCCTGTGGGTTGTGTTGCTTCTAATGCATGCTGGGTTTTAAGGGGTTAAGTTGCAGCTAAATTGAGCCCTAAGGACCACCGTAGTTTAATGCTAAAGGGTTAGAGAAGTATATTTGACAGACAGTCATTCAGTCTCAGACACAGTAACAACCTAGAGTCATGGACAGTATTTTATTTTGAAAACTGTCAACAGGTTTTTCTCTAAGACTATTAAAAAATACTTTGGTTATGAATTCTTGATGTCATGATTTGCCAACATAGACATGTAGCATCATTGTTGCTGCCAGAGGGCGCTGGTGAGCTGCAGGAAGACCTCCACATATGGAAGTGTGTGTGTGTGTGTGTGTGTGCGTGTGTTTGTTTAAATCAGGAAAAGCTTCAGGAAGCAGAGGAAGCTCTCATTGTGATGCTCTGAGCTGAAGGAAAAGACAGAATACAAGAAAAAGGCGGGAAAACAGAAACAATGCTGAGCTGAAATCTGCTGCCGCTTATCACAGGAAGCTCCATCATGATAACCGCTGATTACTGACAGTAGAAGAAGAAAAGGCTGCTGCAGACATTAGAGCTGTTCTCCTGCTGCATGTTGACCACAAACACCAGGATCATTCACATTTAACCTAGCTGCAACATGTAAACAACAGTTTGTAAATAAAAATATTTTGAATGAATGTGTGTGTGTGTGTGTGTGTGGTGTGTGGGTGGGTGCCAAAAGATGCCAAAAGAAAGTCCACAGCTGCTTTTGGCCCCTGTGGCCTCCAGGGGACATATGAAATACCCCACTAGATACAATTTTTAGCACACTCTGTCTAGTGCCTTCTGTTACACAGTCCAGTCAGACACTCAATCAGTTCTTAAGGTGAAAAAAAAAAGCCTTTTTTTTCAGGGATAAAATTGTCAGATTAATTTATATGTTCAAAACTCCTCCAGAGTACAGAGGAGAGTTCCATGTCTTTATATGATACATGACATACGGTCCTGTTGCACTACTTCTGTCCAAATACACATTTTCTCTGGGTTCAGAGCTGAGACACAAAAACACTGAAATTAAAAAATAAAAAAAGTTAGATAAAACTGAATTTCATCATGCTGTAAATGCTACATCTAGGTATTAGCTCACTGAGGCAACTATTAGCTAATTTGCAACACTTTCTGAATGAGTTTTTAAAAGACATAAATGTCAACAAGAAAATAACAGAGAACAAGACAACTTCTAAACATCGAGATTACAAAAGTGCAGCAAACAGCAGCAGTGGAGTCTGATCAGACATAACTGACAGTGATCATTGAAATGACCCAGCTTGTTCTTACAGTCAGATACCGTTTTCTGAAGGAGGTCAAGACACACAATGAAGCCGTTTATCTCACACATGTTGTTACATGGTCTGAGTTTAACAAGCTGCTGTGTCTCTGCACTCTTCAGGATCCACACATAACTCTGGACAGTTATCTACTTTTTTAAATCAAGGTTTATATAGGAAGAGAAACTGAATCTAAGCAAAACTAAAGGAAACAATACTATGCCAGAAAATATATAAAAATACATGTTACATTTAAAATGAAAATGAACACAGAGGTACGGTGCAGTTTTTTACAGTGTTCGGGAGCTTGGTTTTCCACCAGCTGAGATCAAAATCCAGTTTTTTGAGTCAAGTCCATCTGTCATGTCACACAGTAAAATGAAAGAGCCAACAACGGCCAGTTTTAATTTTTCAAAAAAAAAAGTGCAGCTGTAAGACCAGAGGTTAAAGCAAGGACTTTTTTATTTTCAATATAACAACTTAAATCTTAAGAGTGATAAGTGCATTCCCTCACATTCATATAGTCTATACATACAATCATAAACACACCTAAAGATATTATTGTAAAAATAAAACTGATAATATAGTAATAATAAGGCACTGTTTGTCTAGGTGGATGTTATTCATAAAGTTTTTGATCCATTGGCCATATGTTGGGTTATTGCCAGTTCAGCAGAAATCTTGTAAACCTGTGTTTGTTTTAATCTACATATAAATGATTGGACTTAACGTGAAAAGTAAAAACTATGTTGTCTTGGACTGCAGTCCAACAACTTGTGCCAGTTGCGACGCTCAGTTCTTCAAATCCCGCCCTCATCTCTATAAATTTACTACTTCACTCCGCGACCATGCGCGTTCAGCAGCACACTCAGTAGCCACATGTCCTACAGTCCGTGAATGCGGCTCAGTCAGACAGCAGTCTTGACTTTTAGCGGCGGAGAGTGGAGGACTGTCGGGGCGACACTCGGCGCCTCGGCCGTGGGAAACCCGGAGACAAACTGAGTTTGAAGACGAGATTTAAGTCTAATTTAAGTTTTCCCGGTTTTTTACACGTGAAGTTTTTCCCTGCGCGGAGCTGGGAGGGTTAAGTCCGAGGAAACGGCGAGGAGAGCGGGAGGAGGAGGAGGGAGAGGAGTCGCTGCTCGGGACCGGAGGTAAGAAAAGTTTGCTTTGGTTCTTACACACTCGCCGACTCCTTCAGACTTTTCTGGATTTGGGTGTTTATGGGGACACTGTCCCCGGGTCGGTGGACAGACCAGCTGTTTGTGTCTTTCATATGAACCAGAGGCTGAAAGTGTCAGACGGTGCAGATCTGATTCACTTCGGCCTCTTTTCATCCGGCGTCCAGCAGCTTCCACCGCCGCACAGCCCCATTCAGCGCCGACAATAGAGACTCGGCCTCACCTGGTACACACACACACACACGCACACACACACACACACACACGTGTTTGTCTCTATGGCAATCACAACAGCGAGGCTCATCAAAACACAATGATATTCATCAACACTTTCAATCCAAACATAATTTGAACAATAAATCACACTGAGTAGTTTATCTGACGCTAAACCGACCACAGTTAACCAATAAGCTGCAGAGAAAATCAAATATTAAGATTTAAATGGAAAAAGTAATGAAATATCCTGCTCAAGCAGCGGTACCACTGCAACTTGATTGACTTGAATCAATGCAGCCAATACATGGATGGCAAATATTGATCAGTTATTGATCATTCTTCTTTTCCTTTCTGTTGTTCCCTCCAGGCTCCACCACAGCAATCATCTGCCTGTCCTCTGCTTCCTCTTCTCTCACACCAGCTAACTTCATGTCCTCTACTAATCTGTTATATCATTGAAAATTATAACACTAAAAAATATATGAATTGATTTTTTGGCACCAGAGGTCTAGAGTAGTTTTTCTGACTCTGGGGGTCAGTTTGTCTGCTTGACAATCACAACAGAATAAAAACAATTTCAAATCCGGTTAGTTTTTGCTCTCAGGCTCCCCCTACAGGGTGTGATCCCTCTTATAGTAAGTAAATGCAAGTCATGACTTAGCCCCGCTCATGGCTCCTGTAACCGGCAAAGACAGCAATGTGTAAGTAACTATCAGAAAGACATTATTTACTAATCCAACAACAAGATGGTGTGTTTGCCGTCTTTCCTCTGAGCTCTCACCAAGTAAAAGCCAGTCCAAGATTCACCCTCGTCCAAGGCCTTGGTCACTATGCTCTATTCTTCTCTTCCTCCAACAACGGTTGGTCTCTTCTACTGGGTCTCTCTACAGTTGGTCTCTGCCATGACGAACATACTGAGAGTAGTGAGCTAGCTAGCTTCTTATAGTTCGCAGAGGTGGTGGTGTGTGACATGTTGCCATAAAGCGATATGTGCTGCTGTGAAAGAGCGTTCGGCAGGCTGGCTACCAAGGCTACGTAGCGCAACTAGGCCAGCAGGGCCGCTGTTTCAATGGCAGGGGTCGTTCTCCCTGTTACGAGACAATAAAACCCCCCAAAAGATTTTGAAACTATCACTTAAAGGTAAAATAGTTACAAGGTGTTGCTTTAAGTGCAGTTCACAGACTGAGAACTTTATCCTGTTAGATAAAATCAATGTTCACAAAGTTTTCATTTTGAAACTTCATTAGCAATTGCTAAAAGTCATAAGTGTGGCATTTCATTGGTGTACAGTTCAGTCTTTTGCAGCTCACAGTATCCTTTGATCATATTAAAACAAAAACATGGGAGGGTGTACAAACACAATGAATTACTTCAGTATTAGTAAAACTGCTGACTTAAAATTCTCAGTTCAAATCCAGAAAGAAGCTACTCAGTTGCAGTAATGTGAGTTTTGTGATTTGGCACTGTAAACTTGTCACATCTAAACTAATGAAAAAGTCCAATGTGTCGCTTTAATGGAGCTGAGCATTAATCGTAATTATTGCAGTGTAGTTGGTGTCAATGCAGTGAAATCATAGCACATGTACAGAGGCCTGCAGATGAGTTTGAATTTGATGATTCTCATACTTTTGACCGTTAAGCTTAAAGGGGACATGTTGTGGAAGTATCACTTTTTGAAGGCTCTTTAAACATATATTTGGGTGTTTGTCTTTCCTTCTGGCCCCAAAATGTGAGAATTGACAAAAACCTTGACCTGTAATTTGCTCCACAGGTTGAAATGTGGTTTTTCAAGCTGTTCCCTCGGTTGTCCCATAATGATGTCATTAGTTTTCAGATTTGCATAATACCACCCCTACTTTGTACCGGTGAAAGGGGTGGGGTCTTTAAGACACCTGGGAACTAATTTAATTTGTGGAAAAGGGGCATAATATGTCTCCTTTAAAGTCTGTAAGACTCTGAGGTGTTCAGACTACAGAAGCTTCAAACCAGAGTTAACTGGAGGAAAACTCACTCTCTAAACTATGTAGAGCAAATAATAATATGATGTTTGTTGTGATCATTGGGGTAAGAGTTTTGATGTCATTGATGTGGTCGTTCTTTTTTCCTGTAAATCACTCTCAGTAAAGTTATTATAGTACAATGCAGTGAATTTGCTGTGGGTGTAGACTGTTGCTGTTCAGTAGCGTAAATTTTGCAGCTGTAATGGATTTACTTCACTGTTGGAAGTGAAGCCACAGACTGTGACAGTTAGACTGGACTGAATCTGCTGTGAATTTCTGCCTCTTCTCACTGCTGTGACTGGAGCTGAGGATGAATAACAGCTACTGGATGTTCTCAGGATAACACCAGGAGCCTGGTTGTTTTTCTTGTTGAGGTGTTGTGATATTCAGATTAACTGAAGTAACAGTTTTCTGTGAAAACAAGTCTGTGAGACACTCTCTCAGACTGTGAACATTTATCATTTGTCTGACTCTGAACACTAAACCCAGTTTTAATCTTAATCCTAAACCGAGATTAGATGTTTAAGAACCCAGTAGAACAGAGGAGCTGCTGAACGTCCTCACTCTGCAGGATTTATGGGTTTTTCCTGTCATCCTGAGGACATTTGGTATCCAGACACACTCCCAGTTTCCTGTTCACGCTGTGTGTGTGTGTGCATGTGTGTGTGTGCATGTGCGCACACTGTTGTGGGTTGAATCAGTGCTGTGATGATGACAGTAACATCCGAGTGTTTGGTTGAGGAGGCGGCAGCCTGCAGGGTGGAGTCTGCTTACACTGACCACTGCACAGAAGATTTTCTATAAAAAGCTCAAGTTTTTTCCTTCTTTATCACTGAGGCAGAGCAGCAGCCACATCACTGAGGAGCAGCAGTTTAAGTCCACCAGTCTCACTCTTAATGTTGGAGCACATGTTAAAGGTCCTCCAGATGTGCTTTAAACTTAAAAAAATATTTAGTTCAACATGGTTGTCAGGCATTAAAACTGATCTGAGTCCAACTTTTGACTCCCTGATTGATAAACTTGGATCAGGCCTTGAGCCCCGCCCACCACCTGCTGGCTCCAGGTGAAGCGGAGAGCATCAAGATGGTTAGAGGAGGAAACAGACATGTCCTCACTCAGACCCAGACTAAGAGGAGGAGTCTGTTGAGACCAGAACCACAGACCAGCAGATGGGTCAGAGTAGTTAGCACAGTTAGCATCTTTTAGAGCAGTTAGTCTTAGTTAGGATCTTTTGGCTTAGATTGGTTTGTATATGTGCATGTCTATAAGTATGCATCTTAACATAACCCTAAATGTGTGGTTACCCATCACTACATCCTGTTATGGCAGGTATACACTGCCATTTTGGGCTGTCTCAGATGAAAGATGACCATCGTAGGAGAAACATGGAGATATCTTTGGTCGTGGCTCTAAAACGGTGGTCTTAAATCGCACTGTGAGACAGGTTCAAGGACAGCCATTAAAACGTCTTGCGACCAAAGATAACCTGAGATAAAATTCTGACATTGTCAGAAATTTAGGGTGACTATCTCACAGTCACAGTGTGACAGTATACCAGCCATTAGTTCACTTTTGGTGTTGCAGAAAGCCTTCAGTGGTTGTGGTTGTGCTTGCTCTCTGACTGATTGTTTCTCTGATCATATGTCTTGTATTATACAAAAAACAACATATAGACATTACTGATTAAACACTTGATTTTCATTGGAGGGGTGGTCAGACCTCTTACAGAGTCTGTGTGGTGAAACATCACAACATGCTAATCAGATTAATGAAGCCTAAAGCTAAACTAATAAATGATCCAGCTGATAGATCAGCTGATGTTGGTGCAGATGTGGAACAGAAGGGACATGACATGTAGGACCAGTGTCCATCTGTTTGTATGTACACTGTTGAATAACAGGAACAGGCTCAGGGGGGATTTTTCATTGGGGGTCTTAAATGAATTGATGACCCATTGTGTTTGAAGTAGTTTTATGTCTCTGCCATTCACTTTGACAAAACATGGTATATGCTCAAAACAACAAACAAACAGATAACAAAAAGGACAAACTGATTTAGATTCTTGTAGCTAAAGGTCAGAGGTCAGTGATCTCACAAAACAGGATTTTGGCCTTGTTTCTGAAAAACTCCTCAAGGGGGAGTCCTTTCAAATTTGGGTTAGGGTTACCCTCACCGTGTCCTGTAGAGTAAAAACCTAGGGACGTCACCACAAAGTTATTTCTGCGCTCTGTGCTTTAACCAGAGGTACGCTAATGACCACCTGTGTTTCAGACAAACGTGCGTTTTCTCGTCACTCACAGTAACAGTGAGGTGAGTCCACTGGTCTCTGAATGTGGATTGTTGAGGCTCCTCTGTGATCAGCTGAGTCTCCTGCTGCAGCTGTTTCTGCTTTACATGGTAACAGGCTCAGAGTCTCTGTAACAGAGAAAGAGCTGTGGCAGCTTCAGTCTCTGCAGCCTCTCACAGCTCAGTAAAGATTAACTGAGTGTTTGCTGAATTCAGGGTCTGAGGCCGAGCTGCTGTTAGTGTTTGTCCTCCTGTCAGAGCAGGTCATCACCGTGCTGGGGCACCTTGTTTGTCCAGAGGTTCAGGTTGTAGTGTCAGTGAACAGTACAGCTGCTGTCGACCAGAGAACGTCATGGTCACTGAAGTCAGATGTCTTCAACCAATTGATCAGTTGTCTGGAAAAAAAATGTCCAGTGGACTCAGTGCTCTGCTCTCTACCTGCAGGTTAATTGGCCCATAAAGTTGATAAATAACAACGAGGTAATGAGGGAAAATGACACTCGACCCCTGGCCCTGAACCGACTATACAAGCACTGATGTGGATTATACTGTACTCGTCATCGCTAAATGGTCATCAAAAGAGTAATGGTGATGTGCATGCGAGCCTAATGAGTGACATAAGGAAAAGCATGGATGGAGAATGACCTGTTATTGTTATCTAATGCCAACTGGAGAATTACATCTGTTTGGGTCTGTCTCCATAGACTCCCATGTTAAAATGTCCAACTGTACATCAGAAATAAACATGTTCACAGCCTCCTTGCCAATTTTTATATCAGGTGGGAGAAAGATGACTCCTCAGAAACCTGTGGTTGATGTCACAGAGGCAACGTCCATCTTTAATTAGGTCTGTGTTATTATGTCTGTCTGGTCTGTGGGAGACCGGGAGACCTTGGCCTCGGTCAGGGTAGAGATGTGGAATAAATCTGTTGAGAGGAAAATGCAGCAGCACGAGGTTTAGTCTTATCTGAGGAAATGTGATTTACTGCCTGATAATCAGAGTCAGTGCTTCAGAGTTTTAGGAGGAGGGGGAGGGGGAGGGCAGAGGAGGATTGTGGGAAAATCTGTAGACTGAGGAGCAAGCAGGAGGAGGTGATATAAGATGGAGAGTGTGTCTTAACTGTGAATTGAAGCTAAAGATTTGACACCAAGTAGAACTTTTACAGGAAAGGCCAGAGTGAGCAGAACTTTCACTGACAGCAGCCTCATCTATATTGATAATGACTCAGTCCATAGAAACTGCTTAGTTCAATTCATTTTCCTGGTTCAGTTTCTCCAACATGGTAGTGATGAGAGTGAAACTGATTTTTGGTCATCAGACATGACATCTGTCATGACATCACATGACTGTCATCATTTAATATATCACACAACCATATTTGGTAATGGCTGGTTTTCTATACTGCTGTGTGTCTGTCATGTCACATTAAGAGTTCAAAGGAAAGGTTTGTATCACCGCTCGGGTTCGTTCCAGTCGCTGTCCAGTTCCTGTTTATTCAGAGTCAAAGAAAACTCAAACTATCTGTGTGTCGTCCTACGTTTTGGCAGAGACGGTACAGAGAGGGGGCGGCTCATCTCTGATCACTTCCTGTATCAGGTGCTGGCTTTGCCCCCCCCGCTCCCCTAGTAGCAGGTGTGAGTCTGTCCTCTCCAATAGGAGAAGTGAACAAGATCACAGGTCATCACGGATCCTTTAAATAAATCTGGAGCCATGTTTCAGTTCACCACAGATCCTCCCAGCAGTCTGACATCAACATGGAGTTTGTTCAGGAGAAAATGAACTGTAATTTGTTCAAGCTGCCTCTGACTGAGTAACAAACTCTCGCAACGTCTCCCCTCTGTTGGTTTTGGGTTTCACTGCTGCAGATGATGCTAATTAGCTATTAGCTCACTGTCGCGCAAAATTAATCAATTGTGCATGTCCCTGTAAAAATAAATAAATAAACACACACAGAGACACACACCATTGAACTGTTGGAGTGTTAGACTGAGATGGTCTTCTGTTGGGTTGATCACCTATTAAACTACAGGATAAAAATAAGCTGTGGATTCAAACTGTGTCGACTGATGTTTGTTGTGTTTTGAACTAGTGATTATGCCGACTCAGGAAACAGGAAGTGTGGAACATTTCGTGCCATTAGTGCCGCTTGTAATGAGGTAACTTCTCAATAGAGGATCTTTTGGATGTGACAATCTAAAAAAGGGCACATTGACTTTTGACCTCACACACTCTTTATCCAGCGTTTTTACTGTGACTTGAATCTGTCTGAGCAGCAAACTGAACCATTTCTGTTTCGACTCTCAGCAAAAGGTGCAGCAGCGTCTGAGCTGGTGGAGCTTTGGTGGGTCGGGGGTGGAGAGCTGCCTGTTGGTGCTTCATATGCGCAGTTAACAAGAGGAGGTTAATGACGGTGACGTCACCTTGTTTAAATGGCGCCAGTCTGGGCCCACATCTGTCCACGGCTAAACCCTGATCCACTAAAGTTGCCTGGTCGTTGAAGAACTGGTTCCAGCTCCGTGCTGGTTCCTGATGATCCTGTTCTTTCATCGCAACCCACACCCACACTCACACTCACATTGCTCATCAGATGGAACATGAGCTGTCACAGGATGTTTGTGCATGGCCACTGAATTTAAAGTTTTTCTCACAAGTGACAATGATGGAGATGATGATGATGATAATGATGATGATGATGATGATGATGTAATACTTGCTTCATAGAGACCGTGAATGAACTGTAGTAATGCGGAGAAATCTGTAACTGGAAAATCGGGTTCTGGGTGAGTGTGTTCATACTGGGAGTGTGTGTTCGTGTGTGTGTGTGTTCATGTGGCTGTGTGTGTCTGTGTTCTCAGCTGGGACAGTCTGTTATGTAATGTGTCTGTGATTAAAACCAGACGGCCGCTGACTGTCGCTCTGATCCACATGAGTCCAGCAGGTGGAGCTGTTGAGCCAGATCTCCCATGATGCCACAGGGCATCAGAGTAACACACAATAAAAAGAATCTGAGGAGCCGCATGCAGTGAACCTCTGAGCTGAACAAATTAAACAGAGCACAAAGTTACTGATGTGAAGTGTTTACTTCACTGACACTGGAACAAAATCAGGAAAGTCAATTACGTAGGTTGAAAAAAAAGTGGTGGAGAACAAACTCTTCAAGTGTTGATATCAAACTGGAAACTGTGGGAATGATTAAATGTTTTATGGTGTGAGATTTACAAGAAGACCTCGTCTCGCAACATACAGAGAAGATCTGAAAACAGAGCGGAGGTCGTAAAAAACTGAGTCAGAACCAAACTGATGGAGCGAAACTAGAAGAATCAGTTCAGCAGATTTTTCTGTCATGTACTTTTACTCATCATTTTGCTAACAGCAATTAGTGAGAGTCAGACATGTATGAGCAGAAGAGTGTGAGTGTGTACGATGCATGCGCGTGTGTGTTTACATGACGTAGGTAACTGTTTTCCACAGTGGAAGCAGAGGAAACTAAAACAGTCTTTGTGGCTAAGCTAGGCTAACAGTTTCCTTCTGCTCTGAGGATTTCTCTCTGTTGACATTTCTGTGGAGTTTAATTTCAGAGACTAAATCAGAAAAAGCAGAAGGAGATGAAGGCAACCTCCCTCCTCCTCCTCCTCCTCCTCCTCCCTCCTCCTCCTCCTCCACTCTGCTGAGCTGTTTCCTCTTGCTTTTCTTCTCTCCTTCATTTTCTGCCCTTTTTCTCTCAGAGAACTTATGTCACGTCACAACTGTGTGTGTGTGTGTGTGTGTGTGTGCGTGTGTGCGTGTGTGTTTCCAGCTGCTTTCTCTGTAATTTCCTCCTGAAATAGCTCACTGTGGAGTTGGACTCTGGGTGTGTTCAGATGCATTTTTGGAATCAGTAAACCACTAAACTCAGACAGTTGATCTCTGCTGTGGTTTTATTACAAACGATAGATCACAGAGGCACAGGTGCAGAGTGGACCTTAAATCATCTGCATGTATTTTATAGTTTAAGTTGTGAACTGGTGTCATTGTTGTGGTTCAGAGATAAAGTCTGACTTGGAGTTTAAAATGAGATGAGATGGATAGTGTGGAAAGGAAACAGCAGAGTTCAGTCCAGGGGTTCAAGCAGCTGTTTATCAAACCATTGACTCTGTTTATTTCACTCATTTAACAGAATTTAATATTGAAGAGCTGTAAGACAAGTGATTGTGAGAGGAGGAGGAGGAGGAGGAGGAGGAGGAGGAGGAGACTGAACCAGAACCAGAACCAGAACCGTCATCCTGGTCCAGATTGAACACAATGCATTTCTGTTTGTCGCCTCTGTACATTAAACAACAGCTGGGTGTGAAATCGGATGTTATTGGAGGTCAGTGTCGGTCTCCATGGAAACTGTAGTTTAAACTGGGCTTTGTAAGTGGACCAGAGTTCATTATTAAAAACACTAATCTCCTGTAATCCAGAGGGTCTGAGCCTCTTAGACACACCTGATGCACCCCCCAACACACACACACACAAACACACACCTCCCCACCCAGCGTGACGCACACACCTCCACACACTGACCTTCAGTCACCTGTGTGTTCTCCCTCGCCTCTCCCTTGTCGATGAACCCTCGTCTTCCCCAGAAGCATTAGATCTGATAACAGCTCATTAACCTTGCACTTGTTTACTTTCTCTGGAAAGTTTTATTGTGGCGTCGAAGCTGCAGGTCACTGAGCTACAATGAGCAGCTTTGTCTCTCAATAGAATTTATGTAGTTGAACAAAGTAAATATAATCTAATAAAGTTCATCAGATTGTTACTCACAACTTCAATAGACGATATTTCACAAATGTCCTGTAACAGCAGAGACATGTGTCTTATTGGGTCCATAACAACAGAGACAGTGAATGTAGTCAACCAGTGCAGACAGCAAAAATATTATTTTCACCTGGATAATATTGATAATTGAGTGATGAAGTGCAGGGTTGGTGTTCAGATTCAAGACAGGAAGGCAAAATCCTTGATTCCTGCTATAGAGAAAGATGCTTCTGTATTCAGACATTTTTAAAATTTCTTTTTCCCATCGTCTTCATGACTGGAGTTTGAAGTTTGGTGCTTTGGTTTCTCATCCCAGCAATGTGACTAAATAATTGGCATACTGTGTCAACCTACATACAATCTCTACAGGACGGACCCAGCACATTTTGTAAATCAATCGAATTGCATTTATTCACGACTCACTCATATTTCAACAGAATGAGGCTTGTGTCAGTTTTAGTTTCAACAGCAGAAGGATGTCTGTGTTGGTGACATTGTGGCGTGTTCCCAGTGGTGCAGTGTCCTCCTAACTGATGTCCCCTGGGCAGAGAGGACTTTTTTTATGTCACTGTGGATCAGACCACACCTCATTTCTTGTGAGCAATGCATTTTGGGAATTAATTCCTAATAACTCTTTGAACCGCCTCCTGAAATCTTAAAACCTCAAGAGTCCTTGAAGCTCCACAGTGAGCTGACGCTCTCAGATGCTTTGTGCCTTCATGCGATGTGTTTGAAGCCTCTGTAAATGTGACCACCGCTATCATCCTGACTGCTTTATGTCCTGCTGTGACTCTGCCCCACTCATTAGGACCCTAAACGTGGTTGTTGGAGCATAAACGTCCCCTTTTGTTCTAGACAGAGGCCCGGCTCTGTTGATGATATATTTGAGGACGGGTTTCTGCTATATACAGTGAAGTTGTGACCCGGCTGCAGCCAATCAGATCCAGGCATCACAATTCACAGGCTGTGATTCAGACTGTCAGCTCCCACAAGGGCCACATCCCAGAGTCCTCAGTGCTGTCATGTATAGGACAAGTTTTCCAGGACACTGAGTAATGAGGTCAACTTGAGAGGAAACCAAGGTCAGGTTCAGATGTTTGGACTCCACCGCACACTCAGCGGCCTCTTTATTAGGTACATCACACCTGCAGAGCTGCCTTAAGTGACAGCATCAGACAGCTGCTGTAGATTTGTCTGCACATCCATGATGGGAGTCTCCTGTTCCACCACATCCCATCATCAAGGTCAAAGCACAACTGGACTGAGATCTGGTAACTGTAGAGGTTGTTTGAGTTCAGTGAACTCATCATCATGTTCGAGAAACCAGTGTGAAGGATCAAAGACACAAACGTTCCTCAAATTCAAAAAACAACTTCTTTAATTTGACAACACATGAGCTGCAAAAACTCACAACACAAGAGAAGTGTTTCAAGACACACAAAAATGTGACGGACCTGGTTATAGACTAATGCTAAGCTAACAGTACATATCAGCAGTAATATGTGAATCAACAGGCAGCCGTCCTCACAACGTCTAAAGTCAAGAAGCTTTGAGCAGAAGTGCACCAGCCGGGTCCGTCACTCACAAATTGAAGATGTTTTAAGCATGAACAGGGGAGGAGACAGGAGATAATGATCTGACATCAGCTTATACTTGACGGAATAATTATGTAATGTTCTCATGAATATGATAATTTCTATATTACAACATTTCGTGACTCTTCCAGCAGCTTTAGCCGCACGTGATCCAGTCAGGTGCTGGTTCTGGCCTGGTTCTGTTAGATCAGAGAACACTGATGTGAAGGGCTGCTGATATTTAACTTTACATAAATGTGTCCCGTGGTTTCATCGTGTGTTACATCATCAGCGACTGGACGAGGTCCTGCAGAGTTTTATCCTGCAGCAACAACAGATGGTCCCAGGACAGGGAGGGCGGGTGGGAGGGGTGAGAGAGGTCCCCACACAGTGGAGAGTGTGTGTCTCTCTCTCTGTCATTCACTCAGTCTGATGGAGGTGAAGACTCGACCTGTTCCAGCTTTAATCTGCTGCAGCGTCACACTGGATAAGAGAGCAGAGAGTCTGATGTTCTGCAGGTCCACAGTCAACACCGTTCTGGACCCGGACATGCAGCTGCTTCTCATCCAATCAGGGCTCAAACTGGACTAATGATTATCGAACAAACGAACGAACCCAACGGAGCAAAGACGAAACTCAGCGAGGGAACAAACATGGAGGAAGAGTTGACGGAGGATTTTTCTGTTCCCTGTTGCTTTTTGAAAAGTTAAGTTTTCTTGGACTCTTCACTGAATCGTGTGCCGATTTAAATCACGGTTGTTGTTCAGTGTTTTCAGCTCAGATATCAGAGCAGCTCGCATCGAACATTCGTATCAAACATTCAGCTGATACACGAAACTCTCTGATGTCACTCTGTGTCTTTGATTGACATTTTTAGAATTACTAATACCTTTTAATGTGGGACAGCTCCAAACACGGATTAAAACTCTAAATCTGGATCATCTCTAAATTTATGTCATCTTTTTTTTCTTGTATTGTCAACTGGGAATGGAGGTTGTTTTTGTTTTTGGATGAACAAGCCTCCTCTCAGCTAAAATGATGAAACTTTACATGCAGAAGTTTCTTTTTCCTCCCTCAGACCTGAGAGCGTTGTGGTGACTCTGAGCTGAGCAGCAGCTCAGGTGAAACTGATCAGACGTCTTGAGTTACAGGGAGAAACTGAAGCCGCCTCCTGCAGCTCTGGTTTCCTGTCTGACACCCATGGACATGACGGCAGTAGCTACAAGGACGGGACAAAGTCCAGAGGTTTTTATCAGTTCTGTGGAAATGTGATGTGGACGCTGAGAGGGCGGGATTTAGGACAGAGGTGAGACAGGTGAGAGGATTATACCAACACAACACTGCAGGATTAAAACAGAGCGGATGAGCTTCACTCAGCTGGAGGAGAACTCGGAGTCCTGGTTCTGGTTCTGACTGAATCTGAATCTGCAACGATGTTCAGGAGATGCCTTGACTCACCTGGATCTCATGTGAACCTGATCTGGACACTATGAAGACAAACATCCACCTGTTATAACCTAGAACTGGACCAGTGGGGCTGGGTCATGTACGTTCTGTGCACCCTGGCCGTTCTCACCCTCCACAGCCTCTTCAAGAACCGGACAAAGGCCATCGAGCTCGGTGTGGCCTCTGAGGGTGCGGGGCAGAGAGGGCATCCTGAGGATGGAGACGTTGCTGGGGTCAAGGGGGTATCCAGGACTCGTGATGGTCGTGAACTTGATCAGGTGGACCGAGGAGGACTGATGAGCTGCAGAGCTGAAGGGAGGAGGAGACAAGGAGGAGGAGGACGAGGGAGGACGAAGAGGAGGAAGCAGCGTCTGTAATGTCCCTGACAGCAGGAAGAGAGTTCAGGTGAGGGGGCGGTGACACCTGACACAGACACAGGTGTGACAGGGAAATGATGGGTTATCTGATCAACCACAGAGATGTGACCCATCACAGATTAGCTATTTTTAATAATCGAATAATCCATTCATTTTCAATTTCGGCTTCTTATATAATATGAAGATTTAATTTTTTTCTTCTTTGGGCTTTTGACTTTGACAAAACAAACGTTGAACTGTCGTTTTATACAAAATGATTAATAGAAAAAAAATCAGCAACTAACAGAACTAATCATTGGCTGCAGTCCTGCTCTGTTATTATTCAGCTCTAGTTGTCGTCACTGTAAGATTTACATTTAAAATACAAATGTAGGTGATGAAGTGAACTAAATATTTTTTTCTTTAGCAGACTGACAGGAGGTTGTCAGGAGCTCAGGGGATAGGATGACAGTGTCGATGCTCCCTGCTGAAACCAAAGCTCGGCATTTATTAAACTAAAAGACAAACTAAACGTTGTAATCTGTAACTGTCCCATGTTAAAATGAACAGGCCCACATTTTAGATTCTTTTTAGTTGTGTCCTTACATTATCCCAAATATCTTCGATAATGTTTTAAATCCGGACAAAGCCACTATTTCATTACAGTCATGCACCGTGACCTTGAGTCTACAGCCAATATTGTGACTTTCCCACTGTAATTTTCAGTTCTACTCCGATGCCGATACATATGTGCAGATACCGACACGTGATTCTGATATACATGAGTGGATATGTTTTTGTTATCATAACTATAATGTTGTCGTTGGTGTTATGTGTAAGGTGGCACAAGAATGCTGACTGCTATCACTGCTAGCTGACTGCTAAGCTACAGTTGTGCAGCTCACTCTTCTACAAGATGCACAAACTACAGAATGGAATCGGCATCGGTGACTTCAGCCCGATTTTTGATCAATAAATTTAACCAAGAAAGGACCCAGTTCTGATATTGGACTATTTCGATCTCATCTCTGGCAATTAGCTGCATGTTTAGCCGAGATTGTGGGGGTTCAGGTCTATAACAGTGCCTCATCTTGATGTTCATTGGCTGTGGCGTGTAACGGTGAAGACAACAGCTCCCATGATCCCGCACTCTTTCACAACATCATCAAAATACATCTGCCGTTGTTTTTGAGACCCCTAGTGGCTGAAAATACAGACTGTGAGTTTAGGTCTCCTAAGGTTTCAAAATGTCTTTTTCTGTGTTGAGTGTCCACGTCAAGTTTTCTTCTTGACAGAGACGGTGTGGACTCCTGCGTCCACATTGACTTGTGTCACTAATGGGTTGACTTCATTCTGAGTCCAGACATCAACCCACAGCATATGAATTATTGGTGTTATTAAATATTGATGGAACATTTCTGTTTTAACTGGTGCAGCTTTGTTTTGACTCTTGTGCTGTACATTAAAAAAAAAATCCTGCTCTGTCTGGAGTGTTTAAGGATCAGATGTTGACACTGACCAGAGAAACCAGTGAGAAGGTTGTTGTTTGTTGAGGAGTCCAGTTTGTCCCAGTTCAGAGCTGTTGAACCTGGTCTGTGTTGTTGTGGTTCAGGTCTCAGGGCCTCATGACGACCTGTGATGACCTCTGACCTCTTGTGCTACCTCACAGTGGTGACTGGACATCTCCTGGTCCACCCAGGGTCCTGATGCTGGACTGTGTGCTCACTTAAACCTGACATGAGTATGGTCCTCTGTGGGTCTTTGATTGACAGCATGAGGTCTGTCATGTGATCACATGATGCGAAACATTAATATCTGAAATCCTGCAACCTGCGACCTCCTGACTTGTTACATGACAGCGGTGCCGAGTCAGATCAGTTATATAACAAGGACTCATCATAATCTGCTGGACACACACACACACACACACACAGACACAGAACAGTTTGAAAATGCCAGACTGTCCTGGGTTGTCCAGGGTTTCTCTTACATTTTCACCACTCGCCTCCTTCAACTTCCTACAGACCAACATGGCCGACACTTCACAGTCACCTGGGTCAGGTTGGCAGCAGTCAAATATATTCACCACTGATATTGCCTCCTTACCTCCTCATGTAATCCTCATGTTTACATGAACACATTTTCTGCAATGATCTCCTGTTGCTTTGGTTTTTCCTTGAAACACTGAACTGTAAATCTACAGGCTGTGGGTGGCGCTTCCTGCTCAGGATGTAGATTTATATACAATCTGATACATCTCATGTATTTGTCTCTGTATTTCCAGAAGTTTGACTCACATTCCTGTTTGTTTCCAGATTTAGTTTCATCTTCTACAGATTCATTTGATATACAGTTAATCAATATATCAAATAGTATTGATGATAATACTATTTCATATATATATCACATAATATAAGTAATAATAATAAATATGATATAAATAGAGTAGTATTTTGTATAAGGGGTGTTCAGTCATACGGTTGTGGGCCGGTGATTTTCTGAGAATAGTTTAAATGTTTTACATAAATCATCAAAATAACTGAAATAGGAAAACAGGTTTCACATCTAATAATGTACTAAAATAAAATAAATTGTGAAGACATGCAGCAAAATAATAAGATCTAATGAGATCTATGGATTATTGATTAACTTAGAAAGCTATAATATCATTGGCTGCAGTTTTGGAGGCTGTCATTCCGTGTTTTTAAGACGTGCACGCGCACACACACACACATGCACACACACGCACACACACGCACTTGCACACACACTTGCACACACACACACACACAGGGCTGTTTAATTTTTCACGGGGGGAGGAGCAGCTCCTCACGCTTCAGTTGAGGCTGAAATATTTATCTGTGGATGGGATGGAGGGAGGAGGAGGAGGAGGCGGGGCTAGAGGAGGTGTGATGCTGCTGTGCTGTTGCTAGGGAAACAGAGGGAGGAAGCTGTGTGTTGGGGGGGGTCGGCGGGTGGCGCTGACACTGATCTGCTGCTGTGTGTCGGTTGGCGTGAAGCTGCAGTAGCAACGAGGAGGAGGAGGAGGAGGAAGATGCAGCAATGATGTGGACGTCGAGGCCACAGGGAGGGAGGTGAGAGATGGACGGATGGAGAGATGGAGGGAAAGATGGAAGGAAAGCTGGAGGGATGGAGAGGAAACAGACATGTTGAACAGACATGGAGGAGGAGGTCTGACTGTAACCTGATGCAGAGTGCTGTGTTTCCTTTGGTGACCTGGATACGTGTGTGAGAGTGTGGTTGTGTGTGTGTGTGTGTGTGTTGTGTGTGTGTGTGTGTGTCTGTGTGTCTGTGTGTGTGCATGCTGGCTGCTCATCTGCTTCATTTTTCTTCGCTGTTATTTTTTTTCCTGTCTCGGCCTGATCGTCCTCCTTTTGTCTGGTAACGTATTCACTCCCTCCTCCTGTGTGTGTGTGTGTGTGTGTGTGCGTGTGTGTGTGTGGTCCCACATGCAGAGTTATTTTCAGCAGAGCTCACTGAGACAGTCTGTCTGGTCTGATTAGTTAAATGATCAGATGATCACCTGACTCTGTCCTGATGATCGATCAATAGTTCAGGTGTGAAGTACTTCCAGGTCCCAGCCTCTGACATCAGGACGGTAGATTTCCTGTGCGGAGCAACAGAATTACGTCACCTTCAGTTGAATTCATGTCAAATTGAAAATGACGTGTTCAAGTACAGGTGGAGAAGAGGGTAAAAGTCAGGCGAGGGAGAAGTGGAGGTCGTCCTTGCTGTGTGTGTTGGACAGGGTTTCACTGTGAGCACATAGAGAAGAACTGGAGGAACTGATTTGACCCGGTTTGAGGACGTGATCACATTGAACAGCACAACTGGTGTTTGATAATTCTGTTTCGGTTGTTGAACAACATTTTTCTGTAGATCTCTAGTTTTATTATTTTCTTCTAACCTCCTCCTATACATGACGTTCACTCTTGTCCCACTGAACTCTTTTACAGCAGTTTTACATAGAGAGGATGTCTTCCTAGAAACGGCTTTATGCTGCTGGGTATTTCCACAACAGTTCACCTGAACGGCCTCTTCACTCTCTCTTTGTTTGTCTGTTTTCACATGTTAAGTGTAACTCACGTCTGTGATTTCTTCAGCGGTCATTCAGTTTGGGAGTGGCAGTGATTGTGGCTGGTGATGAATGATAGGAGGATTGACGGAAAAAGAATAGAAGCCCATTTATTAAAAATACAAAAGCAACAGCAACATGAACCAGTTCATTTTTATCTGTATGAATCTGTAAGTGTGAACTGACACAAGCCTGAACACAATGTGAGACGGAGCATTGTCCTTCCTGTCGAGCAGGTTTCTGGTGGTGGTGGTCTGTGAGTGGGAACAGTTTGGTGCAGATCTGATGATGATGATGATGATGATGATGATGTGTTGGTGACATCACCTCTGCTTTAAAGGGACTTGGGGCAGGATCAAGAAATAAGACTCAATACTGACACGACGGCCGTTGCGGGTAATTGTGTTTTGATTGATGAGATGCTGCTGATAAAACTTTCGTTTTCTTCTTTGTGGGACTTTTCAGTGGACTTTGTGTGGTGGTGGGTGGTTTGTTTACCGTAGCAGAGTCCATTACTACCACGCTTGTCTTCTTCCTGTATCCAAGTCAAAAGCCGTTGAGAAAGTGCATTCACCATCATCTGACGTCATGTCCGCAGAGCTGCGCCAGCCTGCCCCAAGCCCCTTTATGTCTCAGGACTCTTAGCTCTTTCTTTCATGTAAATCTTTATTCACATAGGATTAAAGATGCAGCAACACAAACATAGAACAACTGATGCTTGGGAAGAAGATCATCTTTTGTTCAGTCCACAGTTTCTCCTCTGTAGGTTTATTTTATTTCTACATGTCGTCAGTTTGAGTTTTGGGAGTTTTGTCCAGTTGTGAGCCAGTTTTTCCATTTTGGAAATTTCCTACTTATTGTCAGATATCAGTTCATTGGTGGGTCTATACTCTTCCCTGTGTTACTTTGCCACTAACTCTGTCACAACAAGATAAATGTTGTTCCCCAGCAAACACACAGAAAGTAGGGTCATCACAATCATTTTTGAAAATGTATTTTCCCTCAGACACTCAAGTGTGTAAATGATCGTGTGTGTGTGTGTGTGTGTGTGTGTGTGTGTGTGGACTGAAGGTGTCAGACTGCAGCAGATGGCTCAGTGCTGCCTTCACTGCCACAGGAACAGTCGGCTGCTGGTTGGAAACTGTGGATGGAAAAAACAAACCATTCCACATGTTGATGATTCAGGAGCAGGTGACATGTAAAACATGGACTGGAGTGTGTGTGTGTGTGTGTGTGTGTGTGTGTGTGTATGCGTGTCAACCTGAGTTGTGCAGTGTGGACAGTCTTTAAGCAGAAATGTGTCAGCAGCTGTCAACATTAATAATACTGTCATGTATAGAGTGTGTGTGTGTGCGCGCCAGCATCTTAGTACATCCTAAAGCTCTAATCCGCACTTTAACAATGCATCGTGTATGTGTGTGTGTAATACCTTCTTATCCCAGAGCCTGTAAATATCAAAGGAATTCTGCTGCTGCTCGCGTTGTGAAATGTTTCCAGAGTCTCACACTCGGCTTGTGGTGCTGAACAGACACTTTAAATAGTAGAACACACACGTACACACACAGAGCAGTTAGTGGTTTGTTTCCAGGAGAGTGTGATTGAATAATGAGTCTTTTAGCAAACTCATTTCTTCCAGACCTGGAATCAAACCTGTGACTCTGCACTGAGCTGCAGAAACTCACTTATCATCACACACAAACACGCACATGCATAGGTCTGATCTTTGCTGTGTTCACTGACCCGTCTGGAATCTAAAAAAAAACCAAAACATGACGTCGTTTTTATGATCTGTAGGAGGATTCTTCTCTTGGCGCACAGTGATGACATCAGAGCTCTAGATACTTTACTCTGAGCCTGCAGATGTGAAGTCCAGTGTTGGTGTCAGACACTCGCTGTGCTCCCATTTATGACAACAGTTTTACATTAAAGCAAAATGAGGAACGGCCTTGAGTGCAGGATGAGGATGAAATGGAAAAACATGAATTTTGAAAAGAAATCTGGAACATCACAAAACTGTTCAACAGAAAGCTAATGCTACAGCGAGCTAACACTGCTCTAGCTATATTGTTATTGTTGTGACCTCAGCTATTCATCATTTAAACTGATAATTGACACAATTACCATTGGCTATGAACTAAAAGATTTAATCTCATTGCATTAGATTATGAATTGCATAATTAGCAAGGTTATTGAATCAGTATCATTGATGCCCAGTTGGATGGAGGCATCGGTAACGATAATTATATCATTTATTATGTCTGTGTAGACAGACTCTTATTTTGATAAGTAATTTTGATGCTTTTCACAATAGGTGAACCAGAACAGTTCAGAAAAGAGCTGAGATGAGCACTGGCACAATCTAGTGGTCGAGGGGTTGCTCCTGTGTGTGTGGTCCCTGTGCTGGCAGGTGAAGGTTTCAGCCATGAATGACTGTCAGTGTAGTAAACAGGAACTCACCTGTCCTGCCCGTCAGTCAGGGGTTAAACAGTCCATCTGCTCCTGGATTAACAGATTATTGTCCCGCTGAGCTCATCCAGACCAGAGAGGGAGGGTTCTGGTCTCAGATCAGGTCTACATAATCCTGGGTGTGATCCATCATAGACACTGTAGGTGGGTTAACTGGCTCCAGATCAGTGTGTGGGCAGGGCAGCCCCACTTGAACCTCTGTAGCAGGTTACGTCAGCTCAGCAGCAGCAGGTCACTGGTCTGTGTGAGTGGGACCAGTGCAGGTGTGAGTGGGACAAGTGCAGGTGCGATGATGTGAGTGTGGGTGGCAGTATGCTGGGCTGGGTGGGAGCTCTGATCAACAAGAGCTGGCTGGACAGAGAGCGGCCCGGGCCCCCCCCAGAGAGGAAGCCTCGCTGTGGACGTGGACGGGTAAGAGTGGAGGGTCACAGCTGTCACCTCGTTGGTCCTGGGGAGTTACATGTGTAACCTGTGGGTAATTCAAAGAATATTCGGACGGATCTGTCACTGAAACATTTGCATGTTTCTCTGTATTTTTGAATTTGTCAGGTCTGAGTGGTGCGTTCAGGTGCCTCAGTATGTGTGACCTTTGATGACCCTGTGGTGCTGCCGGTTCTGTTCTTGTTGCTCTGACATGGTGTGACGCCTCGTCCACCTGTTGTTTTTGATCCACCTGTAGATTAGAAGTGAACAATTCATCCAAATGTCGGTGTCACTGTGGCTGTGTGAAACATCCAGATCAGAGGAGAAGCACTTAAAGCTGATGATGAACAAATGTGTCCAAACAACAGGCTGTAAAAAATAGTTGTGTTTCTCCAGAGACTCTGTGGTCTTCAGATCATATTGTCCACATGGAAACAAAGTTTTTTTTATTATTTTTATTAGGACCTGGATAATTAATCCTCTGATCTGAGTCATTGTCAGTCATATCAGTATCAGTGTTGGTTGACAACAACCAATGTGAAGAGCTTCAAACTTCGCAGGAGAAACTTCAAACTGTCTGGTTTAATTTAGAGATGATGTCTTTGCAGTGGTTGATCCACTTGAGAAAAATCATGTTCGTGTTGTGTTCATTCAGTTTGCGGTTTTCTCATTTATATGGGATCGTTTCACACAGCACTGTAGGACTGATGAGGGCTTGAGAGACGTTTGTTGCGTTGCAAAAATGTGTTTATGTAAACACGATTAATATTAGCTGATTGTTTGGTTCAGCATTTTGTACTCGTTAATGTTGAAATCATCATTTATATACAGTATATAGACTATGTACATACACATGGAGAGATCATATCAACTTTTCAACATTTACTTAATAAAAAACCTAAATAACATTTAGGTTTTTTATAGAGATGCACTGATCAACCTTTCTTCAGTTCTGATACTGATTCTAAAATATATGTTTATTTGTTGGTATTATTATCATTTGTGTTGTTGGTGTTATGTTTAAGGTTGCACTAAACTGTAGCAAGCCCGAGACAGCTCTTCTTCTTAAAAATAAAAATTATATACAAATACATTCAAATTAAATACGTTTGTTAATAAAAGTAATAAAAGTGTTTAACCTACAAACAGGTTCAGCAAGAACTGAACTGTGGGGAAAATAATAATGGAGAAATAAATGTCCAGATTTCATATTGAATATCTGAAATAAAAGTGTAACAATGCTAACTGCTAGTTTTTGCATATTTCAGATTTGTTCCTGGAAGAGCTGATGCTGAGTCGTTCACCTCGCTCAGTTTAGCCTGAGTTTCAGTGTCAAATCTCTGAGTCCTGATGATCCTCAGGATGAGATTTGCATAAATGGTGATAAAGTTGGTGGCTGTCTGTGTGTGTGTGTGTGTGTGTGTGTGTGTGTGTGTGTGTGTGTGTGTGTGTGCGCGTGTGTGCGTGTGTCTGTGGTGGGCTCTTATTCACAGTGAACAGTTGCATGAGTCCCAGCTTTGACTCTGTCCCTTTGGACTGTGTATCATAACATGGCTTCTCTTTATTCTGGGGATTAATCACTTTATTCCAACACTTAATCCACTCTATGTGTCCTGGTGTCTGGTCTGGGCAGTGGAGCACTGACCTGGTTCTGTCTGTGCTTCAAAATGTCTGGTCCACATTTTTGTGAATTGTGGGTTGTGGTCCTCCTGGCCATTTCTTATCCAGAATATATTTTTATTTGTGTGTTGGTCCGTCTCTCAGCACCCCCTCCTCCTCTCTGTCTGCGTCTGCTCTGAGCTCATTGGTTCCTGTTGAAAATGTAAATATTTAAAAAGACTATTTTTCAAACAGCTACTCTTTGGTTTTTACCACACAGAAAGGAGGAAGTGGAGCCTTGTGGGGGACTATTTTCTTCAGTGGATTAATCCACATTCTGGTGCTGTAGTGAGTATTTAGGGCAGCAAAACTGTGTATGTTTGAGGTGAAATGAAGAAACTACAGTGTGTACATGTGCTAAAGAAACCTAAACAGCTTCAGTTGATCTGCTTCAATATGACTTCACTTCCTGGTGACCTCATGACCTCTGATGCCCTTTCAGAATAAAACTCTGAAGAACAAGGCTGATAAAGAATCCAGTAGTTCTTTATGGCTCCCTCAGTTTCACAGCGTTCCAGTGTCGGTCATCTGAACATCATGGCTCTCTGCAGACGGGAGTTGATCTCAGCTGCAGCTGCGGTTAATTGCACAATTTGATTAAATCTAAACAACATGCGCATGGGGAAAAATATAGAATCACCGGAGTGAAACTGTGACTGTAGAATTGGTTCATTAGTTGCGGTTGAAGTCTGGTTCAGGTTTTCTGGTCTGTCTCTGTGTCTACAGCCGGTCCAGCGGTCCAGCACTCTGCTCAGCCCGGCGGTCATGTTCGGCACAAGAAAGACCTGGGACCTCGGCCACACCCCCTGCCTGCAGGAGCTCTGGAAGAAAGACATTTCATTGGATGGTGAGTAGGACGTCTGCTGCAGAGGAGGAGGAGCTTAGATGAAAAAAAAACACCAGCATGGCTGCATTTTTGGCATGACAGACAAGTGAATGTGTGAAAGAGCCTGTGTGTGTGTGTGTAGCGGGGGAGGTGAGTCATACCTGTTATTAATGAATTGAGCTTGACAGGCAGAGGAACCCGAGGAGTGTGTGTGTGTGTGTGAGAGTGTGTGGCAGAGCAGACAGTCAGCGGGACGAACAGGTGAGCAGACAACATTACCTTTATTTATTTATGTATCAGTGTGTGTTTTTCTCAGCTGATCGTTTTACAGTCAGAGTCTCATGAGATGATGGATCAGGTTCACAACACTGCAGCTATTGTCAGACACACACACACACACACACACACACACACACACACACACACACACACACACACACACACACACTCTTCTGTGCTGAGCAGGTTCAGTGATTCCCTGAAACTCTATTCTCCACCAGAACCTGAATATTCATGTTGGACAGATTAAAGTAGAGCTTTCTGCAGATATGCAGTGAATTGTGCCTGAAAATTAAGCTGCTGTTTAACTGATGATTGCATATTGACTGTGTCAAACACGTCTCTGGTTCCAGCTGCTCCGGTCCACACAGGATTTTCTCAGTTATTTCATATTGAATGAAATGCGTCACCTTCAGTTCAGAAACTCTACAGATGAGTTTTTTAACCAATTAACTCATTTTAACAATAATCAGTTGATTAATCATTAATGAAATGGTTGTTGACATTGTTTATATTCTGCTGTTGCACTTTCACCACAGAAAAAACCCTTGTGATGTACATATGTTTTAGAATGAATTTTTTAACAGTGTTGCTTGCAGCTGTATCTGTATCTTAGTTATTAAGGTTAGAGGGTTAGGAGTTGCCTTTACAGTGATGGTGATAGACACAGGGCCATGGATTGGACTCAAAACTGTGGTCGGGAAGCAGCCCACATGATGCATGCAGTAGCAGTTTAATAATGATTAATTTCAGACTGGAGACAAACGGCTGCAGAAGACGACTGAACATCAAACCAAACATTAGCTTCTTTATCTTGATTGGACCAAAGACGTGTTCAGCAGATCAAACACAGACGTGACGTCACAGGGTGACAGTGTCTCCACTGTCACAGAAACTGCAGATGGAAAAAAATCCAGAAATGTAATGAAATCTGAAACAAGGCACATCAGTCACTAAACCTGTTACCAGCGGACAGGTTTCAACCTGCAGCTATTGTCACAACAAGTATAACTTTTGTACAATTTCCATTTATTACATATAAATACATATATTTGTATTTCTTGATAAATTACAATATTTTTGTTATTATATGTGTAGTACTTGACACTCCACATACCAGAGTCCTTCACATTAGTCAAGCATAAAATAATAGAAAACAAGACTGCCTGAAGTGCAAATTGTTGGATCCAGAAATTCTGGATCAGGCCTGAAGCCCCACCCGCCACCTGCTGGCTCTAGGTGCCCCAGGTGAAAGAGCAGAGAGCATTAAGATGGTTAGAGGAAGACAGAGACATGTTTGAGACCAGCAGATGGGTCAAAAAGGTCAACACAGTTTGCATCCTTTAGAACTATTAGTGCTGTCACCAACTTTTCAGAGCAGTGAGTGTAGTGAGCATGTTGTGTTTATGTTGTGTGTTAGCTTGTAACTGGCAGTAGCTGACATAGTGGTTGTGCTAATACTTTTTCACTGTACTGACAAGGGTTCAGGTGTATTAGGCCTCGCCCTAGTCCCCACATGTTAACAGAATTGGTTCACTGGAAGTGACATGTAAATTCTTGACTGTGTGACTCTGTGTTTATGAGACCGTGATTGGTTCAAGGAGGAAACACCAAGTCATGACATAACTATCTTCGTTAACCCCAAGAACAAAGAACAGGGCCTCATTTATTCAGTGAGTGTGAGGTGGGTAGGGCCACTCCCAGTGGATCGGAATAACACCTGGGCACGAGGGTGAGAGGTACTAGGTACCCAGTCAGGATCAGTTGCTGATGAACTCTGACCCTATGACCCTTATGGACCCTCCCCCACCTGCCCGACTTCAGGCTTCATCTCATTGTTGATCTTTAGACCAAGTTTTGGGAGAGGTGGTTGTTCTACAGCAATAGGATTAATAATAAGAATGGTGTCAACAGAGTGGAGGAGGAAGGGTGAAAACTAAGTTGTGGATTTGAAGAAGTAAAGGCGGCGGTGTTATTTAGTTTGTCACGCGTCAGCACTGACTGTAACAGGCTGGGTGTGTGTGTGTGTGTGTGTGTGTGTGTTTTCAACAGTTTTTGCAACTGTCAACATTTACTGTGTTGCCCTGAAAAAGCAAACACACAGCATTTTCTGTGTATGTGTGTAATCCTGGTTTATAATCTGTCAGTGTGTCACAGAGTTTGGTGTGTGTGTGTGTGTCTGTGTGTGTGTGTGTTTGTGTGTGTGTTAAGTCCGTTTAATGCTCAGATTTTCCCACAGAGTGCAGATTGTTCTCAGGTTGATAAGATTTGAGGCCTTGTACTCTCAGGGAGAACTTGTGACCACACACACAGTCAGTCAGGTTAATGTATCAGTGTGCGTTATCACCTGTTATGTGGTAAGGCTGGTTCCTGTGGTATGCAGGACGTTGACTCAGGAGGAGGGAAAATCGTCTCAGAGCTGATTCAGTGAAAATTCAGTTCAGGTTTTTTCTGGTTGACCTCATTAATCACTGATCAGCTCCAAATCTGATTATAGATCAGTTTACATTCGTCCACTTGGAGAATTAGACTGTTTCACACACATGTGCGTCTGGTCTTCTGAGCCTGAGAGGAATCTGAGTTTCACCAACAACAGTTAAATGACACAAGAAGTGGATAAAGCTGACCCCAGCCTCACTTTTTTGTCCCTCTTGTGTCTCTGTAGCGAGCTCAGTGGACTTCCTGATGAGTGATGGTGAAGACGACGGCTCCTTTCTGTCTCTGCCGACCGCCACCTTCTC
Organism: Caranx ignobilis; assembly: GCA_021432705.1. Taxonomy (NCBI): domain Eukaryota; kingdom Metazoa; phylum Chordata; class Actinopteri; order Carangiformes; family Carangidae; genus Caranx; species Caranx ignobilis. The sequence continues at coordinate 33,836,465 of MU270012.1, forward strand.
TCAGCGCCCGTCTCTGACTGCAGAGTTTAACGAAACAAACACACCCAGCCAGCAGCTGCTCATCCAGGTAAGGCACAAGACACAGTACAGCAGAGGCAGGGCCACACGAGGGTCATAGGCGCTGCCTCCATCAAATGTGTTCGATGAATTAAGATAGAACTTCAGAAGTCCTGAAGGATGTGACAGTGCCAGTATAGAGCTACATTATGTGAAGTATAAGCTATAAAATGTACGATGGGGAGCAGTATCACATACTGTCACAGTGTTAGAAACCTGATGTTGAAAAATACAGATGTTTAAAGTGAGAGTAAGATTGTTATTGTAGTTTCCAGCAGAGGGGAGGGTCTATAAAGTCTGATGTCACTGGTAGGAATGACCTCCTGTTACATCAGACACACACACACACACACACACACACACACACACACTTGGTGTTTGAGAGCAAGTGCTGACTCACGGCTGAGATCAGCTCAGCCAGTGTTCAGAGTTTGTCTCCTCCTCAGAGATGTCACGTCATCATCACATCTGTAACATCTGTGACACAGTCTGATGTTGCAGTGACTCTGCAGGTCTCTGACCTCTCTGCCTTTGACAGATATTTGTGTCAAACTGTTCAGTCTGAATGAATCAGATTGTCGTTCCCTCTCTGACGACCAGCTCGCCTCTGTTCTGTCCTCTATCTTGGCAATCTTTCACGCCGTCGTCTTGCTGCAGAAGGTCACCTGGTCCTGCTGGTGGACTCGTGCTTACGTAAACACACTCACTCTGTCTCTTAGTGTCTCCTAGTCTCTGCTGCTCACCCCTCCTCTACAGGCTCGTAGAGCTGTAGATGTGTTTGAAGAATAATAGGATGTCCTAAGCTCCCTGCCTTTAGAAAAAGCTCACACATGAATAAACACTAAATAAATGATGGCCACTCACTCATGTTTGCACGCGCGTGTGTGTGTGTCTCCAGACTCTACAGGACAAAGTGTGTGAGTTTCAGGCTCGACTCCGCTCTGAAGAAGTCACTCGTCACCTGCTGCTCCAGCAACTGCAGCAGCAGAGCATCCAGGAGAAATCAAGTGGAAGAGGGGGAGGTGTTGGAGGAGGCGGCCCGACGCTGCAGGAGGAGCAGCGATTGTCCCCGCCCACAGGTGAGAGCAGATCTAGATTACAGTCGGAGGAGGAGATGGTTTATTCAAATCCAGCTGACTCAATGTGCTAAAATTTCCCACAGAGAATGAACGGGAGGAGGTCAAAAAACCAACAAATTATTGAACGTCTGCTGCTCCTGCATATTTCCATTTAGACTCCATGTGAACTTTAAAATTTAGACACATCTCGTCTATTGATGTATTATTCCATGTTTGAACAGGTATAGTTTTCAATCAATCACTGTTCAATGACCATAGTTATTTTTGGAGAAATTTTGAGATTATAATGGGTATGTGTTGTATGAATATTTAGGCTAGAGTGAGTGGATTTATCGGCTAGAGTGGGAGAAGTTGTCTGATGTTTTTCTCTTTCCAGACTGGTCCTGGCCACAAATGACACTCACCACACATGATTTTCCCCACAGTTTTCCCCACAAACTTGTCCTTTCTCTCACAATTTGCTCAAAATAGCAGTGACTTACAGAATTGAAACTGTGAGCCCTTCCTGCTCCCAATGACTTCAGTACAGGGATTTTCTGAGAGAAGCAGAAGGGACCCCTGTTAAACTTATAACAGTTTCCAAAGTATTTACTCTAGAAACACCAAAAACATATCAACATATTTTGGAAGTCCTCTGGATGCTCGCAGTCTGTTTCATTTTGTGATGGAAGCTACCATTTTGAGGTGCATCTATCGTCATGGCACCCCACTCAAATTGCCGTGGCAACCTCTGAGCCTCAGGCCAAAGCCACAGCTAAGACCAGTTCATTAATCAGGGTGGCAGAACATTATACAACAGCAAGTTTAAAAAGATGGGTCTTGAACTGCTTTTTGAATATTTCCAGAGTTCACAGATCTTTGGTCCAGTGGGAGGGATTTCTAGAGTTTTGGACCTACAACATCTGTTGCCTCTAGTTTTAAGTCTGAGGACCTCAGGGCTGCAGTAGATCTGATGTAACCAGGGTATTTGACCATGAAGCGCTTTAAGTGATCACAAGAACCTAAAACTTTATTCTTAATGTGGCTGTGACTCAGAGCGGTGTTAGAATTGTTGTAATGTGAGCTTTTTAAGGTGTTCATGTCTGGCAGCTGTATTTTTGGGCCAACTGGAACAGATCCAGTGATTAGGGAGTTGCAATAATTGAGACAGAATGATGTGAAGGCATGAATACGTTTAACACTGTGTGTGTGCGTGCACAGGTGACAGGGTGTTGCAGCCCGGTGAACAACCTTCAGATTGTCTCCCGTGTCCAGAAGAGGAGCAGCTCGTTACTCGGCTGCGCACACAGGTACAGTCGTTCAATAAGTTCCTGTTTACTGAGCCTTACTGCTTATATGGCTGACATTGTGATAGACACATTGTGGCTGCTCCAGACAGGACCAATTATACAGCAGCACTCTAAAATCATCAATCGTCGACTAACAAATGTGTGTGATGCACTGTGATACTGAAGGAAACTTGAGGATTCTCAGTGACGTTCTGCAGACTGCTCAGTTTGTTTGTCGTCTCTGAACAAACAGCTGAAGGCTGGTTCTCTCTCCATCAGCACAGGTGACGTGTCAGCTGTCAGACTGATGTTTGCTCAGCACCACCACGTGAAACCAGTCGAACACTTTGACATCTCAGTTTTATTTTCGGTCAGATCAGTTCCACCTCACCAAGCTGCTGCTGCAGGTTTAACAAGGTTTCTCTCAGCTCAGTGAATCTGACTGTTAATGTGTGACAGCAGGTCCAGAGTCAGTGTTCGTTTTAGTGAAAAAGGAAGTTATATCAGCAGACAGACTGTGATCAGTCAGAGTTCACTAATGAACTTGGATATGAATATAGTAAAAATGTGTGGATTACGTGTGGACATGTTGAAATGTCTGTTTTAAACTGGTGTGATGTCACAATGACATCATGGTGTGTGCAGGTGGAGGAGCTGGAGGAGAAGCTGTTGGATCAGACTCAGGAGGTGGAGAGACTTCGCTCTGAGCTGGTGAGGCCATGTTCCTGTGGAACCCTGGGATAGAGCACGGCCTATCATACATTAACACAGTTTTCTTTCTGTACTTGTGAGGACCCTTCCTGACATCACTAACCTGAACCTTTACAGGAGTGAGCATCAGCCAGCATGTCCTCACACAGACAGAAGTGCAAATCTGAAGTACAGAGTGTTAGTTTATTCAAGAAGGTGTAAACAGAGTTTAGTGTCTTGAAACGTCTACTTGTTCAAATTCATACTTACACTCGCTGACTTCTCCCTCCCTCGTCCTGCAGGGGGCGACAGACCTGGAGAAGCAGCTGGAGCTGCTGGTGGTGGAGAACGAGCGTCTGAAGCAGGAGCTGAAATCATGCAGGGGCTCAGATCTTCAGAAGCTCGATGCTGCTGCAGAGACCTGCAGCTGCAGCCACTGCCCCCACAGCCAGGTCAGTTCACACACAGGTATACACAGGTACACACAGTGCACACACAGGTGAGTTTACTACACACAGGTACTCAGTCAGCAAGTTGCAGTCTGCTGAAGCGTCCTTGTCCTGCAGGATGCGGAGTCCCTGCGGAGGGAAGTGTCCCGCTGGGAGAGCCAGGCCCGGCAGAGGGAGCGGCGTCTGGCTGAGCTGGAGCGAGACCTTCTGGAGAAGAGCTCCAGAGTGGAGACACTTCACCGGCAGCTGGACGACTCCACCCGGCAGCTGGAGGAAGCACGACAGCGGCAGGGGGAGGCTGAGGAGACGCTTAACCTCCGACTAAAGGAGTGTGAGGAGGAGCTTGCCAGACAAGCAGCAGTGCCCCCTAGAGTCAAGGTGAGGTGCAGCTCTGTCTTTCAATAATCAGGTGAGTAGCAGGTCAGAGGAGAGGTGTAGTTTTAACAGCCGCTCTCCTTCATTCAGTACGTGACTCAGAAGGTGGAGGTGGAGTCAGCCGACTCTCACAAAGCTCTGGCTGAGATGCAGACGAAGAATGCCGCCCTGCAGGAGCAGCTGTCGGTGCAGAGGCAGCTGCTGAGGGAGCTGGAGACGCAGCTGCACGAGTCCCAGAGGACATGTGCTCAGCTCAGGACGCAGGTAACATCATCTCACCTGCTGCATTGCATGTCTGCATCTCCACTTCCTGTTTCCTGCCTCAGTCCCAGACAAACCCAGATCAGTCGGAGTCGGCTCAGTCAGCATCTGTGTAGTTCTGTCTTCTCCAGATGTTCCAAATGTGTCGAGGATCAGTTTTAACTCAGTGAATCAGGTTAGATAAACATCGCTGTGGTGGAGCCACAGTTGTGTAGAGAGGCAGGTAATGATGAATGTGAGGAAGGACAGTGGACCAACAGACCTCAAATCAGTCTTCAGGTTCACCCCTCCTCCCTCCCCCTCCCCTCCTCATCTCTACCTTCTCTGTGCATGCTCTCGGCTGCAGCTGTTCGCTGATCGAGGTCGTCTCTGCAGCCTCCTCTCCAAAGCGGTCGGCAGGGGCAACAATGAGGTGGTCCGCAGGTTGTCCAAGGTTGGCCCCATCCCCTCTCTCCTGTGACATCACTGAGGTCACACTGGGGGTCTACCCCCACCCCCCACCCTCCCATCTAACCTACAGCTCAGGCTCCAAAGCTGCAAAAAAAAAAAACTACTGCAACAGTACCATCTTCCTAACCTGAGACAGAGAACAGCCGTTTCTCAGCCCTGAGTCTTGACTGCAGACTTTGATAACACAGTGCAGCAGGTCAGCCTGTATGAGCCTGAGAGGACAGACTCAGGGCGAAGTCTCTGCAACTGCTCGTTAAACTGTGATGACACTCATAGATGCTTCATGTGTCAGAGGAAGTGATGTCACTAATTATAATGATTAAATAAGAAGAACAACAGTTATGTCCTGTACATAACTGAGATTAACATACATGAGATTAATATAAATTAAAGCTGTTATTTTAGAAACAGGTTTTTCTCTTCCTGTTTACACTGAGATCATTTTTATTAGTGAAGTGCAGCATGTGTTTAACTGGTTAAACTGGAAGCTTTGGAACCTGTCAGGCTCTCCCAGTCTGTGATGATGTGAACTCGTCCCAGTTACTCTCTCTCTCTCCCAGACTATATCCCTCCACACCTGCAGGGCTGCTTTCACACTATGTCTAAACCTAGGTCTGTCCCTGTGGTGTGAGTGACGCCTCCCAGTGTCTCAGCTCCCTCACCTGTGTGGTCAGTTCACACCTGTGTTAGATCGTGTTGTGGTTTCGTCTGTAAATCCTGAGTTTTACCTTCACATCCCGGTGGAGTTGGCAGTGATATTACAGGAAAAAAACTGTCATCATCAAATTAAAGCTCAAAGATTAAATTTTATGTTTGAACACAAACAGCTGTAAAGGACTTTAAATAAGATGCAGTAAGATGCAAGATTAAAGTTGAAATCAGGATCATTGTCTGTATTGATGAAACTTGTAAGAAGGAGGAAGTCTCTCATGATCAATCATTTATCAGAAGAAATAACCGATCAGAGGATGTCTGACCTCAGCTGTAGGTGGGCAAGGGTCATCACAGGAAACAGATCAATAGAGTTAAGTTCAACACTGAGAGGAGACGTTCAACTTTAGATTCATTCTGTTTGATCTTCTGTAATAATCATAATGAGCACCGATGCTGCTGTGGTAAATCACTGACTCAACGGTCTGTGGTTGTTGTGGATGTGGATTTCCTCAGCTCTTCACCTAGAGTAGTCAGACCTGTGTAAACATGTGCCCTCCCTCAACCATCGTACTCTGTGGTTCTGACACTCTGTTGTTGCGTCTGACATCCTCTGGTTCTGGTCTCAACCTTTGGTTCTGTCCTGCAGATCCTGGTCTATGAGGGAGAGATGGAGCGGGCTCAGGGGCATCTGGAGGCAGAGATGCAGAACCTGGAGGAGGAGAAGAACCGAGTGATCGAGGAGGCATTCATCAGAGCAGAGAGCGAGATGAAGGCGGTTCACGAGAACCTGGCAGGTCAGGCCACTTTGTGTTTTTGGACTTATGTACAGCCCAGTGTGTGCTTGTGTGTGTTGTCTCACTATGTGTGCGTTTCAGGGGTGCGTATGAACCTGCTCAGTCTGCAGCCGGCCCTAAGGACTCTCACCTGTGACTACAACTGTCTGAAAAGGCAGGTGCAGGAGTTTCCCTTCATGCTGGATAAAGCCATCAATGAGGCCAAGCAGGAGGTGAGGGGGGGTGAGGAAGGAGGGGGGAGGTGAGGCGAGGAGGAAGCAAGTCGAATTTTATGTTTTTTGTTTTTGAAACAAAAGTATGTGTGAATATTTGCTGGTCTTATTGTTTTAATCTGTCGTGTGTGTGTGTGTGTGTGTGTGCGTGCATTAGATCTGTCAGGTGATCAGTGAGGTCAGCAGCACAAACCAGGAGCTGCTACGGAAATACAAGCGAGAGATGAACCTGAGGAAGAAATGTCACAACGAGCTGGTTCGACTCAAAGGTCAGAGGAGACATGACATCTAAGATCAACAAACAGCAACATCTTTACCTGACCAAAGTCACCTCCTGTTCACTATTTTAAATGTTGATTAAAAAGTTGCAGGGACAAACAATTTGCTGATGGTACTGGTGAAGAAAAACAGTGGAGCAATGACATCATCATGTAAATCTCTGACTCCGTTTCCCAGGTAACATCCGTGTTTTCTGCCGTGTGCGGCCGGTCAGTCAGGAGGAGCAGGACGCCGCAGATTCCAAGACCATGTTGAGCTTTGACTCGGATGACGACGCCATCCTCTACCTCTCCAACAAGGGCAAGATCATGACCTTTGAACTGGACAAGGTGTTCGCTCCTCAGGCCACACAGGAGGAGGTGAGACACACCTGAACACACACCTGGTCTCTGACCTGACATGTGGCCAATCGCCTGTTTTAGACCATGACGCTCTCATGTGTAGGCGTCAAGTAAAAGTGACTACCAGGTGAGGTCAGAGGTGAATGAACAGCAGATTCAGTGGATGGTGGTGATGATGTTGCCTTCACTGTCACCTGGGCTCAGTTCAGTGATCTAGATCATCTACAGATAACAGGGACAGTGGTAGCTCTCCATCTCACCTGTCGTCTTCTCTGATTGGTCTGCCAGGTGTTCCAGGAAGTGCAGTCCCTCGTCACTTCTTGTATTGACGGCTTTAACGTCTGCATCTTCGCGTATGGACAGACAGGCTCTGGGAAAACCTACACCATGGAGGTAAGTGGATGGTCCACCTGCTGGTTATTACTGTTGTCTCAGAAACGATGATGATGATGATGATGATGATCATGATGATGATGATGGTGACCTTCTATTTGCATCAGGGTGTGCCCGATGACCCCGGCATCAACCAGCGAGCTCTGCGGCTGCTGTTCTCGGAGGTGACGGAGAAGGCTCCAGACTGGGACTACAGGATCACCGTCAGCATGGTGGAGATCTACAATGAGACGCTGCGGTGAGAGAACTGATCCAGAGTCAGTGCAGACTTGAAGAAACCTGACAAAATGTTAATGCAGAGCAAAATACGAACCAAGGCATCTGGGTGGTTCACCTGGTACAGCACATACCGTATAGGTTTAATCCTAACTGTAGCTCAAGTGAGTTTGAATTTGATCTGCTGCCGTTTGCTCTGTCGCTCTTCTCTCCCCCTGACCTTCCTGTCACTCTTCACTGTCCAGTCAAAATAAACAAACAAATTGGACTATCTAATAATTCCACGTTTGCAATAGATTATTTATGTAGACTAGTATTAAAGAAAAAAAATGGATTTTTCCCTCTCAGGCGAGCACACCAGGCCTTGGTGGGTGAAACTTTATTCAATCAAATAATTAGTTACAGTATAATTCTGTATTTCTCTTGTCATTCACTTCCCGTCCTCCTCTGTCTCACCTCTGAGCTGACTGGTTTTCTAAATATCCAAAAACAGCTGAGTTAAAGATCTTGATTTTACTTGGTTTACTTGATTTACTCAAACAGCAGAGACAGGTCGGGAGGGGGACTGTTTACAGCGGTGGATCCATCCATTAATCAATCTGCTGTTGTGAGGAGCAGCAGGACTGTGTGTGTTTCTGTGGTGATGAAGGAACATGTGAATGGTGTGTTTAATAGTTGGTGAGGAGTCTGAACATGAGATGTAATGATGCAGGTGTAGATCCAGATGTTGTGGAGATGCAGATGTTGTGTCCCTCCATGTATCTGCTGTATCAGAGGCATTCAGGACAGTTATGTAAAGGTGGATCATCAGTTTGTCAGCATCTGCATCTGTCCAGCTGTTGTATAAGGGCACAGTTGTGTAAAGCCTCTGAGAGCATAAACATCTGGACACTGGGTCAAAGTTTTTGGCAGAAAGGTCCAGGGCTCCGAGAATTTGAGTGAGATTAAAGGGTTAGATTATGTGTAAACTCAGGACATGCTTATCATTATCAACCTTCAGCTGCGAGACACACACTCACACACACACTTATATAAAGATAAATAATCCATTTTTTCTCATAAAAAAAAAAGGATGAATCTGTGACATCAAACACAAACACACACTTCCTGACACTGTTGTTTTATAGGGATAGTGATTAAAAAACAAGTGTTGTATGATGTTGTGATGTTTTGATGTGAAGAAGCAACATCCTCTAAGAAACAAGAAGTGGACACTATTCTTCATGATATATGTTGCTTGTGATGTGTCGTCTTTGGTTTCACTGGTTGTTGTTGTGTTTGGACGATGAGGTCACAGCTGGGCACAGTTAGCGGACGTGCTAACGTTAGCAGCCACATTAATGAACAGGTTAAATGGCTTCTTGCACTCAGTTATCTCAGACTGAGACTGTGTGATTATGACTCTCACACCTGCTGGGACTAGTTACTGTTGCTGAGCTGTGATTGGACAGACACTGTTGGGGGAGGAGTTTGTCTGCAGGTGTTAAGTGTGTGTCGTCCATCAGGAACCTGCTGGGGGAGAATCCAACTGACAAACTGGACATCAAGATGAACCCTGATGGCAGTGGACAGCTCTATGTTCCCGGACTGACCGAGTTCACTGTGCAGAGCCCTGAGGACATCAACAGGGTGAGAGTTTAAGGAGTGGAGGTGGTTTCAGGTCAATGAGGCTCGTTCAATCACTAGTTTATTTACAGGTCTCATGAAATGTGGAAAATATTAAAATTAAATTTGATGCAAATGTGGAAAGAAACAGGTAGTCATATATGAAAACCAGAAATCTGACAATTTATTTATAAGCCACTGATGAATTATTAGAATAGATACACATTTATTTAAGTGACTTTGTCCTCAGGTGTTTGAGCTCGGTCACATGAACAGAGCTACAGCCTGCACCAACCTGAACGAACACAGCTCTCGTTCTCATGCTCTGCTCATCATCACTGTGTCTGGATTCAACTCTGCTACTGGAAATCGCACACAAGGTACGCACTTAAACACACTCACACACACACACACACACACACACACACACTTACATCCGCCTCTAACCTGACCCTGGTTCTGGTCCAGGTAAATTGAACCTGGTGGATCTGGCTGGCTCAGAGAGGATCGGTAAGTCGGGGGCAGAGGGCAGTCGGCTCAGAGAGGCTCAGTGCATCAACAAGTCTCTGTCAGCTCTCGGTGATGTCATCAACGCCCTGAGGAGCAAACACGCCCACGTCCCGTTCAGGAACTCACGACTCACCTACCTCCTCCAGGACTCTCTGAGCGGGGACAGCAAGACCCTGATGATGGTGCAGGTGAGACCGGTTCACAGGGTCCAGGTCTTTATTAACCGTTGGGCTGCTTGGTCATCACGTGATGAAAGAGACTTTGTCTTGTGTTCAGGTGTCTCCGTTGCCTAGCAACATGAGTGAGTCAGTTTGCTCACTGAAGTTCGCTCAGCGCGTTCGCAGCATCGAGCTGAGCGTCTCATCCTCGTCAACAAGGAGACACGAGAACTCGTCCACATCGTCCTCGCCCACACATGATAGTGTTGAGGTAACTCATACACTTTGTTTAATTTAAAATCAGGAAGGTAAGACAATAAAAGTTTTTCTCTGATGTTATATACAAACAAAAACAAAATAATAAACAACAGAAAAACATAAATGCTAAAGTATAAGCATTTATGACCTATGAACTACTACTTAATAATAATAATGATAATATATTAAAAATATATGAATTTGACAGAAAAACTGAAGTGACATTCAAAGACAAAATGATATAAAATTATCATATTATTTTAACACAGTCTAACCTTTGACTCTCCTCAGCTGGACTCGCCCCCTGTGACCCCCGTCCCCCTCCCCATCTCTCGGGCCAGCAGTGCCGGCTCCACCCTCTCCTCAGCCTCCAGGACTCCCAGCAGCACCCGCAGGAGGTCCCAGTCTCAACTCTCCACAGGTACACAAAGATGCAGTCTATATATGAGATCAACAACTGAGAAGGACAGTTATTAGTAATCAGCCCATCATCAATTGACTAATCATCAGAAATCAGTCTCTCCTGATTACACACAATCAGTCAATACAGTTGCTAAATTGTGATTATAATCTGATTATTGATTTTTATTTTATCTTTAATGACTTAACAACTTAACTAAAAGATCAAATATGTTAACATCATTATTTTCATTAATGACGGTAATTGAATTTAATGAATTAAATGAACATGTGTCACAGAAAAAAAATGAAATTATTTCACTTTCTCAGCTTCACATTTTGGAGACTGGAAAAAATTAAAGTAATTCATCAGTTATGATTTAAATTAGCAGATGCTCAACTTTCAAAATAAAAGGCTCTCGATGTAAACTTATGTTCTGGAGGCTGCCACAAAGCATTCAATGTACCACAGCAGGTAAAGTAATAGCCACATGTGTTAACTGTGGTCGAGATGGAGGATTTTCCCAGTGGTTCCTCCATCGATCTGCGCCGCCTCCTCCTCTGCTGTGTCCTCACTCTGTGGTCTGATTGGTTGGTTTACAGACAGACAGGTAGACAGAGCCAGCCCATTGGTCGGGGATGGTGGGCAGGTAGGTTGGGATATATGCTGATTGGTGGATAGCTTGGCATGGAAGTGCTCGGCATGGCATGGTGCCCTCCCCTCCCCCCCTCCCACCATGTAACACACCTCACCTGTAACCACAGAGCTCCACCTGCTTCATCACCCTGCAGGGCCGTGAGCAAAGCCCACTGTGCGCAGCGGGCTGTGCTGTGTTGCCTGTTCAAGACTGGCTCTGATCAAAGCTCAGTTCAAGTCGCAAGGAAACGATGCATTCAGGAGCAGTTGCACATTTTACTGAGTGTTTGTTTCAGTTTCATCTGTGTGTTTGTCTTAGCTTAGCTCAGCTTAGTTTAGCACAAACACCTGAGGCAGTGTTGGCCTAGCCTGAACAACTAGGAAGAAAAGCAACTTCATTTCTTCAAATGTAGTAGAAAGACGAAGGTTAATGAAGCCTTTGACACTTTTGTTTTGTAGCAGCTACATGCAAGTTTTGATATTTCTCCATAGCTAACGTTAGCATCAGCACCTGTTTAATGACCAGTCTGAAGAAATGTTGTGAGTTCACCATCAAACTTCACTTTACTCACCAATGTTAACTCTCCTGTCACTTCATTTTTTTCTGTACTGATGTAAGAATGCTAATCAGCTAGCCTTGGCCTTTGACTGTTGTCTACGTCACTTTCTGATACGAGTCACTGTTGTAACCTCCTTTTTCTGTAAAAACAACTGAAGCTGTTGTTATGACCGTCAGGCAACAGGTGCTGATGGTAACGTTAGTTATGTAGCAATAGCACAATAGTTTTACAGCTAATAGAGGGACACAGATGAAACTGATAAAATGATTATTAGGTGTGTGTGTGTATGTGTGTGTGTGTGTTTGTGTTCGTCCATCTGTTCAGCTTCGTGTTCTAACCAGACAATTAATTAATCCACTAAAGTCTTTTCCTTGTATCTTCAGAGGAAGTGTGTGTGAGTGTGTGTGTGTGTGTGTGTGTGTGTATGGACCGCACCCCACCCCTCCTCCTCTCTGCTGCTCTGTGGTTGGCTGGGCGTCCTGCTGATGAGCCGAGTGTGGGATTTCTTCCATGTCTACGCTCATAAATCTGAAAACACTGTTGTATCTGTAGTGACAGGCCAAATCCTGTGGAACATTCAGGGAAATATATTAACAGTGATTTTGTTTTCTGTGCTCAAAGAGTGTTGAAGTGTGAAGAGGAGGAAAGTGAGGATGACATTTCTCAGACAGATGAGGGGGGTCAGGTGGGGGGTGGGAGGTAGGACTTTAGATCAACCCTTCAAAAATATGGAGGATCCTTAGATGATGTACATTGTTTATTTCTCTCTGTCTCTGAGCCCCTTATCTAAACTTCCCTAAACTACCACCGCCTTCAGATGTTTGTCTTTAAGATGACAGGAAATAATTTATTGACACTATTAGAATAATTTTCATTTAGAATAAGAATAAATAGATGTTTTGGACCAGCTGTAGGAGAAAACATGTTTTCACATTTATCCTGAGCAATATGGACATGGTCTGACTGATGGGTCACATGACTCTGACTGATGGGTCACCTGACTTTTCCCTGCAGGACGACTGAAGCTCACGGCCTGAGGGACATCGAGCTCCGACTGCAGGGTGTCAGCCAACACCCTGAGGATCTCACCGCCTCTGCCTCCATCCTGTTGGCGCTGGATTCACACACAACCCCCCTGCCAGCTGGTGACCAGAGAAGAGCAAAGACTAATGGAACTTTATGGAGCAGTCGAATAACTCGTCTCGTTGAGCAGAGAACATGGCCGCCAAATCTGGTGTCTGTTTTCTTGCTGTGATGATGGACTCTAGTGACTCTGATGAGAAATCACAGAAACCCAACAAGCTCCACCTACCTGAACTAACCTGATTCCCTCACTAACGCCCCCTCCCTCCCCCAAGAGATCAGTATACGCTCCAATCACAGTATTTGCTTTTATTGTTTTTTTGTAAAGTTGCACTTTAAATTTCTAGATGATTTTCTAACCCACAACTCCAGATGTGGTTGATTATAATATATAAACATAACATGGTGACATATTTATGTTTGACCTGCTTTAATCCTGTTTTTAGACTTTTCTTTCATTTTGATGAGGACGAGGCCACATGAGGCATTTGAGGTTCATCCAAAATTCTGAACAAGAACCCCAACTTGAATCTTCTTGAGGCTGAATCTGTGTCCTCATGATCTTCCTTTATCCAATCAGGGTACTCCACTGATACTGAGCTGTCCAATAGGACGTGAGCAATACAAGTTAATGGTCACCTGTGTATGATTGTTTTTCCTGTGGATGTGTTTTTCCTTTTTTCATGCAGTGGACGACCCTTCGTCTGCCTTCAAAACAAAAAATCTTCTTCACTTCTCTCGACTGTTTCTTCTCAGCGTTATCCTGCTGCCGTCTTGTCACCTCTGTAGGAAACCACAGGTGACCTTTGACCTCAGACTGAACAGATCTTAAGCCGTGGACCCAGTGCTGAGCTGGATGTGACGCAGGAGGTCGTGACCTGTTAGTGGTAGTTTTAGTAACATGGATGCTTAGAACTGAGCTGCTGTGTTTGTGTGTCTGCCTGCTTCGTCTGCTCTGTAGATTTCTACAGGCTGTTTTTTGTATTTCCCTTTTTAATAAACACTCCGAACAAAGAAACTCCTCTTGACTCAGTGTGAAACATCTGAATGAGCTGTGTGAATATATACCATCAATATGGTTGTGGTTGGCTTGGCTTAGCATAAAGACTGCACATGGAAAGAGCTAGCTAACCTTACTGGTCTGTGACTGAAGTTAGCGTACTAACCAGCTGTCCCTGTCCTGGCCGGACCAATGTGGTGTAACCTCGTTGAACAGCTGCTGAAGCTAATGTTAGTTTTGTAGCAATAGCAACACTTACAAACAAATCCTAAACTTTGACCCCAGTGACACATGGAATAAAAACACTCTTTCCTTCATGTCCTTTATTTTTTCAACCAATGACAGTGCATAGGAATACAGAAGCAGCGTCCACCTGTTGTAAAGGGCTGATTTCACAGGAGGAAAAACAGCTGTAATCTTCGACATGAAGTGAACATGTAAACACAAGTTGAATTATTTCTGTGGTGTTTTAAGATATGGAAAACTGTATTTTAAGATACAATTTCCATGACCAACATGACCATACCCATAGCTGCACAGCTCAGCAAATGGATCACCTGAGTCTATCTACTGATGTCATGTGCAGTCTCTATCACCCCCCTCCCACACGCACAGCTCCACATCCAAAATGCAACTCCCTTTAAGTAATGATTCTTCTTATCAGATACTTGATGCAGACAGAAATAATGAACAGCTGATTATTTATAACGAAACGGAGCAGGAAGTGAAAGGTTTGTTTTGGACACAAACAGAATGACACATTTTCACAGTTCGTTTTAACTTTATTTAAATAACCAATATGAACATAACATTTAAAATAGTGGATCTAAGTAGAAAAGAGTGAAACACTGGATCATCCTCAGTGTGAAGGACTAAAAGTGTTGATCATCTCAACTAAGTATTCGTTCTGTCCTCAGGTTTCCGATCACCTGATCAACTGATCACCTGATTTAAGGTGATCAATATGATCAGAAAAGTCAAATGAATAAACATCAACCTGAGATCCTGTTCAGGCACAAAATGACATTGTCTCCTCTCAACATGACTTGATTGAAAATCTCTGCTCTGATTGGTCCTCCACAACACTTAAGCTCTGCTATGATTGGTCCTTTTTCTCTGCAGCTGTTTGTACAACTCTCACACCTGGATACTAAATATGAAGCTGCAGCTGATTAGCTTAGCTTAGGTAAGAGCTAGTTAAGCTACCTTTGGACATAGCTAGGCTAGCTGTTTCCAGTCTTTATGCTAAGCTAAGCACCTGGCTCCATCTTTGAATAACACTGTCTTCAACGTGTTTCTTTTCCACACCACTGAGATGGAGGCGTCTGTGTCAGATCAGCTGATCTGAGGTCAGAGGGCATCGTCTAGTGGAGCCATGAGCAGCTGCAGCTCTTTGAAGGCGCTGCCATGGCGACCAACCTGCGCAGCCTTATTCTTCACAATGTTGCTGAGGTTCTTCAGCTGCTTACAGCACGTTCTGCACTTCTGGTGTCTGTGGCCAAAAACATTAAGCATCATCAAGGTCATCATGGAAATGTAAAGCTAAGTTTGTCTAGTATCTGTGTGACAGGAAAATGTGAAAGTTTGAGTTGAATGACTGACTGATCTAGACTTGTTATGTCATCTGTTCATCACCCTGTCATCCAGCTGTTTTACATCAGGTGATCAACTCTCCTCCATCACTCTGGAAGACGCTCACCAAATTTAAATACATAACAACATCCATCATGTGTAACAAACAGGTGTGAACAGGATGTGAGCAGGTTTAGATCAGCTCAGTTTAGTCACCTGCTCTGTTGATGCTGTAGATGTTTACAATTAACACAGTAGTGTCAAATCAGTAAAGTGAGGTCAAGTGCAGTGCAGCGTCTCACCGCTCCTCTCGTGTGATGTCAACTCCAACACAAGGTGACGCCTTCAACGTGTCCGAAATCAACATCCAGAAATGTTTCATGATGAGTTTCAGAGATGTGCAGCCGGTCTGCATGTAGCTGAGACACACGCGCACACACACACACACACACACATACAGACATGACATTGTTAATGCGCCCCCTCTTATCCCAC
Organism: Caranx ignobilis; assembly: GCA_021432705.1. Classification (NCBI taxonomy): domain Eukaryota; kingdom Metazoa; phylum Chordata; class Actinopteri; order Carangiformes; family Carangidae; genus Caranx; species Caranx ignobilis. The sequence continues at coordinate 33,852,260 of MU270012.1, forward strand.
TGGAAACTGCAATACTAACACATTCAAGTACTGTACAGTACATGGATCAGATCACGTTCAATCAATCAGACTTCAATCAGTCAGCTGATTGATAGATTTTCTCAGCTTTTCCTCATCTTGTGACTATCAACTGAATATTTTTTTATAGGTTATAGATTATAAATTCAGACCAGCCTGCAGCCAGACTCTCATGGGGGGACTGAATCAGCCGATGGACAGGAATCTACTGATCTACAGTCATGTCTCACCTCTCATATTTACTCTGCAGCAGTTTGTCAATCTGAGGAAGAATCGATGTGCACAGGTCCAGTTTCCATAGTGATCTGAAACAACAGAGATGTCAGTTACTTTACTCAAATTTTAAACTGTATCCAAAACTTCCCATGAATGTTTTCATGCAAACAACACACAAACTCTGTATGCGTGTGTTTGTGTGTGTGCGTGTGTCTCACGGCTGAAGGTTGATGATGTTGAGGATGTCCACGACGATGGACAGGTCATTCATGGAGACAGCCATATCCAGAGCACTCTGCAGAACATCAGTGAGTGACATCAGTAATCTCATGATGTGAAGACACATTGAAGGGGAACTAGGCAAGTACAGGTGCCTTCCACTGTTTTGCTAACCCTCCTCTGGGCCATATGCAATTGTTTAAGGTAAAAAATGGTAGGTAAAGGTAAAATTCCTGCATCGTTCCTCTTTAAATCTGAGTGAAGTGATGATTGAGTCTTTTTTGAATCATGAAAACAAAAATCCAATCACAGAGCAATAGTCTGATCAATAGACTTGTTTTTCTTCTTAATGTGTTTCAAAGGTGACTTTCTGGTTGTTCCACACATGACACAGACAGAGGTCAAAGGTCATCCACTATGACCCTGGCATAACCCCTGCTCACCTTGACATCCTCTCTCGCCCACACAGAGCGGACCGTCTCCAGGTTCTTGTGGCGGCTGCTAAGCATCACGCACATGGTGTCGTGACCTTTTTTGATCTGGGTCAGAGCCTCCTCGTCACTCAGAGCTCCAGGTCGACTGTTGGGAGACGACTGGGGACAAGAGGACGAGGAGTCAGTCTTGTTTTTACCTCTTACTTTCAATTTTTTCCATTCATCATTTCTATCGTCATTTAAATTACACAAAGATTTAATTATAAACACTTCTTTTATATAAACTCAGCAAACAACTGACAAAGTAACAAGATCTTTGTGTTAAAACTAATGACAAAACCCTCAGTCTCCACCCACCACAGGTAAGGTTCATATGAGTGTGTGTGTGTGTGTGTGTGTTTCTCACAGGCAGGAAGTCGGCCACATTCAATCCGATAGGTTCATTTCTGGTGCTCAGGATGATTCTGGGTTGTGGTTTAGACTTTGCTGTGGTGACAGGGGGATGAAGGGGAGGGGGTTGGAACGTGGGAGGGTCAGAGGACGGACCCATGGCTGAGGGGGTGGGGCGTTTCACACAGGAGACAACTGTTGGCTCCACCCTCTGGACCGGAGTGGAAGAGGCTACAGGGAGAGGCTTCAAAACAACAAACCTTGTTCAACAAACAGAAAACACACCTGATCACATGACTCAACCACTGAGCTGCTGCCTTCACTGACCTGCTGCTTGTCAGGAAACGGAGAAACCAGGTCCTTCAGTTGGTGGCCAAGGGCTAATATGGTCTCTAAGCACACACAATGACAGACAAACAAACAACCAGTAAACAACACAACAACTTAACAAGAAGCTGGCACTGCGATAGTGACATCACAGTGATGAAGATGAGGATGAAGATGACGAAAGAGGACTCACCGTCTTCTGGAGGAGCAGGGAATGGCTCTGAGATCTTGGGAGGAGTTCGAGCTGGAGGAGAGAAACAAATCACTGATGAAGCAATTCAGAAAAATTTTCAAAAAATACTTCAACTGAACAATGAAAAATGTCTCAAAACTTTTAACTGAAACTGAAATTATGATTAAATACAACTAAATTAAATGGATTTATAAGCACGGATGAACAGGTGAGAGCAGATGTCAGCAGGTGTGCTTAGGTATGATGTATGATATGATGGTCAACCTACAGATGGCATTCTTGGGTTGAAAGATCTCCTTGTAGTCTTCAGCATTGTGGATCTCAGCTGACGACAGTTTCTCATCCGCTTCGTCCTCACTGGGGCTCCGCCTCTCACCTTCAGGGCTCCGTCTATCAGCATCTGACCTCTGCTTCACCCTGATGGCATCACAACAGGTGAGGTGCTATCACAGTCCATGTGTCCAACCTGTATGAGCTACATGTGGGTGTGTGTTACCTCTGTGAGCTGCAGGTGGTGGTGGGTCTCTCATAGTTCCTCCTCAGGGCAGCTCCTCTGGGGTCTCTGGGCTCTGTAAGCGGCTGGTTGTCCTGGATGATTCCCTGGATCACAGAGCCGCCACTCTTCTTCACTCGCTTGAGGTCGACCACATATGACGAGACGCTGGAGAGCTGGTGAGACACGCCGATCTGATGGCAGACGAGAGAGACTTGATATAATGTTTAAAGGTCGGGCTGGAGAAGCTGAGACTTCCTGTGGGTGGAACTACACACCAGTTGCTGGTTGCAGATGGCCAGGTCAGAAACTTCCCCCAGCCCACTGGCACCACATCGAAGCAGCGATCGGGCTCCCAGCCAAAGACCCTCAGAGAGTCGGTGGCCCCACTGTACAGACAGCCCCCGTCGGAACTGAAAAATATACACCTGAAAAGAGAGGTGTGACATCAGAGGTCAGGGTTCAGGGGTCACGCTCCAGCAGCAGTCTGCCCAACCTGTTCTACTCACCTGACTGGAGTTGTGTCTCCTTCCAACGAGCCAATCATGGTGAACTTCTCCAGGTCCCAGAGTTTGATGCTTCTAAAGACAGAGACACAAAACACACATCAACACAGACACAATGTCAGAGTGACACACAAAATCATGATAAAACAAGGGAGGAAACCTTTTAGCTGTAATATCGTATGACTAAGGGGGTTGAAGAAAATATTTAGAGCAAAGAATCAATAACTGATCAGTTAATTTGAAATTATATCAGTATCAGCAGAGCTGTAAAGATAGTGTCGCTAAATTAGCTGCAAATAAACTTAGATTAAACTGGGACTGGACCACCGGTGGAGCCAGGTACTGACTGTTAGTGCAGGATGACACATGTCAGCACACATCACACACCTCTGTGAGGTGGAGTGTGGAGTGGAGTGGTGTGAGCAGTGTGTGGTCTGAACAGCAGCTAACATCTGTCTGCAGATGTGACTGGGTGGCAACTGGTGGAGGGGTGGTACCTGTCAGAGCTGCCTGATGCCAGCAGGTACTCGTTGGGGTGGAACTGGACAATGTTGACGGCTGCAGAGTGAGATTTGAACTCTGTGATGGTTTTCCCTGGGTCAGATCCCACAACTGAGAGACAGGACACAGAAATGACAAAGGTTCGATTCCCTCTTAAACAGCTCAATGTCTAAGTCCTCATCGGTCTTACCTTGACAGTGCAGTCATCACTGGCTGAAGCTAACCACTTTCCATCAGGACTGAAGGCCAGACTCCTGACGGCCTGTGTGTGACCCTGAACACAACACAACCACAGTCAGCTTCACACTGACATGAAAACTTCAGCTCCACACACACAGACACACACACTTCTTACCTTATACCTGAACACATAACCTTTCCTCCGTACGTCCCACAGCTGACACAGATTCACCACGATCATATGAGACAGAAAGAAAGAAAGAAAGAAAGAAAGAAAGAAAGAAAGAAAGAAAGAAATCCATGAATGCAAATTACTAACACACAGACACACACATACGCACCACGCACACCACACACCTTGATGTTTGTGTCCAGAGAGCTCGAGGCTAGAAAATCTCCAAACGGATGGAAGCCCAGACTGGTGATGTTGGCTTTGTGTCCCATCAGGGTCCTTAAAACTGCAGAAAAGGAAACAGCAGAGTTACTGACAGACTCACCTGGAGTCAGCTGGACCGATGCTTCTGAGTCAGGGACTGTTCAGGTGTTCATGTCTCTGTTTTCTGAATAACTTAAAAAAAATCTGTTTTCAAAAACCAGTTTACAGGTGTGTGAATCTGTTCCCCTTTCAGGTGGAGATTGATGATAGAAAGTGATTCTCCTTTGACTTAAGACACAATGAATTTAAGTAGTTGGAATGAGGAACATGGTGTCTGGTTCTCTCATTATTTCACATCTCATTTACCTTCATAATTATTATTTGAAAACAGTGTTGAGCCACATCATCACACACACACACACACAGAACAAAGTGAGACTCACTCTTTGCAGCCTCCAGGTCCCAGACACGTATGGATCCAGACTGTGAACCAGCAACAACCTGTTCCTCTGACATGTTGAACTGGACACACTCCACTGGGTTCTTGTGGCCAGTCAGACTCTGAGACACGACACACACACACACACACACTCACAGTTAACCTTTCACTACATATTCAGCATGTAAGCTCCAGAGCTCAACACAGCTCCATCTGTGAGGGTGTCTCACCATGATGCAGTTGGCCTTGCTCACAGCCCAGATGTTCACCCTGCAGTCTTCCCCTCCTGTGGCCAGCAGGCGGCCAGAGCTTTTCCCCAGAGCCAAACAAGAAACGCTGCTTGAGTGAGCCTCGAACTCCTCTGTACAGCAACATTGGAGAAACTTGTTTAGGGGGTTAGAAGAAGAGAAGAAGAGAGGCAGTGATGGCAGCTCCACTGTTCTGTCCTATAGGGGGCAGACTGGAGCCAAAGCCTCCCCAACTGAGACTAGAGCTTCTCCAGTGTTACAGAAGAGCATGTAACAGCTCTGATGATACATTGTCCTTTTTTTCCATCTTTACAGTCATGGTTTCCTCAGACTCTGCTGCCAACATAGCGCCCACTACAGGCCATGGACTATATTACCACAACAAAACAGAAGACACATTATAAACCCAGGGACATGGATCCTGGATTAATAGATTAAATAACTTAAATAATATTTAATGGTGGTAAAAATGTGCAACAACGTGCAAAATAGTCAGGTGAGTGTTAATATGTGTGATTCCTGATCGTAAGGATCTTTACTGCATGTCATTCCCCCAGTCTCTCTCCCTTCTCTCCTGTCTCGCTTCACTGTCCTATCATGTAAAAAGATAAAATGCCCCCGAAAAATAAGTTTAAAAAAAATGTGTGTTTGTCAGTGCAGCTGTGTGTCAAAGTGGTGCAGCAGTCAAACCAGAAACTCTGGTTATCAATCCTCAATGACAACAATCCACAGAAAAACAGAGTTTATACTCACGCAGTCGCCATGAGATCTTGGTGGTGTTGGCGGCAGCCATGCTGGTCACAACCGCACACTGCTGCTTCGTTTGAACAACCAGATGCTCCTCAGGTTAATTCATGAATTCAGTCTGGATCACTGAAGACCGACATCAGCTTCTTGTTTATTCTGCAGACTCACCTCCACCTGCAGGGACACGCATACCTGTTTACTGTCCATGTCAGAGTCACTGATGATCCAACAGAGTTTCACAAGATATTTTTATCTGTTTGACATCAAACGCCACTTTTCAGCAGCAGCCTCAGTCAAATGATCCAACATCAGTGCTGTAATTGTCTCTTCTGTTTCCGTCTCTGTGTTCTCTCCTGGATCATAATCCTGAACCAGAATTAATGATACATCACTCCATACTGATCTTTGAACAATACACGCATAACATTGTCTATTATCTCATATATATTCTATAATCTTCTATTTTCTATTGAATCCATGCAGACATTAGACTACTGACACAATAACTCAGTTCTGTGTGATGTGCCTGCTGTGTTTCACCTGTAGCTCATTCTGAGAGCTGTAGTTTGCACAGCTGTTGAACCATTTAGGTTCTTAGGTAGAAGGTATTCTAGTAATTTGATAATCGTGTCTGATAATAATTAATAGAAACACCGGCCACAACATGGTTCAACATCAGCACAAACTAAATCTTCCACATACAGGTGAACCGACACCTGTCTGAATGATAGAACCTGAACTTTATAACCTTGTTTATTACAGGGTTGTTGAAATTAGCAGTGACCGGGATGTTAATAATAACTTTGACATTGAGACTGTAATCTGTTTCAATAGTATGGATTAAATAACACCGTAAAGACATTAAATATGACTGACTGTCGGTGGAGAGACAGGTGAAACTGCTTTATGAAGCTGCTAGCTTGATGCTAGGGGTTACTGCTTTAAAAGCTGATTAACAAACTCCACGCACCTTATTAATCACTCGACATTTCAAACAACAGGTCAACAAATCTGAGGAGGAGCCGGGACGCCCCGGTCCGTTTACTCGCTTTTATATCCGTTAAACGGTAACGTTAGCTAACCGATCTTTCAGCCGGTTAGCACTGCGGGCTAATTACAGCTACCAGTTGTCTGAGCCGCTTGCGTCGATTTACCTCTGTCAGTCTGCTGCAGTTAACCATCTGAACGGAGAGGTTAACGTTTAAACATTAAACCGTATGCAGTTAATCCGTCTCAGCCGCCCAGGACAACTTGTTGACAGTCCGGTCGCTCTTCGGCTGCAGCTTAGCAACTGAACAACCCAGCAACCGGCGTTTACTTCCGCTGCCGTCAAATGCAACTTTATTTACAAACCGAGACAAGCTGAGATTAGATGACTGCTGCTGTGGTGGTTTGTCAAAAAGACACAGGTCCTGCCTCCGTTTTGTACACAAAATATGTACTATATGTAAATTCATATCTTTACATATTTTCTTCAAATTCTATTTTCACATATAATGCGGTGTGTTTTATATTTGATATATGTGTGTGTATTTGTATATGTATATTTTAATCTTTATGACGCACTCTTTTTGTATTTTCTATTCTTTACGGAGACAGCAACTATAACTCAACCTGATTTCCCCCTGGGAATAAAGTGTCCGATTCTGTTTTGGATGTATCCAAACTCTGCACTTGTTTTATGTTCATTTACTGCTTATACTTTCAGAGATAAATCACATCTTTTTATTCTTTTACTCCATTTTTACTTGATACTTGTTCCCTTTAGATACTATGTCCACTAACCAATGCAAAAAATGCAAACTATACTTTTGAAAGATGCTAACAGCATTAAAAACCTGCTAACTATACTAAAACAACAACAACAACAACAACAAAAACAGCAGGAAACCAGCAGGTGGTGAGAAGAAATCAGGTGGAGTCCAACCCACACTCTACATAAAAAAGTCTCAAACACTCCAGCTGTTGAAATAACATCATAACATGACATCATCATAACGCACAACATCTGAGATCGATTAATCTGGTCTTGCACTGCTGGTTACAAATCCTTGTGCGATTCTCTCCATCAACACACAGGAATCCTGGTGGTCATGGTCCGTTAGAGCCTCAAAGTGAAGATAAGCATGAAGAAGTGTATCAGCTGAGGGGAACTCTTCTCCTGTGCTCAGCTCCAAATACTCCACCACTCTGTTCTCAGCAGTGTGGATCTGAGAGAGAAACAGACCAGAATCACCACCCCTGTATTCAGACCAGCTCCAGTCACTTCCTGCGACACTGACTTTGACCTTTGACCTAAAGAAAACCAAGACCAAAACTGACTGAAAAGTATCTATGACAAATCAACACACACTCTCAGATCCACACTGGCTCAGTCTGTCACTGGCACAGAGGAATAAAAAACAAGTATATTGTGATGTAAAAATGTAATGTGCTGTGGTTAAAAAAAATTCTTCAACATATTTAACTCCAGTTGGATGAAAAGTTACCTTGAGCAAGTTCCTGATGGTCACACACAGAGGGAGATCCAGGAGTATGTGGTTATTGAAGTTGTGAACACCATCTCTCCACTCTTGGTACCGGTACTGATTTCCACATTGGCAGCAGGATTTACAGTACGTGGAGACATCTGGACTCAACACATTTGACTGTAGTATGGTATCATTAGCTTAATAGAGCAATAGATCAGCAGACTGAGTACCTACCTTGAACAATGCATGAGGTGGTGAGGATCCTGGCCTTCTGTGTGATGAGGACCGGGTCACTGAGGAAAACCTCCCCTGGACAGAGCTGGCATAGCCTCTCCTCTGGAACCAGGTGCCGTGGGTACTGTTTACCAACAGATGGAAGTCGTAGGTGATCAGGCAGAACGTCAGGGAGCCTTTTATACTCAAGAATATACTGGACCATGCTCCTCAGATTTTGGTTGTCCTTCAGTGAATGTGGTGCATCAAACAGACTGGTCTCACTATCACTGTCTTCTGTGGATGTTACTGGACTCATGTCCTCTCTGAACAGTTCACACTGGGTCTGAAAAAGGTGCCATTTGGCAACACATTTGTGTGGACATAATTTCTCCATCTTTGTACAAGGGCAGTGCCAGAGTTTATTCTTAGTGTCGTATGACACCATGACTCTTCCCAGTTTACTTTGGTGGGAGACGGTGGGGTCGTATACTGATATGTATCTCTTTGACTGGGGGTCTTCAGTCTTGCACTGTAATGACAGAGGTGTGTCGCTGCTCAGGGAAAGCTTTTGCCACTCAAGACAGATCTTCTTTTTATCCTCTCCAAACCACTTGCGGTTGACCATCTCAGTGAGCGTTGGTTCCTGCAGTTCAGAACAGGAGGCATATGATGTGAAGTATTTTATGGATTTCAAGTGATTGCACTCATTCTCTTCCAATACACTGCTGCTTGCTGACTGCATGTTGTCCTGGCACTCTGTGGATTCACAGGAAACGTGCTGATTCTCCCTGCACTCTTCACTTTGCACGTGCACAAGAGAACTGGAACTACTGGAAGATTTGTGGGCTGTGCAGACTCCATTCTCCGGATCTATACATTCACTCCGCAGGAGGGATTTTACCTTTGAGACCCTTGGTTTATCTGTGTGCATCCTTTCAATGTGTCGCTTTACATTTTTCTTGTTCAACACAAGCTCGCATATGGGACATTTTCTTTGGATTACCAGCTGCTCACATGGGGAGGTTGGAGCAGGGATAGTGGTGGTGGTGGTGACTGAGCTTTGGGTGATGGGAGGTAGAGCAGGGTGCCTGTTCTTGCAGAAAGACAAATGTCTGATGAAGTCTGGTTTGCGGGACAGCATTGACTGGCAGTAGATACAGTGGTAGTGCAATTGTGGTCGACAGCCTAACCCACATCTGTGAATGGTGTACCCTAAAACACAACAACATAGAGTTAAAGGATACTGTCCGTCATGCTATTTAAACATGACTAGGTTTGAACTTCTTGAGAAGATGTTAGGAAACATTACCTTCATGAGGAATGGCTCGGTTGAAGTGGTTTTCTAAGTGGAATCTAACCTTGCACAACTTTGTTGGGCGGAACAAGGCTGGGCGACAGAACGGACAGTGGAACTTCCTGCAGCAGTCTTTGCAGCGTGTCAGATGGGGCAAGAGCCCACCCTCCTGGATTGTTATGTGCATCTTAAAGAAGAAAGAAATGAAGATTTAGAGCTGACATGAACTAGATCCGAGATCAGGGGCCAGTTTCACAAGGGTAGCATGGTCTGTGGTGTTAATTCAGTCTTAGTTTTGACTTATCAGTCTGATGTGAGTCATACTGTTCATTAGCTACCTCATCCCCACCAGGGAGACTCAGGTGTAATACTGCCTTCCATTAACCTAAGAAGTCAGAATCCAGAGCACCTCCAAGTTGAGCATGTTCCAGTTTTGACTTGGTAACAAGCCAGAAAAGCACCACACGCACGCACGCACGCACACACACACACACACACACACAATCTGAGTATTTATCAGATGTCACCGGGAAAAATCTAATCAAGTTATGTTCATAATCAACAACAAATCCTTTCCACTCACAACATACTGCTGCAGAACATGTATAAAATGAAATGAACTTTCACGCTAATTCTTTAATGTCGAGTAAAAACACAAGGGTCTTACAGATGCGGTCCTCGGTGTGCAGCCTCCGGTACCAACTGCAGTCAGCAGAAACCACACACCCTGTGGACATGGGAGGCTGCTGTTTCAGGGACCCTACTGCTTACCGCCGGCTCCACCTAGCGACCGGAGGACCGTATGGCCTGCCATAAAAAGGGTTATTCCAGCCAAATTCTTCTTTCTGTCTATTTGATGAAGTTTTAGAAGTTTATTTCATCCATCAAACTAATTAACCAATCTGTCGGACTTTAAACAGCAGTTAACAGTAAGAATCAATGGACTTTGTTCATTTAATCGATTATCAGAAATATATTTTTTGCTCTGTACACGGGCTCCTCTGATTACCGCCGTTTTTCATAACGTTTGAAAACGTTTATGGAAATATTTTCCAACTTTGCAACGTTTAACAAAAACTTACGGAGATAACCACCGTAAATGTGGCACAGGATCCTGAATGTGATTTATTTTGTTATTCAGCCATGTTTTATAATAACAGTAATTACTTTATCAATGTTTAAGTAATTGGGGGCAAATAAAACTACAACAACAACAATACTACAAGAGGGTACGAAGGGCTGCGGTTTTAGAACCACATATTGGTAAATTACTATTATTATTTTATTTAAATACATGACAGATGAGTAGATGAAGTATTTAGTTTGTCGCCCTCACTGACCAGAGCTCCTGTAACAGTGGACTTACACTCTCTGGACAGCAGGGGGCGCTCAGCCGCGGCGTGTTGACGGAAGTGACCGCTGCTGAGGAGCAGGAACCGTGTGTTGACGCCGCTCGTCCGGTGGTGTGTGTTCGGTAAACAGAGTTTCATCTCCCGCTGTGGTTTCTCTGAGAACCTCCACAACAGAACTGGGTTTAACGGGTCTATTCCACGGACGAACTGCCGCCCGGACCTCTGACCGGTACCGACCCGTCCAACATGGCGGCCGTTGACGTGGAAGACGAGAGTATCCTAGCGTCGATCTTTAAGGACAGCTTCCCGGACAGCTGGAGGGACAACCCGGATTTCACCGCCTACCTGTCCGAGCTCAGCTCCTTCGGGGTGGAGAAGCTGAGCCGGGAACCGGAGCGGCTGGCGGAGGAGCGGGCTCAGATCTTGCAGCAGACCCGCGAGCTGGCCTTCTCCAACTACCAGACCTTCATTCGCACCGCGGACTGCACCGAGCACATCTACCGGGACTTCGGCCGGGTGGAGAGCAGCGTGTCCCGCCTGCTCGACAAGCTGCCCGGCTTCGGAGAGAAATGCAGGTCGGTAACTGAGGCTGGGTGATTACACGGGATTCTTACATGAAGTGATTATTGATCACACACACACACACACACACACACACACACAGTGTTCAGGTGTCTCTGTCTCTCTGTCCAGAGGCTTCATTAAGGAGGCGGAGGAGATTGGAGCAAGCCGCCGGATGAACAGCCTGACACTGAACCGCCACACAGAGATCCTGGAGATCCTGGAGATCCCTCAGCTCATGGATACTTGTGTCAGGAATGGGTACTATGAGGAAGCTCTGGAGCTGGCGACATACGTCAAGAGGCTGGAGAAGAAACACTCCTCACTGCCGGTCATCCAGGTGAGTCCAGGTGGAGCTGAGCACGCTGGATTCAAGGTGCAGGCCTAAAAAAAACTCAGTAGGGAGGGAGGGAGATCAGCTGATTCTCTATGACTTGTGTTTTCAGGGAATTGTGCGTGAGGTACGCCAGTCAACGCAGCTGATGCTTAACCAGCTGTTGCAGCAGCTGCGTAGCAACTCACAGCTTCCTGTCTGCCTGCGTGTGATTGGTTACCTACGGAGGATGGACGTCTTCACTGAGGCAGAGCTGCGGGTCAAGTTCTTGCAGACACGTGGCACCTGGTTGAACTCCATTCTTGCTGCCATACCTGAGGATGACCCCTACTTCCACATCACCAAAACCATCGAGGCGTGCAGGGTCCACCTGTTTGACATCATCACCCAGTACCGGGCCATCTTCTCCGACGAGGACCCACTGGTGCCCCCTGCTAGCGGGCAGGTGGCAGTCAATGAGGGCGCCATCTTCCACGGCTGGGTGGTGCAGAAGGTGGCAGAGTTCCTGGAGACGTTGGAGAGGGACCTGCAGCGGGGTGTAGGGGGGCGCCTGGACTCCCTGTTGGGTCAGTGCATGTACTTTGGCCTTTCCTTCAGCAGGGTGGGGGCGGATTTTCGGGGACAACTGGCACCAATGTTCCAGAATGTGGCGGCAGAGACGTTCAGACAAGCTGTGCAGGACGCTGTGGACAAGTTCCAGGAGGACATGAACCTGTACACGCTTATCACCCTGCCCTCAGTGCTGGGAGGGACCATACCCCCATGGCGCCCAGCACCCAGCCCGGCACTTTGCAACCCCCCATGTCCCTGCTGGACTTCCAGCCTCTGGCCTGCTTCCTCAACAACATCCTGACTGCCTTCAATGACCTGCGGCTCTGCTGCCCACTTGGCCTCGCCCACGAAGTCACCAGGTGTCTGGAGGACGCTCTGAAGATGGTGAGCATCTGGTGAACATCAGGTGACTTGCCATGTCTGCACAGGTGTGCTGAATGTTGTTGCTGCTCTTGTTTCTTGTCAGGTGACCCGTCAGATCCTTGTGTTCCACCGGGCTGAGGAGTCAGCGTTCAGCAGCCGGGAGAAGGAGCTGTTCGTTCAGTTCTGCTGCTCCTATGCAGAAGATCTGCTGCCGTTCCTGAACCGCTGTCTGCAGGTCCTGTTCCCCCGGCCCAGATTGCGCTCATTTTGGGTGAGAGCATCACATGACCACATGCGCCTATTACATCATCCTTCTCTCTCATGCTTCAGAAACACTGATTGGTTGTCTCCCCTGCAGGCGTCCCACCAACTCACCTGCACAAGTACGACAGCCTGGGCTGCATCAACCTCGCTGCCATCCTCGAGCCTCTGGACTTTGTACTTCCTCAGAGAGAGACATTAGCTCCGCCCCCATTGCCTGAGGTCGACCTCACCACTGAGCTGAGCAGCCTGACATGTGACACACAGCTGAGCAAACCAGTAACAGATCCAGACCCAACACTGATCCAGTCCGGTCCCACAGACCCAGAGACCGGGACAGGTTCTGACCTGACAGAGCACAAGTCTGAGGCCGGAGATGAAGAGTTTTCTCTGGAGTGACACCAGATTCTGGGTTTAAAGTTTCCTCAGGGTGAAGTGGGGTTTAAAGAACTGGTGGGAGAATCTGTTTGGACTCTGGGAGCTGGTAATGAATGTGTTAATCTGCGCAAACAATAAATTAAAATGATTTTGTTTGTTGTTTTCTGACCAGTTTGTGACACACAGAGCTGAACTGGTAAATCAGCATGCAGATCTGATGAGTTTGACAGTTGTTATTAGTCAGTTAAACAGTAACTGTTTGTACCGAGTCAGTGACACAGCAGCTGAGTCACTACAGACATACTGCAGGTGAACACAGGTCAGACAAGTGCAACACAACCAGGTTCATCTGTGTAGCCTAGCTTAGCATAAAGACTCAAAGCAGGGGAAACTGTTAGCCTAGCTCTGTCAGTAGCTAAATGTGTGATTCTGTGGCAGATGTTTAGTTTAAATTTTATAAAAACAGAGTATTTGGTAATAAAAAATAACTCTTAACATTGAATAATTCATGACACATGATTCTGAGTCAATCTTTAAATTTACTGGATATTAATATAGAAACAATATTAGAAATCCTACAGAGGAGAAAAGCTGGCTTTATATTTGAGGACTAAACCACCTCGCATCATCATCATCATCATCACATGACCAGTCAAGATGATGCTGTCATCTAGCAGGGTTTTGATTCATCTACCAGCCCCAGTCATCATCATTGTTACAACGGTTCTATGAAGGCGCCAATGAGCAGACACACACGTGCACAAGCTTCTGAGAGGAGCAGCATCAATGAGTCTCTCTGTGAAAATGAGATCATAATAATAATGACCAGTTACATTGTCAGTGACAATAATAGGTTGTGTTGTCCACCATTTCTGAGTCATAAATATATTCATGATGATGATAATGATGATACATAATAATAATGATAATGAGATCCAGCTGTTTAGATGCTGACTCCTGTATCTGAGATATCAGAGTCTCCCTGAACACACCATCAGAGATTTACTTCCCTATTACATGATGACAGTTTGAGAAACTCAGTGATAGTTACATGAGTTGTCACATGTAAACCAGCTGTGCAGTCTGAACCTCTGACAGATGTGTGTCTCCACATGTCCGACAGTTCCTCATTTCTTCTTGACAAACTTCTTACGGGCAGCATTGGGGTTGGCTCGTCTCCGGCCACCGCCACACTGCCCATCTCTGATCTGCAGGTTGGCCGCTCGGCTGTAGATGTCGTTTTCGCAGAATGGTGAGCTGCCGGCCACGTAGTCCGGGTCAAAGACATCCGTCTTCTGCCGGGCCTTATGGGACAGTCTCTGCTGGGGGAAGCGCTGGTCCTCCACCAGCTGAGGGTTGTTGGCGTGTTTCCCTCCCTGAGGCAGAGGCAGTGAGTGCTGCAAGACAAGAGGCAAGACAACTGATTAGTGTCCAAATGTATTTGAACCTTTCGTCTGGTCAGAGCGGCCGAGCAAACTAGAATCTGAGAGAACCAATCCCTGTCCAGAGCTGCAGTGTCAAATTTTGCCATCTCACAGTCACTGATGTCCTGAACCCCCTGTGATGTTGTGAACTGCAGATGAGGCATCTAGGGAACATATGTACTGGAGCATCTCCATTTGTTTGATGGGAGTCAATAGGATTTTTACCTGGGTCAGGGATCACCACAGCCTGTGTGTGTGTGTGTGTGTGTGTGTGTGTGTGTGTCTTACCCTCAGCCCTTTGGGGTTCAACACTTTGGGGTTTTTGGAGAAGTGCATCTTCATGGTTCCGTCCTCGTTGACCGTCACTGCCACCTTCTTCAGAGTCTTGTTCCCGCAGTGAGAACAGAACACTTTGTTCATGTTGCTGGTTGTCCTGGAAACAGACACACACACACACTGAGTAACTGCGGATTGACCTTCAACATCCTCATGTCACAGTGTCTGTGACTCACTTGAAGCAGGCGTGACACCTCAGGATGTAGTTCCTCGCCTGTTTGATCAGCATCCCGTTCACAGAGAGGACATGCAGGCCGATCTGAATGAGAACGTTCTAGGAGGATCAGAAAAGGCCAGATGTCATGTCTTCTGTTGAATAACTGAATTAATAGACAAATGAGCAGCAGCCCCCAGTTGATAGTTTTCCTGATACCTGCATGGCGAAATCGGTGGTCAGGCATCCCACTTTAACATCGGCAGGAGCTGTCCAATCACCACTCTCCATCTTCACCTGCTTGATGTTGCTTGGGGTGATCCAACCTCCTCCATCATCGTCATCCTCCTCCTCCTCTTCTTGCTCCTCCTTTGGCTCATTCTCCTTGTCCTCATCATCTGATTGGTCCTCTGTGTGCGTGTCTGTCCTGTTGTCTGACGCTGAGACACTATCGGCTTCCTGAAACACATAACCACAGCAGCCAATTAACATCAGTAGCACAGTTTGGACCTGATGCCATCGCCCAATCAGGATCCAGAAAGATCAGCCAAAGATAAGCAGCAGGTCACATGATCAGTCCGAGGGGCAGAAACTCACCAGCAGCTCCAGCAGACTGTCATCGATGGTTGGTAACGGTTCTCTCCAAAACAGAAAGCTGTTGAACTCGTCGCTGTCAACTGGCACCTGGTTCTGATTCTGTTTGTTCAAGTTCACATCCACTGGATCCTGACAGAGCAACCACAACAGACACTGAGCATCAGCAGCATTATCATCATCACCATCATCACCATCAGTATATCACAGAGTTTTTTTCTTTTTGTATCTCACCTCATTCACAATAAATGAATGTTATTTATTATTATGAGTGAAAATTCATAATAATTCACCTCCTTCATCCTCAGGTATAATTAGTAGCTATTCTTTTTATTATTCTCTGACATGTTTGTTTGATGTTTGATCCATAGTTACTATATAGCTTCACTCCTCTGAGTTACTGATCAACGTTTCATTTGGCATATTTATTTTATTTTGAAAACACTTGTGAAGGTAACAGCAATTGTTGTCAGATATCAGCTTCCCCACTGTGAGGATACTGTGAGGAATGTTACACTATTCTCCCTCATCCCAAGGTTTATCTTTATAAACATATATAAATGTGCATATATACACACAAAGCTTTTTTATTGAATTGTAGTTGGTGTAGTGGCAAGACTTGCAGCATGCACCACTGCAACATTGCAACATCCTTCCAGCTCCTGGGGTTCTCTCAGTCAGAATTACTGTCAAAGTATGAGTGATGGTAAAAACCGGAAACATCGACCCTGAGAAAAAACCTGACCCTGAACCCGGTGATTGGATTGCAATTGGATAGTGCTTGACCACATGAAAGTATAGGTGTAAACGCACCCAAGACACATTGAGGACGGACTGTGGTCCGATCAGCCAAACCACCTCCAAAGGTGGTCAGGGACGCACATTGACCACATTGAACATAAGTATAAACGGTAATGCGTCCTGTATCCGCATACAACTATGTGGGTGGAAATACTTCTACTATTTATTTTCTTCTCTCATATTTGTGATTGGATCTCAATGTGGAAACTGGAGACGCATATTAATGCCTGGTGTAAATGCTATCCGGTCAAACTGTATCCAGATACAATTTGGATACAGTCTGGATATGAGATGCATGTTAATGCCAGGTGTAAACGGGGAGTGAGGTTTGGATTGTTAAAAATTATAGGTCACTCTGACTCTCTCTGTCAAACTGACTGGCAGCTCAGAGATCTGAACCTGTGTCTCTGCGGGTGGTGAGTTCACTGACAGTCCAACTCACCAGTAGCTCCAGCAAGTCAGGGTCAAGCGTCGGCAGTGGGTCTCTCCAGAACTGGAAGCTGTTGAACTCATCAGTATCTGTTCGGTTTGATGTCTCTGTCTCGTTTAACGTCTCTGTCAGTGCTGCTCTGCTGCTTGACCTGTCCACACATTTCTGCAGAGACGTCATTAGTTAGATTTACCTCCTCATATCAGAGCTGACAGGTGTGGGCATGTCACTACGACTGTGTTTTACCTTGGAGGGAAAGTGAAATCCTGCAACATTGACAGGAGTCTCTGGGTGGCGTTGCGTCCCCTCAATATTGACCTGAAACAGGAGAGACATGGAGGTCAACAGGCTGCTTCAAAAACCGACTAGCCTAGCTAAGCACAAAGACTGGAAGTGGAGGGAAACTGTCTGCAACTGTGTGGCAGCAATACCTTGACCTCGGGCTCTTTCCTCAGGTGTTTGGAGCCGACCTGCTCCAGCTCCAGCTGGTAGGTTAGAGCCAGGACTTTGATGTCAGTGGCAGAGAGACTTGGGTAGTCCCCAGTCTTCTTGGAGAACTCTGTCACTGAATGGAGACAAACAACAAATGGTTCCTGTTTTGACACATCAAGCTGATCACACAGGAAACAGGTATCCGGATCAGGTGTGGACACTGGTCACCAGGGGAGTTCATGACATAGACTGAACAGGTGTCTGACATGATCAGGTGCAGTTACCATGTCTGATGTGCTCAGGATGGGGCTCTCTGAAGTGCAGCTGGTAGGGCAGGAAGGCCAGACTCCTCCTGGTGGGTTTGTCTCTGATCTCATTTACCACCTCTCTCAGGGTGTAGATGTTCCTGCCGATTTCCTGAGACAAACCAGTAGAGCAACTGTTAATGTCACTGCCCCTGTGGTCAGAGACTCAGTGCAGCCTCAATTGACATCTGCAGAGGTGAATATCAATCAAATGATAAACACACATCAAACACAGCACATTTCCTATATATTATGCTTGTGATATATAGTACATAGTAAATTATTTATAGTCCATAGTCCATATTCTGTCTCCTTCATCACATGTGTGAAACTCAGTGGTTGGACATATTGATTAAGAAGATTTAAGAATGTGGGAAGCAATGAAATAATTTACTGAAAGAACCAACAACAATGTGAAAAAGCTAAACCGCAGGTAACAGTCCTCCAGTTCAAGTCTGTGCTAGTTTCAGTACCAATAGACATTCCATAAAACTAACAACAAGTGGCATCAAGCAGTATAACACTGTATGTTTTACACTAAAGAATTTAACAGTTCCGTTATCTGATGACGTCATAACGTTACCGCCATAACAGGTAAAGTGTGGTTATAAGATAAACAGGTCTAAACAGATTAGGTTTACCTCTGAATTCACGATATTTAAAACCCAGCGTGCTGTCAGAGGCCCCCACCTCCACCTCACTCCCCGAGCCTCTCTCTACAGTCTAACTGACCCGCAGCACTGACGGATACAGGCCAACACGTCACCTGACGGGTGAAGTTAACTTGTCACGAGTGTTTCAGGTCGAACCTGGAGCCATCTCACCTGCAGAGGTGCTTTCTTTAAAAACGCTCCTGCGTCTGCCACAACATGCTCCACCAGGGTAGGCGCCATCTTGGATTTGTGACCAGTGACAGTACCAACCAGTCAGAAGAGACGACACAGTCACGTGTTAGAGGGAAGCCCAAACGCATCATTCGTGTTTGTTGATTTAAGTTCGACATCTGTGCATTACAGTGTCATGTCTGTTTTAAACGAGAGAAATAAAAAACAATCAAAAACAAAATTAACAATATCATTATGGACTGAAATGTTGTTGTAGTGACTACTCATTATGTGGAGGTCGATTTCTGCCCGGGAAAAGTGGTAATTTTGAATTTCTTACACACGCAAAAACGTACGAGCTTAAAATGGTTAACATTTCCTTAATCATTATGGACTTTCTTTTTGTAATTTTGACCTCTGCGCCTAAATAAGTCTAAGTTTGGTGGTATTTCCAGGGGCGTTACGAAGAAGGATCAATAAAGACATTTTCACCGTAGATCGTCTCGTTCTTCTGGTTTCCTGTATCCCCACTGTCCTGGAACGCATCTTCGGGTTCACGTGATGTTTTGTTGACGGTAGAAGACGGAGGAAGATGGCGGCTCGCTGGAGCAGCGAGAATGTGGTGGTGGAGTTTCGGGATGCCCAGGTATTTCTGTCGAAAGCTCCCGTGTGATTGAAGAGACCGACACTTGTGTGCAGGTGTACAGGTGGAAGGCAGTTTAAGAGCGGGAAAAGCCCCGTTAAGCAACGTCAAACACTTAACTACGTCCCACAAGTTTAAAATGACACTGAGTTCTAGTTCAGCTCATCGACCTTAATCAAATAATCGATTCAGTCAAAATATGGAGACGTCACAGCTTTGTCCACAGAGGAAGACTGGGACATTACAGACTGAACAACAGTTTTATACTGAGTGGAAACATCCATCAGATTCATTCCACCGATTCAGAGCTGAAACTGAACATAACTCAACAACTAATCACTCAGGGCAACTGAAAAACAGATTGATTTCCTTCTCTTTCAATCTGTTGATCATTTTCTTAATAGATCAGTTGAAATAATGACAATAAATAAAATGAATCTCCCATGTTTTCATAAATCAGCATCAAAATCACAGAGAACATCTCATGATCATTAGATTATCTAGCATCAGATTAATGAGGTTGCAGATTCTTTGTTATTAGTTGATTAATTAGTTAATATCTGCTTTAAATCTGTGTTTTTCCCCATCCAACTCCGAAATCAAATATCAAATAATCAAATAGTTGTTGCTACTCTGAATCAAGCTTCTTCTCTCAGACCTTCATGTGCAGTCAAAACATTTGCTGAGGACAGAGACACCACAACACTGAGGATCAGTTAAGTCATGACTGACAACTGATCCACTTCATGACGTCACTTCACTGATGTTTCTGATTATAAAAGATAGCTCCAATTTGTTAGCAGATCACATGTCTCTTGTTTCTTTTCAGCTGTTTGTCATGTAGAATAGAAAGTGGGCGATCACTTGTCACCTCTTTCTTCTTCTGTGTTTCAGGCCACTGCCATGTCGGTGGACTGCCTTGGCTCTCACGCTGTGCTGTCTGGGTGGGTTGAGGCACCTGAACACACCACAGTCCTTCAGTGTCGGAACAAAGAACAGATTTATAAGATTTAAGTTAGAAATCTGACATCAAAACATACTCATCATGTTTACATGTGTCTTCTTCACCTGGTTCCTCAGGCGGCGTTTCCTGTACATGGTCAATCTGGAGGCTCCGTCTGAAGCTCCTCGCAAAATTGGCCGACAGAGTAAGTGGGATGTGGGGACGGTCCAGTGGAACCCCCACAGATCCGAGTCCCACGTGTTTGCCGCCTCTGTGAGTCTGAACAAATTGTGTTGATGAAATATAAAGACTAAATTCAGCAGGAACAATGTCAAAAACAGTAGAAACATTATCCGTGCGTGTGTGTGTGTGTGTGTGTGTGTGTGTGTGTCAGAGTAACCAGCGTGTGTGGTCTGTACTCCTGGAGGGAGGGCTGTGGAGAGGTTCAACCTCCTTGCAGGGACACACTCGGGTCATCAGGTAACAACACACGGCAATCAAACACACTGCAATATGTTCACACTTAATATGATGCATACAGACATGTCATGGTTCAATAACTCTGTGATATGTTCACTGACTCTCTATGAGGTGTTCACCAGATTATGATGTGTTTAATGACAATTTGTGTTTCCTTGACTCTGTGATATGACAACTCATTATGATGTGTTTACTTCTCTTTGGTGTGTTCCTTGACTCTGTGCTACATTCACTGACTCGCTGTTTTGTGTTTACTAATTCTGCACGGTCTTCACTGACTTACTGTGATACGTTTATCATCTCAAGTGATCTGGACTGGTCCTGGTTTGAACCTGAGTTCCTCGTCACCAGCTCAGTGGACACCTACATCTACATCTGGGACACCAGGTCAGAGGAAACATTGTCACTATAGGCAGAAATATATAAAATGGAAACAAGGTCCTCACAGCAGCTGTCCTGGAGCGTTTGATCATATCACGTGATCAATTTTTCATCTGTTTTTGTCCCTTTTGTTTACAAGGTCATGAGTGAACTTAAACATGAGAGAAACATTTACTCCATAACAGAAATATCCTCAGTTTAGTTCATTTATGGCTCGTTTGGGTCAACACACCTGAGTTCACTTGTAAATATGGTCTCTGTGTCTCTGTCCACAGAGACACTCGTAAACCCACTGTAGCCCTGTCTGCTGTTGGTGAGTATTTAAAGCGCAGAGAAAATCACACACACTCAGTGTTGTTTGTTGTTGTCGTGTGGCAGCGGTGTGTTCACAAACACTTGATAATTAAGTATGTAAGAGTAGATGTGTTGTGTTTACAGCTGGGGCATCTCAGGTGAAGTGGAACAGGAAGAACCAGTACCTGCTTGCGTCCAGTCACGATGGAGACGTTCGGATCTGGGATAAAAGAGTGAGTCGCTGATTTCTGGTCGACAGAGTTTCTCTGATACACACACTGAGCTGAGCGTGTGCACGTTATTTCCCCTGAGCAGAAACCAAACACTGCAGCGGAGTACGTGGCAGCTCATCTGTCCAAGATCCACGGCCTCGACTGGCATCCAGATAACGAGTTCATTTTCGCTACATCAAGTCAAGACAACTCAGTGAGGGTGAGTCTGTGACACAAACACAATAACTGTGAAGTCATCGAAATGCCACGTCAAAACATTTTACACTTTTTATACTCATTTTACTTTGTGTGTTTGTAGTTTTGGGATTTCAGACAGCCCAGGAAGTACCTGAACATTCTGTCCTGTCAGGTGCCAGTGTGGAAGGCCAGGTACACAGTGAGTATCAACACCTGAGCTCACACTGGAAACTGGAGGGAGGGTTTAAGTCAGAGCTTTAGAAACAGAGAAGAAGAAGACGAGGAAGAAGAGTCTTTATTTGTATTATCAGTCATTAACAAACATTGGTAGTTAAAGTGAAGGTTCCAGAGGATTCAGATATGAGGCCACATGTTATGCTCTGTGTGTGTGTGTGTGTGTGTGTGTTCACAGCCATTCTCCAACGGCCTGGTCACAGTGATGGTTCCTCAGCTGAGGAGAGAAAACAGTCTGTTACTGTGGAGCACGCTTGACCTCAACAGTCCCGTCCACGCCTTTGTCGGACACGACGATGTTGTGCTCGAGTTCCGCTGGAGGCCACAGAAAGAAGGTAACCAATCACAACACAGACCTCCAGCTCCTATGTGCTAAGCTAACAGTTCCCCTGCTTCTGTGTTGTTTGTTCTAGGTGTTTTATAGTGCATGTGACGGAAGGTGTTACTGTACTGTGTTACTGTGTACTGTAGAGTTTGTTGTTGTTGACCGTACAGGCTCTAAGGATTACCAGCTGGTCACATGGTCCAGAGATCAGACTCTGAGGATCTGGAGAGTGGATCCTCAGTTGCAGAAGGTCAGAGGTCATCCTCAACTGATAAGTTCAATCACAGCTGTTCTCCTGATCTGTTTATGATGATGTTCTTGTTGTTGTGGTGCAGTTGTGTGTCAGTGACGCGGTAGAGGACCTGATGGAGAGGATGTCTCTGACCGTGGAGTCAGAGAAGTCTCTTTCGTCTCAGGAGCCTGAAAGTCAACACAGCATAGCTCCTGCAGCTGACAACCTGCAGGGTGAGAAAACACCACTGTATATCAGTGTTTCACACTCATATCATTTGACTATGACACGGAATCAAACAGTATTTTCCATAGTGAACTGGATGTTCACACACATTTACACACTCTGTACCCCCCCCCCCAGACCAGGATGGTTCTCTTGGCTCTGGAGGTCGTCAGGACGTGGCGGGGTGTTCAGGTCTCCCTCAGACACTGCAACAGGAGTTCTCTCTGGTCAACCTGCAGATCAGAAACGTCAATGTGGAGGTGACGCTCACATTTACAGACCACCTGGAAGTCAAACATGAAAACACCTCTCACTGACTCTTGGAATCACATCACATCACATCACATCACATCACATCACACATCACACACCATTCATTGTTTTAAGAGATTAAGATTAAAATTTACAGAGATCCCTCCCACTCTCTCTGTTTGTCACAAAAAAGCAAGTCACTGTGACGATAAGTCAAAAATTGTATTTTAACGTGGACGCTGGACCCCAGAGATTGAACCTGTTGATTGATCTGTGCAGATGGACGCAGTGAACCGTAGCTGTGTGGTGTCGGCTCACTTCGGCAGCCATCAGGTTCACCTGGTGGTGAAGTTTCCCGCCCAGTATCCCAACAACGCCGCACCGACCTTCCAGTTTGTCTCACCGACCACCATACCCTCTGCCATGAAGACCAAGATCCAGAAGGTACAGAGGTGCACCACAGCACACCGACAGGTATGTTAAGCTGTGAGGATGATGATGACGATGAGACTCCTCTCTTCCATTCTGCTCAGATCCTGACAGACACATCTCTGCAGAAGGTGAAGAGGAACCAGAACTGTCTGGAGCCGTGTGTCCGACAACTGGTCTCCTGTCTGGAGTCTGACATGGTGAGAGCACGCACATATTGACACGATGCATTAACTGACCCCTAAACTTGACCTGATTCTAAGCTGAAAACCAGGTCTGACAGAAATATCACTGAACTTCACAAGGGTAAAACATCATTAGGGTAAAAGAAGAACTTATTGCAACTCTGAGATCAATCATCCAATCACTGAGATTAAAATTCTGTCCTGTGTCTCCAGTACTTACCCTTTGTGAGCAGGTACAGGTTAGACTGCCCCTGGAAACCAACAGTGTGTCTTCACAACATGTCTATGTCCTTGTGTCCTCTATCAGACTCAGGAGGATGGTCCAGCCTCAGGTCCCTTCGTCCTGTCGAACCCTGTCACTCCAGCGCTGCAGGCGTTTCCTCGCGTCACCAACACATATGGATCCTACCAGGTAAAAAACACACAACAGTCTGTCAAACAGTTAATAGTGTGTGTCAGGTGATAGCAAATGGACACTATTGATGGTCCTCAGTGTTGCTAAGAGTCTGGGCATCTGTATGGTATCCAATCTGCAACACTTAGAAACACAAATCTTCTGTCTTCCAGGACGCCAACATCCCATTCCCTCGGACATCTGGCGCTCGCTTTTGTGGTACTGGCTGTCTGGTTTACTTCACCCGACCAATCACCATGCACCGCTCTGTCCCACCCACTGAGCCCACTCCCAGGTGAGAAAAAAAAAAACCCTGAAGGTTTCCCGTGAAGGCCAACTGTTCCTTCAAGCCGTGTTTGTGTGTGTTCAGGTCTCTGTCAGCTCTGTCAGCCTATCACAGTGGAGTGTTGACGCCCATGAAGATGCGTTCAGAGTCTCAGAGCACTCTGCGGCTGTACAGTGGCAGCCCCACCCGCTCCGACAAAGACACTGTGTCCATTTCCTCCTTCTACTATAAAGAACGGGTGAGACACACCTGCAAACACACAGATGTACAGTTGTGTAAAGGCTGTTTGTTGTTTGCTGTCGTTTGTCTCATTAACTCTGTCTCTACTGTCCAGAAGGTCAATAAAGACAAAACTACTGACTTAGAACAAAACAAACATGAATGCTAACACAAGCTGAACAGGAGAAACTGGTGAACTCCTCCTGCTTCTGTCTCCTTAAACAACAGCTGAAAAATGAAAATGAATGAATTTAATGTTGTAGAGGGTCAGCATCAGCGCAGATGTTGAACTGACTTGTCTGACCACAGAGTTGAAGGTTGATCAGATGAAGATTTGTCTTGTTCTCTTTCTGTGACTTTGTTATGTAACTCTCACACAGAAAGAGTAAAAAGGTGAACTGTGAAGCTCTGTTTCCTCTGCACTCCACATTCCCAGTAAATACACAGAGTGGATGGGTAGTTCAATTGTGCTGGGAATGTTGAGCACTGCTTGAAGCCTTCTGGTGTGTCACAGTGGAAGTCAGCCTCTTCATTTTCTGATGGACCTTTGTTTATTTTTACTTTTTTCTGTGTTGTTTTTCTCTGGCCAATCACCTGTCCCTGTGCTGCTGTGGGACACACTTCTCACTCTCCTCCAATCAGAAGCTCCCAATCTCTGCCTCCCGCCGCTGGTCTGTCCAAACACTCCATGACTGGCCGGTACTGAGCCCCTATCCCTTCATCAAACTACCCATCATCCCTCTCCCCTCACTTGATTTTTCCATCCGCTGCTTCTCTTCCTCCTCCTCCGCCTCTTCCTCTAGGTTTCACAGCGATGGGATTCTAACATGTTTTTCTCTGTCACTCATTGGCTGATGTCCGACTAACAGACCGAGACAACACAAATTACAGGTTAATCTATGTTTAACTGTTAAGTGACATCACATCTGTTCGCACGGGAGTCAGGTGATTTTAAAATGATTTCTCATATAAAAACCTCAGACCTCAAAAATCTCAGTTAAGTTTCCCATCTCCTCTCTCAAACCTCTTTCTGGAGCTCTATTAACAATAGTTTGGTGTCAGCCAATCAGAAGAGAGGAGGCTCCAAGCCTCTCTTCTGACTCTGAAAACAGAGCAGATTTCCGGTAAAACACTCAAAGAAACCAAAACCTGTTGAATAGTGGCTTCAAGTGGGCTGGGCTTGGTGACTGCTTTGTTGTGACATCACAAAGTCACAGAAGTCCTGACACCTGGTTTGAAGGCTCAGTCTCTGAATACAGACTGTGCGCATTTCTCCATGGACTGTGGCTTTGATACTTTCACAGTATTAATATAGAACCTAGATCTCCTTCACAGTCAGGCAGCCACCACCAGCCTTTACTGTCAACAGAAGGAACTGAAGCCAAAGTTTCTAGTTGAGCTGCACAGCAGTGAAAAAAAAGTCATATAGGCACATAAGGAATATTTTGGTGATTTCAGCCACATAGGAACTGTTATGATATTTAGAGGAGTTGTGCAGCTGGAGTTCATGTCTCTGTTCTGGTTCTGGACACAGAGCTGTATCTGCTCCTGACTCCCAGTGTCTCCATATATTCACTAACCTTTAACACGTGCAGGTTGAGTTCCTGTGCTCGTCAGAGCAGAAGGTGGCTTTGAACCCGTCTTGATGTAATTCTCTTGAGGTAATCTGGCTGCTCAGGCGACACAGTAGTTGGTTGATAAACTGGAAACTAACCATGTGTTCACACTACGAGCTGTCAAACCGCGAGAGTCCACATAGGAAGCTCTGATTCTTCTCTGCCTCAGTCAGAGGTGTAGGAGCTGCAGTTTGACGATGGTCTCTGACCATCTGACCTTCAATTAGTTATTAGTGATACTGATGAAAATTGCTGAATTAACTGTACAAATCAAACTTCCAGATGTTTATTTAGATGTAGTAATGGCTAGACCTGCTCACAGCATCAATCCAGTCTCTCCTCGCAGTGTGGACACACCCTCTCTCAGTAATTTGTGATCCAGACCACTTTTAATCAGGTGGTGCTCTGTCTCCTCTGGACCCGCTGTCTCCCTCCTCCTCCTTCTGTCCGTCTCTGTCTGTCCATCAGAAATCCCGTCGGTTCAAGACAAAGAGAGAGGGGACGGACTACAGCAACCGTCCAATCAAACTAGCTGGGAAAGTCATCATCCAGGAGATTTCCTGTCTGCTGCCTGTCCACAAGGCTCTGGGAGAGAGTTATATGTGAGTGCAGACTCACACACACTTCAGACACACCTATCACTCAATCTACTGATCATTTACTGGTTGCTTTTGAAAACTGATTAATTGTTTATCGTTGTCCCTGCTCACACATTGACAGAATTTGACACAAACATGAACCGAGTAGAAATTGGATGCTAAAGGTTGAAGGTCAACACTCCAGACTTTACATAGATGTTTAATGCTTTCTGTGTCTGTGGATAAAGAGGAAGTGACTGACACTAGACTGAGAAGAGGAGGCAGAGACTCGTCAGGTCAATCATAAGAGCCAATGAAATAAAATTCACTGCTCAAAGGATGTTTTAACCAAATAAAAACTCCAATGATCACTGATACAAATATCAGTGATCATGTGACTCACTGGGGTCACCCAAGTCCTGATCTCAGGTCTGCATTGTAAGTGGCTGAGCAGTGGTGCCCGGTCCACCCTCTTCTGTTGGTGACATTGCTGCAGTTTCTCCTCTCTCAGGCCATCAGTCATCAGGTTGTTTATGTCTCTGATGTTTTCTGTTGTTCAGTCTGAACGTGAACGATATCCAGGAAACGTGTCAGAAGAACGCAGCAGCAGCACTCGCAGTTGGACGCAGAGACGTGGCCAAGGTGAAGATTTCTCTTGTTTGTTTGTCTTCTGTTTCCCCCTGGAGACAAAACTCTGAATCTGCTTCGACTTCATCAGACACTGTGTCAGTTAAAACTGACAATTCACTGAAATGACATCCAAGTGTTAAGGACGTTTTCCTTGTCTCTGACAT
This sequence comes from Caranx ignobilis, assembly GCA_021432705.1. Taxonomy (NCBI): domain Eukaryota; kingdom Metazoa; phylum Chordata; class Actinopteri; order Carangiformes; family Carangidae; genus Caranx; species Caranx ignobilis. The sequence continues at coordinate 33,879,549 of MU270012.1, forward strand.
GATGGGAGCAGGTGTGGGCATTAGCTTCTGCAGCAACCAATCAGGACCTGAGTCCAGATTCAGACCCGGACACAGAGACTCCCTGGGCCAGACACCCATTTGGACGCCACCTGCTGGAGACTCTGTGAGTTTATTTTAGGTTTCATGCCACATCATTAGTCCTGTGGTCTCTGAGTTTGTTTGAAGTTGTCTCCACAGCAGGGGAGAACTTCACATCATCATCTATCTGCTGGAGAAAATCTGACCAGAACAAAGTCAGGTTCAAAAACAAAACTCGGAGCTTTTAAGATGTTCAATGTGGATGAGTTTCAGACTAAATTCTCTCTCTCTCTCCCTGTCTTCAGCTTGGATCACTACAGTCAGATGAGTGATGTTCAGACCCTAGCTATGTTGTGCAGTGTGTTCAGAGCTCAGGCTCCTCCTCCAGACTGCTACTCTCTGTACGGACACCACCCGTCACGCTCCTCTATGTTCCCCCCACATCACTCACGCTATGTAAGTCTGTTGAATCATGTCTTTGTCGGATTGTTGTTTTTGTTACAAACAGCTGATCGCAGCTACAGGAAGTGATGTAATGTGTGTGTTGTCTCAGCCCAGCTACACCTCCAGCTCCGTCACCTCAGGCTCCTGTTCCAGCACGTCTGACTCCATCACTACCACAACCTGGAACCCAGGTGAGTTTCCTCAGTGCCACACACATCCTGCACCACAGCATATCAGCCAGATGTTCAGATTTGTCCTACATACATATTGTTTCTATTTTCAGGCCGGGACTCTGAGCATGCAAACCCCTGGGGTGAATCCTCTCCTGATGACTATCGCTATGGAAACCAGGGCTACACAGATCCCCGTGAACGAGAGCGAGAGCAGCATGATATGAACAAAAGGTGACGTAGTTCTGTCTCCTGAACAAACAGACATGGGAGCAGTTTGTGTGTCACTGACAGAGCCATGGTGTCATTTGCTGTTCCTCTGCAGACTGCTGGACCCGGCCAACACGCTGCAGTTTGACGACTTTAAGAAATGTTATGGTGAGATCTTGTACCGCTGGGGCCTGAGGGAGAAGAAAGCTGATGTACTGAAGTTCGCCTCCTGTCCTCCTGAACCTCACAAAGGCATTGGTGCGTTTCTCCACCAGTTATGAACCCGGTGATGCGTTTAATGTTAGATGCTGCAGTTCAAAAACTGGGGAACTGAACTGACCCCTGATTAGTTCCTGAGCTGCAACATCATCACAGAGATGAGAGAGTTTATGAAATGAACAACATGTGATGATATATGTTGTGCCCTCCCCTTCTGTCTCCCCTGCAGAGTTTGGTGTGTACTGCTGTCACTGTCGCAGTCAGGCTCGAGGGACTCAGTGTGCTGTCTGTAAACGCCTCACCTTCCAGTGTGCCATCTGTCACGTGGCTGTCCGAGGCTCCTCCAACTTCTGTCTCAGCTGCGGTCACGGAGGTCACACCAGTCACATGATGGACTGGTTCAGACGGCAGGACGAGTGTCCTGCCGGCTGCGGCTGCCACTGTCTGCTGCAGAGCACCTTCTGATCGCAGAGACCAGAGCAGCTCCATCACCATGGAGACCAGAGCACCTCTATCACCACGGAAACTAGAAACACTCTGATTCCACAGACCAGAACACCTCCATCACCACGGAGACCAGAGCACTTCCTGTCGGAGCAGGAGCTGAACAGTCAGAGGTAGGTGGAGCTGGTCAGATGCAGAGAAGAGGCCGGTGCCATGACACACGCAGGACCTAAGATGGCGGCAGCAGTTTATCCAACATCTCTCAGCATCCACTAGACGGACGTGATAGCTACTGTGGATGTCCGCCGGTCTCAGAGGACAGTCGTCCATAACGTTTTTCCTTTAGTGTCACTAAGAAGAAAAGTTTACTCTTTCACACATAACACACAGTCTCTTCTTTTATCATTTATGACTTTAATTAACAGAGCAGAATTAATTGTATCTACCAGACATTAAAGGGATTGCTGGTGCTCCCCCATAACTGACCCCAGTAGAAACAAAACATTATGTCAGTTCCTGCTGCTGCATCAAATTAACACGAGAAATGAACAGTAATGTTTGTGTCTCTGAGGACAAACAGATATATATGTCCAGGTAATGAAGATGATGCTGATGAGATGTTCACTTCCCTCTGCAGCCATTACTCATCTTCACTTTCGCCTTAAGTGACTCAGATGTGAGTGACAGGATTGAGCGTTAAACATGCTCGTGTAACTGAGCAGAGAAGAAGCTCCTGTGTGTAACCAATGTGTGAATTGTTAATAAATGTATTGTATGCAAAATAATATTAAAACATGTTCAGTTTGTCATTTTTTCATAAATCTGAACTCACTTAATTACCTGTTTTAATGACTGTGTTTGGTCTTTCAGTGCCACCTTCAGGACAAACTTTAACTTTACTCTCTGTGGTATTTCCAGGATGGGCTAATTAAAACAGCTGCTGACTGATAGTCTGTTGATGAATGAACTGATGCTGTGAGTTTGCTCAGTTCCTGCTCTCTCTCTTCTCAAGTTTCAATCAGGAGGCATAACGTCACGTGACCGTGTTTTCTGAATAAAAGTAATCAGTGTGTTGTTTGCTGTGTAGTTAACACTGGAGCCTATAGGGGGTGTTAGCAGGAGGTCACTGTCATTGTCCCTAAATTCTGCCCTAATGTCATTGGGCAAGATGCTGCGTCCCAACGAGCTGTAGTGGACCTCTGACCCCTGACCTCCTGGACAGGAGGTCACATGAGAGGTGGAGGCTGTGGTCGATATCTGGACGGTGACCTGAGTCGACAGAAGACACACTGAGTCAGCAGCTCAGATGTCTGAAGTCTGGACACTGGGAATGGCTTCCCACACTCCTCACACTGGACACACAAACACACAGGCCAGTAAGTTGTTACTGATCCTACAGAAGAACAGAAACACCTTCCAGTGACATAATATTATAAATGATGGTGTCACCAGGCTCCATGAACCCTGACCTTGAGGATGTGAATCCCTGATTCTTCAGTCGTTCTCTTCTCTATGACCTGTGGGATCTCCTCCATGTTCTCCACGTCCCATAACCTGACAGTCCCATCCTACAGACATACACCAGGCATCAAACAGCTGCAGGATAGTAAATGTCTGAGATCAACTCAACATCTGGTTTAACATCTGCATTTTTATTCTTACAGAAACATACTATATATTACAAGAGCAGTGGATTGGTTGTTCTGTACTCATTGGACCAGTACCTTGGAGGCAGAGGCTACCAACTTCCTGTCTGCGCTGACTGACACATCTGTCACCCAATCACTGTGGCCCTGTCACACAAACACTATCAGTCTCTGATCATGTTAACATGTGGATTGAAGCACGATGTATTTCACCACCTTAAGGATGAGAGTGGCGCACTGGGATGACATATCCCAGAGTGCAACGGTCCTGTCGTAGGAGCCAGACACCAGAAGGTTGGCTGAGGAAACAGGTGTTGATTATTCAGAGGTCATGATTTGAGCTATCACTGTCTTGCTCAGAGGTCTCACCATCAGCAGAGAAGCTGCAGCAGCTCACACTGCCTTCATGGCCTCTCTGCAGCAATGTCCCACCATGAGATCGAAAACCCCATGCCTGAAGCTCCCACAGCTTCAGCGTTTTGTCCCACGATGCCGTGCAGAGGAAGTGCCCGTTGTTGGTGAAGCAGCAGTCGGAGACAACGTTGCCATGTTTACTGAGAGAGAGGCAGAAACAATAGTAAGGCAGGGAGACAGACGATGGAGCTTTTCTGTGTCTGGTCTCACCTGTTGATGGACACCGTAGTCTTCTGGACCAGCACGTCCCACAGTCGGATGCTTCGGTCCGCTGACACTGTGGCCACTCGCTGACCCTGGGGGTCGAACCTGCAGCGTGTTATGGTGGAGCGGTGATGATCTGGAGGAGGAGACAGATTCACCTTCGTAAAGAAACACTAACACCGACAGCGTGGAGGTAATACTGCCGTCGTACCGCTGACATGGTGCAGTGTCTGTCCGCTCGCTGCATCACTGATGTAAATTCCGTTTTGAGGATCAGCAGCACAGACAACGAGTCGGCCCTCAGATGAGATGCTGCAGGAGGTCAGCAGGCCACCATGACTCCTCTTCCACTGTGAGACAGAGGTCAGAGTTCAGTCAGTGTAAGTTCAGCCCTATGATAACTATCAATCAATATATAGATCTGTGTTGGTTAAGTTTGTTGATCAGTTGGTGCGTGAGCCAGAGGAAAATGTAAAACACAGAGTTAGTTTCTTTTTATTGTCTCCCTTAGGAGAAATTTGTTTTAGACACAAGAGAATGCCACATGTTCACATATGCACATCACAAAACACACAAAAAGAAAAAGAGAAAAAAAAACAAAAACAAAAAAACATCTGTCTCACAACCCTGCACCGACACACACACACACACACACACACACACTCTTCCTATTACACATATACCCATATAGCATCTCATTAAGTCTATTGCACTGATTATTTTATTGCACTCCTATTATTCTATTGCACTTCCCTATACCATCATTGGTTTTAATTGCACAGTCCCTTTATGAATCTCTCACTTACATACACACACACACACACACACTATCTTACACGATATAATAATTTAATAGAAGTAGGTATGAAGGACATTTTATATCTATTTAACTTGCAGTTTGGTACCCAATACCTTTTTCCTGAAGGCAACAACTCAACATGACACTCTCATATCAGACTTCACAGGATCAATGATGATCAATTATCTTCTATCAGTAAAGCAGCCCATTAATGAACTTAATGAATCATGTCAGTTCTACTCTACTAGAATGATTTTAGCAGCGATGTGATTCCGACATCATTGTTCTTGGATACAAAACCTTTTTTTTAAATCTAATTCTCATCTTCTTTCATTCTCCAATAAATCGTTTTGTCTTAAATTGATTCATTATGAAATCAATGTAAACAAAAGACGAAACACAACAACACAGAACAGAGTAAGAGAGCAGACAAGAAGTGGAAGATAAGGATTCACTGTGTCATCTCCCAGGCCAGTAATAATCATCTCTTCAGGCCAGAGGAACAGGACCAGGGGCATGGGCGGCTGCCAGTTTACAACTGGGCAGCAGAAGACTCACCAGAGTCTGTCCTGTCTCCACATCCCAGGCCACCATCTTCTTATCCCAGGAGACTGTGATCATCCTAAAGTACACACAGAGTGATGATGATGATGATGATGATGATGATGAAGGTGTGTGTCTCAAATCATGCTCACCTGTTGCTGTTCGGGATCACAGCACATTCAGTGATGGTTTTTGCATGAACTCCATCAAACTTCCTCAGAGGTTGGCAGCTCTCCACATCCTGCACAGGTCAAAGGTTGACAGCATGTCAACAGCTTACACAGCCATGTGTTTTAACCATCCTGTGAATCGAAACGCAAACTTCTGCATTTGTGGAAACATATAATAGTAGTAGTAATAGTAAGAAGAAGAACATAAGTGGGGGTCTGTGCAGTGAGGGTGGGGAAATTCAATCGCAGCATCACTTAAGTGCCCCTGAGTCAGGCACTGAGCCCCCAGCAGCAGCAGGAGGGTGTGGTTGTTTACAGTTGTTTACCCAGAGGATGGCTGTGCAGTCTGAGGAGCAGCTGAGGAGATGTCTTTCGTTGAAACAGAGCCGAGCAGCGGTAACAGTGCCACTGTGAGCTTGTAACACCCTCACTGGAACCTGCAGGTCAGTGAACACGTCACAGCTCAGCAGCATGACAAACTGCACGTTAACATAACACATGACGCTATCAGTCTCCTCACAGGGAAGCCAACTAACAGTTTTCATTTCAGGTGCAATATAAGTACAATCGACCAACACGTTTATCGGAGAGTCAAGTGTAAAACGCCAACATCAACAACATGTAGTTATCCATATTATACGGAGCCCCTCTGATGACAAAATTAATGCGTGGCCACGTACTATTTATTATTTATAAGATGTCAGCAGAGGGCCTCGGTAAGGCTGGGCTCCGTACCAGAGGAGCTCCGTACTTTACTGTCTATAAACGCACCGCCGTGTTGCTGGCTTCTGGCGACTTGCTAGGTTGACTTACGAATTAACTTTGAGTTCCCTTTGGTTTTACCTGAGACAGTCGGTTCCACTCTCCTGCTGCGCCTCCATCCTCCTCCTCCTCCTCCTCCTCTTCTCCTCCCTCATTCTCCTCCTCCATTGAGAGTGGGTCGATGTTTGTCGACATTTCATAAACTGTGCGTAAAAAGTCGACCTCAGAGAATAGAGTTCTACCCATGTGGCGGCTACCATAGCAACAGTCCGTCTGGCAACTGCTGATGGGGCCTTCACGAGCTGTGGGACATTAGAACATTTACTGCGGTCAGGTCAGCCGTCTCTCGTTTTCGCGTGGTCAAGCCAGCCGCCCCAACATTTCACGTGCGCTCTTATTGCATGCAGATTTTACGGCAAATACACTGAGACAACTGGGAAAATCAGCGCTAGCTCACCACATGTCAAGGACAACACAGAAATAAAAAATGTAATCATATTTTTAATTTCTGAATGAACTTTTTCTAATCTAAATTTAAATGTATAAAGGAAGATAAGATGTGATCTGAATTACTCATGGCATGTAATACTTTCTAATCCTATTTTTCATGTTGAATTTTGATTATACACTATGTGTCAAATGCATTCACAATCTTCAGCAAAGAAAATTTGAACTAATTTATACTGTTACAGTGGAGTGAAGTAGGAAGGCACAAAATGTATTTAAATACAAGCTTTTTACATTTGAACCAAAATGAACTTTAGTACGCAACTTTCCAAGTGGCAGCACCTCTGCTTCCTGGTTCATTCAAATGGAACAAGCCCATAGTTTATGTTGTGCTTTTCTCACAATGACAGGTCAAAATGTCAGCAGGTAAGAAGTCTCCAAGCACTATTTCAAGTTCATGCCCAACGTGCACTGCAACATTACAAACAGAAAATACCACAAGCAGATAGTATGAGCATCAAGTCATATTCAAATTCAGTCACAAACAAAAGGTCTTTTTCTCACAGCGTCACAAATGAATATGATATTTGTTGACTTTACTAGTACAAAGACATTTAAGATTTCAAGATTCCAACATGTAGACATGAAAGTATGAAATCTGAACTCGATGCCTGGAGAAACACAATAAATAGAAATAGAAAAATAAAATAGAATAAATACACGTCTAAAAAAAAAAAAAAAAAAAAAAAAAATCTAAACCCGACCTTAATGCTGTGCAGTCTATGATCAGAGGGCTGAGGGGCAAACAGTCCATATAAAGGGTGGGTGGGGTCACTCATAATCCTGAAGGCGCTGCTCCTGCAGCAGCCAGTGTAAATGTCACTGATGGGTGTGAAGCTACACCCAGTGATCTTAGCAGCTGTGATGGACTGGCTCAGAACTCTCTCCGCCCACCCCACATCTACAGAAAGAGATGAGGGCTGGAAGGCCAAGTCCAGCAGCCTTGAGTTTCCTCAGGAAGCAGAGGCGTTGGTGGGCCTTCTTCACCACATTGGTTCCTGTCTGTATGCTGACTCGTCACTGTGGGAGATTAGTCCCACCACAGCTGTGTCATCAACAACTCCACCAGTCCACAAAACACATGTGGACTGGTTGGGCAAACTCCCATGAACCCTTCAAGGGTTAGGGTTAGGGGTGTGGAAGGTGTGTGGAGGGTATAGAGTTGGTCCAGTGTTCCATAACCAGAACGAAAACTGCATCGTTCCTCCTGAGTCCGAGGTTCGACTGTTGGTCGAATTCTCCTCTCCAGTACCCTGGAATAGACTTTCCCAGGGAGGCTGAGGAGTGTGATCCCCCGATAGCTGGAACACACCCTCTGGTCCCCCTTTTTGAATAGAGGTTCTCATCCACTCCCGGTGCCTTGCCACTGTGGAGCTTCCAAACTACCTCAGTGACTTCAGTTTCAGTGATGATGACTCAACCGCCAGGTCCTCAGGGTCTGCTTCCTCTACGGAAGGCATGTCCCCAGTCGAAGTCAACAGCTCCCCCTCCTGAGGCACCGGATGGTTTGCCAGAATTTTTTTGAGGGCGACTGGTAGTCCTCCTCCATGGCCTCCCAGAACTTCTAGAAGACATGCCGCTCGCTTGGCCTGCCAGTACCCGTCAGCTGCCTCAGGAGTCCCCTGAGCCAACCAGGCTCGACAGGACTCCTTCTTCAGCTTCACAGCATCTCTTACTTTTGGTGTCCACCACCGGGTTTGTGGGTTGCTGCCATGGCAGGAGACCTTGCGGCCACAGCTTCGAACAACTATGTCAACAATGGAAGTGGAGAACATGGTTGACTCAATGTCTCGGGCCTCCCTTGAGATCTGGTTGAAGCTCTCCCAGAGGTGGAAGTTGAAGACCTCTCTGACGGAGGGTTCTGACAGACTTTCCCAACAGACCCTCACAATATGTTTGGGTCTGCCAAGTCTGTCCAACTTCCTCCTCTGCTAGCAGGATCCAACTCACCCCCAGGTGGTGATCAGTTGACAGCTTAGCCCCTTTCTTTACCCAAGTGTCCAAGATGTACGGCCAAAGGTCAGATGATATGACCACAGTTGATCATTGACCTCCAGCCTAGGGTGTCCTGGTACCATGTGCAATGATGGACAGCCTTACGCTGAAACATGTGTTTATTATGGACAAACTGTGACTAGCACAGAAGTACAGCAACAAAACACCACTTGCATTCAGATTGGGGAGGCCGTTACTCCCAAACACACCTCTCCAGGTAACACTGTTGCTGCCCACATGAGCGTTGAAGTCCCCCAGCAGAATGATGGAGTCTCCAGTTGAAGCACTTTCCAGGGCCCCTCCCAGGGCCTCCAAGAAGGCCAGGTACTCTGTACTGCTGTTCGGCCCGCGTTTATTTATTGAAATGTGGTGATTTCTGTACAAGGCGGCGCTGCTTCTGTCAAGTACACACCTGATGCAAGTCGCTCACATTGGGATTATACTGGGTCACGCCGTCAGGTATCCCAGCATGATTAGCGCAGCGAAGGTATAGCCTTTGCAGCGCGGCCCAATGTAATATCAATGTGAGCGACGTGGTTTTCCACGATATCGTCACGTATAGTATTTGTAAAACTAGATGTGAGAACTTTTTGTTGTGGTTACTGGTTACCAGTTGCATTAATGACCAAGGGGCCCTTAGCAGGTGCTTAATTCGGTTACGCCTTGGGCGGGCTCTGCCTGACACATTGTTTGCTTTCAAACGTAGGCAGATCATCCTCATCCTCCATCCTATACCTGACTGTTTACCTCCTTACTCATACTCTCTTTATTCTCCTCAGTCTCCCAACAACACTGAATGCAGCACAACTTACTAAACAAGAAGTGTATAAGAAAGCATCTATAACAAAAACACATAATACTGACTATAGGATAAACAATTTATTATTCAAAACAAGAATCACAATAAAATGAGGTGAGTGCAGAGCAGATGGAGCTGGTCGTCCTCATGGAGGACAAACATCCTGCTAGTTCACCTGGTCTGATGAGATCGGGCACTCTTCAGTCTGTGAAAACACACACACAGTTAGCTGTTTGGACACACAACACATTTAAACATGCTTTACATAAGAAAAACTGTCTAAAAAGACACAAACACATACCTACATATATACCTCAGACCAATACTCACTTAAATTGGTCCAAAGAATGTGTGAATGTCTGAACAGTTACATGTCATGAATTTAAAATAAGTTACACAGTCAGTATCTTGTTTTATGCTGTTGCAACACATCACTTTGGGGCTGTCTGTGTAACCCTGACCTTTTTAGCAGCTCCACTGTCAACCCCTGTTCATCTCCACCATCACCATCCTCATTTCTGTCCTCTGAACTGCTGTCTGACTCCTCCCTCTTACTCTTCTTCTCCTGCTTGGCTTTGTGTTTGTGCTTCTTGTGTTTCTTTTTCTGTGGAACAGTCAAACAAGAAGAGGAGAAAGAAGTTGTCAGAGTAAGAGTCAGACAAGTCGATGTAGATTTTATTCATCTTTTTTCTTTTTTATCATTTCACCTTTTTTTCCTTTTTGTGTTTGTGCTGCTTCTTGTCCTTGTGTTTCTTCTCTCTGCTCCTCCTCCTGGGTCTCTCTTCCTCACTGGGGGTGCAGAGGGAGGAGGGCCCTCCTCTGACTGAACAGGTAAAGAACAACAGGTGAAGTTTTGTGGAAGCTTTCACTGTGGTTTACTCTCAGTCACACACACTGCTCTGCAGCCTAAATTCTCTACTACAACAGTAGTGTGGATTTATCTGCAGGTTGTGATGATAAACTGTATAATACCAGTTCAAGTCTAAAATGTTTGAGCAGCAGTAACATCCTGCCTGTTGTTACAGTGATACTCTCTTATCTGCTGATCCTGTGGACTCACTGAGAGCAGCTGATGGTGGCGGCAGCTTCGGACCAAACTCCTCCTGAGATGAAGCCACAGCTGAAAATCAAACACAGAGAAAGTGAGAGAGAGAAGACAGAGACGTTAAGATGTCATAGCATGTCACCCCTGCTGTCAGTTCATTAATGTGTCAAGTCTGAGGACTAAACACTACTCCCACTGTATTCAAATGTCACACACAGATTCCAGTGGTTTTCTGTGATGCTCTGGCATGTTCTACATTCGGGTCAGAGGTTGTTAAACCCACCTCAACCTGAGTTTCTGGATTGTGGTTATGTTTGTAAAAGGCTGAAGAAACAGGAACGTTACCTGTCAGCTGTTGTGGTGTGGAGGTGGATGAGGTGATGGTGGAAGAGGAGGTAACTGAGGTAACAGAGGTGGTGACATTTGAGATGTTGAAAAGCTTCACAGCCTGTGGTTCCATTTTCCCCTTTTCCTCCTTTGTGTCTCCTCCTCCTCCTCCTCCTCACTCTCTCCCTCTGATGAAGAGGATTTGTCGTCAGAGGAGCTGGCAAAGATGGCTTTAAACAGATCCATAGGAGGCCTGCTCTCTCCTCCTCCTCCTCCTCCTTCTCCTCTTCATCACTCTCCTTCCTCTTGTCTGAGTTTACCTGACCCGCTGACTGTGTCTGTGAACAGAAAATAGTTTAGTTGCTTTACAAAGAACCAATTAGATTCTCATGTCTTGATCTCAAGGCCCGAACCCCCAGTGGATGTAGTCTGGACACCTGTGCCTGTGACTGGTCTCTGCTGCAAGTTGGGGCAGGTGGAGCAGCTGTTGAGCCCTGATCGTGTTTGGTCTCAGTTTGTTCTCTCACAGAGCTGAGCAGGTCACTGAGTGCGTCACTCTTCTTCTTCTCCTCTCCCTGCTGCTGCTGCTGCTGGTCTGAGATGTCCCACCTCGACTTCTTCACTGGCTCCAGAGGCTTTGGAGGAGCTGAGGTGGAGGAGGAATTGAGGTCATGTTACCAGAGAGAACATTGCTGTGTCTCATTTCAAATACCTTCATACTTAAACTAAGTATTTTGAGTACGTAAGTGCATGTCAATTCACAAGTTTGTCAAAATGCATTGTACTGTAAGTACTCAGATGGTGCACTCAAAACGGTCCAAAGGTTGAGTGTGGAACGATGGACATTTCACACCCTCAGTGATCGCCGTCTCAGCTACGTAGTGGCATATAATATGTAAATCAACATATCGGGAGGCTAATGTTTTCTGCCAGTAAGAGGAGCCAGCTGAAGCGGCAACAGTGTAATCTCCACCTTGCATTGAACAGGTGGCGCACACAAGCAGAAAAAAAAAGAAAAAAAGAAAACAAAGTACGAGTAAGGCGTTCATTATCGCTAATTGAAATAACAAACGAAAAAAGCCGGTAGATGTGTTGACGGGCGATAATCGCCATCCAAAAAAAAGAAAACATTGGCAACCGTTGTGATCGTTAGTTCCAGTAAGTGCACAACAACAGTATTCGATTTGAGACAACACGTTGAAATTTGCGCACTACAGAAGTAAGTACATAGTGTACATAGTATACATGACAGTGTACTCATGGAAGTACTTGAATTGAGACACAGCACATGATTATTTGAAAATGAGCAGGAGAAAAAGTTCTGCAGGGAAAACTGAGATGGAGAGAGGGATCTAAGGTAAACTGGTGCCAGTGAGTAAACCCACCTGTCATGTCTCTGTTCTCTGTCACCGTCAGAAAGTTGAAGACTGAGAACTTGTCCCTCTTCACTTTGGGCAGACCCACCAGACCTGAGCTGCAGGACCAATCAGAGAGAGTCAGAGACAGGGACAGGTACTAAACACAGCCTGTGGATGTGGCAGATCTCAGTTCAGATGACATCGTGGCCCCAAGTAAAATGAGACTGGTGTTATACCCTGGATAGGGGTCGGGAACGTTGAACCTCTTGCAAAGCAGTTTGTCCGGATGCCACTCGAGAGTCTCTCTGGTCAGTTTCCCAAACATCCTCATCTTGACAGCTGCCTGTTTGTCGTCCATGTCTCCCTGGTGATGCAGCAAAACAAACATGAAACAACATGTTTATCGCTAAACTCAACATGTAAATGTCAAACATGTCTTTTACTTGTCATGATTCTTTAGGAGGGATGACTGTGTTTCTGGGGATCTGAGTGCCCAGTAGTTTAGATCTGTTTAGCTTCTGATGATTAATTGGTCACGCACAGACTTTTCTAAACAGGTGTTAGTGGGCGTGGCCTACAGGTCCTGTACTACCTCCTGATCCTGGGTGACCTCCACGGTGTCCTCGTCCTCCTGCTGTTTGGCTCTGGTGAAGCGGGAGGAGAGAGAAGAGGAGGTGGGTCTATAGAGGATGGAGGCTCGGACAAACTCCTCCCTCTCCCGGCTGCGTTCCCATTCCGTCATCCCTGGGTCCAGACTCTGCTCCAGGGCATCTAACACACAAACCAAGTTCAGCTGTGACTCCTGCATGAGGCTGCCTGCAGTATATGATGGGCAGTGTGGGACAGACACTCCTACCTTTATCTCCCTGTCTGAGGCGACTCAGGTAGAGCTCATAACGTGCCTGTTTGCTGGGCGTCTTCTCAAAGGGCCTGAAGGTCTGAGATGTCTGGACGCCTTTCCACACTGCCAGAGCTGCTGCTGCTGCTGCTGCTGCTGCTGCTGCTGCTGCTGCCGCTGCAGGGCAGAAGACACTTTACTGTTTGGAGTTGACGACCCTGGCAACGAACCTGGCAATGAACTCGACAACGACGCCCCCGGCCGCAGGACATCTCTGGACTCTGTGGTTGGAGTCTGGTTGGAGGGACGGTGGGAGGCGTTGCGGAGGTTGAGAAGTCGCTCTCGGTCTTCAGGTCTCAGCAGCTCCAGGACTGAACTGGGACCTAGTCAGGATCCAGGAGCAGAATAGAGACACCTGATGTCACCTGAATGTTTCCGCATTATCACTGGCCTTAGATCAGTTCAGGTTTGAAGCTCTCTGGACTCAGTCAGGAACTTTTGTTTGAATATGATGTGCTTTAACAAACATAAAATCAAGTAACAACTCTTAGATTTATCATCAGTTATTCAGTGATAATAATATGGCGAATTACGGTTTTTGGTATTTTTGCTTTTTATTGTTATTGTTGCAGATTAATTTTCAATCAGTCCATTAAATGATTAATTACTGATTAACTGTTTCAGCTCGACTTAACATCCTGTAATAACTAAATAATAATTTAAACCAACCTTTGAGACATTGTGACGAAATTATTTAAAGTCAAGAATCATTTGATTAACAACAATAAAAAACCTGAACCTCCTACCTTGCAGGGCGTCCTCTCCCAGCAGGGCCCTCCTTTGGCCAGAGTCCAGCTGGTGACGTCCTCCCTGTTGGGGCTCCTCTTTGACCATGTGGCCCCTGGAGACCCTGAGGGCCTCGGCCAGAGCAGGACTGACCCCGGACAGACCAGAAATACCGAGGGATGGCTGGAAACGACGGACCGGTCTGTAGTCCCGAGGGAGAATGGGCGGAGGGAAGATCTTTGTAGGGACACAACGTGTTAGTCTATCCTCCACAGAGACAGAGTCAGAGACACAGAGTCCATCTCTATCTTCACAGTTTCTTACCATCTTTTCCTCAGCTGGTCGTTGGGACAAAGTGAACCCCTCCAGGATTTTACCAAGGTATGAGGCATCTCTACTTCTGTCTACAAACAGCAACAAATAAATAAAAACACATCATTATTTTAAACCTGATTGAAGATTCAGAATTCAGAGTTTACAAGAGGCAGCTAATTTTAATGATGCTTCACACTTTGACTCCACAGGACCGTGTCACTCTATTTTTCTATTGAAACTCAGTGGAGGGTAAATATCACGTTTTACTTGTTGGTCCGTTGGCTCTGAAAACATCATGTGTCATGAGGGTCTTCATTTAGAAGACTGACTAAATCTACAAACTCTCCAGGTCTCTTCAGTGTTACCTTTGGTCTTGGTGTACTGCTGGGGCGCAGTCCAGCCATATAGTCCGTCTCCTGGCTCCTCCCCTCCCAGCACTGTGTCATACCTGGACATGGAGTCTCTGTGGTATACATCTTCATCATCATCCTCTAGGGCCCCCACACCAAATGCCTACAGGTTAAAGATCAGCAGCATATAGTGCAAGTATAACAACAGCTAATTTTCTGCTTTAAAAAAAAAAGGCAGCTCACCTGTCCGGCCACGCCCCCTCTGCGTGAGCGCCTCTGTGTGTCTCCAAACAGTCTACTTCTGGTCTCAGACTGAGGTGTGAACAGGTCAATGTGCTCCGAGGCCCGTTGGCCCAGCAGAGCCAGGCCTGGGTCCAGACCGCTGTACCCCAGACCCTGAACCCCCAGCCTGGGGTTAAAGTCCACAGGGGTCACGTCCTTCGGGGCAAAGGTCACATTTTCTGGAGCAAAGTCATCGCTGTCGTCCTGTTGGGCAGAGACAAGAAGTCAAATATTAACAACCTCACAAAGCAGCCTCGACATTTAAGCTTTATTTAAAGCACTGATGTCTCAGCAGTGGAAAGCACAATGTCTGCATCTCACCTCAGAGTCCTCTGAACCAGCAGGCTGTTGCGTACAGCCGTAAACTTTAGCTCCATCATCTGTCAGCAGGAGATACAACACAACACAAACTAAACCACAGGAATTCATAAACACAACATTGTGGGTGGGGTTTCACTTCAAAAGCAGCTCATAAACAAACATGTGACGCTGTACAAACCAGTCTGCTGTCGACGAGGTTTCCTCTTGACCCGCGGCCCGACCCCCTGACCCTCTTTCCACCCCATCTTCCTCAGCAGCTCCACACCAATGGAAGACCTGAGAGACAAAACCAACACACCTCAGAACAATTCACATCACCTGGGCCACTGGCTCTCATAGATTGTCCCCCTGGTTCTCAGTGACTGGGACCCCTCAGTGAAGGCCCCTGGTACTTGGTGAGGGGCCCCTGGTTGTGGGTGTGACCTGTCACCTGGCTGGTGAGATCAGCTCCTCCAGGAGTGTGTCTCCAGGGATCAGGGCACTCTGGGCGTGGACAGCTCTGGCCTTCTCTCTGGCCTCATCTCTGCGGCTGGAGGAGAACTCCTGACTGGTGGTGATCTCTCTGGGAGCAATGCCATGCTCACTAAAGTCCTGTTGCACAACCACAAAACTATAATCAATACTTACTTATTTATTTGCTGCTTTTGATGGCCTGTAGCTGCGGCAATCTGTTTGGCTACGTATCAAACACATTCATTTAGTATCAGATAAACAAATGAACTTAATCTAACCTAAAATGTTTCTTCACATGTGTGGATGTTCTCCTCAGAGGACATTAAGAGGAAAACAGCCTTAAAGTTGTGTCTCTGCACCTTGATCAAGACACACCAGCAGCTGTGATCTGGTAATCTGTGGCGGCCATCTTTATTTCGGTCAAGAAGTGAGGACACAGTCAGCGTGAGTCTTTCCCTCCCCCTCTATGTGTTTTACCTCCTCGTCCATGAAGTCCTCTGGCCTGGCATGATGTTTCTCAGCTTTCTGTTGCCGTGATGACACAAAGGTTGATGGAGCCCAGCCTAAAAAACACGACACAAAATATCATGTTTGAAATACATGTTCATTAAAAGTTTCAGACAAACTGTGACAAGACACTAGAAGAAAAGTCATCAACAGATTATTATTTCACATATAAGCTGGATCATTTGATTACATCAGCCAAAGAATGACACAGGTGACACAGCACTGACCTTCTTTGGAGCCAACAGTGTTGAAGTAACCAGCTGAAAACCCTCCGGTGAATGCCCCGTGGAACCTTTTATATCTTCCCTTCTCATCTTTGACTGTCTGCTCATGGAGCGGGATGGGCTTCTTCAATGGCTCATCTGCAGCAAACACACAAAAGATTCAAAAACATCATATGTGTATATATATATATATATACACACACACACACACACATGTATGTGTGTGTATGTGTGTATGTGTGTGTGTATATATATATGTATATATATATATATATATATATCTTATACCAGCTTCCCGAATGTAACCTTATTCATTGAGGTGTTAAATATGTATACGTTGCACAGTTGGAATATTTATTAGTTTACCATATTATGTATGAGGTGGTGCCCGACAGTTAAGTTGTTTAAGTTAAACAACAACTGCTTCATCACTCTAACACAACTTTTACAGTGGGTTTAATAGCAGAAGAAATACCCACACACCCTGGACCAAACTTGACACAAAAATCTGGTTTACTTTATTCTCTCGCTTACTGGAAAATGTGTCTCTCAGGACTATCAAGGTTGGACTATTTTATATATAAGATATCACGTCATATTAGCGGTAAGTAGACATATTTTGACTGTATAACTAAAATTCAAATGAAATATTTTTGTATTTTTATAATATTTTATTTCTGTAACACTTATCAACCGAATAAACAACTGGAGGTTGGCAGTTTGAAATGTGTTGAAATGGACATGAATAGAAATACAAATCAGGAGGGTATGCTAACAGCTTGGACCTGCTGCTAGCTACCCGCTCGTTAGCTTAGCATCCCGTAGCGACTCGTCGCAGCTCATCTATTAGTGTATGAAGACCTGAATGAACCAGGACGTGTCCCAGTACCAGCGGGTGGGTGGTCGAGGCACTAAAATCAAATCTACCTTCCTCCAGAGGCTCCAGAGGAGTCCCATAAGTCACAAAGTCCTCGTCGCTGTCACTGTCGGACGCCATGTATGTACTACAATTACGGGAACCGCAGAGGAACAGACGTAGCGGCGAGAGGCGAAGCGTCATATATAAAACCAGCATTCCCAAAGTTAAATTGCGGCATCCTGTGGTAGCAACGTGTAACAGTGTAAAAATAAAAATGAAGTTAAACTTTCACTGGAGTTATGTGGAGCAGCTTCATGTTGATTTTAAACATGCTTGGCACATTTTGATCTGGCTTCCACATAGTTAGACCAAAAATGTCAACATCTTAAATCAGTTTTGAATATTTTACCACTTTATCTGCTCAACCATATGTTCTCCACCATTAACCACTGCATCGCTGAGCACTTCATCTCAGGTTTTTCTATGAAAGTGGATGAAAACATTTATCCTGATCCACAGCAACTCATCACTCAGCTCCTGATTCTCTACAGGTTAAACTCTAACTAGGGAAAAAGACTTCACATCAAATAAACCAAATTGTCACTGTAATGTCAGACACTGAGTCTGTGTCTTGGTGACAAGTTATTGGTGCCTCCTTGACACACTCTGAGACACTCTGACAGTCTGCAGGTCTGTAGTGAGTGTGTAGTGAATGTGTGTGAGACTGTCATAAGTCTTTAGTGAGTCTACACAGTGAGTCTGTAGACAATCTGTAGTGACTCAGTAGTTGATCTGTCGTTAGTTTGTACTGATTTTTTTGTTGAGCCTATGGTGAGCCTGTGGTGACATAGTGAAGTTCTAAACCAAGTTAACTACCCAGTCCATGTAAATTTATGTAAACACTGAAGCAATATGAATACATGTGATACAGAGATGTTACTGTTCAGCCTCTGTGCGGCTGGTGATGCCTTCATGGCCTTAAAGAGCCCAGGCCAGTTCAGCAGCAGTTAGTTTAGACGAACAGAGAGATACTCCTCGCCTCTCAACTTCCTGATCTCTTGACCTCTCAGCCCACTAACTTTCGTCTTCCTCACACTGGCTTCATGTTCCGCCTGCAGGTCACAGCTGGTGATGAACATCTGCAGAACAAAAACACAAACATAAACCTCATGTTTTATTCTGTAAATACTTACCTTAACCAAAACTGTGTTTTTTGGACACACAGGAGGAGTCTCTTGTTACAATATACATACAACTAATGTGCTACAAGTGCTAAGATTTTTTTTCTATGGTAAAACACTGATTTATCTGAAAAAAGATAAAATTTATTTTATGTAATAGTCTCTGTATTTTGTAGTTCAGTGTGCTAAGATTGACTGTGTTTGCTTCCTGAGTGAGACTTGTTGCCAGTGTTGTGGATAAATGAGCTTATTTTGAAACATGAGTGACGTGTTTTGTTGAAAGAGTTTTGGGGGTGAGATTAACTGTGTAGCTGAGATGCATGTTGGTAATGCAGACCATGCTAAGAGTTTTGAAAAAGTAGTTTCAGTCTGGACGAATGCTTATTAGCAACTGAGAAAACTAATCACTCAGCAGCTACTGGACGAGAAGTAAACAGATTTGAATGAGAGGATCCAGATGTTTCAGCCTGCCCTGGTTTTGACTGCAGAGTTTACTCAAACCTCTGTGGCCCAACTGTGGCATTTTGGCTGTTCCTGGTAGGTTAGAGGATTTCAGGGGATCAAGATCTGGATCAGTATCAGGACCTGGATCCGGATCTGAACATCTGGTACAGTTCTGTAGAGAACTCCCGTAAATGAGTCTTTATGTCCTGAGTAGAGCAGAGCCTGGTTTTAGGGATATAAACATGTATAATTAGACAGAAGGTAGGGAAGCCCCATAATACATCAGGAAGACTGAGGGGAGAAGGGGGGTGGGTGAAGCAGGGAGGAGGGAATGGGTGGGGGAAGAGGGGGAGCTGTTACATTAACAGTTGTGACACAGTCAGGTTGAGTTGCACAACCATCCTGTCCTCTCATCATCAGAGAGTGAAGTTTGGCTCAGTGATCCTTCTGGACATCTGCTTACACTTAACTCTGGCTCGTGTGTGTGTGTGCGTGCGTGCATGCGTGCAAGCATGCATGCGTGCGTACATGCGTGTGCGCATGCGTGCATGTGTGTAGATTATCAATGAATCCAAGTGTGACTTCTGGAACATGTGCCTGTGCCCCCCCCCCCCCCCCCCCCCCCCACACACACACACATAAACACACCACCACCACCACCACTACCACCATGACCCACGCACAGTTAATCCTGTGAGGAACATGGTTGTTGGTTCAGTGCATCACCTCAGATGCATCTGAGACTAAACTCTTTGTCTCTGTTTGTTCAGACAAGACAGTTCATCTTTGTCATCATCTTCATCCTCCTCCTCGTCATCCCTCTGTTTCTGTCAGCAGCTGATCTCTCACTGATAACTCACACCTGCCCAGGTGTTAGTGTCACTAACACAGTCCAGGCCATGAGGTCACTGCCACATGATAATGGAACACACATGTACACCGGGACACGCCACCTTTGCATCTCGTAGTCATCATAACTACATGTGTGTCACTGGACGTAAACATTAGCTGCTGCATAAACACAAATAAAAAATTAATCTGAAGACATTCTGTCAAGTTGTCACAGTAATATTGTGTTTAGAAGGCCAAAAGCACATTTTTTGAGGTCACCAATTCCTTGACCTTTGACCCCAAAAACCTACTCAGATCATCCTTGAGTACTGGTGAATGTTTGTGCCAGATTAGAGGTTTATTTAACATTTGAAATCTATCTTTGGTTTGTGGATGTTCATGTGACTGGAAGCAGCTCATCCACCTTTCAGGACTCAAACTCACCTGAAGTCAGAAAACCTCTGACTAGCAGCACCATGTCACCTCTGCTCATCTGAACAAAATCCCAGGTACCATGAACTACCCACCACAACTGACAAATGGTGCAGGATTCAGAGTCAGCTCGGACAGGTGAGATTGGGGTGTTTGTGGTCACTACTGAGATCACTAGTTTCACCTGGTACTATCTGTCCTCCCTGTCTATACCACACACACACACACACACACACACAAGGGCTGACTTAGATATCAAAGATGTGGATCTATGTAATTCATGTTAATCATCTAAGACCTGAATGTTGACTCACTGTGGAATATCCACCTGACAATATGGGCTGATGAGATGTTTTTCTTTCACTGTCATATCCTGCTGCTTCTCACCAGCCTACTATGTCTGGACCTGATCCGAGATCTGATTCGGGATCTGATCTCGGCTGAGGAGCTGAAAATAGAAACTTATCTCCTCATCTCGTCTCGCGGTTTAAATTTCAGGACAAGTTTTGGCTTCTTCTGGTTGTGAAACGACTTTTGATGAGGATGTTTTAAAACCAGCTGCAGTCAGGTAGGTGGATGGCTCCACTTAGACCAGAAAGCAGGTCTCACTAGTCCTGGAAGTTAGTCTAACAGGTTCTGGTCCAAATCTTCTGGTCTGCTCTGTTTGCACCTAACAACTTCCACCAACAAAGTAGGAGAGACAGTAGCTTGATCAACAGAGTCCAGTGCAGAGGTAGTACAGCAGAACTATCCTCAGCCCATCAACTGAAGTTAGCATGCAAACCAGATTGCAGCCACTGAACCATTCCATCATTTTCTGATAGAACAATAGATAGATTGAACGAGTGACTTGTTCAATCTATCTATTGTTCTATAACTTAAAGAATTCAAGTGGTGCCAGTACAGTGTGTATGTCCATGTCTGCGTGTCTACGTGTCTGCGTGCATGCGTGCATGCGTGCATGTGTGCATGCGTGTGTGTGTGTGTGTGTGTGTGATGACTGTTGTGGTTCTGTCTGAACTGATGTGAACTTCCTGGACAGGAGACAGCCTGTCAGGAAACAAGGAAGTGAAGAGAGACCAGTTTAGACAAATCCTCTCTGACTGAGTGTTGATTCTGAGGCGATAGGAGATGATACCTGATCCAAGTCCAAGTCCAAGTCCTGGACTGTGAAGTTTTGTCACACTTGAGGGCTTCTCACAGGCACGGAAATACTCCATAGGTTACCAGGAATGTGTTTGATTGCCCAACTGGGATGTGACACTGGGTTAAGGTTAAAGTCACTGTTGTTTATTTTCTGTTCACTGATTAAATCAACTCATTCATCTCCATGTCTGCTACTCTTAATGAGCCATCCTTCATCACTACCTCCTCACTGAGGTTTGTTCAAGAGACAAGAAAAACAAGGAGGAGGAAATATTTCACCATGTAAACAATGGAGCAGCTCAGCTCATCACCTCTTCTGTTTTTTGGCAGTTGACAACAAAAGCTTTGTGGTGAGTTAGCAATTTTTTCAGGTTATTAAGGAGGCAATGATGTTCAAATCCAAACTGGGGTGTTCAGTGACAGCACTGTCAACATGTTGGTTAAAGAAGGGTCAGCTTACAGCCGATTCAGATTATGTTGTTTTATTTTAATAGACATCCTCTGTTTAGACTGTAGGTTAACTAAGTTCCTCTGGTCTGATAACACCAGTTTATCTGTTGTGCTATGGGGACATTATGAGACACATGGGACACATCGGAAGCTTCTCTCTCTCCCCAGATTAAAGATGTCCTGAAACAGTTTCTGGTCAAGACAGGAAGGTATGGAATGTGGGTATTGATGGCCGCTGACAGTAGCCAATGGTGCATGTGAGATATTTAGCTGTTCACTTTTCACCTAGCACTTCTCTCTCCCACCTTAACCCACCTTTGTGGACCTCAAGGATGTGATGATTACCCACAGGATTTATAGTGTACGAACGAGAAAATACATTGACTTTGATTTAGAGATACTCAGATAACTTATCAACATTAAGGCATGGTGTTGTCCTCAGGGAACAGACCAATTTTTGGAGCTTGCCTTATGTACCCCTTTAATATAAAAAATAATAAAATATCACTAAGAAAGTAACATTAGAAGTCTATGACCAATGAAATGTGGGGCTAAAGAGGGTTGACAGTTTCTTGAGGAGTAGAGCTGTCCTAACTGGAACTAAACCTGGATGTGACACAGTAAATGGTATGATAATGATCACTTTTTATCATGTTTAAATTTGAGCAACATAGACTCTATGTAGAAAAAATATTGTGAATGTGCATGTACATGTGAAGATATATTCACGCCAAGGAGGGTTAACATGAGTGGAGGTCCACCCTGCATCCCTGTTCACTCATTCAATTGAACATTTGGAAACCATTAGCACATTATGATCAGAATTAGTCCACAAGCGTCTGTAACACCAGCTCTCATGGAAACTCATTACCTGTCATCAGGTCAGAACGTTGAATTTAGATGTTTAATGGAGTAAAAAACTCATGTGGAGCAGCAGCTACACTCTTCCTCCTCTGTGACATGAATCATTTTCACTGAGGAACGTTTTGAACGTTCAGTGATCTCCCAGATTCTCATTTCTGTGTTTACTACGATTTTATTCTAAGGACAACACAAAGTATTTTACATATTCACCTCCTCTGTCAGTTCCTGCTTTTAATGTGAAGAAGGACATCCTGTCAGGATTTATTGTATTTACAGTTTAAAGCTTCAGAAACAGCCAGCTGTAGTCCCTGACTCTGAAGCTTCTTCGTCCTCTTCATCTTCCTCATGGTGGCAGTCACATGACCACAGCACTGACAGTGTGTCAGCAGCAGGTGTCTGGTCCTGGTCCTGGTCTTCTCTTCACACTCTGCTCTGGGACAAAGACTGGGTCTGTTTGGGTCTGGCTCCGCCTACACAGCTGCGGTCAGGATGGGGGTTCAATTCGCCCAGAACACCATGTTCTGGAAATCTGTGTCACATTCTCTGCTGCCGTGTAAATAATGGAGAGCTGCCAATAGAGCTGAGACTAGGACCCACACCAGGACAGAGACAGAGACCTAGAGACCCGTCCACAGGATTTAACTGTTCAAGGGGCAGACCTGCAGACACCTCAGAAGAACCGGCCCTGTCTCATCACACTCACATTCCCTCACTATTCCTGCAGAAATACTCAGGACTTTTATGTTTGTTTACGGCGACCCCATTAACCACCACCACTGATAAGTTAAAGAAACATGAGGAGCCTGACACTGAACTGTGTCTGAGCTGTTGTATCATTTTAGTCTTTGGGAAACTAAAGGTTTCTGCTTTAGAAAAAAAGTTTTCTGCAACTTCATTTACACAGCATTTAAAGCACTAAATGAAATCACTTTGACTGTATCAAACAAATTCAGGTCAGACAATGAAACTAAAACCACCAAAATAAAAATAGGCACAGATTCAGATTCCTTTTTGTTTTCTGTTTTTGCCTGCTTTTTTTTTGTTGATGTTGTTTTTCAGATATATTCAGCTCTATGTTTATGTGTGCACATGCTCTTTTGATTTTCCTTGTATATTTTTATGATAAAAATTATAAGGATAATAGCAAAAAAAAAAAAAAAAAAATCAACAAAACACCTGCTCATTAATATAAAAACAAGGTTTTATGCAACATGTCACTATCAGTAGAAAACCTCTTATCAGGACAGCCAATCAGATGCTTCAGTTCAGAGTCTTATCCTATAGAGGCTGAGGACTGATCCTCCTCATCATCATCATAGACGTTACACCGTGTCACAGTGGCTCAGACTCTAACTGAGCAAACACACAGACATTTAACATGAGGTCAAACTTTGGATATAATACTAATATGAGACACTTAATCAAATCTTATCACTGATGGAAAAGTATAATCTACATTTTTAATAACATGGACAATTATAAATTTAGTGCACTCTCAAATCAACCCTGACATTTAACAAGACTATTTTGCTGTGTTTTACACAGAGCAGCAGGGAATGCTGGGTAAGAGGAAATCTACTGACCTCAGATCAGCAGTAAGACCTCAGCTCAGACACGTCGTACTGTTGCAGCTTAACTGTTTATTTCTGCTTAATTAAAATGACTTTATGAGCCACATGTGGAGCTGAGTCATAAAGAGAAAGTGTCTGTTCAGACTTACAGTAAAAACCTCCCCTTTTCACTAAGATTCAGTTGAGCCAGTTTCTGTAGTCCAATCCAGTCTAGTCCAGCCCATTCCAGTCCAGTCCAGTCCAGTCCAGGAGACTGATGAAGATGACGATTAAGTCTTTGCGCTGGAGTCTCGGTACAGAATAAGATATTTTCACCCTGTTGGTTCTGTAAAGCTCACAGAACCTCATAATAAAATCCAGTAAAAATCAGCAGTGTTGACTGCAGGCTGCCTGAACCCTGAAGACCACACCAGTAACAACATCCGAGAATTGTGATGATGACAAAGAAACTTCACAGTTACTGTACAGTATGACCTGCAGTGCTTATCATAAAAATATATCCCAAAGTTTGGGGTCACATGACTGCACCTGTCCCGGTCTGACCAAGCCCTTCCCCCATTGTGGAGCTGAACAGACCAGCTACAAACAGCTACCCTAATGTGACTGTGCCTTACCTGCAGCAGGTGTCACCAACTCAGACACTGAGACAGTAGAGTCTACAGAGATCTGGTCTACAGAGACCTGGTCTACGGATAACTCCGACCCACCAGAGAGAGGATCTGGTCTGATCTGACCCAGAGCGGATAATCAATGTCAGACCTGAGGTTACATGTTGTACTGCAGACACGTGAGGAGGGGAGGGGAGGAGGGTTTTTTTCTGGCTCTGACAGAGATGAGGCTAGTGGAGGGGGGTCCTTTAGGCCTCCCATTCAGTTAAATCTGATCCATGTGGATCGGTTGGGTCAGGAGGACACAGTGTTCTGTGTTCCTGTTCAACACACACACACACCCACACACACACACACTCTCTGTCTCTCTCTCTCTCTCTCTCTCTCTCCCTCTCTCTCTCTCTCTCTCTCTCTCTCTCTCTCACTCTAATCCTGTCCTTCCTGGCAGCTTGAACACTTTGGTCACATTCACAGATTTCTGAGTATTCAACGAGACAAAACTTGCGTGTTCCCTCTGATTTAATTATCTGTGTGTGTGTGTGTGTGTGTGTTTGTGAGTGTTTTGTTTTCATAGCAGCACACACTGTTGCGAATGGAGTGTGTAATGACTCCAGTGACAGATTTATATGGGAAGTTCCACATTAGCTCAGTATGTTTTACAGGGTCACTAAAAACTGTTTATAGAGCACTTGTTGTCATTATTAGTTAATTTCATAATGAGCTGAGTCACTGTTAAATTTCAGTGAAAAAACATTTTGAAAAGAGTCAAAACTGAGTCCAAACAAACATGAGACAGTACAGCCTCTGAGATAGACCAGATTGAGTTTATGAATCAGATTTTTCCCCTAATAAAATTTTACATTATGGTTTCACTAACTGATATGAATATGAATACGAATATGAATTACTTTATTAATCCCAAAGGGAAATTCATTTGTCTACTAGCTCACCACCATTTGCTGAAGAATTAAAAAGCCTGATGCCTGTGGGTATAAAAGATCTTCTGTATCTCTCTGTCCTGCAACGAAGAGAGGGGAACTGTCCACCACCACTGCTTCTTTGATCCATCAAGGTGTTATGAAGTGGATGATGTTCTAGTTTCCAACATTAGCCTTAAGTAAAAGTTTAGCTAACTGATGTTAGCTAAACTTTAGGCTTCAGGGCTTCAGACTGCCCCTAAAGTAAATTTTTCATCTACTTGCGCATGTGCGCGAGGATCATCAGTGAAAAGGAAATGTGAATATTAGCTTTGCAAGTACATTTACAGTGTGCGCCCCTAAATTTTATGGTTGCTCTCCTAAAATTTTAAGATAGGAGTCAATGTGCTCCTAGTAAAACAGTTAGTCCAGAGCCCTGGCCTTAAGTAAAAGTTTAGCTAACTGACAGCTCTCAGTTAGAGTTTAGCTAGCTAACGTTAGCTAGTCTTACAGGCCTCAGAATGAGTTACTTGTTCACAGAAGATGTGTTCTGTTTATACAGGGAAAGTAGAGACAGGAGTTGTGCTTTGTTCATCCAAGCTAGCTGTTCTCTGTCTATATTAAACAGAATTCATCTTTCTTTTCTCCCTCAATTCATCAGTTCCTCAGTTCACGATATATGTCCTTCACATTCACCAATTCACAATAAACAAATGATAAATGCACATATTACATTTAACAATAATGGTTAACTTACCAAACACTACTGTGTTAATTTGTACTCAAACTCACATTCTTTTACTGCTGCTTCAGAATATTTAACAAGTGATGTTAACACTATTTTCTTTCAGCTGGTTTTATATAGCTTCTACTGTTTTACTGCATGTTTGAACACTTACATAGCATATAAACAACAATGTAGACCTTGTATCAATCACTCTGGTCTTTTAATCTTGCAAAGATATTATCTTCAACTTTTTTACAACATAGTGTAATGCAACAACCTTAATGAGTCACTTAGCTACCTTTCAAGTAACAAAACCCAAACCATGAAGCTCATTCACTCACATACAGCTTCTACCCCATTATACTCCACATTATTAACTGTTTTAATCTAAAGCAAATGAATCACATGAAATTAAACAAAAACTGAATGTTCAGGAGCTACATACGCCCAAACGAAAACATCAACAGGCCACCATTTTGCACCATAGTCAGACTCAGACAGACTGATGTTGTCAGGACAAAGAAGCCTGACTGGCACCCCAGCATTCAAAATTTACATGAAGGCCACTCTCTTAAAAACCGTCCCAATAACTTCTCTACACAGAAAAGCAAAACTATTTCTAGTCTGTTTCTCACAGTTTCTAACACGCCAAACTATCCACACATCAAAAAGTTTTTAAAAGTCTATGAGTCAGTTATACAAGTCAGCACACATTACTCACCTGTTTATACAGGGAAAGTAGAGACAGGAGTCATTACCTGTGCTCATCCAAGTAGGCTGTTCTCTGGAACGGAAGCCTGACACTACCACAACTAGCGTTCATTTTAGGGGATACCATCTCTGGTGGTGAAGTTACAGGATCACACTTTCCCAAAGCCTGTAAAGAAAACACAGACATGTCCTTTTTCGCAGATAAAATACATATAATCAATAACTTAACAGCTGTTATACATATTGGTAGGGGTCACACTACCCTATCTAATACATATCTAATACAATACCAATACATGCTATGTCAGCGTTTGGAGATGCCTGGCGAACAAGAAACTGTGAAAGAGCTCTGTGACACCTCCAAACCCTTTCATTCCAATCAAGGCTTTGTAAATAAACAAGCGACAGTGTTGCTATCTATGGCTGGCCAGGGATGACCAACCCACTTTTTTTTATACAACACACAGTGATGGTTAACTGTAATCACCTGTAATAAAGAGTAACACACTATGAAACACTGCATTTAGAGGCTTCAGAGTGGTGGACGAGGAATGCATATACAAGATATCTCCATAGATATAGACTGTAAATAATATATTGACTGTAAATAAAAGAGGACCTAAAATGGGCCCTTGTGGCACACCTTTATAAACTTTAAGTGAACTTGATCTGAAACCATCTGCTACAATTGTGTTCTCCCAGATAAATAACTAGTGAACCATTTGACTGAGAGATCATGAGAGATCATCAAAAACCTATTGAATCTATCAGTTTATTTAATAAAATGGTATGATTGGCTGTGTCAAAGGCTTTCAATAGATCAGCAAAAGAGTACTGTTAGGTACTGTCATACTGGTGAAGAAGATACTGGGGTGGCCATGTGTGCTGTAAGTAAATCACATGGAGTAGTTTGTATGGCATGCTGGATGTTAGCAGACGGCACCGAACTGACTAAATTGTTTGGGTGAATTCCATCTCTCTTGTAAAAAAGAGCAAAGGTTCCAAAACAGTCACCCACTGAGAGTGCTGTGGGCAAACAGTGGGCTAGGTGGAGGAAGACATGAAGATCCGTGGGCATAAGCTCCATATTATGTGACTGACGGGTATTCCCCTGGCTCTGGCTGGGCTGAGAGAGCAGACGTGGAGGGACAAGAAGACTCGGCCTGGGGAAGACTTCCAGAATGTTGGATGACAGCCTTGTGAGGCATCCTCACGAGGCCATGAGGTGGCTGGTAGTCCAGCCAGTGGTGGCAGCAGATGGAGGGAGCGTGCCGGTGCCCAGCAGAACCAAGGGTTTTTGGGTTGTAGTGGCATCCCCAGGGTGAGCCAGAGCTTTGTCCATCAGGGGGATGAAGTGGTTAGAGAGGGTTAGAGATGTAGAGCCCCCCTTCCTGACCAAGACACCCTTCTTGCTGTAGCGCACCCCCTCCATCCAGGTTGGCTAGGTTGGTTAGCAATTAGGTGTGTGACGATACACTCAGCTCACAAGACGATACGCGATATTGGGTTCACAAGAACGAGATGAGATGATATTTTAACATTACTTTTAAGAAAACTACAATGACAAAATATATGACTGGACAAACAGACTTTTTTTTATTTAACTGAGTCACAAAACAATACAGGTGCATTTTTGCATGCATGACCTAAGCATGAGCTTTTAACTGCTGAACTCCTTTCCACAAATTGAAACTAAAACTAAAAATTATAAAAGTTTTAGATTATGAAAGATTTTCACTTAAACGAGAAATATCTTCACGTTTTAATCTGGCAAAATCTTGTCACACCCCTACTAGCAATCAATTTTCAGTGCTCAGCCCTCAATTGAATTATCTTTCTCCCGAATTTCCAGCTGTGTTAAGCTGTGTTATGTCCTCCTTTAACTGCGAGCACTGGATTTACAGTCCTCACGTGCAACCATTATAGTAGGGCTTTGGTTTGTTTCGCTGATGCTAGCTAGTTTCTAATTACAACTCCAGTAACAGCTCTCAATAAGAGTTTGGTTAGCTGATTTAGCTAGTTTCTAACTTCAGCCTTCAGTAAGAGTTTAGCTAACTGGTGTTAGCACTTACTCTCACTGAAACCTAGACACTGCCGATTTTGTTTGTGTTGTGTTTTTGTTAGTTTGTGTATCTGAGGGTGATGCAGACAGTTAGCGGTTAGGGTTACAGCTGCAGACACATGTCAACCTCTGTAATTTTACCTTGTGGAGCCACGTGTTCTCCATCAACATAATATGGTACCGATGTTTTCCACACTGGGTTTATCCCTTCTTAACATGTAGCTTAGGTTAGACTGTCTTTTGGAAAGGTCCTATTCAATCCTGCTAAAGCTGTCTACTATCTTGGTACACTCTACCTCCATTTGTTGAAACAGCTACTACTGCCAATCTGCTTATCAGCTCACCTACTACCTCCACAGGAACATTACGTTTGGACTCGTAACCAGCAGAAGTAGTATTTACACCCCCATCCCAAACAACAACAACACCGGCCTTTATGTAAGAGGCGTGTTGTCCTGGCTGCTAATCCAGCTCTCTGTGTTTGGGAACTCTTGTTTTCATAGCAGATTATCTAGACCTGAGTCCTAAGAATGAACCGGTTGAGGCTCAGTCACAGCCATGCCACGAGCAGTAAGAAACCAAAACACAGAAGAAACAACAGGTATGGGACTGGAAGTAAGAGGCACAGGTAAAGAGACAGAAAGTACAGAGAGACAGGAAATAAAGTGAGACAGGAAGTACAGAGGGGCAAAGTACGGGACAGGAAGTAAAGAGAGACAGAAAGAAAAGACAGAAAGGAAATAAAGAGAGGCCAGGAATAAGATGTGGCTCAATTTGGGTGTGGTATCTTGTGGAGCGCATGGTAAGGCCTTGTCCTCCGTAAACCTGTAAACTACTGAAATTAAAACATGACATAAAAAACACAATGGTCTGAAACCATTGTCATATGGTAACAATTGGTGACCCCATAGCAGCAGCTCCAACAAAAACAAACAGGAAACACATCTGATAGTTATGGTTTTGCCAAAACAGAGTGAGAGATTTTTTTTTTTTTTTTTACTTTGTTTATTGAGTTTTTTTCATAACAGATCATGGACTTACAGAGACACTCAGAACAGGAAAATTTACAAATACTTACAATAATAATAAAAAAAAATAAATGAATAAATCTAAGATAATGTATTAAGTATATTGTAGAAGAGGACATATATGATAAGAGAGAGAAAATGTTACAAAAAGAAAAGAAAAAGAAAAGGAAAAAAAATATTAGAGTACATTACAGTACATACAGTATAGAGTAAAATTTAGGCAGGTTGACACCTAAATCAAGTAAAGCCAGTGGTTGTCCTAACTAGATTGTTTCATGCAGCTCTGATTTCTCTTCCACATGTCTTAAAAAAGGTTGCCAGATCTTATAAAATTTGCCAGATGAACCTCTTAGTGTATGTTTTAATGAGAGAGTTTTTACTCTATTTACTAAAAGTTTAACATTTGAATTCCTCCAACACCAAAGCTCAGTTGTTGGATGTGGTTTCTTGGTTGGCTATCTTATTTGTATTGAAAGAAGTCCCAGAATTTATTGCACCACAGTGAAACAAACAAACTAACTAACGAATTGAACTGCTTTGTGCAACAGATGTCTGTGCGACAGTCTGTCTGGAGTCTGACTGTGACCAATGTTGTGCACAAATGTAGGCTATTTATTGAACGGTCTTCATATTTTTTTTTTTTTATGAATGCTAAGCTGAACAAACCAGTTGACAAATGATGAATGTGAACATGAATAGCATTCACACTGATGAGAGTGAACACATTTTACAATAGTTTTATGGTACATGACATGACATTGAAAAAGGAGAGGGTATGCCCACACACTTGCTGGTAGCCAAAATAGATTTCTTTATAACACGCAATGTTTCTACCAACTAGTCTTCTTCAGGTGCTATTATTAGGAACTATGGGAAACACATTTATGTATAGACATGAACCACCAATAGGCTTGCAACTGTATTGATGTGTGGTCCAATTAGACAAAGGGGGCAAACCTAAAGGCAAGGGGCACATAATTAGGCTTAGACATGACACTGGCATCAACATGGCCCAGCATCAGTATCATGCTTTTATGGTAAACATGGTACAGACACATTTACTACTGAAGACAGTTTGTTCAAATGTGTTTGAAGCAGTTTTATGATCAAACAAGTGTAAATGGATGAAAAAAACACATTTATATCCAAATTGTGCTGCCAGGTAATTCCATATACAGCACAGCTCTGCAGGTGATCAAAGAGTCCAGACAGTCATGAAGAGTGACACCGACTTCAAGACAACAGGTTGTGTTGAGTGAAAAACAGCAGACTTAGAGACATATGGGTCTAAGCTGCCCCCCAGTGATTGTGTGTGGGGGGGTGGGGGGGGTGGGGGTGCTGGGGTCATGTGAGCAGACCTGAGCTGCTCCTCAACTCTCTAATCAGTCCTCACAAGATCCATCTCTCTGATCTTCATGTTTCCCCCTCATCTACCCCTCATTCTACATCATCTCTAAGCACACTTTGCTATCTTCCCCGAGCCACGGCTCCATCAGTTCCTGTGTTTACTGTGTCAACAGAGGGTGTCTCTGTCACATCTTCATTTTCTTGTTAACCACATGCTGATGCCACCTGTACCCCTCTTCTCCATGACCTGATCCGAACCTGGTCCTGCTCTGTCAATGGTTGTGTCATGGAAAAGCCTGTTTTACTGAAGCTCTGGACTAAATCCTCCTCTGGACTTTGACCTTTCAATCCATGACAGACAAAATCAGCCGGAGGGAAACTCAGCGAGTAAATACCAGACCAGTCCAAGAACAGGATTGTGGTTTGGGACAGGTATTAGAGTCTCGTTCATGGACACTAATGGATTCAGGATCAGAGGCTTTGGGCTCAGCTGGTGCCAGCAGGCCCGTGACCACTCAGATTAAAGGAGGAATCTGCAGAGGGATTCCTACAGGATGATGAGACTCTTGGTCACCAATTCTGATCTGTCGGACCGCAGGGTGAGGCAGGGACCAGGTGTGATCCATCAGGGGACACCACAACACAGAGATCTTTTCAAATTGTGCTTCAGAGCCGACACTTAACTCTTCTTATTAACCCTCATTAACCAGTTAACAAGGGTTAAGTGCAGGGAGCAGCAGGACGAAGGGGGGGTGCAGTCATCCTGCTGAAGATTAATGATGCACGTCAGGTTACACCAGAGGTACAACATAACTAACTCATTACACAACTAACAATACAGTAACAAGGGGTGGTGAAGATGAAATTGTCAGTAATTCCATGAAGAGAAAAAGTGTTCTTTGCTGAGTCAGTGAAGTGGCCAGAGAGTCCAACATGGAGGAAGCTATTTTAACAAATCATCTGTTGACTGTTGGTGTCACGTTAATGACAGACCAAACAGGATTCAGGTTCACTCTGATCCAGGACCTGCTGATCATTACAAAATAACATTTAATGGATGGATGGATTCTCAGTCAGGTGGTTAACCTTTCCTCTGCTCCCTATAATCAGCTTACTTCAGATATTCTTCAGACAATCAGATCTTGCCACAGTTAAAATTTGTTCTGATTTTCCCTTGACAAAATGTACAGTCATGTGGAAAAAATTAGGACACCCCATTTGGTTTACGCAAAATATGCTTCTGCTCTGGTGTCTAAATAATTCAATTTTAGACTCATCTGTCCAAAGAACATTGTTTCAGAAGTCCTGGACTTTGTCTACGTTCTCTCTGGCAAACTTCAGTCTGGCCTTCATGTTTCACTTAGAGAGCAAAGGTTTCCTCCTTGCACACCTCCCATGCAAGTTACACTTGTGCAGTCTCCTGTGCACTTGTGCAGTGGGGGTGTGGGGGTGTCCTAACTTATTCCTCACCATAAATTGCATTTTTTAGAATTACATTTTACAGAAAAAAGTAAAAGTCTTTTCTTCACTTTTAATTATTTAGTTATATTACTTGAATCTCCATGTATTGCTAAAATTCATATTAAATATCCATGTGTCCAAATATGTTAAAAAAAAAAAAAAACAAAAAAAAAACACAAGTTTTCATAGGGTGTCCTCATTTTTTTCACATGACTGTACATGTAAAATAATGGCATGTAAAACTTATTCAAGACACCTACTGGAACAATTTAATATATTAACATAAGATGTTTGTCCAGCCCATATAAACATATATGTTTGTATGTTTATATTGTTGACAACATAAACATAAATACATACCATAGCTCAACACTATATGTTGCTGTGGGACACTGTGAATGTGAAGAGACACATAATGACATAATGATGAGGTCACATCTCTTACTTTTCCTCTCTGTTATTAAAATTTCAGTCTCTTGTCTTAATGAAAATATCTTTAAACTCCTTCTCTGTTGGATGTGTCTGTCCACATCAGTCCACTTCCTGTCCCCAGACCAGAACTGCTCTGACGTGTGAGACTGGGGTTTACACAGACAATATGTTGTTTACTGCCACAGCGCTAATTGTTAAATGAAGCATGGACAGCGTGGCATTGTCACTGTTCCTGTTTACTGTGGACGGTGTGCGGTGTTCTGACAGCATCTCACCCCGGTCATGTCCTCCAGTCACGCCATCCCCTAATGAGGGTCCACACTCTCATCCTGCACCACCTAAACCTCCACAAAGACTGCATTCTTCAGCTGGAGCCACCACTTGACTTTGACACACACAGTACACACAGTCTCACACACACACACACAAAACAGAACACCAGGTCAGAGTTCACATCCACACAGAGTCGAGCAGAGATCTTCTAACCCCTGTGACCTGTGAATCTGAATGTTCTCATCCACTGTGCATACACGCGCGCGTACGTGTGTGTGTAAACACAGCAGATAACAGCAGGTAACAGCTCAGTCCACTGATGCCCATGTGTTCATCATTGTCTCTGTCTCTTTATGGAAAAATATGCAAAGTTCATCAGGAGAAGACACTGACATTGTTTAAACTAGCTTTATTTATATAACACAGCCACTCCTTGTACAGGAAGCGATGAGAAGAAGAGTGAAGACTGAGACCTTGTTGATACTGTTTCAGCTCTTTACACATAGTGATGATGATGACAATGATGTAAAGATCCTTCACCAAATGTAAACACGTTTTCTCGGGGTTATGTGGGGCTACAGAACTACAGCAGTGTGTTGCTTTAAATGTCACTGCTGCAAAGGATTGTGTAGCCCCTCACAATTAAAATGTCAGAATGAACATTTTCCAGACCTGAGCTGCCAGCCTCCATCCTTAGGAGTAGGACGCTCCATCAGGACGATAACATAAACAATGACACACCTACAGCATATACTGTGTGTGCACTGTTCAAGACACTTTTACCACCCTGAACACAGCTTTAGGAGAAGAAGACTCCTCGTCCTTCCTCCTCCCCACCTCTTCTCCTCCCTCTCTTCCTTCTCCCCTCCTCATTTAGTCTTAGTCTGACAGTTAATGACTTGAGAAACCCCATTGGTTTGTTTCCCATAATATCTACAGGTATTCATGGTAACCAGCTGGGGTGGAACCGCCTGTGGATTCCTGATTCCTGTGGAGAAAATCTGTGACACACTGACCTCAATCTACAGCTCATTGTTCTCTGTGCTGCTAAGTAGACCGGACCAGAGGACCTCAGACCGGAGGCCCTGCTGCTGAGCACTGCTTTGTCCTTGCCCCCTCTTACCCACCAACCCCCGACCATGTTATTTTCTTTCTGTCCTCAGTGCAAACAGGTTGGTCATGGTCTGCCCTTAAACGCACAGCAGTGGCAAATGAGTTTAAAATGAATCTCATTAACTGACAGGTGGTCGTCAATGATCAGGTCATATGACCTCAGAGGTCACTGAGTGTGGTGCTGAGTTTTCAGTGTACACACTCATAGACCTGTCAGTCAACGAGGCCCTGCCCTCAGTCCGCCATACCTTTAGTGGTTAACAAAGTGTAAACAGAAACTAGCTGTGGAGACCAGCACTGTTTCTGTCCCAGGCTGTGATCATATTAATTTCTGTTGTTAAGTTGGACATTTTGACATGGGAGTCTATGGGAACTGACTCACTGTTGGACACACAATCTAGTGGTCGGTGGAGGAACTGCAGCTTCATGTTTTATAGCTTGATGCTGATCTTTTACTGTATTTACAAGCTGTCATATTGGGTAGTGTTCACCCTACAAGGACTAACATAGTTCTCAGTCAGTTATTCACTGTCTGACAGTGTGGGGCTCTGACCTGGAGCCTGAGGTGGACAGGGCCTATCAGCGGTCCTGTCACCCTCTACAGTCTGTTCCAGGTCCAGTCCGTGTCCTTACTGGTGTGAATCTCTGAAACCAACACGTGCACCAATCCTAACAGCCAACAGTGTCCCGGTCTGTATTTAGGCAGTTCTCCGAAAACACGGCCCACTGGATTCTGGGAGCGGCCCAGCTGCCTGAAGACGAGCAGCCTCGTGCCAACCTGCTGTTGGCTCAGAAGCGCAGTTCTGTTACGGACTGGGAGCTGGGGGCGTGTCTGGCACTGGCGCTGCAATCAGACCCAGCTCAGTGCCACTGGGCGAGCATGAGGTGAGAGTCTGTCCGCTACATCACTTCAGAGTTTATTCTGGTAACAGTGTTCAGGAGCTGGACCTTGACTTCTACTGTCATGCATGTTTACTTCTTATTGAATGTGTCAATCAGCTATACACACATTATTTACACCAGGAACCAGCTGGTCAAACTGAAGGTGGTTGGCATGGTGACCAGCATATCCTGCAGAGATAGGGAGGACACACAATGAGGAGGAGAAGGTCCGGACTACGGAAGCTGATGGAGAGGAGGACATTTCTCCTCGTCATCATCCTCAGTGTCCTCACTGACCCTCACACCTCAGGAAATAGTTTCTGCCTGTTGGGACTGGATCACAGGTTTTCAGGGAAACATGATGTGTTCAGGGCCGTAGCTGTGTTTTTGTAGAGGGGAGGGGTGTGACGCTGGATGAATGTGAGTCAGTTGGGAACAATAAACAAACAGGAATTGTGATTAATATAACGAGAGTTATCAAGACTCAGTTCCATTTAAAGAGCGAAGTCACATCTGACGGGAAGCACTTTTAGGGGGACTCTGGGGACTCTGAAGTCTGGTTCCAGTCTGAGCAGAGAAAAGGTAATCAGGTGACATAATTGTTTCCTCGTCCCTGAATAGGGAGGACGTCTTTGCTGCTGCAAGGACATCAGATAAAATAGCTCAGAACATCCCAATCTGAACTCCAGAGACCTCATTTAGTAGAGTGCTTCTCTAATAAATGACACTGTTTATGAACAGGTGGTTCCAGTTGACCAAGGTCTGTAAGGGTTCAATAGAACCACAAACTACCTCACTGAAGCTGAAGTCTGAGTGAGTGAGATGTTTGGGATCACTGTGTCACATCTGTACCTTGCTCAGAAACATGATCTGGTCTCTTGATGTACTGTTGCACAGAACTGTCAGTGAGCCACTGTTGCTCCTGACAGAGATACGGGAGCCATAAAAAAACAGGTCTAGGCCTCCTGAGTCAGAACCACCCGAGCCACAGGTGTGAGCCAGTGTTAATGTGTCAAACACATGAAAGTCTGACTGCCATCCAGCTTCATCTTAATATTGTAGGGGAAAAAAACTGATGAAATAAATTATTAACTAAAAAAGAAACAAATCTAAAGATAAACAGCCAGACTGAGTGAGCTGAGTCTCCCTGATGACCAGACTCCTCCCTCTGGGCTGCTGCAGGTGGAGGCCTGTTAGAGAGGGTCACAGTTCCAGCCTCACTCCTACTCTCTGATTGACAGATGGAACCACAGAGCTGCAGGCACAGGAGCAAAGACAGGAAGTGTTGCACCACTTTCTAAGCATGAGCTATGATGATGATGATGATGATGATGATGATGAAGATGATGATAAGAAAAACATAAAAGAAATGCAGGTTGATCTTTATAGCCTGAGACTCATTGTGCTGAGGCTGCAGCTCCTTTATGATCCAGGTGGTTACTGAGTCTGGATTCTGGAGAAAAACCTTCCTGGCATGTCTGACTCACTCTCAGGAGTTTATCTCCACAGAAACAGATGTTTTCACTGTGGCAGGAACAACCTGCAGCTTCAAGGTGACCATACCCCCCCACCCCCCTAACACCCCCCACGTGCTATTCCGTACAAGTTCTCATGGTGCTGCTGCATGTCTTGTCTCTAATCTGCAGGTTGTGGGACATCCTGGCGAGGCCGGGGGTCACAGTGTGACCGGTAAAGCTGATCTGGGCCACGTGAGGAGCAGCTCCTTGGGCTGTGTGGGGTGAGATGCGTGTCAAAATGCTGCTGGGATTAAGGGAAACGGGTTAGAGCTGCAGTGTGACTGTGCAGCTCAGCAGGCGCCTGCACAGCAGCAGGTAATCGTGTCAGACAGGTGAGGACAGCCGCTGTGTGACGCTGACCTCTAATCCTCCTCCAGTACTCTTCATAGCCCCCTGACCCTCAGAGGAGACATCAGGGTCTCCTCAGCCTTGCAGTACCTCAGTGGTTTCCCTCCAGACTCAGCAGATTAAAGTTAAATTTGGTCTTTACAGGTTGAAGCTGACTTAGCAGCAGCATCTGTTTGTCTTTGCCATCAACAACGGTCTGACTACACAGGAGGCAAATCATAGGGAACCTGACCGCCCTGTTGAAGATCTGCCCTTAAAGGAGGGTAAAACAACAGTTCAGGGGGTTCAACTAATTATATCCTTATTACCTGTATATATAAACATTACAATATATTTCCCATGCTAACTTCGCAGACACAGCTTCAGTGAACTGCACCATTTCTTAACCTTGATGTGTGGTAATGTCTGGTGTGTCAGGTAATCACAGGTCACAGGTAATTACATAGCTCTAAGTTTAGAGTTAGTTTATTTACTGTGTATATTTCAGAGGTGTTCTTATTGATGTCACCTAAACAAACATGCTCTTGCTGCTGTTGGTCTTTTGGTCCCTTTTCCTGTGAAGTCAGAGGCTGAGGTTGCTGACAAACACTGACCCACCTCTGTAGCGTCACAGTTACTGGAAACTCAAGGAAACACTCCAACAGTATGTGAGAGATTAAAATTTAGTGTCTGAGTTCACAACCTGTGAGTAGAGCCTGGACTGCCCTCTACCCGAAACAGGTGATTCATTGCAATCAATTTACATACACTTACGTGGCAGATTGTTTCAGAAAGTCAGCTTTGATGAATAAAGGAAGTCATGTTAGTAATGTTAATCAATGTAAGTTAGTCACAGTAGAGTGCAAGAGGACTTGAGGCTAAATGGGCTAATGAGTC
The DNA here is from genome assembly GCA_021432705.1 of Caranx ignobilis. Classification (NCBI taxonomy): domain Eukaryota; kingdom Metazoa; phylum Chordata; class Actinopteri; order Carangiformes; family Carangidae; genus Caranx; species Caranx ignobilis. The sequence continues at coordinate 33,917,800 of MU270012.1, forward strand.
AGGTGTTACATGATCTTTCTGACGTTTTTCTGGGGAAAGGTTCATCGTGATTACATGACGCCATCCCCATCATATGGAAGTGGGGTCTTCTGGGGGGAATCGCGGGTAAAGTCGTATGTCATCTGCATAGCGGTGATGTGAGACCAGCTGCAGCATTCATCTCCTTCATCTCAAACCTCTGACCACATGTGGCTGTTCTGTAGATACAAGTTGATCATTTAGGAAACATTTACTAGCTTTTTTCTGAGCTTCATGAAAATGAGTGGCTTTGTTTAAAACTTTACATTCATTGTCTCTACCTGAAAGCCTTTTATCTTCACAGTTTTCCACATCTGAGAAAACCAAAACAAAAAGATTCAGTCTTCAATAATCTTTACTCAACAGTGTGTGTGTGTGTGTGTGTGTGTGTGTGGGCTGCAGATTAGATGCAGGGCAGCCTTAGTCCCTCCCCCCCCTGCAGCTCTCCTCTATATATACACTGATGGAGGGAGAGGAGGGACAAGCTCTGAACTGGCTGCTACACTCTGAGCAGGCGGAGTGTATGACAGTGTGTGTAGAGCAGAGAGCGAGAGCGGTCGAGAGACACACACAGAGTCTGAGTGACTGAAGAGAAGAACAGAGATAGAGCAGAAGGCAGACTAAGTGCTCCTCTCTGGGTTTGAATCTGAAGGAGACAGAGATCAGACAGGTAACTCAGGTGCAGCACAGTCATCTCTGATGATGGACGACTACACTCTTCCCTTCTGGATTTACCTGGGTGTCCTGACTATGATTGTTGGCGGAGCAATGAAGAAGATTTTGGCATCCCACCTGAGCACCGCCTCCACCCTGGTGGCCTGGCTGGGGGCCACAGTGCTGGTGGAGCGGCTGTGGGCGTTCTGCCTGCCGGCCGTTCGCTCCTGGCACTGCTCGGCCTCGGCTGCTGCCTCTACTCCACTGCCAGGGCCATACCACCGCCCGTCACCCTGCCTGTCCACGGCAAGGCTGTCTTCATCACAGGTAAGAAGGGGGCTCCTCCCACTCACTCAGGTGTGAGACTGTGTGTACCTTTATTAGGAGATGTGGGGTCATTCTTACACAGGGCTTCAAACCCTCAGCCTTTTGAGGAAAGCAGCTTCATGTTTAATGAGTCAGACCTGCTTCAGGAGGTCTGGTTTATGGCATGATGGAGGTTCACACACAGTTCCTGTTGCATCTGTTGTTAGAAATAAATCATCTGATCATTGACTTCTTCACTTATTAAACAGATATCTTCTGATCTTGATGTGGATGAGGTCTTGGACTTGACTTCTTAAGCTTTAGTCCTTTATTGTGAGTCTGAGTCTGTTGGGAGACACGTGTTTTAATGACCTAGTGTAAACATAAAAGCTTTCAGCTCTATCCCACTGTTTTCATCTGCAGCTCTGTGTGAGAAAAGAGTCTATTTGTTTTAAATAAGTCACATCTCTCACTGCTCTTGGCTGTTCAGCCAGTGGTCTGGGCTTGAAGAGTTTAAAGGAGACGTTTGATAATCGTCTTTGTGTAAATGATCAGTTGAGGTCACAGTGAACTGAGCCCACTTTACAAACCAGATCAAGGATCAGATCTGATCCCACAGAGACCACTGTATGTGTGTGTGTGTGTGCATGTGTGTGTGTGTGTGAGAGAGAGAGAGAGAGAGAGAAAGAGAGAGAGAGTGGAATAAACTTGGTGAACAATAGACTCCTGGGGGGTGGGGGAGGGTGGGAGCAGTGGAGAGGAGGGGGTTGTCAGGGTTGGGGGGGGGGTCCACTTAACAAGAAAAGTCAGGTTGTGTGTTTGCTGTGCTCAGGTTCCTGGTCTGTTATCTGAGATAGATAAGACAACTGATGAGTTTATGGACCTGTGTGTGTGCGTGTGTGTGTGTGTGTGTGTGTGTGTGTGGACTGGCAGACTTAATCACATCTTTGTTGCCTGACATCCAGCTGGCTCCAAGCTCTTTGTGTCGTGGTTAAAGATAATCAGATCTGCAGATTAATAACTCTGCTCTGTCTTTGTGTAACTGTTCTCTCATGTAACCTGCACACTCACACACACATACACACACTTTTTCAAACTGTATGGGGACAAACCGACAGTTTGCCCTCTCACCTGCCAATGTTTTTCTTTAATGGTCCATGAGGTGACCAGTGATGTAAAACATTAGCTAACAGAAACAATTTTGGCATAACACTCCTGTGAGAAGCCATGCTTCAGATCACTGGTTGTTTTCACTGTGACTTGCACAGAGCTGAGCTGTACCTGCACACAGCAGAGCGCTGATCTGATGGAAAAGTCAGGTCGCTTCTAGGTGACCTTAAATGCAGCACACTGATCTAGTTCACCTTTGACATGTAACTGAAATGACTGAGGCTGAAGTGAAAGTGACATTGACTCACATCTTACTGTGAAAACTGTTACGTGTTTGTCCCTCTGTGCTTCCCATAGCTGTAGACCAGCCTCTGCAGCTGGACCTCACATTAAGCGGTTGAGAAAAATGAGGTGCCAGAGAAAAGAGGTGTTCTGACAGGAAGATAATGAGCCAGAAACAATTTACATGAAGTGGACACTTGAACACATTATTCCTCTCCTGCAGCTCCCGTACACTGAAGCTACTGTAGATGACACACTAATGATACGTGACAACCTCACACAGTCCCATGTCTGAGCAACACACTGTCTCTTTACAGTGGGGGTACATTAACAACATGCAATGGAAAGACACAGACACAGACACACACAGACACACAGACACAGACACAGACACAGACACATACACACACAGACACACACACAGACACATACACACACAGACACACAAGAAGACACACAGACACAGACACAGACACACACACAGACCATCAAATTCTCAGAGTTTAATTATCAACTAAACCTGTTAACAGACAAAGATCATAACAGCAGGAGAGTAAAACATTAAACATTAAAATAAGAAATCTAACAACTACTGTGTGTGTGTTTGCGTGCGTGTGTGTGTGTGTGCATGTTGGTGCAGCTCGTGTGCAGACCGTCAGACTGAACAGAGGTGTGGTCCTCATCTCTTCTGGCACAGGAACAACGGTTGCTTTTATCTGGAGGAAAGAAAATGTAGGTTAAACAAACACCAGCCCTGATTCACACAATAAAGTCGTGGAAAAACAGAGGGCGTGGCCTGTTCGAGAAGGCACATAGGTCAGACAGCTCACCTGTAGATCACAGCAGTTCATGATTACATATCCGACCCTGTTTCTGCACAACATCAGTGACTCTGTTCAAGAGGAAACAGGATGTGTTCAAAAAAGCTCAGATTATCCTAACAATAACTTATAATACCCCTGATGATGATGTGTAACTGGAAACTTAACCACAAGTTATTTTACCACAAGTCTGATGAAGAGCATGGCGCTCGAAACGTCACCTCAAAAATAAATTCTATTGAGCATTGGACCCCTGCAGTATGCGAACCGTTTCTTTTTTTGTTTTTTTGCATTTTTTTTCAGCTCAGCAACTGCCCATGTTGTACTTGGATGTGTACGTGGGCTTCTTTGTAAAGGTGGAAATATTGAAATGTTTAGATGCTCATGTCCAACCAACTTTTGGAGTGGTCTGCCATTGTTGTATGTTGTTTGTTGCTAGTGTTTCTGGGAAAGCAGATACAGATACATGAAGTGATGTGGCTCTGTGTTGGATCTTCTCAGAAGATTTCAACCCAGGAACAGAACCAGCAACAAGGTTAAGATACGATATGTTGTCATAGATCAATAAAATATAGAACCAGCCTTGTTTCTGCAGCAGCTCTGTTAGGAAACTCTGAACTGTTGGAAGGAACCAACCAACAAGCAGAGACCAGGAGTTGACTTAGTCTTGATTCCTGGTTGTAGAAGTCAGATCAATGTCCTGCAGGCTCAGCTCTCTATTGCCAGCAGGAGGTTGTCTGTTGTCATAGCTACACAGCTCAAAATCCCTGAGACCTGCACATGAGTGAACGTCACAGAGTCACAACTCTTCAGAGATGGAGTCTTCAACATAGGGTTCAGTCTTGAGCCCCCCCCGACCAGTCTTGAGGATGAAAAAAAAATGCCCAGTAAACCTCTTAGAAAGCTAAGTGTTCGACACGGAGCCACATTCCTCCAAGGATGAGGACTGAAGTAGCAGGTCTGAGCAGGAGACCAGGAGACCTCCCATAGTCCTCAGACTCTCCGTCATCAAAGGGAGGGGCAGAAGAGGTGGATTCAGAACTATTACAGTGAACTCACAGTGCTGAATTCATCAGTGTGCCTCTATCAACCAGCCTGTAAAAACATCTGATCACCCTCTGTAGGAGGCGCTGTGACTCACTGCCGTATACACACCGTGAACCCACACAAGCATCTCTTAAAACAGCAGCCCTATGGTGAAAGCCACATCTTCCTTCATCACCATAGTCACTATAGTAATGTTTATGGCTTGGTTAGGTTTAAGAGAAAGTGTTGATTTGAGTTGAAATATCCACTTCCTCAATATTATGTATGTTATATGCTTATACTGTAGACATACAATATGCAGCCTACACATATCTAGACCAACGTTGATCTACATAATTTCAATCTGCAACATCTTCGTTGATATTGGGCCATATTTGCTGTATAACACATTTCCGTAGTGGATTCTACGTCATGGCACTTTTCCCCTTTGCTCCTGTCATAGTCACTACTACTGCAAGATGTTGCCTTGCAACAGAAGCTGATAATGCATCATAATAACAGCATGTTGGCTCATTTACAGTCTTAGCAGAGCTTTGGTCTTTGAAGTGGACTGATCCAGGACCATAGCTTTAACCCATCAATTCACCAGTTCCTCATAAGCTCTGTCTCCCCTGAAGACCACCTTGAAGAGACGGACACTTTGAACTGCTGTCTGAGCTAAAGCACTGGAGGTCAGAGGTCACCACATTCAGTTCATCCTGAAGGGAACATGAAGGTCTGAATGTCAGCCTGAGAGACCAGAGTATGAAGGTAGCTGAGGACGGAGGGACAGGACAAGAAGAGGATCAGCTCTAGTCCACTGGTTTTCCTCTATATGTTAACAAGATCTTTGGGCTATGTCCTCCAAGAGAACGACTCCAGGGCTCGTTCTCTTGGAGGAGTTACACAACTGCAGTAAATCAGCTCCAACAGAAACAAGACTTCGCTACAGTCAGACACTCTTCTTCTTCTGTCTTTTAATTGTTGCTCTGTTTCATTTTAGCCTCTGTTCTTCCTTCCCTCATTCCTTCCCTTGTCCCTTGTATTGTTTCTCCTTTCCATCCCTTTTTAACTTAATTTCTATATTCCTCCTTTGATCTTCCTTTTCTTCTCTTTACTATTTTTTCAGCCATGTCACTTTATTTTTCCTCCTCTCCTCTCCTTTCCATCAGATTCAGTTTAATGTAAATACATAGTCATACCTTATGAGTCGTCTGCTCTCTTGTTTCAGAGATGAACCCGTCACTGTGTCATTTCTAACACAGTTCTGGTCTGGACAGTCCTTGATGGTGATCATTGTTGTTTTGACTTGTCTTCAGTTCCTCCCTCTGTCACATGACCTCTGCTCACAGTTGGACGACTCTTCCTGTACAGTTTCCAAGTGATGAAGCAACAGTGGTCTTCACTGCTCTCACAGAAACCAGTCCCCTTTACACAAGAGAACAACCACCACCAGCAGTTTGCTCAATATCTGTTCCAAAGTTTACATGGTACCCCACCGAGAACCAGACCCATGTCACGTGGTACCCTACCAAGAACCAGAAACCAAGTTCACATCGTACCCTACCAAAAGCCAGAGATGCAGTTTAACTGATGCCCCCCTCAGAGAACCAGACCCAATTTCCATGGAACCTACCAAGAACTAGACCCAGTTCACATGGTATCCCACCAAGAACCTTCCCAAGGAGTGTTCAGATCTCTTTAAGGATGTTCAGAACCTTTATTGGTCTTAAAGCACCCTCATCAATGACACCAAATCCCCTTTTGGGATCAATAGGACCTCATCTGAAACTCAATGAAGCTTCTCAAGTACAAACTGAATCTCCTCACTACCTGTGAACCCTGTGTGACCTGGTTACATTCCCTGGTGTTCTCCAGAATAAATAACGTTCTCCTCTGACAGTGATGATTAAGATGAAGCATGATGTTGTGATGGTTTCCAGATGCGTTTGTCTGCTGGATAAAACACGTCCTGACCTCTCAACCACAGCATCAGACAGGTTTCTCTCCTCCCACCTCTCTGCAGCTTTTTAATAAAACAGAGTGACGGCTCACGTGGTCATCCTCCTGCAGTAGTGTAATGCAAACAAACCTCCTCTTCCTCCGGCTCATCCTCCTCATTCTTTAAAACTTTTAATTTCAGCCTTCTTACACAGAGCTGCTTTAACTCACCTGGGATTAACTGATGTTGTTTATCATCCGATAAATATTATATAAAATATTCAACATTCAGAATCACCTAACCTTTCCTTAACATACAACCCCACAAACAGTATCTCACATTTCATTATTTCTGTATGTGGACGCCTGTCCTCATCCGTCTTTTCTTCTCAGTGTCTCTGTGTCATCCCTTGACCATAAAGACCCAATAGATGTTTGCTGCTGAGATGGTTCTGCATCTGTCTGCATCTCTTTTGTCTGACACAGGTTCTTTTCACCTGGTCCCTCAGTTTGTCTCGACACCAGCTCCTGGGTCTCGACAGGTTACTCGTCATGGTTCTCATCATGGTTCTCATCATCACTGTTCTCCTGAGAACATTCAGAGCTTTTTGTTCTCATCTATCTCAGAGGCACTGTTCCTTTCTACATCAGGATCTCACTGTCCAGCCCACAGTTTATGATCTTGCTGACCAAAACTGTGTGAACACTTACAATACAGGCGTAAACATAACCATGTCTTCATTTTTGTTGGACTCATGTTTCATGTTATGTGACTTGTCTACAACAAAATCTTACCACAGTTAAGTCACAGACCACCGGGCTTGCTCCCAGAGGACCTTAGTCCTGAATCACTGAGTCCGTCTTGGACTCTGAATCTGTCAGATGAAGAAGAGGGGGCCGCCAGTTCTCAGAGCTTAGCTGAAAATAGACAGACTGGGCTTCCTCTGTCGTTAACCCTGAACTGGATGATTTACCTGTTAGATACTCAAACATAAACTAAACTTAGACTTTACCAAACTTTTTTTTTTTTTTTTGCCTTTTGTTTAATAGTTGATGCTTAGTAGTTTTTTGTGAAATAATCTTATTTTCTCTTATGTTCTGTTAAATTAAAGTAAAATGGAGCCACTGTCTGATGAAGCAGAGTGAGTTGTCCTTTCTGTAATAACTTCATCTCTGAGGGTGGAGCTGCTGCGTGTAGATGTTGACAGATGTGTGTGTTTGACCTTGTTCATCTCTCATTGTTCGGCTGTCTCTGCACCGATCCCTGCTTATTTCTTCATCTGTGGGGCCCCCTGGAGCTGTGGCCCCATTATGTAATGCTGCTCCTCCTCAAAGCCAAATCCTGCAGTGCTAGCTCAGCCACATGTTTGGAGTTCAACCTGCACTTTCAATCATCCACCTTCAATGTGGATCCTCCTGTCAGCTGGTGTTTCAAAGGGGCCGTCCTTACAGGGGCCCCCATCTTCCTTATGGGGGTCCGACAGCTGTCGACAGCCGGTTGGGGTCAATGTTCCTCAGTCAGCATTAGCTGGACCAGCTCCATGTCTGTCAGCCTCTGAAACTGGAGCCCACCTCCTGTGAGGGGTCAGTGTGGACCGGGTGAAGAATGTGGGACAGCGTGTGGTCTGACAAGAAGACGTGTGGACACAGAAATGGAAACAATCACTGTTTCTCAGATGAGGACATTTCTGAGCAGCGTGATGTGTCCTGGTAAAGATAATATGGAACCTGTCAGAGACTCAGGTTCTCAGGATCTGATGGTCAAACAGAAACACACCTCCCTCCAACTTAGAGGGAGGTGGTCTCCAGATTTCCCCCAGAAACCAGAAACCAGACATGTCCTCCCCACCAGTGTATCCCTCACACTCTGAGGTTTAGTTACCGCCTGCTTCTATAAATGATACAACAGGATTTCTCTCTGTGTGTAAACAAGAGAAACCCTGAACCTCGAACCTTGAATGTTAAATTCTTGAATCCTCTCAGCAGTCGTTCAGAAATCAAGTAACTGGTGAGTCGTGAGCAGTTAAGGTGCACGATAATAACAGTATACTGAGAGAGAGGACAGGATGTCATGTGACGTTTACAACCTCCCAATCCAATAAATAGACTGCATCAATAATATAGTAAGAACTGGTAATAAGATAGTAATAATGGACAATAACACAGTAATAACAGAGTTGAGTATTTACAGACAACAGAAGTAACCGATCTGACCTCAAGATTTTGTTTTTATTTTGGTCTCTGTTAAAACTGGAGGACTATAATATGACAGTGATAATGGTTATCTCACTCATCTTCACCAGTAAAAACTTGTTTGATAAAATTAAAGACATTCAGTTTGACATGTTCCAGTTTAGTTTGAATGTGAGAGCAAAGAGACCTGACAGTGTGAAACCTGAGCACACACACAGACACACACATACAAAAGAATTAAACTGTGATTTCACATGCCAGCCTCTCAGTTTGACAACTGTGTGTGTGTGGTTGTGGTTGTGGTATTTATTTCTGGAGCCAGCGTTCACTCTATCTTTCTTCTCTGGAAACCCTCCAAGGACACGGAGTGCGGCGGCGTGCCAACGCCTCCACGCTCCCGCCAGCAGCTCTTTCAGACACCCGCCGCACAAAAGAACAAACGGAACAGCGAGTACTGCAGAGGATCAGGTTGTAGGTGCCGGGACTTCTGGGAAGCTGGGGAGGAGCGGGGTACGTGACAGATCCCCGCAGGGGCTTTTTCTAAGGGACTCCTTCTGGGAAAACATATGTGGAAGTGTAGACACAAATGTCTCTGTTGTCTGAAGGTTTACAGAGGCCCAGAGGAAAGGTCTGTGAGGGTCCAAGGGTCTGAAGGTCTGCAGGTCTGAGTGTCTGCAGGTTTGAATATCTGCAGATCTGCAGATCTGAAGGTCTGAGGGTCTGTGGGTCTTAGTATCTGCAGGTCTGAAGGTCTGAAGGTCTGAGGGTCTGCAGGTCTGGGTATCTGTAGATTCAATGGTCTGAGGGTCTGAGGATCTGCAGTTCTAAGGGTCTGCAGGTCTGAAGGTCTGAGGGTCTGCAGGTCTGAACTGAAGGTCTGAGGGTCTGTGGGTCTGAAGGCCTGAAGGTCTGAAGGTCTGAGGGTCTGCAGGTCTGAGTTTCTGAGGATGTGATGATCTGCATAGACCTGGACCTCTAAGATCCAGCCCATCTGAATCTGGTGTTGGACAGGATCACCCACAACTTTCAGAACTTTCTTATGAATTCTCGCTGAGATTCTAAATCTGTTCCAGAGAATTCTGGGTAAAAATGAGACATGAAGCTGCCTGTGATTCTGTTTATCAGTGACTGCATGTCAAGGGAATTTAAGGTGATAAGGATGTTGATGTCCTGATCTGCTCAGACACGTCCACGTCTGAAGATGCATCAGAGCTGTCCTCTGAGACTCAGTTTGAGACTGAGACTGAGTGTCCATGTTCAATGACCTCTGACAGATGACAGGGGTCAGAGGTCATCAAAGTTAAAACTCTAGCCAGACCTGCAGCTGCAGGAGGAGGACCACTAGCCGATCTAGTAGATCTATGACACCTGAGCTTCACATTCACCTTAAACATGAAACTATTTCCCGTGAGGGGGGAGGGGGTCATTTCACTTGAACTTAAGAGAGAGAAGCTACATCCAGGAAGAGGAGGGAGGGGCTGCCCTTTGGTTAACAGAGTAAAACAAACATGTGTGTGAACATGTCACAGATGCACCTAGTGTGAACATGTGAACAACATTACGTTACAAACATTACAAAACATGATGTTATGTCTTCAGATGTGTGAGGACTGGTCTGCTGTGTGTCATCTGTGTATTCACACATCTGTAATCAGTGACACAGTTCAATGTGTAAAAACACTCTTAAGTGCCCCCATCCCACTCCCCTCACCCTGCCCCCACTCTAATTTGTTCTGGATCCACATCTGCTCTTTTTTTCCTTTTTCCTTTTTTCTTGCTTCCAAAAATCCCCTGACTTCTTCCCGTAACACAGCGTGCACACATACACACACACCTGAATGCAGCCCCACATGGAGAAGTTGGCATGGAAGTTGCAACCACATCAGAGATCTGACTAATTAATTAACTAAATGATGTCACATCATAGTGATGGAATCTGTGTGTATGTGTGTGTGGTGTCACCTGAACACACAGGTAATACTTCTTTCTGTGTTTCTGCAGGCTGTGACTCTGGCTTTGGGAAAGCAGCAGCGAAGCATTTGGATGCTCTGGGCCTGGAGGTGTTTGCCACAGTGTTGGACCTTTCAGGAGATGGAGCCAGAGAGCTGCAGAGAACCTGCTCCCCTCGCCTCACCCTTCTCCAGGTGGACATCACCCAGCCACAGCAGGTCCAACAGGCTCTGCTAGACACTAAGGCCAAGCTGGGTCTTAGAGGTAAAGAGAGAACCTTGTGTTATCATCGATGTGCTCTTGTTGTCTCTTTGGATGGAGCTTCCCTTCTCTGTGCTAAACTAGGCTAACAGTTTCTGAATACCATGTGCTAAGCAAGGTTAAGCTATGTTTTTTTACAAGTACACTTGAAGCTACCAAGCCTGCTACAAGAGGGCTGGGTACCAAACTTTTTTCCAATGTGAATGGAGCTTACCTACCCAGCATTTGTATTCATTAGCCCACGGACAGGTGAGACTTTAGGATAGAGTCTGTGTAGCTTCACTTGCGAAAAATGGTGTTTGTGGAGTGTTTTAAATTGTACTGTACTGTACATACAGTAGACATCCCTCCCAAATCTCATCATTTAATTCCAAATATAACTCATCTGTCCATGCATTTTTATGTTATTCAGCTCTGTATGTGCTATGCAGTGTTGTGGGTGATGCGTCACAAAGTAACACGATAAAATACTCCAATTACTTCTTTGGCTGTAATGAGAAGCGTAACGCGTTAGTCCCGTGAGTCAAGTAATCCGTTACTTAGTTATGTTTTTAAATAAGTAATTGGTTATTTTCTGTTAAATTCTTCAGATATGGAAAAGAAAATCCCCACTGCATCCTTTGTCAGGCAGTGCACAGCCACCTGCAGATGTGTCAGCGGCACAGTGCTGTCTGCACTGTGTGTGTGTACCCCTGGCAAGCAGGATGGCAGAGAGGGCAGAGTGGATTATTTTGAATTATTTTGAATTTGCTGGTGTGAAGGACAAGAACATCACAGTAAAATACAATTTATGCATGGATGAGAAGTTTCTGTCAGTTGCAGAGAACTCAACTTCAAATTTAAAGAAGCACCTCAAAGCAAAGCACCAAAGCACCTCTGTAACATGCTGTCCGTCATTCATGTTATTATTAGCCTGCAGAGTTACAGCTTTGTAGAAGATGTCATTCAGTGACGGGACTTCTTGGGACACATAAAGCAGGGTGCGTGTCCTGTGGTTAGTTCGGGTGTATCCAGAACCATGGCTCATTTGCTTTGTTCTCTTGTTCTTGCTTTGTTAGAATGATACAATTGTTGCATTTTTCTTTTGGGTCATTTGTCCCAAGCGGTCCAAAGTTGTAAACAAATGTCATGTGTGAGCCAACTGTTCTATCATTGGTCAGAAGGAGGAGGAGGTTGCCCAGGAAAAACAACAACCACGTCTCAACAGGCCTGAAAATTAAAACCTGACCCAGGCCGAACCGCAGTTGAAGCCCAGACCTGACCTGGTCCAAGTTATTTGTATATATTTTCGTCCCGAACCCGGCCAAACAAAATTAAAAAAAGGAACCCCGGGCCCAACCCGACCCAAGTCATCCTATATATTTTTGGAACAAACCCAGCCTGACCCAGTCCAGTCAGGCCTGCCCGGCCGTTGAGAACCATGGACCATCAGCAGCGTGACGCATATTGTGTCAGTTCCTGAGTTGATGCTCTCAATGCAAATGAACCGATACTCGGGGCTCGAATGGAGGCGAGCTGAGACCACCCCTTCTTGGCAGTCTCGGCCTGCTTGTTTTATCCCACATCCAAGCGCTGTTCACATACACCCAGACAAACCGATCTTTGGGGTTAATCATTCCCTGTTACAGAACAACTGCTCCAAGCGAGCCAGGTCAGAATACACCCTTAAGCTCCAGCATGCGCGAGGCGTGATAACGGATGAGTGCTCTAACGAGTTACTTTTATTTACAGGTAACACAGTAACGTAACAAATTACTTTTTAATTGACAGTAACGTTGTAATGTAACAAGTTACTTTAAGTAACTATACCCAACACTGGTGCTATGTGTTTCATTCACTTGGTATTTTAACAGCTCATCACAGGAAGTGTTTGTGTGTGGCTGAGATACACATCAACACACGCAAAAACTGTCTGATCATGTTTAGTTTCAACTGAATGCACCACTGTTAAAACCTCACTGACTGAGTATGTTATTAAAATACGTTCAGAGATGTGTGAGCTTTCAATTGGCCTCATGGTCATCTTCCTGTGGAACCTGGTGTCTCCATGGAGTTGTAGTTGTTGATGTTGTTGTTGGGATTTAGTGGTTTCATATTGATTTACTGTTACATTGCAGTAAACGTTGGATTGCACCTTTAACCTCACAGTATTTCTGCTGGAGCTGCAGAGGAATGTGAGGTGGAATCAGTCCAACAGCCTTCTAGAAAATCAGTACAGGAGGAGGAGGAAGAGGAGGAGGAGGAGCAGGGGGAGGAGTCTTGTGTTCCACTCAGAAACAGTCTCCTGGGCCTCTCTCTCTGATTGGCTGCAGCTTTGTAATTAGACAGCTCACTGCTGGCTGTAGCTCCGAGTCATGTAAGGATACTGTGTGTGTGTTTGTGTGTGTGTGTGTGTGTGTGTGTGTGTGTGTGTGTGTGTGTGGGTGGGTGGGAGGGAGGATGTAATAAAAGAACTACGAGGAAAGGTCACTAACACACAAACTCCCATGTTCTCTTTGTGGCACAGTGTGTGTGTGTGTGTGTGTGTGAGATTGGTGGACCTGGGTCCAGTTGTTTGGGGGTAGATATTATTACTTGTCACACAGTAGCTGATGAGCAGGTGAAGATTGACTTGTGATAAATCACGTCTCTAGGTCTTAGTCAGCTGACCACTGACATCACGTGTCATTATAATTGTAATGATTTTTTAATTTGACCCCAGAGAACACAAATCACTCCTCTTCCTTGTTCCTCCTTTTCCTTCACCCTGCACCTGGGCCTCAGGTGATAAGCAGTATTCCAGATTCTGGACTCTGGACTCTGGTCCTGGTCTTTCAAAGGTTTATCGTGAAACAAACAGTGGGATTCTGGGTCAAAGAAAGGCAGGTGTGGCTTGTTTACACCAGCATGCAGACAGAGATTCACAGACCCCACCCTGTCACTGTGATGTGTTCAGGTTCATTCAGAAAGCTACACCTCTGCTCTTTAATGAAACACCTCTATGTTCAGATGAGGTTGATATGAGCTGTGTGTTTGTGTGTGTGTGTTTCAGGTCTGTGGGGACTGGTGAATAATGCAGGTGTGTGCGTGAACTTCGGGGACGCTGAGCTCTCTCTCATGTCAAACTTCCGTGGCTGCATGGAGGTGAACTTTTTCGGGACTCTGAACGTCACCAAGAGCTTTCTGCCTTTGCTGCGTCAGGCCAAGGGACGAATCATCACCATCTCCAGCCCTGCTGGTGTGTACACACACACACACACACACACACTGTGGTGTTGCAATAAATCCTATTTGAATGTTCCAGCTTCAGATGAGATGGGTCCTTCAGGTCCAAACCAAATAGTCGGAGCTGCTGCTTGAGTCCTCATCCAGCTCCACTCTGTTCGACACAACATCAGAGAACAGCTCATCAATCACTTAGCTACACCCCCCATCATCCGCCCCCAGAATGAATGTGCAGCAGATTTCAGCTTATCCACACATTACAACTCTCACATACACACACACACACACACACACACACACACACACACACACACACACACACACACACACACACAGACACAGACACACAACACACACATGCACAGACACAAACACACAGACTCTTTGATGTGAATCCCCCCTTTCATCAAAGGAATACCCCCCCTCACCACAAACAGACCATAATGGTCTCTGACTAATCCTCCTCTCTGTCTTGTGGAGTTTTCAGCTGTATGTCCTGGTCATGTCAGTGGGTGGGGTTACTAACTGGCTCCTAGGTCGGAGATGTGGTTGCTAATGTGTGGTGTCAAACTCATCAGGTGATCAGATTTGGGTGAAACCACTAAATCAGTTCCCAGCTCAACTCACTTATACACTGTGGCTGGGAAACATTATTGATTTAAGATGACATAATCCAGACATCAAAAAATAGATGTTGGTCCAATTAGTGTTCGATAGGTTGGATTTTTTTTATGTACAGGACCTTAACTGATCTCTGAGGCTCCACACTGAGTCTGCCACAACAGTGCTTGGTCAGTGTGTATGTGATGTCATGATCTGGTTGTATCTCTGTGCAGGTGACTTGCCATTTCCCTGTCTGGCGGCATATGGATCATCTAAAGCTGCTCTCAACCTCTTCATGAACACCCTGAGACATGAGCTGCAGCCCTGGGGGGTCTCTGTCTCCACCATCCTGCCGTCCTCCTACAAGACAGGTAAGACCAGCAAACCAGGAGAGGGTGACATGACCGTAAAAACTCCTCCTCCTCCTCCTACTCTTCACTCTTCTCCTCTTCCTTGTCTTCCTCCCCTTCCTCTCCCTCCCCTCTTCTTCCTGTGTTGTGGTCTAATGTCATGTTGAACGCAATGACAGACCTCCAGCTGAGAAAAACACTCTCATAATGACAAACATATGTGCATCATGCACAAAAAAACACATACACACACACGGATGATGGATGTGAGTAGACCACTGACTGTTTTAATGGTCTCTGTGGTTTGAGAATCATTTTGTGTTCAGAGGTCATCATGTTCATCAAAGTTACAGTTAAACAGGTTAATTACCTTCAGATCGAGAGCAGATGTCAAGACTAGAAACTTGAAATCATTTGAATTAAGGTTCAACATTTTATGCAAGTAAACACAGGAATGAACGGGAAGTGATCAAATGCATCAGCAGAAACACAATTAATGACTTTTAAAAGAAAATAATAGTAAAAAAATATAGTTTCCAGTTGGTGAAATTCATGAGCATCTCATGATAACTCATGAAACAGCAGTTAAATAAACTATGCACAGAGGGTGAAATCAGTAATCCCACCTGATGACCCTGAATGTAACATCTGCTGCTGTGGACCGATGACATCACCCTGCTGCTCTCACATTGGTTACTGCAGTCAGGTGTAAACGGCGAGCTCAGCACAGTTTATCCCCCTGTTCACAGTCTAATCCTGCAATAGCATCTTTAATCCACCGCTCTTTGCTGCTCTCAGATCAGATGAACTTTATCCACCAAAAATCTCCTCAAAACCACTGATCAGCTCTTGCATAGACCTGATCACACTAAATTACTACAATCATGGATTGCAGGGAGGACAAACTACTCAGAAGTACTCAGAAGTACTTTACTTGTGACTAAACAGTAACATGAACAAGTTCACAGAATACATATTAATCCTGCATCACAAAATAAATATTGATCCTATCGATCACATCTGAATCATCTCCAGGAGACAAAATGTAAAACTCACTCAACTCCATGAACAATATGATCAATATGTTTAAACTAGTAAATGATTAAATGATTCTGTGATGATTAGACAATATTGATATTGATAATGTTAATAGTAAGGAAAATACTGGTAATGATAATAATATTGATGATATTGGAACAACCACAGGTAAAGCCCGCTGGAGTTTTAACAGTGTGCATGCAGTTGCCTTGGTAACCCAGATGTCCTCTCTCCACAGGTCAGGCCAGTAACCACGCCTACTGGGAGCAGCAGCACAAGCAGCTGCTGCAGAATCTGTCTCCAGGGCTGCTGGAGGAGTACGGTGAGGACTATGTGACCGAGACTAAGGAGCTGTTCCAGAGCTACTCCAAGCAGGCCAACCCTGACCTCAGCCATGTCATCGACACCATCGTGAAGGCGCTGCTGTCCCCGCAACCGCAGGCGCGGTACTTTGCTGGGCCAGGCATGGGCTTCATGTATTTCATCCACAGCTACTTTCCCTTCAGCCTCAGCACATACTTCCTCCAGAAACTGTTTTTGAAAAAGAAGCTGATGCCCCAAGCTCTGAGGAAGCAGTCAAGCTTTGACCTGAGCCTCAGCCTCTACAACAATAACAACAACGAGGAGAAACTCAAGTCGCTGTAGAAACAACCTGATGGTGTCACCCAGCAGCAATAGAGGACCACTTCTGTAACCTTAGAGCTGTCTCATGTTGAAGGGATCATTTTCTGTCTGTGTCTGTCCTCGGCCCCATGATGCCCCCTGTAGGCAGAGACACTCCTGGGGCTCCGGGGCAGGGTCTGCTGGATTGAGTCGACCAGAGAACACTGTACTGTTTGCACACCAACAGTCGCACTGACGTCATGTGCCTTCATCACATACATCATCATCATAGCAGCTAATGCTACGACAATATGGCAGCTCCTTTTGACCTCTGACCTTTGACCTGTGTGTCTCACAGCATTAGCTTCAGCTTCTTACAGTCATCTCCTACCCAACATTTTCATCATCTTCATTATCATCATCACAAACAGCCGACAGCAAATGGAGCAGACTGCACTGACACTCAGCCGCAATCTGGCCAGTGCATCCACAATTTACTCTGACCTCAGATCAGTGATGTGAGAGCAGGTTGGGGTCAAAGGTCAGGGTCAGCTACAGGTCAGTGATTCCTGTCCTCACACCCTAAAAGTCCAACATCATGTCCTGTTAAAGAAGTCATTTGATTGGCTCTGACACAACAGACACAACAGAGAGGATCAGAACAAGAAACAGGACTTAGAAATGTAAAAGTTTAGCTGTTAGCACACCGCTAATCTCCCACTGTTCAGGACCAACCTCTACATCAGTTACTTAGTTGATCACTTGATCAGGATCAAATGAAGATTTTAGATGAAGATCATCATGAGAAAACTGACTCCACCCCTGAAATGAGCGCCTCCATTGGCCCACACTTCTACACCTCTGACTGTGTATCATCATTCTCTTCTCTATGTTTCTTAACCCATTGATTCCTGCATCACAGAAAGTGGATACTGATTTCAAAACAAAAGGTCACCTTAAGTCTGTCATCTTTATTTTATACAGAACCAAAGTATACCATTGTTAATGTTTGTTCTTCATTATAGCTTACAATTATCATCAGACTTTCTGTTTGGCCATCCCATTGTCACAATAAAAGCACTGAAGTGTGGAATAACTTCAAACACTAAATAAACCCACGACCCTGATGACAAACATCATTTTCTTTTGGTAAGTTGTAGTGGGTTTAGTTCCTGTCATCAGGCAGCATGATGTCTGTATAATCTGTGAATTATTATCTGTGAACAACAAAACAAACAACAAAAAGAAAAGTTGAGACAAACAAATTTATTATTCCCATGAAGCATGAGTCACATGATTCTTCTCCTGTTGCTCCTCCCACATCAGTGAAACAGATATCCTAAAAACAAACAGGGGTTTATATATATATATATATATATATATATATATATATATATATAAGTGATATCAAAACTAGATTTATCTCAAATAATTTAAATGTAAGCGCAATGTGATGTTTTTTTTCTCTGGTTGTTTTTAATAGGTTTGTCCTCTTAAATCTCCTCTAAGGACAAAACTGAAAATCACAAAGTAAATGAATCTTTAGATTTTAATGAAACAGTTTCAAGTCTCATCTTTCCTCATCAGTTTTTTAATATTAAGTCTTTAAAATAAATGAGAAGCAGCAAAAACCTCAGTTCCACTCAGACACATGACCGACCTTGTTATTGTTGTGTTCTTGTTGTTGTGCAGATACGAGCGATAAACAGTGATACAGTGTCAGGATGTGAGTGTCAGTGAACAGATCTGATGCCTGTGGAAACTCCAAAAACATCATCATTTAAATTTGTTTGTTTGTTTGCTTGTTTTTCAGCCCACTTCTTGTTATTGTTGAGTCAGATTATTTATGGCGTTGTGTCCTTTATATCTTAAACTGTGAATTTTGTATAACAACTGTAAAACAAAAACAGATACATGATGTAAAAAGTTCACTTGGTTCAAACTTTGATAGAAATAAATTTGACTTTTTCAGACCTGCACTCTGATTTGTACAGAAACCAACCAGGTTTCACCAAAGCCCCGCCGCCTTGTGCAACATACAGTATAAAGGTGGGTATACGTATTCAAGCACCATACAGTATAAAGGTAGATGTATATATTAAAGCTCCAAAAGTGTATAGTCTATAGTACATGGGACTTCTGTGAGTTAGTGATGTCACAACAAAGCAGTCACTAAGCCCGCCCACCTGCACCCACCATCCAACACTTGCAGGATTGGTTTCTCTACCTGAAATCTGCTCCATTCCATTGTATCACTCAGAAAACAGTCAGCCAATCAGAGGAGAGACTTGGAGCCTCCTTTACTCTGATTGGATCAGTTCACCCCAGAGAGGTCAGGCGGTTTGAGGGACTGAATCTATGAACGTGACCTTTCATCCAGCAGATTTAACAACCACACCACCTGACCTCAGGTAACTCCATTGACTTTAACAACTGTCACAACAACCAGGACCAACCAAATGACATTAGTCACCTCAGTAACAAGCACACAGAGGTTTCATACATGGATGTCTTCAGTCATAACTGGGTCAGAGGTGAAAATTCTTCAAGTCCAGTATCCTTGTAAACTCACATCATCATATACTGTGGGTGATCTTTGACCTTTTTCATTTACAACAGTAGCGCCGACAAAGTTCCCCTCAGGACAAACACACACACACCTGATAACAGAAAGTTGCTGTTAGCTGTTAGTTGGAGAGGTTCTCCAGACTGAACTCTGGAGTGTGTGTCTTCTTCTGTGTGTCTTTATGTAGTCCATCAGAGACTTAGTCCAGCAGAGTCCTGGTCCAGCTTCAGATCTGGTCCAACAGAGACCTGGTCCAGCTCCAGTCCTGGTTTTCTTGCCCCCCTACCCCTACACACACACACACACACACACACACAGGAACACTACTGAGCAGTCTTGGTGGGTGGGTGGGGGAATTCTGGCAGAGCAGCAGCTTAGGAAATCCGGCTTGTTTCTACTGGGACCATTATGGGGGGGTGAGTCCAAACTCTCCCCCTGGTTTATAAAATATGTGGTGTGTGCACCAACCCCTCCACCACCACCAGCTGCTCTCAGCCAACTGATGGAAATAACTCACATTGTCCAAAGCTCAGTGGGAAAACAGCTGGCTGTGTCACCGAGTCACTGAGTTTAATTCTCACTCACACTCAACAAGAAACACACAGGCACACAAATCCCACAGACCTTGTTAATTTATTATCCCACCACACACACACACGCACACGCGCATACACACACACACACACACACACATACACATACACACACATGCTCTTTTCTCTGCTTTCACCTCATTTGACCTGTTTCTGTTCCTCAAACTTCAGAGAAACTCTGATGATATTTAAAGGTTTTGATCCTCTAGCAGACGAACAGGACGAATTTCATATTGTTTCCTGTGTTCAGGAAGTCTGATCCTCTAAACACATGTTGAGACACTTTGGGACCTCTCTTCGGGGGCCACACACCATCTTACATAATGTCACATCAGCTGAAGTCAGCGCCTGAAGCAGAGTTCTGGCTATCCTGTGGCTGCTCCGGACTATGGAGGTTTAAACGTGGTTATGAAGTGAAGCTAACGGCAGAAAAAGGTCGAGTGCATCTGAAGTTTAAGATTAATATGAGTATTAACAAGACAAGACAGTTTGATGAAGTCAGCAGAGCTGCTCTGTGGTTCACTCATTTCATGTGCACCAAAGAGTCTGTGCTGGCAGAAAGTCTGGATGCAGATGTCTGAACCATTGGCTCTGTGTGGATGTAGGACGCCTCAGTCTGACTCACTCTGCTCCCACTGAACCTATTACATCACCTGAGCTCAGAGAGTCAGATCCAGAGGAGCTCCACCAGAGTAGCTCCACCAGAGTAGCACCACCAGAGAAGCTCCCCCAGAAGGCACAGAGGTATATCTGATACAGTTACCTGACAGGAGCTGAATCAAATTAAAGATGGTGTGTCATGTTATCAATGTTGTGTGATGCTATTAGTGACTTGTCATGTTAATAATGTTGCGTTGCGTTATTATTGCTGTGCCATGTGTCAGACAAGGATAAAGTTGATGTTAATGAGGTGCAATTTATTACACCTCACATGAAAAATTCAGATGAAAATACACAGTAAATATACATAACATAAAGAGTGTGACGTCAGGGCGGAGAAAAGGTTTCTAATTTAGTTTATCCAAGTTTAATGACAGAAACAAAGAAAAAAAATCTTAAACATTCACGATACAACAAAAGGAGAGGAAAACTTCAGGTTCCACCGAGATTTGAACTCGGATCGCTGGATTCAGAGTCCAGAGTGCTAACCATTACACCATGGAACCACGTGAGCGGAAAGGCAAAATCAATGAATTATGAAATGTGAGTGGTCCTCCAGTTTTTCCACTTGTCATTGTATTGGTTAATTCACAAACTTCAATAAACACTCATTCACGCTCCACTTAATCTCAATCGCTGTAAGTTTAGTTTTCTCTTTAACTAACGGCCGACGAGCTGTATCATTGTAGGCCTAGCTGCTGTGAAGACACGACCGGTTCCCTTCAGTTTTTTTTTAGTTATTTACTGACGAGGTAAATGGCTCCGCCGTGACGTGAATAGCAATATAGATAAATGTTATAGCTTAAATGTTATTTATGTTCTTTCTCATTTATATAAATTCACATTATCTCGCAAATAAGAACCGGTAAACATCAAAGATCCCCCGTAACAGCTGCGTTACACAATATCACCTATAATTTAACACAGACCTCATAGTCTGTGTTGTTTAATGTATATACCGAACTTTAATTTAAAGGTCAATTTATTTTGCTCACGAGTCAAAAAGTTATAACTGGAGTTGTTTCAGTCCCGTTTTCTGTCACCAGAGGGCGGTGTCACACAGCAAACTAAACACACACGCGCGTCTCTTTCTACCAAAGTGTGTCAGCTGATGAGGTAGGTGGACAAACTGTATTTAACCACCAGCTGACTGAACCCCTCAGTAACAGACACTGGAGAGGTCCAGGTGTGTCCCGATGAGTCCAGCAGCAGCAGAGAGAGAGTTTCTATATACTGATACTTTGGCAAAATTGTTTCAAAACTTTCATGTCAATAAAGTTTTGAAACTGAATTGAACTGAGAGACAGAGTGACATACAAAGAGAGTGAGAGATGAATGGAGAGACAGGGTGACATACAGACAGAGAAGGAGAGAAATGGACATAGAGAGACGGAGAGATGGAGATGGAGAGACAGAGTGACAAACAGAGAGAGAGAGAGCTCATGTTTCCTGTGTCTTTATATAAACAGCAGCAGCAGAGGAAAGTGGCTGAGATCAGATTAATGTGAAACTTGAGCTGAGAAGCATGTGTCCAACCTGCAGGTGAGAGAGTAACAAGACCAGCAGACCACCAGTCCACCAGACCATCAGACCACCGGGCCACCGACCACTACACCACCAGACCATCGGACCACCAGACTATCAGATCTTCAGTCTGCATCTCAGACTTGAAAGGCCAGTGTAGCCTCTAATGAAGCTGTAGAAGTTGAGGCTCAGCTGTTCACTAGTTCACCTGGGCCTGTAGGAGGAACAAGAATCACTAGCTCATGGCTGTATCCCTCCGCCACCCAGCTGACTTACAGCATACTCAGCCAAAACAGTGTTGAATAATGGCCTTGGATGTTCCCTTCAGGACATTATGATGTCACAGGGAAGTTCACCTTTAATCTTTTTGATATAAAATGCCACCTATTTGTTTTATCCACAGAGACATTGGAGTTAAACTGTGTTTTGATTAATGACTTAGGATTCAGGTTCAGTCGTTTGTGAGATCGCAGTGATCTTTGATCACAAAATCCTTATCAGTTCATCTCTGAGTCCAGGTGAATGTGATTCAACTGAGATCCGCCTCTCTCATTCTGCTTGTCAATCAAAAATGTTATTTCTATATTTTCTGCTGATAGAAGGTGCTTATCTGTGGCATAGGTGTCAACTTCTTGTCTGCTGAAGCTTTGACCTTACTCCTCCTCCCCGTCTGAACATGGTGACCCCCCGGTGGAGGCGGCAGGTCTGAGGGCATGTGTTGCTGCTGCAGCAAGAACAGAGTGGTCGCCACAGTCGGCCGCTCTCAGTAATCAGGATGAATGTGCTGATGGTGCCATGGCGCTGCAGCGACTGGACTCTGACTGAACTCATCATCCCTCTGAACAGGAACCTGAGACCTGAGCTCAGACTGAGGTGAGTTCACCTGTCGCCATGGTGACTGTATGATCTCGTTTAAATTTGCATCAATCTACATCACACCATGTCATCAAATCAGGGTTTTGAAAACAAGTTCAACTAATTTAGATGATGTGAAGGCAATGTGACACTGCAGCAGATTACATATATTATAGTAAAGCTCCATATAGTATGACAGGTAGATGTCCATGGGTAGTGTGATTATTGATCAGGTACAGGTTCTATATTAATACTGTGAAAGTATCACTGTCTCAGCAACATGTCTGTGAATGTTCTCATTCATCCAGGTCATTGTTCTCTCTCTCTCAAATTGAATCGAAGGCAACTGGACTTGTATTTGTCTGGGAAGACGTTTCGCCTCTTATCCAAGCGGCTTCATCAGTTCCTACGCATCGGTCTTTCTAGTCCGCACTAGTCTGATTCTTCGATTCAATTTGAGAGAGAGAGGACACTGTCTCAGCCGAGAGAGAAATGCGCACAGTCTGTATTCAGAAGCTGAGCCTTAAAACCAGCCATCAGGACTACTATTACTTTGTGATATCACAAAAAAGCAATCACCAAGCCCCACCTATCTGCACCCACCATCCAACACTTGCAGGATTTGCTTTCTCTGAGTGTTTTACCTGGAATCTGTTCTATTTTTATTGGGGCATTCAGAAAACAATCAGTCAATCAGAGGAAAGGCTCAGAGCCTCCTCTTCGCTGACTGACTGATGCCGACCTGTTGGTACCAGCGCTCCAGGGAAAGACCTGAGAGTGGAGATGTAAAATTATATTGAAATGATTTGTCTTTTCATGGATCAACACTTCAGATAACACAGGAGAAGAAACATGGAGCTTGAAAAGATTTTATATTGTTTACATTATTACTAGAAGAAATTATTTATTATTACTGCTGTAATAAATTTGTTATTAAATTGCAATACCTCCTGAATTTTATGTGAATTGATGTGATAACAAATGAAATGAAGAGTTAATTAGATGATTAGTTTTTTGTTAGTAACTGACTCGAGGTTGGTGATAGAGTCATTGGTCAATACAACATAAAATTAATATTGCTGATATATTGATCATGTTTGTCCTTCTGTGTGACAACAGTTGGTGACTTTTATCTGCAGATTATGGATCAGTGTTTGCAGGTGTATTGACTGACCTCGGGTTAGTTCACTGTTGTAAGAAGTGTCTGCAGCAACAGAGAAAACCTTTTATTAGACTGAGTGACAGCTGTTATACCAAGTTTATCAAAGCCAAAGTTTACAGGTGAGATGACAGAGCCCTTCCACCAGCTACAGTTACTGTGATTGTCATTATGCACCAGAACGTTTCACTGGACCAGACGTAGAAACAAACACAGCTGGAAGCCATTTACATCATGCACTCAATGAGGAGAGATTGCATAGCTCTTCACTGTTTGCCCTTTAAAATTGTGCTGGTGTGAGAGGACCTGGCCCATGGACCTGGACTCTGCACAGCACTGAAGTCAGAAAAGCCCTGTTCTGTTTCCTCCTCGTCCTCCTGCCATCTTCCAGAGTCTCAGCTCAGTCCACAGGAGACATCAAACCTGCGGCAGAGAAACTCTCTGGTATAAAATAAGACCCACCCATGTCGCCTCAAAACATCCAGGGTAATTAAAGAGGAGGGTTTCATGCATTAACGAGTTTCCCTTCAAAATGTCTCCACTGTCTCTGTGAGCTTCAGCTGGCAGTTGCTGACCAGATGTGGTGTTAGAGGAAGACTCCCCACAGGTGATAGAAAGGACAGGCACTGAGTTGAGGTGGGTCTGAGGTTCGGGTGGAGGCGGAGTCTGGAGGGTTAAATCCGGTTTAGATCAGGAAACTGCGTCAAAGTGAGACGTCTCTCAGCTGCATCTCATATTCGAATGTGAAAATTACTGCAGACAGAAAATAGAAACCAGCCTCAGAAAACAGGTCACACGATCAACTCATTGGGTATGTGTACTATGATTCTTCTTGTGATGTGAGCGCAGCTAGCATCTATACCTCAGGAAGTCCGGAGCCTTGGAGATCATATTCTCAAAGTCGGAGAAGGAGAGCTTGCTGTCTCCGTCCAGATCGGCCTCCTCGATGGCTTTGTCACAGACCAGAGCCACCTCCTCTGGGGTCAGCTCTCCTTTGGTCAGCTTGTTCAGCGTCTTCTCCAGGTCTTCCTTACAGATGAAGTTGTCCCTGTTGAAGTCTGCAACAAAACCACAATGTTACCAAAAGAACAGCTGACATAGCTCTCAGAGGATCCGAGGACCTAGTAGATCTTACCATAGATCTTGAAGGCGTAGATGGTCTTGAGTTCTCTGGGTGAAGTTTCACAGAGAGCAGAGAACATGTCCACAAAGTCATTGAAGCTTAGGTTCCCACGTCCATCCTCAGAGAACGTCTGCACAATCCTGTCTCTGAATGGGTTCTCCTGTCAGAACATCAGCACAACAACTCTGTGAGCTTCTGTTTATCAGTGAGTGATCAGGTGTGGTATTAATGAAAGGTCAAAGGTCACCAAAGTCAAAGCGGGAGTCAAACTGAGATTTGGTTCTATTGGACATCAGAGTCAGAACTGGATCACCATCATGAAGGAGAAGCTTTAGTGTAATGGTGAAACCTGGTTAAATGGTTCAAACAGTAGCTCACATTACAGCAACCTGTTGAAAACAGGTAAATTAAGTCAGAGGTCACGGGTCACAGTTCGTAGGTCACTCTACCTTCAGCTCAGGCATGGTGACGATGAGTGTAAGAGGGACTCTGATGTCGGGGTTGTTGGTGTAGTCCAGGGGAACTAGATGAGGAGCGAGCTCACGATACCTTCCATGTAACCTGCAGCAGAGGAAGAGGGGTAAATACAGCAGCTCTATAGATGGGGGTTACCATGGCAACAGCATGTCTGTCTATCTGTCTGGTTTTGATTCATGCTGAAAAACATAATCTTAACAGGGAAACTTCTGCAACCTCTGTTCTTCTGGAGCTTTATTTTGGAGGTGCATCAGAAGTTATGTCATCATCTGGGGGTAAGTTTGAAGTTTTTTATACTTCCTGTTCTGTTCCTAGTTTTCTTATTCTGTAGTTCATGTGATGGTTTAGTTCTCTACACTTCCTGTGATAGAGTTTTGTAATTCTCATTTTGTACTTTATGTGATGTTTTAGTTGTTTCTATCTGGTGGACAATATTGGAAACAAGTCATTTTCTGTTTTTTTTTTGTTTTTTTTTAAATAACTACATAAATAAATAAATGATGTGATCAATAACCAGACGTTGCATCTAGTGCTCACGGAGGCTCTGTAGTACTGTAGCTGTGGGACTGTAGCTGTAGTAACCCCACCTGTAGACTAACTCTGAAGTGATGGACATATAACATTGTAGCATGCTGATGACTCACCGCAGGATCTCTTTCCTGGTAAAGAAGGTGCAGTCCTGTAAACAAACAAACAAACATGTAAACAAAGAAGGAGACATATGATGGTGATGAGTCAGAGATGCTGAACCTCAGGGAGGATCTGCTTTCACACCATCAGTCAGCATCACAACAGCAGGATGCAGAGGGAGGCTGGAGCTCAGCCAATCAGCAACAGGAGAGATCAACCCTGCTCGATTCTACCGTGTTCTACTGTGTTCTACTCCACAACCCTTTGACAAGTGAAATCAAATGTTTGTAATTTCAGTTCACATGGTGTTTCTGCTCTGCCTCTGGTTGTGTTTGCGGGAATGCGCGTTTGCGGGTCTGAGTCACCTGATACGCCTCCAGCTGCTCCTCGGTGAAGGTTGTCTGCTTGTTGCCCATCCTTTTCGGCTGATTCTCCCATCACACAGCTGCATCACACTGCAGGTTACCGCTGCTCTCACGTCCGTCTAAATCTATCTAAGACGACATGTTCCCCTCCAGCAGCTGCTCTACACACAACCCGGTCCTGGTCCTGGTCCTGGTCCTGGTTTGGGTCTGGGTCTGGGTCTGGGTCTGGTCTTGTCCTCCCCCGAGGTGCCGCGGAGCTCTGAGCTGCAGAGAGGAGAAGGTGATTTTGACGCCTCAGCGGTGGGGAGGCGGTGCGGGGAGCAGCCTGTTGCCTTCAAGAGCACCTCGTAAAATACAGCTTTCATGGGGTAAAAAAAAGCCAAGTTAGTTACCACCACAGTGCACGAAGATCATCGGTCATCTGTAAACTGAAAGTCCATCTGTAAGAGACAGAGACACCGTGTATCCTGAATAAATATCTAGAATTGGTTTTAATAGTTTGATAAATAATGTCTCAACAGTTGTTTAATTAAACCCCTCAAACATGACAGTAAAAACATTATCTCATGAACGAATAAATCACACTATGTGACTATGGTGTGAAGAGTATGTTTTCTGATGTTTCGGATATTGAAAGATTCAGTCATAAATGAATGATTAGATTAATGATTTATGACCATAATCTTTGGTCAATAATAACAATAATAATTGTAGCAACAATAATAATAGCGGTTGTCGTTGTGCAGGATGTGATAGCATATTGTTAAAGGCTCGCCTTCAGCTAATGATTGAAACAAATTCAAATTAAATCTTCAGATCTGGCAACCCGGACTGTCGACGGTCTTTTGACATCACCCTGTCGCCAACGACGTCAGTTACTTCCTCTCTGCACCAAAGATCCTATATCGCCTCGCTGATCAATCACTACAGTACTTTAAATTGAAGTCACACACTTACAAATTTAATCTTGTGAGGTACACATACAAAATGTACATACATTAAACATAAATTGGATTTGTAACCGTTTTAAATGAACGAATAATATGATAAAACATAAAATTAATATAAGCAGTGACACAAAACAACTCTTTTAATGCAACTTTTTTTTTTTTTTTACCGTATACTTAAGAATTTTACAAATGGAAAACACAAACCTTTTTTTTATTTGATCATTGGTTATTTAACTAATACTTTATAGAAGTGAAATAAGAAATCAGTTCATAGAGGATGAACTCAGATATTCAGCAAATTTAAAATACTTTAAAATACTAAACTAGATTTTGTGCTCTTTGTACATCACTGAAACGCAAATATATTTATACATGTTGATAATGAAGATGATGGTCTATACGTGGTATCCAGTCAGAACTTTTACTTCACTAGTTTCACTGCACTTCCTGGTTGAGCTCACGCGCATCCGTCTGCCTACCTGCCTTGGAGGACCGTTTCAGAGTGAGAGCTCGTCACAGACGATCTTTGTCCCGGAGTGCAGTATGGCCGGCAACGTGTGGAGGTCAATGGTAAGAAAAAGATGCTTTAAACCGCGTTAACGTCTCGTCGTTTAGCCGCGGACTCCGTGTTTGATTGTAGCCGCTGAAGTGTCGCTGTGACTGAGGCGTTGTGTTGTTTCTTTCTCGGTGTCCCACCCGCTGCCGTCAGAGGGTTAGCATGTTAGCATCTAAGCTACTTGTGTGTGTCCTTCAGCATGACGAGAGCCAAGTTAACGGAACGGGCAACCGGTTTATCACTGGGACACTCCAGACTTAACTCACTGTTATTCTCCGGCGTCATGAAGTTTCCACCGCATTGAAAGAGCCACCAGGCAACCGGGCTGGAGGCTCTGGGCTCCGGTCAGGCTGCGCCGCTGCGGAGACTTGGCCATGAATCAAACTCCGATTAAAAGATCATAAAATGACTTAGTTTGCTGGTGGAGATAGGAGCGGGACAGACCAGATCCAAACCAAAGGTTCTCTGGTTGATTCGGCCCGCGTCAAGTCGCTAAATCCGAGATATGAATGAGTCCTGTCAGTTTACGCAAATTTACACCCCGCTCTTAGACAGAACTAGGAAGAGGAGCCACAGGCCCAGTCCACTGTGGTCCTGGAGAGGAGAAAACATGAGAACAACACTGACAAACTGTATACAGCACCTGTGAAGCGTAAAGTTTTATTATATTAAATCTATGCGAGATAGGAAACTTCCCTACAAATCTCTGCTTAACTTTCTCACAGTAATCTGATTTCAGGTGTAGGATTTAACACTTAGAGAATAAAAGAGCTGATTATCAGGAGGTTTTAACCTCAGAGGAGAAAACTATGTTTTTCCTGTCTTTCTTTTTTTTTTTTTTTTTGCCAATCTCAGTTAAGGATGTGAAGGTCAAAGAGATGTTTGTCTCAACTGACAGTAACGAATGGAAAGACTTAAAAACAAACTCGATATCAGCACTTGTTTGGGCTCAGTTCATCACGTCTTCATCTTAGGATCCAGGCTGCAGCACTGTGTGTTGTTCAGGATCTGAGACTTTAAATGTGTGTCAGGCTGCGTGTGTGTATTTTATGCATTGAAGTGACCTTCATGTTGTCTCCTCCAGCTGGCAGTGGGGGGTGTGGTGAGGAGACCTGCACTGTCTTCAGCTTCCTTTTCCAGAGGGGTGAGTAGTTCAGGGTCCTCCAACCTGACACCAGCACACACACAGCTACACACTCATGTCCAATACAGTGTGCCTTTGGAAGCATGGTGGCAGCTCACCAGCTTATACCCCAATGATCAGAAGAACAAAAAATGACTGCTTAACAGCTTCAGTCAGAATCAAAAATATCAGCTATGAAGCACAGATTTACAATAATAGATCAATTAACAGGTGATGGTCCTGATGATAAGTTGCTAGTGTTTCTGAAACTTGATGAATAAGGCAATGGATCAAAAATAAATCAATAATGGGCTCAGGCTGAACCATGAAACACTCTCTCATCAGTTTCTCAGGTAAAATGTCTGATTGTCTGTCTGGTGCAAATATTGAAGCTGAAAAAATAAGCCCTCAAGTCACACGTCAGGACCTGATTAGCAGCAGCTTCATATCGCTATGGCTGCACATCCAGAGCTCACCACAGGTTTTTAATAATCATCATCATTGATTGACCTGGATTCTGAGTTATTAAAAAAGATTGGAATACTTCACCTAACTAATAAACATGTTATATTTATGATCAGTCGATCGGTCATTTAGGTGATCAATAGTAAAGTGGTTGATAGAGTCAGTTCATCATGATGTTACTCTGAACTGAATCAGATTCTGTATTAATGCTGATGTTGTATAAACACATTTTAAAGAGTTTGTCGGAAACACAAACAAACTGAGCTGTTGCCATGACAATAAAAACATAAATTAAATCAGGTTAAACATCTCATCGTCTCTGCCTACAGATACAGACAGTCACACTGATCCCTGGCGATGGGATCGGACCGGAGATCTCAACGCCGTGATGAAGATCTTTGAAGCAGCCAAAGTGAGTGTGATCAGACTCTGATTGAGGGGGCGGAGCCTCTTCACTCAGGTGTGTCAGAGACAATCAGCTGGTTGTGATTGTGTCCTTCAGGCTCCCATCAGATGGGAGGAGAGGAATGTGACGGCCATCAAAGGACCTGGCGGCAAATGGATGATTCCTCCTGATGCTAAAGAGTCAATGGACCGGAGCAAGATCGGCCTG
The DNA here is from genome assembly GCA_021432705.1 of Caranx ignobilis. NCBI lineage: Eukaryota > Metazoa > Chordata > Actinopteri > Carangiformes > Carangidae > Caranx > Caranx ignobilis. The sequence continues at coordinate 33,947,819 of MU270012.1, forward strand.
AAAGGTGTGAGTCCACTTTAGGTGCACAGGTAGATCTGTGAGTCCAGATCTCACCAGCAAACTCTCTGTCTCCTGCAGGACCCCTGAAGACGCCCATTGCTGCGGGACACCCCTCCATGAACCTGCTGCTCAGAAAGACCTTTGACCTCTATGCCAACGTGCGCCCCTGCGTCTCCATTGAGGGTTACAAGACCCCATACACCGACGTCAACCTGGTCACCATCCGAGAGAACACAGAGGGCGAATACAGCGGCATTGAACACGTGGTGAGTGGACATGTGCCTGTTTAGTAACTTTAACTAATGGCACGGTCTACTGAGGTTAGACTCAGTCTGATGTCACCACATCCCAAAGGCCACCTGACCATAGACCAATCGAGTCAGTCTAAGACAGCAGAGCACCAGTGACACAGAGGGAAACTGTTGGCCGAGCTTAACAGGATGTTGTTGCTCAGTGGAAAGATCAGTGAGGGTCAGTCTAATCTCCTCTGTGGGGAGAGCCCAGGTCATGGTCCTGGTCTGAGTCTGTCCTGTGTCCCCAGATCGTGGATGGCGTGGTTCAGAGCATCAAGCTGATCACTGAGGAAGCAAGCAGACGGATTGCTGAGTATGCCTTCGAGTACGCCAGGAACAACCAAAGGGCGAGTGTGACAGCCGTACACAAGGCCAACATCATGTGAGTCAGTCATCCAGTGGTCAGTTAGTGAATCGGTCAGTGATCAGTCAGTGAATCAGTAGCCTCCAATCATTATGTATCTCTCTCTGCCCCCCCCCCCCCCCCCAGGAGGATGTCTGATGGTCTGTTTCTAAGAAAATGTCGTGAGGTTGCAGAGAACTACAAAGACATCAAGTTCACTGAGATGTACCTGGATACTGTGTGTCTCAATGTAAGTAACTGTGACATCATCACGTGCGTGTGAAGGGTAGATGTGCGCCTGCGTGTGCGTGTTTAACACCTATTTTCCTCTGGTTCCTCAGATGGTTCAGGATCCAACCCAGTTCGACGTCCTGGTCATGCCTAACCTGTATGGAGACATCCTGAGGTGAGTGAATTGTCACTGTCGCAGGGGCAGAGGTCACCTGCAGGGGGGCGTGGCTAACTGTGCAGGTGTGTGTTTCAGTGACCTGTGTGCTGGTCTCATCGGAGGACTCGGGGTCACGCCTAGTGGGAACATTGGAGCGAACGGAGTCGCCATCTTTGAATCGGTAAGTTGTTTGGTTCTTTCAAATAAAACGAATTTAGAAATGTAAGTAGAACAGGAGACAGTGTCCCTGACTTGTGTGTATACACGCACTGCAGGTCCACGGCACAGCCCTGACATTGCTGGCCTGGACATGGCGAACCCAACCGCCCTGTTGCTCAGTGCTGTCATGATGCTGCGTCACATGGGTCTCCATGACCATGGCAACAAAATCCAGGCAGCATGCTTCGACACCATCCGAGATAAGAAGGTGAGGCTGTCTCAACCATTATGACCACATGTGTCTGTTCAGTTCTGTATCAGTTCATCCTTTTGTTGTTGTAACAATGGGAATGGCTGTCATTGTCTCAGGTGCTTACCAAGGACCTGGGAGGAAACTCCAAGTGCTCAGAGTTTACAGCTGACATTTGCCGTCGCATCCAGGACATGGACTGAAGCTACAGAGACAGAGCTGCTGTGGGAGTCTCCTCCCACCTGGACCACTGACATCGCTGACCCCCGTCCCTTCTGGCTGGTTGTATCTGTGGAGCTGGTGGGAGCGGGGTCTGCTGGGGGACTCTGAGCTGCAGTTTTTTGCTTTCATCCGTATTTACCTGTCTTATCTGTCTTTGCCGTGAGGAGATGGTGATGTTAAGGGGGCAGGTCTTCTGCAGCAGCTTCCTGTATATGTCACTCTGAGCAAACATGCGCACAATTTTACATGACCAAGGAGGAGTCATTTCAGGAGAGTTTCTTTACCACAAGGATATCATCATTACATTACTGATTACAAATATATGAATAATAATAACAATAATGGCATCACTCCGCCTCTGTTTTTAGACAGTTTGGATATTTGCTATTTTTTTAACGGTGGTCCACTGTAACCGTGACTCTTATTTATTATTTCTTCTTCTGTTACTGTGTCCTGCTGCTCTCTTCAGTCTCTCACATTCAGAATGATGAGGTTTCTATAAAGGAAGGTAGAGCCACACATCTGCTCCTGTCTTTGTCTCTAACACACAACACACATCCACCATCAAGCCTCTGACCTGTGGCTGCACAGAACACAGTGGGTTTGACCCCGGCCCCTCCCTCCCTGTTACAAACAACAAATAGATGTTGTAGTAAACCTAGTGATTGAGTGACACGGTAAATTCAGAGACCTGCTAAAACATGTCTTTTATAATAAACCAAACAAACCAGTTTTTCTCATGAACATTCCAAAATAGCAGCCCACATCAGATCAGGATTTACTTTGCCTCATAACCTTTGAACCAGCTCCAGTTCTCCTCGTATACCTGCTCACACTTCCAGCAGTTGCCATTTAACCAGCTGCAGCTCTAGGTTTAGGAGGAAATCATCCCTGGATGTTCTGACAAGTATCAAAGACATCTTACATTGTGTGCAGTTAGTGACAGATGGTACATGATAGAAACAGTTTTGTAAAACAAACATTTAGTAGAACGGAGATCCTCGTGAGGCCAAGAGCACAAAACACCTTATGAGTGTCCTGAGGGGGTATGAAGTTTCCTTAAAATTAAATCTCGTAGCTTTCAAGGTTTTTTTTTTTTCCTTAGTGTCATATTTAAAGAATCATGTCATGTCAGAGGTTATGGAGGAGAAGTTCCCTCCAAAACAGCAGGATGTGACATCAGCATCTTTAATGTCACCTGCTGCTTCCTTAATTGATGAAAGGTTTGACAGGTCTAATTACAACAAATGGCAACTGTCTCCATGGAAACAGTACAGTGTCACTGCTGTAAATGACTAAACGTTTTTACTGAATCAAGGAAAGATGTTAAGGAATTAGCTGTCAGACTTGGAAAATATAAGGTGTTTTTTGTTGCTGGTCTTTAACGGACAGATAGATAGATAGATAGATAGATAGATAGAGAGAGCGTCGTTTACGCTCCGTCGTTACAGACAAGCTGATCGCCTTAGTTAATATGTCCATCCTCTCCTTCAGGATGATCAGACAGAACCCCTCCGGTTTCTGGTTCCTCCAAACTGGCAGCCCACACGCACGCACACACCCGGAGGGCGACGTCACAGGGCCACGCCCCCTGTCTCTCAGCCGCTCCAAGCTGCTGTTCGACGGACCGGAAACTCGGCAGGCTTGCCTTCAAAATCAAAGTCACTATTGAATCAAACTCGAGGAGATTTAGTCATAATCCAGTTCACCAGACTCATTATCTGCAGACAAAGACGACTGACATTCATGTAAGTAAATGTGAACAACAGACTCGTCCGTTAGTTTAAGACCTCAAGTGGGTCAGCACCTGTCTGCAAGTGTGTGCACACATACAAGGAATTTGACTGAGATTTGCATTACTCTTTCCCTTCGTGTGACGTAGCCCACAGAACAAGGACAACAACAACTGAACAATAAGTTAAAGAATACAAAGTGGTCAGTGGTCAGACTGTACTGTACAATAGCAAGTAGTGCAAATAGACACTGAGGTAGTGCCGTGAAATAAATAATAAATACTGGATAAATATGTGAATGGGTGGATGGTTACTGACACTGAAAGTGTTCCCTCAACCCTCATTTACTGTAGGATCAGACCAACTGCCTTTACTCACATGGACCCAATGAAGTGGACAGAACAAAACACAGCTGTATGTTTGTATTTTAATGTGTCTGACATGTTGTTCTGGGTAGATGTTGTTGCTCATGTTCTATAACAAATAATTACATCAAATAATAAACTACCACAAGCAAGTACACAAGGGGAAATGTTGAATATAAAGAGCAAATAAAAGCTGAACGTCAAAAATGAACATTTAACACTCATGCACACAGTGGGATCAGTGTAATGTTAATAAACATGGGTGGGAAAGTGGTGTTGTACTGAACCAAAAAACTAAAACATATACCAGCTACATACAATACAGAATTCATTGTGTCAAACCTGAGTGATTTTGTAGTTCTATATGTCATGCTGTTTATTCGTTTTACTTGGTGTACCACCCTACTGTACCCTGCTGTATATACTTGTTTAATGTTTTGTCTCCGTGTTATGCCATGTTTTCATAGTAGAAAAAAAATAAACAAACACAGGCAAAGATAGGTGGGGTGATTAATTGTCAGTGGGGTGATTACATGTATTGAGGGCACCTTTAAAACGATGTGTGTTTGATTCTCTGGTCTTTTAAATTTATTAATATGAATCATTAATATCATTAAAAGTCTTTAGACCTGATGGTTTAAACGTGACTGAGTAGTGACGCAGTGAGAAAAGAGTCTCACTTCTGTTGTGTTGGTTGTTTTATTATGAAAAGCCCCTTCCGGATGTGTGTTCCGGCGTATTCCGGTTAGCTTGAAGCTGAAGCGTTTCCTGCTCGAGTCGGACCCGTTATAGTAGAAACCACTACGGAACCAGTGCTCCCACTGAGTCCAGTGAGCCCAGCAGAGTGTCGGCGGGTCGTGGAAAGACGGAGGCGGCCGGAGGTTCCGTTACATTACCGGGAGCACCGGGATAAAGGGCGGGAAAATGGCAAAGACGTACGACTATCTGTTTAAACTGCTTCTGATCGGTGACAGCGGCGTCGGTAAAACCTGCCTCCTGTTCCGGTTCAGCGAGGACGCCTTCAACACCACCTTCATCTCCACCATCGGTCAGTCCGCCACTGCTTTTGAAAGGGTCCGGGATGGAGGTGGGGTGGTGTTGATGAGACACGGGGAAGGGAGGGGGTTCCCTCCAGGAAAGTGAAAGCGTTTGAAGGAGAGGAGGCGGGGTGGGGTGGGGTGACCTTTGACCCTACTGTTCAGGATGTCTTCATCATCAGGTCTAACTTGCTGAAGTGATCAGCTGACTGTCATGGTTTTTGGTTGTCATGGTGATGTTGGTAAATGATGGCTACTGGTTGTCATGGTGATGATGGTTGTTGGTTGTCTGATGATGGTTTTGATAGCTGTTTTGATTGTTGGTTGTCGTGGTGATGATGGTTGTGATAGTTGTTGGCTGTGATGGTTGTATAGTGAACTGGACTGAGTGTCAGCATCAGATAACGTTGCTCACTGGACGTTGTTCTCCTCTGGCTTCTCCTCTGTCTCTCCTGGCTAAGGGGAGGCAGGTGGGTCTGTAGCTGTGTTGTGGTTGTTGTTTGTGAGAGAAGAGCTGCTCTGACTCTTACTCCACCGTCCTCTGTGTGAAGCCATGGACACATCCTGGTGTGATCAGCCACACATCTTTGTCCTCGTTGCTAACATGCTAGTGCTGCGAGCTGCTCAGTGGGGTGACTGGTGAAGCTGAGGCATTAGAGTGCCCTCTGCTGGATCACTACATGAGCCTGATGAGAACTACAACTGCAGCTACATACCTTCATTGATAGTGTGATTGATCGTCAACTCTGCTGGTCACATCTGGCTGCTGTGTCCCTTTCCACTGTGACCTCCTCACAAGTCTGATTTTTACAGTATCACATAGAGCAAACCAGGGCCATCACTTCTTTTGCTGGCATGTTTTTGCTTAAAATGGTGATTCATTTGTTGATTGACTTTTTAACTAATTGGCTGGTTGTTGAATCTGTATTGAGGAATGTAGAAAATGTCCCCAGTACAATGTTTAAACAGAGATGGTCCTCATAAAGATAGATATACAGGTACACACACACACACACACACACACACTGTGTGTTTCCGGTGTCACGAGCGGAGTGTGTCGCTCTTCTGTTTCTGATGGAAACAGGAAGTGGGAACTGTCTTCTTCTGTCTGCACTGACACACTGCTGCCCCAGTGTGTGTGTCTATAGGTGTGTGTGTTTTACTATACCATCGTTGTAAGGACGAGGGTTCAGGTCTGGGGGGTGGTGAACATATAATGTCAAGGACAGTCCCCCACATGTATAGACAGACATGAGGCATGAGTAGTATCTTGTTGATGAGTCTGTGTGTGTGTGTCTGTGTGTGTGTGTGTGTGTGTGTGTGTGTGTGAGAGAGAAGGTAAAACTGATTAAACTCCTGCTGGTTGTTATTCCTCATGTTTCCACATTGTTTTCAACACACTCATGTTGCTGTGGTTACTGACCTGCTCAGCCCGTTGCTGTGTGACCTCTGACCTCTGATAGACTGAGCAGCTGTTCCTCTGCTTGTGAAGCAGGAAGTGGAGCTGATGTTTTACATGAATGTGTTTAGTGGCGCATGGAGAGCTGAGGTCGTGATGTCACTTCCTGTCTGGGCACTGGTTCAGTACCAGCTCTTTATTCAGCAGGTCTGACAGGCAGCGCTCATGTCGGCATTGTGTGTGTGTTATTACAACAACAGCACAAAGTAAATTGTGTTCCAGTGCTCTGTGGTCTCTGCACTTTGAGGATATTTAACCCAAAAAGAGCAAAGGCTGATGGGAAATCAAGTCAATTAGTCAGTTAGTTAAGGCCGGGTTGATGGATCGGGTGGTTCTTAGAAAACCTGTTGTTGTGTGATCACAGGAAGTTTTAGCTATGATTGGAGTCACAGTTCAAAATACTCCAGTGACAGTAGCCGTTTACAGAATATTAACATACAATAATTACCATATGTGTCAGATACAGAACTGACCGGTTGTTTGATTTTAATGTAATACAGTCACAGATACCTCTGTCACTCGTTACCTGTGACACCCGAGTAACCTGTACAGACATGAAGAGTCTGACCTGCAGTGATGCTGAGGTGTGAGGTGTGTGCAAGGATCGGTGTGATGATGTCAGTGACTCCTCCCACCTACCCCATCTCAGTGACATCATGAGGAGTCTGGTTGTAGTTTGTCTCTACTGGTTTTCTCCCAGTTCAGCTGCAGGAATGTTAAATGAGCTCCCACAATGCTCTGCTGCTGTGGTCACACAGAGGATGCACTGTCACCAGACTCATGAGAGTCAGCTGACCTCTGAGTGTGTGTGTGTGTGTGTGTGTGTGTGTGTGTGTGTGTGTGAACATATGAACATTTGTATGTAAAGTATGTGAGAGATGTGTGTTTGTCAGACTGATCTGAACACAATGAGGCACATTGAACAGAGAGAGAAACTGCGACTGTGTTGTTACAATGACTTAATGAGCAAATTTAATGTGTGTGTGTTATACACATGTCCCTGTTACAATGAACATGAGTATCGCAGTACCGTGAGTGGCCACTGAGAGGAGGTACTGTGTTATGACTGATCAGATCTCAAATTGATAAAACAATGTCTTTATTTAATGTGGTGTGGCCCCAGTGAGGGGCTCTGTGAACAGCGTATAAGTCTCTGACTCTGACCCTCTCTGTGACATTTACAGCTCTGTTCACAGTGATTCGGGGGGGGGGGGGGGGTGACCCTGCTGAACTGCTGCTTCCTGTGGCGAGCTGAGGTCATTTCCTGCAGGGTGTGGCGATAACAATTGAGTGCCGTGCTGCCATCTTGGTGCCATGACTGAGTGTCTCACGATGCGGTCACACAGGATCTCTGGATCTCTGAGCCGCCGTGTTGACATCTGAGCTGAAGCCATGTCATGAGGGGGGTCCAGAGCTAACATCACTGGGTTTATAAAAACAGAGCCCAAACTATCAGTGATATTTGTAAATATCAATTATCATCATTTAATATCAGTTAGAATTGATTAGCATCAGTTAGTATGAATTAGCATGTGCTAGCATCAGTAAATATCTGTTAGCATCCGTCGGTGTCAGTATATCAATATAGTAAGCGGCAGTTAAATTCACTAAATGTGTTGCTCCATCACTGTCTGCCACTGTGTCTTTGGGGGGGTTCAGTGTGAGGAGGGAGGGGCCCTCGTCCCCCTTGCCTTCACTGAGTGCACGAAAGGCAGGCAGGGGTAGGGGGGAGGAAGAGGACGGCAGGAGGAAGTGGAGCTGTCAGGCTTTGTTTCCGCAGCTTCTTGGAAACAGATTTTTCTCCTCAGCAGGAAACGTTGGGCCACATTCATTAAAAATATCTCTAACTTCCTCCTTCACCACCAGTGACACACCCCTTAGCTGATTCACCTCAGAGCAGGGGAATCGACACACTTCACAGAGCAGTGTATGTTTAACACCCCCCCCCCCCCCCCCGTCTCTGCCAGGTGGGTGGTGTCAACTCTCAGCCACCTGAAGGTTTATCCTCCTGTCAGCACATTAGGAAACAGTCAGGCTGAGGATGAGACCACCAGACATGAACCAGCGGAGGGGGCATGCTCTAAACCTGGGCTAGGATTGATGTTTCTCTTCTCTTTCAGGAATTGACTTCAAGATCCGGACGATAGAGCTCGATGGCAAAAAGATCAAACTGCAGATCTGGTGAGTCAGTGTGTAAGACCTGACCCGCCTCCTGACCTCTGACCCACTCCGGTGTCTACTGAGGGAGGAGAAATATATATTGTTATATTCTGGTTTAATCACTGCACAGTGATGTAATCCAACAGACAGATGCTGATGACTGTGATGGGTCAGGGGTCAGCGAGAGGGAAATGCTTCATTGAGTTGTATACACACACACAGACAATGATGCTGATGTTGTGTTGGTTTACATTTTAACCTTGGACTGATGTCACTTCCTGTTCCTGTAGGGATACGGCGGGTCAGGAGCGGTTCAGGACCATCACAACAGCCTATTACAGAGGAGCTATGGTAAGTCCCACCCCCTCCTGATTACCTCACTGTCATTGGACGGGAAGATAAGCACTGGTTCAAGTGTTCAGACTGAAAACATTGAAACATTCCTTGTCATATGTTCCTTCATCACCATGGAGACACACTGTAGTTTAAGAGTTGTTTATCATACACACCCACCATCCTGTGATGTTTCTGTGTTGCAGGGCATCATGCTGGTGTATGACATCACCAACGAGAAGTCCTTCGACAACATCAGGAACTGGATACGAAACATCGAGGAGGTACGACGAGGTGGATGTGAGGGACAGTCGAGCAGCTGATCACAGAGTCGCTGCTTCAATTCCTCATCCGTATGTGTCAGTAACAGCTCGTGTGTGTGTGTGTGTTTCAGCATGCCTCCTCAGACGTGGAGAGGATGGTCCTGGGAAACAAGTGTGACATGAACGACAAGAGACAAGTATCCAAGGAGAGAGGAGAGAAGGTAAGAGAGACGATTGATCAGTGACAAGCTGCTGAATGATTTAAAATCAATGAAAGTCCTGGATCTAATTATCTATTTATTAATTAATGTTTATATTTGATATCAACTTAAACAAATGCATTCATTCTGACTGAAATTAGATCAATGACTCTGTGACTTCTGTGTGTTGATCAGTTGGCGATTGACTATGGGATCAAGTTTTGGAAACAAGTGCAAAGTCCAGCATCAATGTGGAGGAGGTCAGTCCTGAGTTATCTGGTTAAGCCTGGTTTTACCTCTCTGTCTCTGAGAGCGTTCATCTGCAGAATGATGTTTTTAATGTGATCTGAGAGAAAACAGTGACACCTGCAGGTGAACTCAGGTACAGACATGTCAACAGGGAGAAATGTGAACAGTATGATCACATGACTGCAATAAAAATCTGATGTGTCTGAATGTTACGAACATGTTTGAGAAAAAGCTGAAGTTAATGTCAGACTGTCTCTACTGCAGACAACTAGTTCATGTTTGAGATGTTTGAAGTATTTAAATTAGATTTATGATCATGGAAATATTGATCAGTGTGAGGATCATCACTGGCAGATTAATAATCTGTGTTTAATTAATAATTCTGATAGATTTAGTTACTGTGATAAACTTGCTCTGTTTTCAAACAAAGAGTGGACACATGTAAAACAAATACCCTTATCAATACAAATATCTACAGCTCATTATTACTGGTTACTTTATCGTAAAGTATTTTGTCCCTGTTAGGATCCTGACCTGTAGGAATAGTGACTCTGTGTTTTTGATGGGTCAGTAGTTTTGATTTGATCCTCCAAGTTTATCCTGCTCAGGTGAAGGGTTCAGGGTTGGTTACCATGGTGAATTTAACCAGGTACCAAGTGAACTACTGTCACAGGACTGAAAGCCCAGAGTTAAACCTGAAGTTACTTCAATAACCTTTAATCCTGATTCATAGTACAGGCCTCAGGTCCTGGTCCTGGTCCTGGTGTTGATGATGTTTTTATCTCTTCAGGCTTTTTTCACTCTGGCCAGAGACATCATGACCAGACTCAACAGGAAAATGGTGAGTTCGCAGACATCTGTTTATTCCAGTTTCCTAAAACCTCAACATCATGAGTTCACACCAGTTAAATCCAGTTATAGTTGTATATGTGTAAACACATACAAGTATAAATGTATACATATACATATGGGAAAAGAGAGATAAAAGGACGATGGAAAAGCTTGATAAAGATGGTGTCACAGCACTGATCTTCAGCTGCTGGAGTGAAAAGGAAATGTGTCAAACCAGGATTCAAATTATTTGTTTCGTGCACACACACACACACACACATGTATATGTATGATTGCTCCTGATGTCAGAAGCTGAGTGAACATATTCTTCTCCTCCTCTTCCTACTTCTTCCTTCTGCAGAATGACAACAACCCATCAGGTGGGGGCGGTCCAGTGAAGATCACAGAGTCTCGCTCTAAGAAGAGCTTCTTCAGGTGTGCACTGCTGTAGGCAAAGCGTCCTGGGACTCCTCCCCCTCCTGATGGAGGAACAACAGACATGAGGAACCAAACATGTTGATTTCATCTGCTCCGATCAGACTCTTCTTCTCCTCTTTCCTCCCACTCTCCTCCTGCACGCCCCTGCTCTCCCTCCTCCTCAGAGTCTTAATATGGTTTTTAGAGAGAGAGTGATGATGATGATGAAGAGTGAATGTCAGAGATGAAGAGCAGAGTCTCCATTTTCATTTTTTTCTATTTTTAACTTTTTCATGTTTCAGCGTTATATTTTTCCAAAGATTGAAGCCTTAACGGAGCGAACAACATCACACTGATCTCGTCTCCAATCACTTATCAATATCAAGAGATTAATCAATAGAGCTAATATACGTATAATGTATTCATTCAAATGAAAAGATTTCTCATTTAATCTCTTTCTGGTTAACCAACTAAGAAATCATTTATGAAGATTCAGTTCAAACCATTTGAACTGATTGATGAAGTTAGTTCGTTCACAAGTTAAAATCTTCTTGTCAAACTGTGAATCTCAAAGGTCAAAATATTACATTTATGTCTTAAAATGCTCAATAATCAGTTCTAAATGAAGTCGGTTGTTGGTTGGTTTAAAATATTATAACTAGTCACTGATATAGTTTTTTATATTTTTCTTAAGATACTTATTTGTTTCATTATTATTACTATTTTAACAGAGGGTTTTCTCCTGTGGCTCAAACAGGAAGTGGCTCTAAAAATAAAACTGTTAAATATATGATATATGATGATATCTGTGGTCAATATTTAAACGTGTTTGAAGGACAGTGACTCGACGCGTCGTCGTCATAAAAATCACAGAAGAAGAAAATCGCACAGAGGAACCAGATCAGTTTTTACTGCAGCTTTTCTATATTTTTATATTTTATCTTGTTTCTTTTAAAACCACTCAAAGCTTTTTATGATTTTATTTTTTTAACATTTCTGAGGAATCTGTTTGTTTGTTTGTTTGTTTGTTTGTTGTTTTTGTATTAACCTGAACTATTTCAGTTCTTGTCATGTTCACATGGACAGTCACAGCTGGACTCACAGAAAGTTGAGTCTTCTTAATAAAATGAACAGGTCATAAACAGATATAATCACCAATCAGCTGTTTCCAGCTGTGATCAGCTGTTGGTCACGAGGACAAATGTTTCCATGTATTGAACTGTGTGTTGTGTTTACAAACTTACTGCAGTATTATCAGACTATTATCACATAACTTATCTCCATCTGAAACAGCATCACTGATCAATCAACCTGATTGATACTGATCAATACTTGATTGATCTGCCAGTTAATATCTGTGCCTATTACTAATTCATCAATATTTAGTTTCTTATATTTGTATCTAATGTCTAATTCATCATTTTGAATCAATTGATTGAGGAAAAAGTATTGATCAGGTTGTAGAATGAATGTAAACGAGCATAAAAAAATAATCAGCTGATCAATATCAGTGGAGATAATCAATTAGATCAATCAGACAAAACCAACTTAACTTCTGTTGTTTCATTGTTGAAGTTTGTTGTTTTTTCAGCACTTTGTAACTTTGCTAAAAGAGTGCTATGCAAAAATATATTATAATAATTATTATTGTTTTATGTTTTGTTACTGAAGTTTACTTTAGGTTTTTTTCACATTAAAATCAGTTTTTAGACATTTTCTCTTCAGTCTGATGTTTGTTTGTTTTCACATGAATTTGAATAAAGATTTTATATTTCAACTTTGTCCAGTTCTTTTTATTGATCTGCCAATAAGCTGATGATTGATTATTTACTGATTTCAGACTTCTTCTGCTTCCTGTTATTGTAAAAGCCTCATTTGGACTTTTGCAGTGAAAATGTATTCACACTCTCATTATGAAAGTCTTATTCTATAAGTCTATATATATATATATATATATATATATATATGGAGAGGGACCTTGATTGAGGAGAGGAGTCTCAGTGGAGCAGCAGCTGATCTCAGAGTGTCTGTCTTCCTCCTTCCCTACTCTGACTCTGTCGTACTCACTCTCACCAGAAGGCAGAGCTGTTTTCAGATGCTGGTGATAAATGCACATTTTGTAAGACTGAAACTGAACGTATCATTCACTTATTCTATAAATGGTTAATTTGTATTAGTTTTTGGAAAGACTTGGAGAAATATTTATTTAGAAAAGCAGAAGAGAAAAACATTTTCAGGTAAATTTCACATTCACAAAGCCAAAATGTCAAAAGCAACCTCATCATTTAAATGATGTTTAATTGAACTGAAATATTTTTTTGAGTCTTAAAAAATAACAAAAAAAAGTTTATCGGTCTTAAAATACTTATAAATACTTTGTATCTTGTCTACTGTCTGCTTGAATAAAAAATGAGGGGGGGGGGGGTCCGCTGTTCTGGGATGGGAGGGGCCACACCAGGAGTGACACCTGGTCCCTGCTGGTGAATGAGATTCAGTTTCCTCCAGATGAACTTCACCTTATCAAATCAGTCTGGACAGTCCCAGTGTTCAGCCCATCTTGTAATCATGACAACATCAGTATGATTTATTATCATCACCAGCTACATCTCTGATTATGTAAGTAACATTGTGGTTATAAAATGTTTGGACTCCAGTTTGAATATTGACTAGGTTTAGAAAAGTGTTACTAACCTCATGACCTCTGACCTCATCATGATGAGAAGCTGAATTGATCAGAACCAAGGAACAGACTAACTGCACTGACACCCAGATGTTTTTTTGGGAGCTTTATTCATAACATTTGTATGTAAATATATTAAGTATGTAATTTACATTCTGGTGATACTTTTATAGTCTGATGACGTTTCTCACTGTAGCCTCAGTTCTTTTGTTACAGGATCACCACATTTACTTATGCAAATATATGCTGATTTAAGTCACATTTTCTAACAGCACGACCTTAATCTGTAGCACTGGTCAATTAACAGACTGATTGATCTTCCAAGTGAAACTGTTGCTCTGAAGCTTCTGTAGTGAATAGAAAATATGACCCAAGGTCCGTGCATATGGCCTTCTGACTGAGCTGCTGCAGCCTGGAGGAGCAGGAGAAGGAGAAGCAAGGGGAGGGGCAGGATGAAGAGGAGGAGGAGGAGAAGCAGGTGGAGGGGTAGGAGGAAGAGGAGGAGGAGGAGGAGGAGGAGGAGGAGAAGCAGCAGACTTGGTTCTCCTGAGGAGGAGACTGGACAGCTGCTGGTCAGTTCACAAACTCTTGAGCTTTTAGCTTTGTCTCATGACCTTCATCAGTGGTCATGTAGACGGTTCAGTCAATGTTGACATGACAACATTCTTTACCTTTAACTTTACCGTCAGTTTTCCTGTAGGTAAAGTGAGGGGGCTGAGACACAAACATAAACCTGTAAACTGATCAGATCAGACCGCAAAGATGATATGATAACAGTAAATCAGTTGCTGAACTCTGATGTGCCATCTGACCTGTGTTTAAGAAGAGGATGAAACTTCTGACCACGCTGAAGGAAAACTGCCAGCTGAAATATCAGCTGATGCCAGATCAGATAAAATCAGCCATATGCAACTGATGATCCAATGTCAGACTCAGGTCATGGAGTCGTTTCAACAAACTCTTGTTTATTTAGGTAAGAAAAGTGACAAACACTGTTTATTTACACACATGTACACACTCTCACTGATCCTGGACCAGGTCAGAACCACAAACTGATCCTGGGCCAGCTCAGACTCTGTTCCTGGAGCAGCTCGGACTTAGACTAATCCTGAAGCAGCTGTGAGGAGTTGAACTACACGTATAAACTCTAACAGTTATTTACAGAACAAACTACTGAACCTGCACAAACACATAAATAACAACAGCTGATTTAACTCAGACACAGTCAGCAGACTCCACCCTCAGGTTCAAACTGCAGCAGGAAGGACACACACCTGCAGAGACACACACAAAGTTTAATGTAGTCCCATATGAATGTTACCAGATGAAAATGCTTTTATTCTATAAACTGTTTTGGATGTTATCCTACTCTCTGTACTGTGACATCACTCATTTATTGACATGTGACTGATCATGTGACCACAGCTATGAAGATCACATGACTCAACATGGGCGGCAGGTGAAAACAGTGATGATCTGTTTGTGTCTGTGAACTGCTTAAATAAAGTTTATCTGAGGGAGCTGCAGCTCTGCCCGTCTCTGTCTATGTCTTATTACTCTGTTAATCCAATCTACTGTCTGAATGAAACAGCAGCTTGCTGGAGTCCTTAAAGCAGAGCATGCTGGGAGTTCATCTGCAGACAGGTGAGGACAGAGACATAACTGGTATGGACAGGTGGATGTGTTGACTCACAGTGGTGTCCTCCAGGTGAGCTGCCTCAGACAATGGTTGCCGGGCTGATAACAGGAGCAGACGCCTGAGGATGGAGACACAGGGTTAACACCTGATCTGTCTCTGCTGAGATGTCTCTGTCTTCTTCTCTGTTTCTACTCACTGCTGACATGTACTGGCTGCTGACCAGCTGTTTGTTAGAGGAGGATGAGGAGGATGAGGAGGGCTGGCTGGAAGGGCGGGGTTCCTCAGGCAGTGCCTCCTGGAGGTGGGCGGAGACACAGCCGCTGTCGGAGCCAGTGGAGCCGGACAGACAGCGAGAGGACGAGCCGGAGCTCTCAGTAGCTGAGGAAGGGAGGGACAGTCAGTCAGCTGTGAGACAAGTGAGAGGAGTGGGACCTGCTGAAACACATCTTCTGTACGTACTCATGGAGGGCTGGCTGCTCGTCTCGTGCTCCTGCTCATCTTCCTCAATACAGGAGGCGCTGAAGGAGCCCTCAGCTGCAGAGGCGGGGGGGAGGGTTTGGCTGAGGGGAGTAGAGGAGGGGGGTTAAATGTCATACTATGATGACATGAGGTCATAGGCCATCATACAATGGCATTTCACCGTCAACAGAATCAGACAACAGAGTGGACCGGACCATGTTGTACCTGTACATGTGCAGGTTGAGCGGTCCCAGCAGACTGGAGGAAGAAGGTCCTGACGTCCCAGGGTCAGAGGTCACTGCTGCTCGTTTGAAAGGGTTGGAGTGGTCGAAGACGGAAACAGCAATGGACGCCCTCGTCCTGGCACCTGAAAACACATCATACTGATCAATAAGAATCTATAACACAAGCACTGAGGGGTCAAACACCATCACCTCCTCTCCAACTGATTGACAGCTGGGTGTGTCTGACTGATTGATTGACTGACAGCTGGTGTCTCTGGTGGTTTGACTGACAGTTGGTGTTACCTCTGCTCTTCATGATGCAATGGACGGCCCGGTCGCTGATGGCAGCGTCGCTCGGCTGAATGTCCAGAAACGGTTTGTTGCCAACGCCCATCGACACCATCTCTTTCAGACGCATCTCTGAACGCACATGACATCATCATTAGACCGTTACATCACAGGGGACCTAAGAGTGACAGACCCCACCCCTATACCTTTGTTCCTCGTGGCCTGTGTCCACAAGATTCTGGCAATGTCGCATGTCCAGGTGAGTTTAATGTCTTGTGAGGGAGCCTGAAGGATAAAGGTCTGGTTCTTGGACGTCCTCCTCCTGAACCAGATCTCAAACTTCAGCCCACTGTCACCTGTGGACTCTGTCAGCCCCACATCAGCCGTCTGAGGGACAAACAGGACAGGTGTCAGGGTTCAGGTGTCAGGTGTCAAGGGTCACATGTGTCCTGTGCTGTCATTACCTTGAAGGAGTGCTTGTAGATGAACACGTCCAGTCCTCCTTCCATCTTCTTGGGTTTACTGAAAAGAACCAGCTCCTCAAAAAGGAAAATGTGGCGCTGACATTTCCTCCTGCCAGTCCAGACAGTGAACTCATCCTGACGGATCAGCTGACCCTGCTCCTTCAGGTTCACCTGCAAAGACAAGTGTCTGCTCTGTCACACTGACACTGTAGGAAACATACAAACAGCTGGATTCTAACTGTACCAAGCGTACGTCACAGTCTCTGATGGCATCCATTGCCAGCAGGTCATTGCCGTGGCGAAGCTGGAACTTGACCATGTCGGTGGCAGCCTGCAGGGTGGTGAGCTCTGCCTCCTGGGCTATGCCCACCTCTTTGCTGAGGTCGGTGAGGAGCAGAGCGTATTTACTCATCCTCTGAATGGGCTTGAGCAGGTAGGATGACAGGTCCATCTTATCTCCCAGCTCCACCTGCTTCCGCTGGGGTCAAACATCAGAGTCAGGCATATCAGGAATGTGGGTAACAGCTCCGACTCAGAGGTCAAAGGTCATGGTTTAAGGTCTCACCCTGAAGAAAGAGTTTCCATGGTTCAACAGCAGGGCATCAGACTTGGGTTTGTTCTTACTGTAGAGAGCATAGAGACCGAACTGCTCCTTCTGTGAGACACACACAACATCTGGATCAACTACACACGGTCTTGATCAATCAGAAACATGTTTCTCTATGAAGAAGCTGACATCTAGGACTGGACTTTCACTGACATCATGTCTCAGCTGATATGTTTCAGTCACTCAGTGTGAGGTCACTGCTCACATCTGGACGCACATGTGTCTCCCTGGCAGGCTTATCCTGCCTGTCAGGTGAAGTTCAGATAGAGTCTCAGTGCTCCGCTGCCTGACAGGAGTTTATAAAGAACAATGTAATGAAAACACTGAAGCTAATTTTAACATCAGTTTTTCTTTAGCAGCAGCTGCAGGTGACGACAGCTTCAGCCATCTTTGTTTTTATAACAGAGGTTTAAGCGCATTATCTCACCAGCTGTGACTTCACACTGGAGCCTACAGATGGGATGGGGGATAACTCTTAGCATGCTTACTTCAGTAGCCAGGCTGGATGCTTACATTTCCTCTGCACTGGTGAGTTAACAGCTGATGATGCTAATCTAAACGTTAGCTACGCAACTCCTTTAAATGACCTAAAATATCTCTGACATGTCTCTGCTGCAGAGCAGAGACATGTCAGAGATAGAGACAGTGTGTGTGTATGTGCATGTGCATGTCCTACATGTCTGAGGAAGCAGTGTGGCACTCTGAGCGGGTGTTTCCAGCAGGCCTCCAGCTCCCTGAGGAAAAACTGACTGTGGAAGTCAAGGAGCTTCTCCAAGTTCCCAAATACCACGGAGCGTTTCCCCCTCAGGTCCTGGGGCAGGTCGACCCGGTCCATCTCAGGGAAGTAGTGGTGGATGATGTAGCGCAGAGAGCGGACGTACTCCCGCTCTGTGGTCACCATCTCCTCCACGATGTGACGCAGTTTACTGCACACACAGCAGATGACCACAGGTGAGTTTATCTCAGCACCTCCCAATTCCACACCACCTCACACCAAGAAGATCTGCTGTCAATCAATTAAATCTCTGACTAAAGTGATCAGACTGATTAGCTGCAGGAGATCAGTAGCTGGTCTCACAGGACAGACACACAGAGTCTGAAATCACTTCTTCACCGTCTTAAACTGGACTGTTGTGTAATAAATTCTGGGTGAACTAACTTTACAGTGTCACGTTACCATGACAACCTCTCTGAGAATCATCTGTCTGTCTCCAGGTGAAGCAGCAGGTGATACTAAGCCATGTTGATTACCCACCTTCCCCTGGGGCGGGTGTCTCCTGTGGGGCTGCTGCTGGTTCTCGGGGTGCCAGGTGTCCCGGGGCTGCGCAGCCCCTGTCCCACCCAGCCAGGAGCAGCCGGGACCCTTGGACACAGCAAGCGGTCAGCGGCCTCGGTGCTGCTAACCTCCAGGCCACGAATAAACACGCCAGTGTTTCCTCTTCGCACCGGCTCACTTAGGGTGCGAGGACAACGCAGCACCTCGGGGGTGGGGGGGCAGTCAAAGCTCTGGGTCTTCCTGAGCTGCTGCCGCCTGCTGGGGGAGAAGGAGGAGGACGAGCAGACAGAGGAGGAAGAGCAGGCAGAGGAGTCCAGGCGTGGGAGGCTGGGGCTGGAGCAGATATCAACCTGGTCTGAAGCCTCGTCTGAGGAGACGCTGCGGAACAGACGCTGGAGGAGCGGGGTGTGCTGGGGGGTGTGAGGGGAGCTGGTGGAGGGAGCAGGGGGGGAGGCAATGGGTGAGGAGGTGAGGGGGGGCAGTGAGGAGGGAGTACAAGGAGATGAGGTGGTGTCTGTGTCCTTCTCTGGGGTGCAGGGGAACGATGAGGAGGAGGTCTCACGAACCCCCCAGAACCCTGACAGTGATTTCCTGGAGGAGATGGAGCTTCTGCTGTGGGTGGAGTCAGAGCGGCGCCTGTGGGCGGAGTCTCGTGTCCTGAGTGCTGCCTCCATCTTCCTGTCAAACATCTTCTTAGTCTCCTGACACTTGGACCAGGCAAAGCTCCACTGGCAGAGGCCCCGCTCCCCCCGCAGCTCGCCCGCCGCCGCCTTCATATCCTGGAATCGGGTGTCTGGGATTGATGGGTGCTGCCGCTGGTAGTCCTCCAGGCTGTCAATCACAGCCTGACATTTGTTCGGCAGCGTGCACTCCTCCATACTGATACCAGCTAGGTGACGCATACCCTCCAATGCCCAGCCATAAGCCTGGAGAGAGGGCACAGGTCACATTACATCACACAGGGGACAGTGACCTCTGACCTGAGTTTCCTGTTTACTCTCTGCTGCTCAACAAATAAAATGTGAACTGCATGAGCTGTTTACTTCACTATTTATTTACCTGCATCCAAACAAACAACAGGTCAATAACTTCATTTCCACTGGAACCATGAAGACCATCAAAATTCACTGTCAGTGGTTCATATATGCACTAACAGTATTTATATCAAAAAAACTAAGACTATATGTTAAATAATCACAAAACCATCAAGGCCATGAAAATGACCCGCTTATTTAGTCTGAGATCACATTACTGACAAATAGAAAGTGAACAATCCATCTGATACCTTTACAGGTAAACAAGTAGGTCATTTACTCTTGGCACACTGAAACACTGATGAAGAGATAGGTGTGTGTGTGTGTGTGTGTGTGTGTGTGTGTGTGGGGATGACATCACTCTACAAATACCAGAGAAAATGCTTTGAAGTGTGTGTGCGTGTGTGTGTGTGTGCGCACCACAAAGGAGCCGACCTTCTTTTTGTTGAAGGTTGTTGGGGAGGAGTGTGTGTGTGTGTGTGTGCGATAAATAAAAGAGGAGGCCTCCTGTTTTTCTATGAATGAGTCTTTACCCTCTGAACAGACAACTAACATTACCTCACCACTGAAACAGCAGGACACACAAGAGGTCTTGTGTCTGTCTGTGTGTGGTGGGACCATGACCAGCAGAGGGAGCTCAATACACAGGAAGTGTGTAAAGGGGTGAAATATGAAATAAGTTTACATCTACTCACTGTGACATCACAAACAAACAGCTCCTCAGATCCTCCAGTGAGTTTATCACAACAATAACTTAAAGACAAACAACGCCTCCATCTCCCATCATGCACATCAGCAAGAAGTAACACTGAGGGGTTTACAGATGCGGCTGCAGGTAGATGTGACATCATCATCACCCAGGCCCATACCAAGTCCACAGCAAGACAGACATACACACACACACACAGACACACCCCTACAGTAGGCCACTGGGTCACTTCTTTGTGTGTGTGGGAACTGAACTGCTGCTGTGATCAGGACACATCAACAGCTCATCAGTTAGAGGAGCAGTGAGCCGACACACACACGGGATGGGAGGGGCAGGGACACATTCACTCAGCTGTCAGTCAACTGTCCTCTGACTCCAGTCTTTGTGCTTAGCTAGGCTAACAGTTGCCCTGTGCTACCAGTCTGTGCTAAGCTAAACATCGTTTCATCTTCACTGCCATCATTACCATCACCACATGTTGCTGCAGCAGTGACACAAGCAATATGTGATGAAGCCACAGAAACCACTTTAAAACAGGAGAAGAAGAAACGTTTGACTGTGACTGTCAATGATTTTACTGAACAAGAGGGAGAGGAGACGAGGACTCACCCCTACCCTCATTAAAACAACATGGTTTCTATTGTGCTGCAGAGGCAGGAGGGGGAGGAGGAGGAGGAGGAGGAGGACTGACCAGGAGCAGACTGGCTCTGGTTTTGGGGACAGTGTCTCTGCAGGATTCCAGTCCTGGAGCCAGTCAACCAAAGAGGAGGGAGGAGAGGGGGGAGGTCAAAACCTTCCAAAACCAGATAAAAGGAGGAGGGGGAGGGGCCTCTCTCCCCCTCAGAGGAGGAGGAGGAGGAGGAGGAGGAGTCTGACTTCAAACACACCAACATATTTAGTGAGTCACTCAGTTCCTTCAAGTTCCCGACTGAAACTAACTGAACCTCCTCACATCAGAGTGTGTTGGGTCAAGACCAGGATCAGAACCAGGACCAGCACATCATAGTGCAGACTGACTCCACTCACATTCACTAATTCAGTGTTGTTTTGTGTATGTGTTTCCATTTTTACACCTTAACTCTGTCCTTGGAATCAACCCTGCCTGTCTCTGTCTTCTGTCTTTGGTCCTAATTGCAACAAACACCACAACCAGTGCTGAAACATCTGATCACTGAGGCTCAGGGAGAGTCTCTTTAAACCGCTCTGACTCTTTTGTCAAGAACTTTACTTACCTGTATTTACCAGAGCATCTCCCTCAGCAATGCACAGGAGACGTCACGGTCAGTCGCGGACATCAAACAGGTTTGAATCTTCATGAGAACAACTGAACATCAAAATATTTACACATCGCCACAACAGACCAGAATGATCCGCACCGATCCAGGACTGAATCAAAGGTCTGGTGGTTCTTATTTAAGAGGTGTTTTAGCTCCATCTCTTGTTCTAGTGTTTTAGGCTCCGCCCACACGACCATGTTAATTTTAGCACAGAAATGAGTGTCATTCCAGCTCAAACACCTGAAACGCACTCACACCTGAGCAATCACATACACTGAGTGTACACATGAAGTCGATTGTCTCTCTGACTGAGGAAAGAGGTGCAGAGTGAAATACAGAATTTTACTGTACAGCTGCAGCAAAGATGACAAGAGGGCAAAATAATAAAAAACACTCTGATTCTCTCACACCAAACTCAACTCTTTCTAAAAAAACAAACAAAAGTAAACTCGATTTAACTTCTGACGCTAACATGCAAACTGTAACTTTGTCTTTAACAGTGCAATATGTAGTTTTGTTAGGACTTGTTACTTTTCCACTGTATCCACTAACATCATATCTTAAGCGATAAGACAACAAGCTGCATGAGTCAATTGGAAATATTTTTCCACCAAGTCCTTTTTTCTCATACTGTTGGCTGCTTTATAGTGAGTGTTTGTGAGCAGTAGTGTCTCTTGTGCATCTCATAGCAAGACACATCTCTCCCACTCGGCTGCTGACTCTGTTTGAGATGGATGAAGTGGTTTAAATAAATCGGTCGTGCTGCTGCTTTTAGTGGAAGCAGCCTATGAACAAACCTTGCAGCAGACAATGGTGTGTTTTGAGGTCTGAGGCCCCAAAACTAAACCAGATCCAAACAGCTGGCAGGACTGTGCCTCTTTTGGCAACTAACTCTTCAGTTAGGCCTGAAGTCCATTTTCCATTTTTAAAAGAAACTGACCTTAAACACAAATATAAATTATTCAATAAAATCAAGTTATGACCCAGCCCTATCACAAGGCAGTGTTTCCTCTACATTCACTTAGGAGTGGCGGGCCGCCATTCCTAAATCCTAGCCGCCACCGCTCCTTCAAATTTCTTTCTTTTTTTTTTTTTATTTTCACAAATACACCACCACCGCATGTCTCCACCTTCACAGCAGAGTCCTGCATTGGGTCGGGTACACGCGAGTACTAAGGTAAACAACAGATAAGGTCATAAACACTTTGATTCATTACTGCTTTGTTTTCACCACTGGTAATCTAGGCTGATGGGTCAAACAGAACCCACCATGGGCATCTGTGTCATCATTTTTAAAGGTCTCAGTTTTCACTGTCCAGGTGACAACACAACCCAAAATTTTCTAAATAAATCAGCAGCGTTTCGCTACGCTCTATCTTCTGGCTGAAAGTCGTGGGGACAGAGAGGACAAGCTGAAAAACAGTGACGTAGCAGTGCGGCCGTAGCATCAGTGAGAGCTGACCTCTGGTATGCTGATGACTTCAGGTGTATTGCAGGGCCTGTGGTAGACCAGATAGGATGTAAACAAACCACTGGGAATCACAGTGTTGAGTTCATATCATAAACTACAAGTCTGTACTGAAAGTGTCTGTGATTTGACTGATGATGCCCCCTGTCAGTGTGAGTTCTCAGGACAGAGACAGGATGGAGTCGTCTCTGACTCAATGTCCTCTTACAGCTCAGGGTCACAGTGTGAACACACTGACAGCAACAAACACAACAGACTCAGCCCAATCACCTCACTATATCAACGGTGACCCAGTCACATGCCCCCCCCCGACACCAAAACAACACACTGATGAGCTGACATCAGAATGAAGAGTCTGTTCTTCACTATCAGACAGACAGGAAGACAACTGGACACCCTGAGTCCAGATCAGCTGAGCATAAAAACAAATACACATCATTAAAAGACAACCTGCTGTTCCAACTCACACAACTTTATTGTTCCATCAGCAGGCGGAGATCATGGATCTGATTCAAATCAAACAACATGCATGACACACCTGATTTTACACTCAACCCATGATCACAGCTTTTAGTCTGAATTCAGACCCATGGTTCAAACCTGACTTGAGGTGTCTTTCATCATCAGGTCACATTCTACTGAAGTTAGACTCACCACAAACTGACCATCACACCTATTACTGCTTGTTCACCTAAGCAGGTGGGTGATGTAGAGTTAATACAGTGAGACCATGTGAAGATTCATTGAGTCATGGAGCAGCACTCAGGTAGGCGAAGGAGAAGGAGAAGAGAATAAAAATGAAGATGAAGTAGAAGAAGAAAAGGAAGAGGGGGAGGAGGAGGAAGAAGAAGAAGAAAAAGAAGGAGAAGAAGAGGAGGAAGTAGAGGAAGAAGAAGAAAAAAAAGAAGAAGAAGAAGAAGAAGAAGTAGAAGATGAAGAAGAGGATGAAGAAGAAGAAAAGGAGAAGAAGACCCAGCATAAGTAAACATCACTGGATCAACATGTTTGTCAGAGCTCAAGGACTCACAGTGACCACACGCACGTAGGTTCCTCCACAGTCACTCACCAACAGCACAGGCTAACGTCTGTTAGCTCGCTCAGGTTCTGTTAACTTGCTGCAGGAAAGTGAGACTAATGGAAAACACATTACACACACACATGCACACTAACAACCGTGCACACAAACACACACACACCCACTGAAACAGAGGAGCAGAGCTCTGGAGTCAAACTGTCGCTGCCTTCACATCAAACTACTGAAGAAGTACAACAAACACACACACACAGCCTTACAGTACACACAAACTACACACATGTAAACGCCAGTGAAGCTACACTACTTCCCAACAACTGCAGTGCATCTTTGAGCGTAAGTAAGTTTGTGTCTTTACCTCGGTGTGTCCTGCTGAAGAGCTGCAGTCTGACTGAGAGCAGAGAGCGGCATCCCGACCACACACACACACACACACACACACACACAGAGTCCACCCCCCCCACCTCATTCACAGGCTGAATGGCAGATGGGCGGTCCCAGGAGGAGGAGGAAGGAGGAGGGGGGGGTTCACTATGGCAACAAAGACTTTGTGAAAGGAGTAAAAAGAAGGAGGGAAAACTTGGCACTGGAATGTTACCTGGACTAAACACACACACACACACACACACACACACACACTGACTGTGTCACACACGTGTCATGTTTGGACAAAAGGTGCTGTTGTTTCCCTGACTCAGTGGATGGCACAGACTCATGCTGTGACTCTGTGCTCTATATGTGTGCGTGTGTGTGTCAGGTCAATATCAGCCGTCGGTG
Organism: Caranx ignobilis; assembly: GCA_021432705.1. Lineage (NCBI taxonomy): Eukaryota > Metazoa > Chordata > Actinopteri > Carangiformes > Carangidae > Caranx > Caranx ignobilis. Next base: position 33,972,456 of record MU270012.1, read on the forward strand.
TATCAGAGTGGAAACTTCATAATAAAATACAATCACACACACCACACACACACTATGGACCATAATCATCAACATTATCAGGTCAAGTGTGAATGAAGAGACCGTTTGATGCCCCAGGCTCAGATACACTCATAAGATCATTCACATCCTCTGATACACAGTGTTTTAACACTCATCTCTTATCTCACATCTCCTCCTCCACCAGTGACTCACACTCTCTGTGAAACCCAACTGAAAACTCTGGGGTTGTGTTTTATTGTGAAAACTCTCTAATACCCCCCCCCCCCACACACACACACACACACACACCCCTCCTACAGTACAGGGTCATATGGACAAAGACCCCCCTCCTCCAGAGGTCCAGCATAAAAAACAATATTGACACTCTCTCTCTCCGTCTCCTCACCCTCCCTCCTGGCCCCAATACAAGCTGTCAGTTTCACTACAGGAGGATGTGAGGAGGGAACGGGGGGTGGGGGTGGGGGTGGGGGTGAGCTTGTGGGGGGCGATGTGTTAAACCATCTGCTCTGAGAGACAAACTTTCTAACTAAACTCCACTGATTATGTGGACCTTTGTTTACTGCAGATGTTAACCACAGGAACAGATTAAAGAGATGATTAAAAAGGCAGCGTCATCATCAGCTGACTACAACCGTACCTGGTCTAAGAAGCGATAGAGTATGACGGCCCGGTCAATGTTCTGTCCGGTGGTGTTGACCCGCTGAGAGAAATCCTGCAGTTGAGCCCAGAAGGCGTGAACTTTGACCTCATAGCTGTGGAGGTCAGCTGATGACATGTCGTCCCAGCGCTCCAGACGACCAAGCAATGCCTCGCCATGCTTACACTGGTCCTAAGAGAGAGAGAGAGAGAGACGAAGGGCACCGTCTTCATCATCCTCAGAGTGACAGGTGTGTGAGTGTGTTGGAGAGAGAGTGTGTCTTACGTATGCAGTGGTGTAGAAGTCCTTGAAGTCCTGCTGTTTCTTGATGAGAAGCTCCAGAGAATCTTCAGGTTCTTCCAGACTTTTCAGACGCACCTCACCCACCTCCTCTAGCCACTTCCTCACCTGAGACACAACACACACCTGTGTGAGCACCTGTATTAACACCAGTGTTAACACCTGTATTAACAACTGTATGTAGTAGGTACTGTGTTAACACTAGTGTTACTTCCTGTAATGACACCTGTAATAGTTAGTGAAACATCAACAGGACCCTGGTGCATTCTGGGAACATGATGCTCACTGACCTCAGTGAAGCCCTGCTCCAGGACCCTGAAGTCCAGAATGAAGGTGAGCTCCTGGGTCCTGGAGTTGGACAGAGTGACGAGGCGATGCAGCAGCTCGTCCACCTGCTCGTACAAAGAGGACGCTGCCTCCAGCTCCGCCCTGTACGCCTCGGTCACACTGATGCTGCTCTCCTCTCGGCGCAGCCGTGACAGGCAGGCCCCGCCCTCCTTCTGCAACTGGACCAATCGACCATCCTCCAGCACACTACGCATCACTGCCTTGTATCTGGACAACAGCAGCTCAGCATCCTGGGAAAGAGAAAGAGAGGGGGTAGACGGAGAGAGAATCAGTAAACATATGGACCGACTGGTGTCTTGTGCCTGTGTGTGCGCTACAGTGTATGTGTGTGTGTTACCTCAGCAGCAGGCGGTAGAGGTGTGGATTGCAGGACATTAATGGTTCTCTGCAGCAGGTTAATGACATCTTCACACTGACTGGTCAGCTGCTCCACTCTCTGAAGGACACAATCAGTCAATCAAGCCGTTAATTCATCAACATCACCTCAACCTCATGGAAAAGTTTCCTGACTACCTGAGTAGCTGGAGCTTTAATCATTTTCAACATTTGCCAGTTGAAAATGATTAAAACAGTGAACTGATTATCAGAGTAGGTGCAGATCAGTTTTCTGTTTTTTAAGTTAATACATGAATAATTAATTGAAATAAATGAATAATACAACTATCAATATAAAATAATACCACCTCATAAAGGAACCTGTGATGATGTGAATCTGGAGCAGTAAACAGGATGAAAACTGTGGCCAGAACACTGACAGTGTGTGTTTGTGTGTGCACTGACCGATCTGAAGCATAGCCAGCTGCTCTGACTGAAGCTGAAGGATCCTCCAAGCTCTGCAGGAAGCTGCTGCGGCTCCACATGTTTGTGAACAGACTTCAGAGAGGTCAACACCTCCACCTGCAGCATGCACATTCACATACAGGCTGTCATGTGTGTGTGTGTGTGTGTGTGTGTGTGTGTCTCACAACCAGCTAATCACAGTCAAGAAAGGTGAACACGTAATGGGACACAGCAGCAGGTCTGTGTTCAGCATGACTGTGGTTAGAACTGAGACTAAGTCACATGTTCAGGTCAACATGAAGTCGTTTGTCTGTGATCACAGGTGTCAGAGCTCAGTGAAGAGGTCAGATCTGATCGGTTACCTGTAAGCCTGCAGGTTTGTCCAGACGTAGAGTCGAGTCCTTGTTGACCAGCAGCAACACAGTGTGGACACAGCCTGGTTTGTTCTCCTGCACACACGCATGCACACGTGACACACAAACATACACACGTAAGTAAGTATAATTGGGCCAGTTTGTGAGGAGTTACAGATGGCTGCAAGTTCATGGAGCTATCACCCTCTGCTGGTCAGAGACAGTACACCAACCAGCACCAAGTCACAGAACAAAAACCTGTGCGTGTGTGTGCGTGTGAGAAAGAGAAAAATACATACATCACATGTTGTATTTATCTCATGTTTCCATACTTTCATACTTATTATATTTCATGTAAAAGATTATATGCATCTGTATATTATATACTATTACTACTACTATTATATTATATCTGTGTAGAGAGAGAGAGAGAGAGAGAGAGAGAGAGAGAGAGAGAGAGAGCTGATGGTTTTACTGATGATTTTATCCTTGAGGCTCCCCAGCGATTGTTACTGTTTCAACATGGCCGACCTCCTGATTTCCTGCTCTGACATTAGTAACAAGTGGAACTGGTTCTGCTGTTCATCATTGTAGAGTGTAATGAAGCAACTCCACTACCATAAAGGTCACCAGTTTTATAACCTCCAGGTGTCACATGACCTTTTCTGGTGTGTCCCCTCTGAGGGATCATTGACAGTGATTTCCTGCCCCACACTCACCTGTAGACACCTGAGGGCGGAAAAGAGGCCGGGGACAGGAGCAGCTCTGCGGGCGTCCACCAGTACCGTCAGCCCCAACCCTAGCATCTCCTTCCTGCTCCACACAGGAAGTGATATTAGAGGGAGAACACCCAAGACAGAGCAGTGAAACAGTGGGAGGGGTGGGGGTGAGGGGGTCGAACCTGAGGGTGGAGGTGTAGTAGAGCAGGAGACGGAGCATCTCGGCCTGGTCACAGCCAGGGTTAGACCACACAGAGCTCCAGGTACAGACCATCAGTAGAGCTCGTCCATGCCTGTCCCTGGTTCCTGCAGGAGATACAGAGAAGATGCTGCCTTTGCTCAGGGAACCACAACACACTACTACAGCACTGACTGACACATGTGACTCTAGAGAGTAGAAAACCTTGACATCAGCTGCCCCAGCAGGTGACATATCCTCAGGTGAGACTGAAGAACACACCCCCCTTTATGTCTCATTGTATGATGATGCAAGTTTAATATTAATCTGCTGACTGAGGGATTAAAGGGGAGTCTTTGTTTTTAAGTCTGAGCAGGAGACAAAGCTCTGCCTGTTTCTCCTCCTCAGGGTTCACGAGTTTTAATGATCACAAGTTGGAGCACGACACTAAGAACCAGTTACACACAGGTCACACTGCTCCCTCCAACATCAGCAGGGGAAAACAGGTTGTGGAAACCTGCTAATCAAAGCTGATCACACACACACACACACACACACACACACACACTGTGGAGGAAGAGAGAGAGAGAGAGAGAGAGAGAGAGAGGTGTGTGCATCTCAGCAGGAAAAAAGGGGGAAATCAGGAAGTTGTGTCTGTCAGCAGGTGTGTTGAGTCTCAGGTCACTGATCCTCTGACCTTTGACACCTGAACTGGGAGCTTGTGTCTCGCCCTGGTCTTTGTTAAGGATCTGGTCTGGGTCTGAGTCTGGGATGAACTACGTGTAAACTGGTCCAGGTTAAGTGTCCAGGAGGTGTGTGTTAGTCTCACCTGGCAGACAGAGAGCTCCAGAGCCCAGTAGCTCATTGTAGAAGCTGGACTGGGAGGACTGGGTGAGCTGTGCAGGGGGAGCTGGAGGTTCTGGTTCTGTTGGTCTGGGATCTGCAGATGGACTGATTGCTGTCCAGAGAGGAGGGGGGTCATCTCTGACACCTGGAGGGAAGACACACACTTAGTCCTTCAATGTTTACACACTCAGAAAAAGACATAGACACAGACCCTCCTTTAACACACACACACACACACACACACACACACAGTTAACTACAACAACGTGTTGCTGTCACTATGATGGCCTACAGCCACACAGGTGAGATCCAACAGGTCAGAGCGTGAGGTTACTGAAGAGGAGGGAGGGGGAGAGAAGGAGGAGGAAGACTAGTTCAGCCAATCAGAGGGGGAGGAAGAGGGAGAGGAGAGGAGGAGGAGGAGGAGGTGATGGGTGAGGACAGAAAGAGTCTGATGGTTTGTGGAATGACAGAGAGGAGGTGAAACAGGTTTCTGTACCTTCGGTCTGAAGCTCTCCCGTTCCTCCTTCACCAACCTCCTCACAGCTGCACTCCTCCTCATCCTTCTCCTCCTCTTCCTCCTCCTCTGACTCCTTAGATTCGGTCTGAAGTGTGTCTGCTTCCATCGCTAGTGAGGAGGCGCCTGTCAAGTCGGCCTCCTCAGACTCTTCACAGAGTGTCAGTGGTTTTGTGTTTTCACTATCAGAGTCCTCAGAGTGTGTTGCTGGTTTAACATTTTCACCATGAGAGTCCTCAAAGTGCGTCACTGGCTTAATATTTTCACAATAAGAGTCCTCAGAGTGCGTTGCTGGTTCAATATTTTCAGAATAAGTGTCCTCAGAGTGCATCAGTGGTTTAGTGTTTTCACAATAAAAGTCCTGAGATTGTGTTTGTAGTGTTTTGTTTTCAGAATAAGAGTTCTTTGAGCGTAACTGTTGTGTACTTTTTCAGAATAAGAGTCCTGACAGTGTGTGTGAATTGTGCTGGGCTCCTCGGGGTGTGTGTGTTGTATAACAGTGTGTGTGTTGTGTGTTGGACAGGAGTCCTCTGAGTGTGTCTGTAGTGTGTTCTCAGAATAAGAGTCCTTGGAGTGTGTTTGTAGTGCGCTGTTTTCAGAATAAGGGTCCACGGAGTGTGAATGTTGTGTATGATTTTCAGAGTGAGAATCCTCAGTGATACATGAGTCAGTGTCTTTATCTCTGTGTGTTGCTTCACCTTCTCTCTCTTCTTCTTTCTCTTTTCCTTCTACTCCCTCACCTTTTTTCATCACTTTCTCCTCCTTTCTTTCTTGACTCTGTTGCACAATTACAAGCTGAACCTCCTCTTCCAACTCTACCTCCTCTGCTTCGTCCTCCTCTAACTCATCATCTGACTCTTCATCTATCTCCTCCTCCCCACCTCTGTCTGTCTCTTCACTTTCATCCTCCTCCTCCATTTCTCCTCCTTCCTCAGCAACATGTGTGTGTGGCACCAAATCTTCATCCCTTCTACACTTGGCGTCTTCCAACAGTTTCACCTCCCTCTTCCTTCTTTTCACTTGACTCTACTATTTCATGCTTCTTTTCCTGCTTCACCAACAACTCTCCCTCTTCCCTCTTTTCCTCTCTCTCCACCTCTTTAACTCGCTCCTCCCTTTTGTGTTCTCCATTAGCTTCAGTGTTTAGCTTCACCTGTCTGTCTGAGTCAGTACCTTCTGTTTGCTCCTGTGACGCCTGGTGCGCCAGCCGAATGACAGAGGATTCCTCCACTTCAGGAAGAGGAGCAGAGGAGGAGGAGGAGGAGGGGTTGCTGGGGGCGATGGGGGTGAGGATGACAGGTCTGCGTGAGTCCTGGTTGAGGTTTTCCTCAATGAGCTTGGAACAAAACCCTGTGTGGGAAGTTACCTCCACACAGGACCAGGAGAAGTGTGTGCTGCTGTGAGATGTGTGTGTTGTGGCAGCAGAGTGTGCGTTGTTGGTGTGAGGTGTGCTGCTGTGAGGTGTACGTGCTGTAGCAGCAGAGTGTGTGTGTGTTAATGGAGCTGTGAGTGTGTGTGAGCTGTTCCTGGCTCTGTGCTGCTGGCTGATGGACTGGGTTAAGGAGCCCTTCTGGGGTGAAAACCGAGGCAGCTCCGTCAGCTCCACATACTCCCCCTCCGAGTCCTCGGCTTCACTGCTCGCTGGTGATTGGTCGGTTTTTGTAGTGGATGTTCGGAGGTCCTCCCCCCTGTACTTAACATCACACAGATCATGTGGCACGTTAATCGATGTGTCACCATCCTTAGCGCTGGACTCCTGGTCATCCTTCAGGGAAGTGCGGGGCTGGCTGATGAACTGTGGGTAAACTAGGTCCTCCCAGGGGACCCTAAAGACATCTCCATGGGAGGAGAGGACACAGTGCTGCAGCCGGGGTGCTCCTCGCTGCTCTCTCTCCCTGTTGACAGAGTCCAGCCATGCCATGCTGAAGAGGGACCGCAGGGCTAACTCTGACACCTCCTGCTGCTCCACATAACGGCTGCCGGCCGACACGCTGCACAGGAGCAAACGGGGGGAGGGGGCAGCACCACTCCTGTAGGTGGCACTGCGTGGCCGAGGAGGAGGAGGAGTGGCAGGTGAAACCAGCAGGTAGAAGTCTCCTGGACGGAGGAGACGCTGGTCCAGAGGACAAAGCTGAACAATCACCTTCTCATGGACACACAGAGGCCAACCCTCATGACGAAACAATACACCACAGTGCTGCACCTGAGCAGGAGGAGGGAGAAAAAAGGAAAGGAGGAGGAGGGGGAGGAAGAGGGAGGAAAGGTGGAGAAGGAGGAACAGGAGGACAGGGATCGTTATTCAGTGAAGTTTTTGTTGAACTACATGTTTCTTCTTTTTCTAAATTAAACTAGTAACTAATAGTTTTTTCAAGTTGTCTTTGGGGATCAGTCACAGACTGATCTGCGACATTCAACCCTCATGTGATGCTTCAGTCTACAGGTAGGACATAGGACAGTGGTCTACAGGTAGGACAGGTGTCCCTACAGACAGGACAGTGGTCTACAGGTAGGACAGGTGTCTCTACAGACAGGACAGTGGTCTACAGGTAGGACAGGTTTCTCTACAGACGGGACAGTGGTCTACAGACAGCAAAGTGGTTTACATACAGAGCAGAGGTCTGTACTCACACAGGCGTGATGCTGGAGGTTATGCAGGAGCTGCTTGGCTGGCAGCAGGAAGTGCAGCAGGTAACGGAGGCCGTCCCCTCTGTAGCAAGTCTCAACCACGTGGAGGACCTGGCAGAGGACAGTGGGGGATGTCAACTGGAAAGGAGGGTAGAGGTCTGACAGGGCAGTCTGGATACACCGGTCCAAAGACTCAGAGTCCTGAAAGGAAGAAGACGAGGACCAGGGTCAGGCACACACCTAAGGTTCACTACAGACAGGTCAAATTAGGAGACACAGGATGGGACAGGACAGTAGCTTGTCAATGATCTCAGTGTCTGACTACCTCCGTTATTGTGACATAGACAAGAGACACTGAACCAAATCTCAGAGGGTGGTCAGACCTGGTCCTGACTCCAAACCAGTGCTCCCAGTCTGAGTGACCACAGCTCCCAGCAGAGCCCTGCAGGTTGCTCTGCTATAATTAACCTCCACAGTCTCTCTCTACATCAGCCCTGTCTCTGACTCACCACCAACATGCCTTCTGTCAGCACGTGTCCTTTCCTCACACACTTGAAAACAAGTTCAACATTTCAGGCTAACCGCCAAGCCCGCACCCAGCAGGCCCTGGAGGTGTGGCTGGGAGGCCCCGTCTGTGTCAGGCAGAGCAGGAACCAGGCTGTAACTGGATCCACTGGTCTGGAGGCAGTGAAGAGTGGTCAGGTAAAAATACCAGGCTGCATACACACACAAAGACACACACACACACACACAATGTCTGGCTCCAGACTGAGTGTGACTGTGTATTTGAAAACCAGCTGACAGATCAGTGGCTTGTTACAGCACAGAGGAGGGAATCAGACCTGTGACTTTCAGCTGATGGAGCCGATAGTTCTACCTGGTTCCAGTCCTGTCACGCCCCCACCCCACCCCAACCCCAGCTCTACTGTGTATGTGGAGGTGAATATTCTGGATGCGACTCAGGCAGGGTTCACTCACAACAACTGGCAGCCAAATGTAGCGCTGGAGCCAATATTAGCAGGAGGCTATCAGATGACACATGGCTGGGGGGGATGGGGTGGCGGTGGGGGGGCACGAGTACAGACAGCATTCCCCTGGCTAAGGGGGAACTTCATACTGGATCATGATCACAGAGGATCCAACCAGAGTGAACACAAAGACTCCACCACAAACTACAGTAACATACAGATCTGTGATCCAACCCCTGTATCACCTGAAGTAACCTCCACATCCAGTGGATCTGTGGATTTGTCTCTGGGATCAGTTCAGTCTCACAAAACTACGGCGGTGCAATTAATCTCAGTATAATACAGATCCCAATGTGACCAAGCATAAACATCAAAATCAGAGCTGCTGACGAAGCTCAACTCTTTCAAAGTTTATTTGTTTAGCTCTTTACAACATCCAAAACAGCCAAAGTGCTTTGTGTAGATAAAATAAAGGATATAACATGAAAAATGAAATAACAACAGAAAAACATCCATTAAAACATAAGTATAGGGCACAGAGACAGGTATGTCACAGCTCTCCCAGGCGTTAAAAGCCTCTGAATACATGAGCCTTGAGCTTGGATTTAAAAGTGCTCTGTCAGTGACAGCAGCTTAATCAGAAGCAGCCACAGTGAAAGCACCATGGCCCAAGTATCTATACCTGGACCTACCTACAATGTGTCACTTTGTTTTTTGCACCACCAGTGTTGTGTTGCTATGGAGATGCTGCGGCTACAGATCTAAACCAACAACATCATCATCGCATCGTCATCATTTTTTCAGTGAAGAGGAAAATAGATCTTTCACAATCAGATCAAGGCTCATATCACACTGACTTTTTCATGCAGCTAAATATCTCAACATTACGACATAACATTTTTAAACAAAAATCAAGACCACCAAAGAAGAGCTGATATACAACTCATGGTACGGCATCAGATTTGTGTATTGACCTCTATTTAAGTACAAACTAAGACCTTCATCAACATGGGCTACAGCTCCTCTACTGGCCATCTGAATGTGTCTCCAACAGTGAGTCAGTCCCCATAGACGCCCATGTTAAAATGTCCAACTTTACAGCTGAAATAAACGTATTTACAGCTGGGGACTAACACAGTTTTGGTCTCTGCGGCTAATTTCCCCCAACATGATACCTGTTCATAGAACTCACCTGTTTATACTTTATTAACCAATAAAGGTATGGAGGACTGAGGGTGTGGCCTTATTGACTGAGGGATGTTTTGGAGCTACCAGAATAAATTGTGAATGAAGCCTTGTGGTAGCCTTTGAGAAAGCTGTCCAGCTGTGCTAACAATGCTAACAGAAGTTTACACCAGAAACAGTCGTGAAACTATCAGGCCCCCGTCCATCCTTATTTACAGTGTGTGGAGGTGGGTGACCATCTGTCAAGGCTGAATCCATAGACTAACAACATGAATCACCAATGATCTGAGGAATAGACTAACCTGCGTCCACCTCATTGATCTCATCACATTTTTATACAAAGAGGTAGATCACAAACCCTTTACAAAGACATGCCAGTGTGACAGGTTTCAGACACAACTACACAAAATCAGGGACATAGATGACCCGGAGCTGAGTCACAGTAGGTCAGAGGTCACGTTGTGCTGCTATTAATCCAAAACAAAGGAAATGATTGATTTAACTCTCTGAACTTCTTGAACATCTACAAAGAGGACAAGACAGAAACATGTAGGCAAACACACATGCATGCACACACTGCAGGAACACTCAGTATATAAAAGTGGGGATTACAGTATGAAGACAGCACAGTCTAGCTCTGAGAGGGAGAAGGAGGGAGGGTGAGGAGGGGGAGGAGGCAGATCAAAGTGAGCTGAGTGAGGTTCCCATGAGAGAGAGAGGCCACCCACTCTGAAGCTGAATAATAACTCCATTATCCTATTCACACTGACTCCAATGATAAAACACACTGTTTTATTTTAGCTTCTTTTAGCTTCACGGTGTCTCTGAGCTCAAACTCTGATCCAGAGCACGAACAGAAGGAGCTGACATCACTCACAACACAAACAGCCAATTCTAGGGAGGTCAGAGGTCAAAGTGGTGGATTTAAAGTTCCTTCCTCCAGTGAGCTCATAGAAAGAGCTGTAGTTTTGATTTAAAGAATAGATAATTAATTTGTTTTTAGTCCAGGATCAGACCAAACACAGGCCTCTTCAGTTACATGTGACACAGAGTCAGAATGACCGTGTTGTTGTTCTGCAGTGAACCAGTGGATTAAACACAATAACACTGTATTAGAGCAGATTACTGTGAAAGAGGAGCAGGAGGGACAGGACCGACCTGATCATCATGTTTCAGCAGCAGGACAGGCAGACAGGAGACACCAACACCACGACTACATGAACACAAACAGTGACACTTCCTGATTGACTCAGCTGATCCGTGGCGGCGACGCGATGCAGTGCTCTGCATGTGAGCTTGTATGCAGGAACAAGCTCATTCAGTGGTTAGAGAAGTAGTGAGAGTGGTTAGAGTGGTTAGAGTAGTGCCAAAGGAAAGAGGTTGATTTGTTTTCCTCTCTGTTCTGATCCAGACCTGAGACCTGAGGTGTGCTGTGTTCCTGTGTGGTTGTGGGTGGGGGTCACAACAGCAGCATTGAGGACTGTGTTTAATCATCAAGATGGAGCCTTTAGGACAAACTAATCCAATCTTCAGTTTGGTGTCATGAATAGTCAGTGGGGGCCTCTGTGTCCCTGGAGGACCATGATTCATAGTCACAACTGCTCAGCTGACGTCTGATGGAGAAACCAGTTCCTGTGGAGGAGGATCAGGGTCACTGTCAGGTCCTAACTCTCCCCTGTATCTCCCCATGTGAAGACACACACCCTGTGACAGCAGTGCAATGCTGTGGTCAAATGTGGTTGGTCAAATATCTCAGGTCTCCACAGCTGTGGGAGATAGAGAAGCTCGTCAGCCATACTGAAGCAGTTTAAACAACCAGACCGTTTCCAAAAAACAGAGGTCACAACCTCTTTAGTAACCAATCATGGTGACAGAGCATGGGGAGGGAGGAGCTTTAAAGGCAAGGGATCCACAAGAGACATGACCTTTCACCCCCACCTTTCTGTAACCCCCACTTATAGGTGAGCACAGTGACAGAAGAGGCCAGCTGTCCTCAGAGAGTTACCTCCAGACTGGAGACCCAGGCTCCCTGGACCCTGAAGGTCTTAACAGACTCTCAGGACTGAGACTAATGTCAAATGAAGCTGCAGCTATTAGCTTGTTCACAACAGTTCACTGTTAGCATAGCCGGAGTCATTAGCCTGGTCTGTCACTTTTTTGTGTTCTTGGAATCACTTCTATTGTGTTGTAAATTTTTGTAGCTCATATGTCGCAAATTGATAACGTTGTTTTCTGATTTTGCAGAACATCTGTGTATTCTGGTTTATGTAAGCTGCAGTGAACTGAGCCCTCAAGGCTTTCATGCATTTCAGTCTTTTCTGACATGTTGATATCACCATGATGGGCTGCCGTATAGCTCACTGAGTTGAGCAGGTGACCCATATGCAGCGGCCCTTTGCTGCATGCCATTCTCCAAGACCAAGATGCTGAAAACTTTGACTTACTAATCAGCAATACTGCTTATTCCTATCTATCTTCCTTCCTAACTATCTCTGCAAAGTCAGACAGGAGATTAAACTTTTTTGTGTGAGGATCACTGATCACTGAGACATGAGGAGAAACAAATGCAGCTCAGGCTAAATGACACTCGACACCAGTCATGGCTTCACACATCATTTTTGTCCATTCATAATATATATTTTAAAGAATGTGCAAGGTCAGAGGAACAGCTCAATCTCATTCACATCCAAGCAAAGCTTAAGTGAAACTTTTCTAACTGAATCCATACTGATTGATCAACCAACCATCTGCTAAACATCCCTCCTGTGTCACCGAGTGTCAACCTGATTCTCATTTTCCACTTAACTGAACATCTGTCCAACATTAGAGTCCAATGTCTTCCTGATGATACACTGACGATGTTTGTAATTAGCAGAGGAACTCAAACCACCTCCATTCATTTCGCTATTATAAAGTCAAACGAGCGCCACAGGTAACATCCGTCCTGTGTGAAAACCACTGCAGCTGGTGTCACTTTACTCCTGTTTAACTGACTGTAACACAAACTCACATTTACATATTCGCTTTCCCCTGACAAAGCATTTACACACAAAAACACACGCACGCGTGCGCACACAAACACACACACAACACACACCACTGACAATGCGTTCACTCTGTCTGGTTGTTTTTGTTTGCTGGTTCCTGCTGCAGCTTGCTCGGAGACAGACTGATGTTCTGCCCAGAGTCTCATGTATCTGATCTTATCTCTGCTGTGAACGACGACGAGGAATGAAACTCAGTTTGGGCGGAGCTGCTGCTGGAGAGTCCCAGCTGCTGGAGAGTCCCAGCAGGAAACTGATCACAGCGGAGAAGCGAGGGAGCTGCAGGGAAAACTTCAGCTGAGGGACAGGTAGAGATAAGATGAGAGACACAGGAATGTTACAGACGCTGCCAGAACATATCCACCCACACACACACACACACACACAATTACTTGGAGGAAATCAAACAGTCCAGGCCTCAGGCTGAGTCTGCTCAGGTGTTAACTGTGTCTACACCACAGGCTCCAGGTGCACACCTGATTTCAGGTGCAGCCACAGGTACAGTGAGACATTGAAGGTGGGGGGGGGGGTGGAGTCTGTGGTCCTGCAGGTGAAGTTGTGTTTCGGAACCAGGCCTTCTGTGTCCAGTTAACAGTTAGGGGGTTAGGCTAGCTGTTTTTCAGGAAACACCTGATCATATATCCACATCTGTAACTTCTGTAGGAGTCATCTGCAGAGCGAATCACCTGTCAGAGTCAGGTCATCTTCCCTCACCAAGCACTCAGTCTCCACATTGACTTATTCACACACTGCAGTTACAGTTTGAATTAGCTCCTGTTGTATTTGCAATTGTCTATACCTCCAGGGTCACAGAGGGCTGGAGCTGACATATGGTGAGGCAGGGATGGACTGGGACGAAAAAGCAGCCCTGGACTTTGACTTGGCCGGGCCCAGTGAGATTCTGTTGCCGGAGGGATTGGGTGGGGACGCGGGGGAGGGCACCCAATCCCTCTCTTTCGCTCACGCGCATGCGCGCGCACACACACACACACACACACACACACACACTTTCCTGTTCCTCTCCTCAGCTCTCAAGGAGGGCTGCTTGTCTTCTCTTTTGAGCTTCCAGACGTGCATGAATCTGTATGGGCTTACATTTGAGCTCTCAATGGGCCGGACCGGTCCAGACCGGTCCAACCAACCCAATCAGATGTGTGAGCTCGGGCCGAGAATTAATGCTAGTGCATAACTAAATGTTGGGCCGTGTCGGTGGTGACTCCATGGCAGGTACACCCTATCACAGGGCTGACATACAGAAAGAACAACTGAGCTCTGCCAAAGAAGCTGGTGAGAACCCACAGAGGAAGACCATGCAAACTTCACCTTCCCAGGAATCAGACCCATCCCAATCGAACCTTTCTTGCTATACCAGTCTTTGCAACCTACACAGAAGGAGTTCGCACCTTCATGTGACCGAGCAGCAGCAGACGACTTTGCCTCCTCTAATGGTGAAAGGAGGAAAGACTTCTGTCCCTGGGCAGTTGTTTGAAGCCGGCGTCATGGAGCAGAGGCCGATAGCAGCGAGCGATAACCTTGACACACTGAGAGTTTCTCAAACAGCTGATTAGATTGGAACTGCAAAGTCCAAGTCTAATGCTGGGTCCAGGCCTTACTGAAGAGTCAGTCCCTCTGGACCTGGTCCATGGACTGAGGTGATTTCTGCAGGAGCAAGGCGAGAAGCAAACGGCACCTCTCCACACATCAGAAATGATCAGACAGAAAAGAGGCATCAGCTCAGAGGAACAAGAATCATCTGAGATTAACCACACTGAGAATAAAGAAGGGGAAGATTGAGGTTTTCCTGGTGCTGATGTGGTATACTCAACATACCAACAGAAGGTGCCAAAAGTATGTGGCATTTTTAAAACCTAGAAGAGGAGAATTCGTTCGAAGTGTCTACACAGAAAACAACAACAACAACAAGGGTGGTAAAAGAAGAAGAAAACTGACGCCTAAAGGTTACATGATGGTTGAAACTGTAGCACAATGATTACATCGACTCAAGTCTGTTGGATCCTGTACAGGTCTGACACAGCAGCCGGCCTAAAAGGCTGAGTGAGAAGACGTTCTTGTAAAGTTCCCGTCTCCTAAATTTTATGAGGAACTTCCATAGTGGAAATGATATTATACAGGTATTTACATATAGATCTATATGTGCTATAATCAGAAGCAGATTCCATCATGTCCTCAGGTTTTCAAACCGTCACACTGATCCAGTGTCTGATCAACACAAACATCCAGTGTGTTTAAGAATGATTTACAGTGGTCGGACACACACAGGTCGAGTTACAGCACTGAATGATGTCCAGAGGTGTTTTTGTAGGAAATTATGAGCTCATCATGACCTTTGACTTAGACCACCAAGATCTAATCAGTTCATCTTTAGGTCCTGATGAAAGTTTGTTACTGAGATGTTGTGTCCACAAAAGTCAGACAGACAGACAGACAACCTGAGAACAACATCACTTCAATTTGATGTTGCTTCTCTTGCAGAGTCTGAATTAAAAATATTAATTGATGACAGACTTCCTTTGCTCCAGGACATAGTGAAGTTTGTCACGTGAGACTTAAATATGACATTTAACATTGTAAGAGGAAAAACTGGTTATGCTGAAAACACGAATCATGTCTCTGCAGGTCTCAGCTCTCTCTAAACTAGGCCACAGATCCTCATGCTGGGGAATCTACTCGTAACCGGTGTTGGGTTCAGGTGTTTGGGTGTGTCGTTTCAGAGCTGGGGGTTCCCTGAAAGGGTCCGGGGTGGTTGAGGCTTCAGGTTTCAGGCTGGAGGAGCAGGATGACAGCATGTTACTGACAGACACTCTGGATCTGCAGGAACACTGCCTCATTGTTCTGGAGTCTGAGGCCTCATCCACATGGAGACAGAGCTTTCCAAAAACGATGTTTTTCTTGTTCGTTCTCAAAAGGTTTTCCAAGAAGACGGCATCATTTCAAGAAATGTCTGCGTACACATGAATCCACACTAACGACTTTCCATCCATACAAACGCTACAGTACATATGCCAGGCCTGTGTGTGGCGCTGTGACGCAGCCACACAAACACACCAAAAAACGGAGAAGACAGAATGCTTGCACGCTGTATTACAAACTCCAAACATTATAAGTCGACTAAACACTAGGAGTCATATTAGTGCAAATATGCCAATCGATGCTGATTTAACAGATGCGTTTCAGGCCTAGTATCTGAGGGACCCGGCAGTAGTCCGTGGTTGTTGTTGTTGTTGTTACGTAAAGTCTAGCAATGTGGCTCAGGTTACAGGTTAGAGTGGTGCGCCTATGACATTGTTTCACAAAGGATGTGTTTTCATTGTCTACACAAAGATGCTGTGTTTTGAGATTTACCCACACAAAATACAGCTTTAGGGTTCCACACGACGAAACGCCACAACAATAAAAAAACTTTTGTGGAGACTCCTAAACCCGTATTCATGTGGATGACCCTGAGAGCAGGACTTTGTATTCCACTACCCCAGGAGTGTCCAAACAACACACCACTCAACCCCTGGGTCAAAAGACACATCCTGTCACTGATGAGTCCTGAGAGACACCTGTTGTCAAAGGAGAAAACATGTCTACTGGCGAGTTCAGGCCTAAGGGTACAAATACAGAGCTTGCAAGACAGGAATATTGCCAGGTGGGTCAGTGTGTTGATGTGGGGCAGACATGGACACAGAGACATCCTCCTCCTGTTGCACTGATTGCAGCTCTCATAATCAAGACATTAAAATCCCTCAGAGAAGCCTCAATGCAGTGGCTTCTGTGTGAGCAGCTGCAGGTGAATCAGGTGTTTCCTGATGCCCCACTTCCTTCCTGACCTTACATCTTCTTCTATCCTCCACCCACTGGGGCTGTGTTTTGAAAACGGTTAGATATTTTTGGATAGTCAGTATAACCAGATCTCCCCACTGAAATATCTGGGATGTCAGATGAGAATAGCCACAAATCTAGATCAGAATCTACAGTTACGACTGCGTCGCTGCTTCAGCAACAAGGGAAACTTTATTTATCGCTCTCATGATGATGATGAGGGGACTGGACAGAAACACAGGTCGACTCTCCTCTGATCACTGGAGTCAAGACTGAAATCATGTCGTCTTTCTGTGAGTTTCGAAACATTTAACAAAATCTCATGTGTTTGTGTGTGACCTCTAACAACACGGAGGCCAGACAACATTTTAGAACACTTTAACTGCTTCTAACCAGCTAGCCAGACAAGGTTGTTAGCATTTCCAGGGACCAGGCATCAATATTCAAGAAAAACATTTTTTTCTTTACATTAAATGATTAAAAATAATTAAAACATTTAAAAATGTATTACTCTAATATTAACCACTGTGCGAGATGTGTTTATTTAAACATGTCTTAGAAAGACTTGTAAGGCTAGGTCTCAGGGATCAGGACTCAACCCTGACAAATGGTCCAGGTGACCAGGTGAGCTGGGGGGTGTGTCCTGCTGATCAATCAGTTAAATGAAAGACTGGAACATGCTGATGAACTAACAATGATAAAACATGAATAATTAACAAATCACACCTTCCACAGAGGAAGTAGGAGATTGTCACTGTTCTAGGTTTTGCCCACACAGACTGATGTTGAGAGCTCTCATCCATCAGTACCGCTCCATTATCTCTACATTCCTGCACTTCTACCCCTACACACCCCTCTGCCTTTTTCCCAGCAGCCCCTCAACAAGTCCAGACACCACCAACTTGAGGAACAGCCTGAACATGTCCTGCTTCCCCCATCGTCTCCTCCTCTTCATCACTGTTTACAGGCAGAACTCAGATCCAGTAGAAACAATAAAAACTTTCTGCCTCCTTCATGAAGACTGGGGCACATTGTTTTTGTTCTGCTCATACTGCGGGTGGTGCACTGACTCGGTGAGTATGCACGTGTGGGTGTGTTGCCACAGGTACAAGTGAGTCAATGAGACATGGAGCAGGAAGCCCAGCTCCAGGTAGAGGTCCAGACTCATCACCATTGTTTTCCCCTGTCTCCACAGTCATCAGGTAAACATCACATGTTGATACACCTAGGATGGTCACCTGTGGGTGTCTTATTGGCTCACGCACCTCAAGGCGCTCCTAGATGATGTAACAGTGTGGTGAAGAGAAAGCAAGATCAGATTCGAAGGTGGAGCCTGTGCTGATGTCACTATTGTCAGTTAACATGCCATGAGGTTCACTTTCTAACAGCAGGTACCTGCATGGTGGCTCTCCCCTCTCTTCCACCTGGCCAGGTGATAGTTGTGAACCTGTCAGTCCTGGCCATTGAGACTAGAGCTGTGATTAATGAATGGAATGATTGACAAGGTTAATTGACAACTGTTTATAACTTTTTCTAGTGAAAGGCTGAACACTGAAGACTCGTTGTTACTGTCTCCTGTAAATGTGTGTGTAAAAGGACCAAGAAGAGTTCACACCTGGGTCACACAACTGAGAGGACACACTGATTTAAACACAACGCTTGTAACACCACATGTACTATCATTAAAATGAGGATACACCACAGGACCAGGTGACCTTTTCAGAACCAGGTGACTCTAACCCCATCCATAAAAACAGTCGGGTCGCTTGCTGTGGTTTTTCCAGTCCTGGTTCTGGCTTAAGGTAAAAGTCTTTGACAGGTCTAAGCTCGTCGAGCCTCAGTGACAGTCACAAGTAGATGATACATGACTACACACCCAGAGCCTATACAACATCGCTGTGGTAACAACACACCTTCCTTGCTGCTAAGGTGTGTGTGTGAGTCACTGACAGAAGCAACTGCTTCAGGTCTGTATAGTGAACAGTGAAACTCCAGTGTTCAATATTATATATATATATAAAACCTCTAATTGTCCGGCGTCCAGGCCAGAGACCACAGGTGGGCGTTCAGAGTCCAGGGCATCTTCTTACATACTCACACTCATACATTAATGATCACTTAGTTAATCAATACATCAAAATGCTCTCCTGCCCCAACCACTGCCACTGTGGATGAGCTTTTCTCCTGTGGTCTTATGATGAACAGTGGACAGGTGTGTGGAACAGTCTGATCACTAATTAACTCTCAGCCTCTTGTCACTGTTCACATGTGAAGAGCCTCAGTGTGCTGCTCTCATCCAGGTGAAGTCACATAAATTAAGTAAACTCAAAGCTACAGATGAGTTTACAGTAAACAACTAGCACAGAAGCAGACAGACTACAGGAGGGTCAGAGGGACAAAAAAGAGAGACAGACACTCTGAATCAGAGCTGGAGACATAGTGTACAGAGTCTCTGTATCAAATTCTCACCTAGCTTTAACCTCCGACTGTCACAGTGATGAGCCTCATCACACTTTGAATACATGACATTTTCCTTGGGAGTAACAGGTTTTTTTGCTCTCAGTGGTGGATTATTGGGACATACACATACATCTATGTCTATATCTATCTGTACATCTGTATGGCAGGTCTGGAGCATTAAAACAATAAAAAAAACAATGTGTGTCTGACTGAATCGTGGATTTTGCATCTTCTGTGTCTTCATATCTCTCCACAGTGTCTTTGGATGTTTTGAATCATTACAGACTTTCACCAGGACTTTCACCAAGATTGTAAATAAACTCCTGACAACCTTCAGAGGACCATGTGACTGAACATTTATCTTGTTTTTCACTGTTTTTTCCTGATCAACATGGGATTTTGGGGCCAAATATCAGGGATCAGGGAGTAAAAGAATCCAATGACTGATTAATCAGCTGATATTCCTCATGTTTACACAATCACACATTTTCTGCAATGATCCCTCAAATATGGTTCAAACACTTGACACTTATGCATCAGATATCAATCAATATTTTTTGCTGTTTAACTATAAATAATTTATTATTCAAAAATAAGTTATCATGCAAAATCTCAGCCTCAGCACAGCAGGAAACTCTTGGTCAATGTCAATAAAATAAATAAAAATGACTACAAAAGGGTCAAAAGCCTCAAATGAATAATCACACACTTTCTTTTCATAAGCCCTACAGCATCAGTCCTACAGTGTAGCGTGGAGCAAACCTACAGAAATGAGAGAAACAAAAACTGAACACTAACACAAATTTTCCACTAATCTAAGGACATGACTTCTAAATTAAACCCAGACAGACTGCTGCTTGCCTGCAAAGTTTGGAGGTACAAAAAGTGTTCACATCACTTCTTATCAGGCAAAACATTTGCTGATATTGATAAGTCTGAGAAGGACTCAGATTTGATGGTTGATTGGTCCTGGTTTTTACTGCAGGCTTCAGGGTCATCTCTGATGATTCTCTTCACTCTGGTTCACTCACTGATAGATCAGCAGTGACAGTGAAGCCTGAGCTGAACAACAGGAAGAGCATGAACCAAACCACAGCAACAGGCTGAAGACCAGAGGAGTTGGTCTTCACATGTGTGAGACACACACAGGACAAATGTTTGAAGAATACACTCTGGTTGAAACGTTACACCCCCGCTGTGCCCTCCCCCACCACAACAAACCTGGCACACACACACACACACACACACACACACACACACACACGCGCACGCGTGCACACACACACACGCTCCAAACTGCAGTTGTAGAGATGTGTGTATGCGTATCTTACCATGCTGTGTGCAGTGAATAGTCAGTAGTTGTATATTCCAGTGTGTGACCATGGTTCCCCCTCTCCCTCTCTCTCTGCCTTTGGTCCTGTCAGGTCTGACACTGTTCTCACTCTCAGTTGAGACTCTCACATATTAGGCTCCACCCACCGACTGCCAGCCCTCCCCCTCCCCCTTCCCCTCCCCCTCCCCCTCCCACCTCTGTCTCTCTCTGCTGGTAACTGAGGCTCACAGCAGCATCTGCTAAATCAATTAATCAATTTACATTTTTTAAATAAATCAATAAACTCTAATTTACAGAGAGAATAAACAAAGATTTATTGAGTGCACCTCTCTCCTCGCTCTCTCTCTGTCTGAGTCTCTCACCGCTGCTCTAATAAAAACAAAACAGATGATTCACTGATGATTGCTGGTGTTTCACTCTGAGTTTGGGTGAAAGTACAGTGTCAACCACTAACACCTAACTGCACTGATGCAGAGGAGGAGATGTTCACAGGTGGAGACAACAGCTGGTGTATGTGTTGGGGGTCTAGGAGTCTAGGTGATAACACTTTATGGCCCAGTTGGCTCAGAGCCTGGAAGAGCTCCCACTGCTCTGTCAACTGACGACAGGTGTGTTACCTGTGAGACTCATCGCAGACAATCCTTCCACAATCTGCATTCTGTTTCCACTCTGACTTTATTGTGAAATGTTGTTATTTATTTGTGTTTTAATTTGAAGGTGTGGTCAGCGAGCTAGCTACAGTTAGCATGTTGGCTCCAGTTAGTAGGCTAGCTGCTAGCCAACAGTGGTCTAGTTGCTGCAATTTAACTTAATAGAGTAAATATCCAAACACAGCTGCAGTTAAATCTGGCATATGTACACATAATCTGATAGCGGATCATCAGCTCAGACCACTCTGATTGGACTGTCCAGTGAACCCAGTGTCCTCCACTTCCAACAGTGCCAGTGAGACCAGAACAGGCTCAGGGAATGTGCTGTTTCCAGGAGCTGCAGACGAAACTGCCACAAACTCTCAGAGCCTCTGAAACTGGCAGAGTCACAATGACTGTGGCTGTGAATAGGTGACATGTTGGATAAAATGGTCATCCTCAGTAACAGCCCCCCCCTCCTCTCAGAAGTTTAATGGGAGCAGCAGGGGCTCAGATTCCTGTGAGGCTTTCACTTCTCCTGATCCAATGGCAAAGAAGACAACTTCCTGTCAATGATGTCGCCTTAAATATCTGCCAGTCAGAGAAAGGAACAGCTGGGACATAAAGAGATGAAGATCAACAAACACTGAGCGGTCCAAACTTTCACTTAAATCACTGACTGACCTGGATAATCTGTCACAGAGAGATTCATGATCACATCCATCCCAGAAACACTGGGACAACACCTCCATCCTCAGACACCGCAGGTCACCAAGAGCTCAGACCAACAGACTCCTCAACACTTTCCTCTCTCTATATATTTATTATTCTTTTATTTATTTAACAAATGACTAGTTTTATTATATTTTCAGTACAGTGACAGTCAAGTGTGTTATTCTTTCTATTCCCTTTTCTTTTGTTTTCAGGGGAGTGTCTTGTCTGTCTGAAGGACAATGTAACAGACGCCTATGTCTAGTGGACAGCTCACTGTAGTAAATGACGGCAGCAGAGTGCTGCCACCTGCTGGAGGTCAAACACACTGCCAGGAGACAACACACCACCGCCAGTGTCTCATTATATTATTTCCCCCTGACATAGTGGTGCTTGAACACACACCTGTGTACACAACCAACCAGCAAACACACCTGAGGCGACAAAGTGTCTGAGGTCAACACGCACACGGCCCATCAGTCAGTGACAGTAGCGCAGTAGCAGTGTACACAGTGAGATAACTGTGTATAGTGGGTGCAGCAGTAACAGGAAGCAGGATAAGATCAAACCTCAGTTCATATTGATTCATAAAGGAACAGGCTCCACCCACTCATTAATCTGGGGTTCAGCACATTCCTCTGCTCCAACAGCTGCAGCTCTGCCGCTGATGGACAAACACTTGGTTCTTCTTCATGTTCAGATTGTAGAAGAGTGGGGTCAAAGGTCAGGAGGAGTCACCTTGATGTCACTGAGTTTGTTTCAGGTGTGAATCCATATGGGTCCAACAGTGGACCAGAACTTAGTCGAGCTCACTGAACCAGCTCATCTCATCTGAAACTCCCTGGACTCAAAATCCTCATCAAAAAGCAGAAGAACAAAATCTAAACATGTATATATATTTACATGCACACACATACAAACATACATATACATACATTTCTACCCAGAACAGTACACCAGACCTCTCTGTTTGTCTCTGACAGTCATGTTCAGGCTGCACAGCCCAGTCTCACACCTGCTGAACCAATCACCATCTGCAGCACTGCTGCTGACCTCTCAGGGTGCGTTCAGACAGACACGGTGCTGGTTTTGGTTCCGGTTCCATTCTGCAGTCTCAAAACCTCTGGTGAACCAGCCGGTGTTCACACCAGGTTAAGCAGAACCTAAGTGGGCGTATGTTACTCAGGTGCAAGTAAACACAACAATGTTAACATTTTTGCTTTTTTGCTGTCTCTGTAATCCTCCTTCAGTTTTTTAAGTTTATGAGTTATTTGGTCTGGTGTTGGAGTGGACCCAGCCTTGACCATCTCTTACTCAAGTTCAAAGATAAGAATTATTTTACTTTATTAAGCCCCAAGAGGAAAGTCATACAACTTGTTCTTTCTTGTACTGTTTTCTAGCTTTTCTTGAAATTCTGTCAACGTCCAAATTGCCACCAAACATTTAGTTTCCTCAGCAGACCACAACAAATTATTTTTCTCCAGATTGTCAGTCACTGCCTTTTCATCCTTGCTGCTCATCTTCACAGCCTAGAATACAACACACCCACTGGTTCCCTTGAGAACCAACTTTTCAGGTCCCGAACCTGCTATTTTTTCAGTCTGAATGTGCCGGCCGGTTCAAAATTGGGTTCAGGAACTGGGACCGGCACGGAGCCCTGCTGGTGTGAAAGCCCTAACAGAGGACCTGAGCCTGGTTCAAGTGGAGATCCAGATACTGGTATGGCGCAAACACTGGATTCACTCACAAACTCACACACACACACATGGTACAAACATTTACCTGGACTCAAGAACGAACTGATTTTCATGGTTCAGTGTCAATATGACCTCATATAACATCTTTTAGCCATAACTCCAGTCTTTAGACAGATGTTAATTTTGGGATAAACAGGAAGTGACTGAGATTGGTGTGAGTGACAGAGGAGTCCTAACTCATGTCACAATCTCATTACCTGTCAAAATAACCTCAGTGTGATTTTCTCTGCAGCTGTAAACATCTACAGTAGATCATATAACACACTGAGCTGCAGCTGTTGACCTGATTGATAACCTGCAACCTCAACCTGCTGAGAAACCACTCTGAACACTCACCGCCAGCTGCATCACATCATAATTAAGTTTCTCTAATGGAGGGAACAGATGTACCATGTTTCCATGGTAACAGATGGACACACATAAAGGTCCATATGAGTCCTGTTTACTCTGCACATTAGCTAAACACAGTACAAGAGTTGCATCACAGTGAGTCTCAGCTGTAGAAACAACCTGATTCATTTATTCACGTGTACCATCAGTCTTCTTACTGCTCTCTGGTGTCTGAGCGTCCAGCGCTGATTTCATTAGACTTATTTTATTTATCTAAGAGTTGTTGACGCAGCTGAAGCAAAAAAACAGGACACACAGAAGAATCTTTATCACATAAATGAGATCATATTGGGACCTGAATAAAACTCCACTGTTTCTATTTTTTTTTCTTCGAAAATCTTGAACAAAACTTTTCTCATGCATCAGATCCAACAATTTAAATGCTCACTGCGTCTTGCACACGGGAGGGGCAAAATGGCTCGATATCTATTTTATATGTGTATAATGTATTACTATATCTAGTGGTTTAACCAGCATGCATAAATGAAACACGTCAAGACTTACAAACAAACCCTAAACCCAACAGGAAGTGAGACCAGTTCAGATCAGCCAATCACAGTGAGGCTCATATTATTGTTTTCTTTTCTTTGATGAGTTTTAGTTGATATTTACTCATGAGACATCCTGTGTTCTTCACATGTTCTCATCAACGTGGTGAAGGTCATTTTCTGAAAAGGCTGAGAGGGCATCTTAGGAGAGGGGTGTGGGGCAGGGGTGTGACACCTCTCCTCTCAGGCTGACCAGTTTCCTGAGAGGAAACATTAACCCCATTAACCCTAACTGTGTGTCCATATAAACACAGTGGGGTGTCTGTGTCCATGTGCCTGTGTGTGTGTGTGTGTGTGTGTGTGTGTGTGTGTGTGTGTGTGTGTGGACACTGACAGGTTGTTTGGTTTCCACATCTTCATTACCAAAAGTCAAATGCGTGTCACCATCGCCAGGAGGAATGAGGTCAGAGGTCACTAAGAAAGACGTCCATGTTGGATCTGAGCAGGGGAATGTCTCAGTCTGAGGACTGATCACCTCCACAGATCTCAGGTCCATTTGATCTTTCACAACTTGGTGATAAATTCATCACATCAGCTCCAGACGCTACAAAAGCCCAAGTGACCTCTGACCTTCCATCTGATGAGAAGAGAACCATACTGAATCAGAAGCTCAATCTTCTCTCTGATTGGTTGTTTACAGCAAAGAGCCTCTGGTAAACAACCAAACATATTTTTTGTCAGCAATCTGAAAGGAACACAGTGCATCATGGGTAGACTCCAAGGCTTCTGAGGAGGAAATGAAAGAGGGGAAGACTCTTCCCCTCTTGAGAGACTGGACTTAATATCCTGTCAGTGTAAGGAGCTCAGGTGACACCCACCCCACCTGTGGATTCACCTCTGTGCAGATGACCATAGACACACTTGCATCATCACACAACACACTTCAGCACCAACACTCACACTTGTCTCCTGCAGAAACTAGCCTAGCCCGCTAACTGCAGGTGGACACAGCTGTCCTGGTTCTGCTTCGCAGCCTCGGTGAGTTCGGTGCAGCTCCACATGAACCAGTTGTCCATGTGAACACAACCAGAACCACCATCGCCAGTTTAAGGAAGAGATGGTGGGACAAACCATGGCTGATTCAACTTTCAAAAAATCTTTCAAAACTCAAAAACAGCGCTGAACTAAAAAGGGCAAAAAGGGAAAAATCACAACCCCTGGTCAGGACAACAAGAGCTCGGCAATATTACCTCTGACAACTAAGTCACTGCTCAAACACAAACTTTTACTTGCAGCAAACAGTCAAGATCCCGTGGTTCCCCTTGTAACCACAGAATTGCAGCCACAGCTATCCAGGAGCCCAGCAATAATGCAGGTGCTATGCTGCAGCGTGGGCCTGTGAGCCTGAGCTCAGGGCAAAGGAAAGGTTACACACCAATCTTTTTCACAGACCACCGCATGCATTTGCAGATCTGCCATGGCAGAAGTGTAGCAAAATACATGTATAAAAAGACAGCCTGCGAAGAGCTCCTGCCTGAGCTGTAACTGATGACACATCTGTGTATGCAATCACAGATCTTTGCATGTATTTGCAGATTTATATACACTTGCAAATCTGAATACTGATATAAGGATTTTTTTTTTTTTTACACATTTACAAATACGCATTTGCAAATAATAACATAACAATATTACCTCCATAATATATGACCTGTTGCTAGTTGACATGAAAACATGTCAGACTGCTAATAATAAGTGTATGATTCTGTCTGAACACTATAAGCTATGGAAGAGCGAGTCATAGTAAATGCTGAAATAATTGAACATTTTTCACAGAAGAATCAGGAACAATGATGTGTGTGTGTGTGTGTGTGTGTGTGTGTGTGCGTGCGTGCGTGCATGTGTGTGTGCATGCGTGTGTGTTTGGAGCTGCTTGAAGTTCAGAGACTTCAGCACATTTCCATACAAGTCCTGACAGAGGGGCAGATCTGGGCTGTTCCCCCTCATTAGTGAGACCAACAGGAGACCTGAGGGTCTGAGAGGCCTGGTCCCACTGTCCTCACACAGCCCACTGCACACACAGAGGGGCTGACAGGGGGCCTACAGAGGGGCTGACACCTCTGCTCATCAGGACTGAAAGTAAAGAAGCTCTTCCTCAGGTTGAGACACAGAGACACGTTACAGCCAAAGATAAGATCACTGATCAGAGCTGATAATGAACTTATGATGCAAGTGACTTTAACAGAGAAAAAACAAAGTAGCTGATCCTGTTAGTATCAGTGTTAAACTTATTCACCTCCTGACATTTCATCACTGAACAGGATGAAGGTCACCTTCAGTTTGATTTCTGCAGCTACTGTTGATAATCTTTGGTTTCTGTGTCCTCAGCAGTGACATGGTCGTTTAAAACATCTGAGTGTGTCCACGTCAGAGTGAGATCCTCCTCCTGATGTGAGACCACTGACACAGGTCCACAAACATGATCACACCAAGGTCATCACCCAGGAATAACCAGGAATTACATTTTCAATCAATCAATCGTTTTTATCCCTTCACAGCGTTTCACAGTGTCACAGGCCAACAGGAAGATCATCTCTGCCCTGAACAATCAGTCACTAAGGTTCACTGCAGATGAAACACTCAGCTGTAGAAGTTATTGATGAATTGATTTCAATAAATAAACAATAATGAATTCAACTTAAACTCCTGAGCTGAGGTGGACACAACAACATTTACATCTAACATCCATCACCTCAGCAGCTTAGTCATCTCTCTCTCTCAAACACACTCACACATACACACACACACACAGCTTTCTCACTGACGCTTTTAAAATATGTGTGCAGGGTAATTAGCCAGAGGCTGCATAGCTGCTGCAGGTGGGTGCCTGTCCAAGCTGTGTGAGTTATCTTCAGGTCTATCTGTAGTCCAGCCTGGAGATGAGCTGAGCTGAGTCTCTGCTCAGCCTCCAGGGATCAAACATCTGTAGAAATGTTTGACTGGATGTTTTAGGAGGAAACATCACGGAGAGAAAACAATGCATATGTAGAAATGAAACAAAGTTATGTATCATCTTCAAAACGAAGGGATCAAACTGATCTGTGATTAGAATCAATGTTCAAAAACTTAATCCAACTAAGAGAGATAGAGAGAAGGGGGACGAGTAACCTGCCCCATCTTGGCTCCACCATCAGACAGTAACTGTTGGTAGCTTCACTGCACACACTTCGAAGTGGTTAAAGCTGAACTCTGGAGGTGTTGAACTCAAACACTGCACACTACAGCAGGTCACTGAGCTGAGTTAAACTCAGATCTCTGTTCCGACCCAGGATCAGTTCCACAGTAAACCAGCAGCAGTGTGAACTGATCCTCGTCTCAAACACTCACCAACTTCCTCTGATGTTCTTCACATTAACTGGCATATTTACCTCCAAAATGCCACCTATTGAATTCCCTTACATTCCAGGAATTCCAGGTTACCTGAAGCATGTTCAAAGGAGCCTCCAGGTCGCTGAGCCACAGCGTGAGAACCAGAGCACTGGGTGCTAACTCATGTCTGCTGTGCTGTGTTCACTGCACAGACAAAATTCAGGCAGAAAGACACCTACTGCCAAGTCAACCCTCCACACACTCACAACACACACTAACAACAAGGAAAACAAACAAAAACTAAGTTACCTCCTTAAATATGGATTGTTTAACCTCTGATTAAACTCAGTCTGT
Source organism: Caranx ignobilis (assembly GCA_021432705.1). Classification (NCBI taxonomy): domain Eukaryota; kingdom Metazoa; phylum Chordata; class Actinopteri; order Carangiformes; family Carangidae; genus Caranx; species Caranx ignobilis. The sequence goes on from MU270012.1 coordinate 34,000,296, forward strand.
TTAAACTCAGTTTTATTATTTGTTCAGACATTAGTGTGTGTTCCTGAGTTAAATCATCAGTGCGGCCACAGCAGAGACAAACAGCAGGAGAGGACACTCACCCTGTGACTGCAGCTCGACTCCACTCAGCTCCACTCAGCACAGACGTAAAGTAATCCAACCTGAAGCCCCCCTCCTGGACAACAAAGACCACAGACCAGCAACCATTGAGCCACACGGAAAACAAAGCAAAAATCTTAGAGGCAGTAAAGACATTAAAGCTCCAGCAGCAGAGACAGCAGAATCCAGCAGTAGAGACAGTAGAGCTCCAGCAGAGAGTTTGGTAGGGAATCAGCAGCATGTGTTGAGCTCTGGTTCAGACAGCTCCACCCCCTGCTCTCTCTCTCTTTGTGTCTCTGTGCAGCTCTATGTCTCTCTGTCTTTCTCTCTGTTGTTGAAGTATGTGATTCTATTAAGATTCTCAGAGTCGACCAAACAGCTGACACACACACACACACATTCTTTCTCTGCACATGAAGTTTTAAAATAGTCCAGCACACAGACCCCCTCCACCAACACCACCAGAGCCACAGCAATCTGAGATTTCCTTCTCTCATATTAAATGTTGATTAAAACAATACCACAAATTTACATGGGACCCATGAAGCAGAGAAAGCAGCAGAGAGAGAGACATCATGCTGACCGTGGATGAAGACAGCAGATGTAAACAGCATGTAAACAACAGAAACACCAGCAACAGGAAATTAGACAATTTCACTGCAGCTCAGTAATAAAAGACCAGTTTGGACAAAAAGGTCTCAGTACAGACAGAAACAACTAAAAAAGCTCCGACCATCCGCACATCAAACATCTGTCACCTCCTGCAGTTACATACTTCATAGATGAAAACTGTTGTTGATCAGCTTTAATCACCTGATTGTCTGCACTAACAGCCAATAGCAGAAGTCCAAGACTCATCCGACCAATGGTGTAACTCCATCACTCAGTCTGTCACGGTGGTCAGTGTTCAGAGAGCTGAGCCCTGCTGGAATGCTCGAGCTAAAAAGTGCAGATCATCAGAATCTAAAACGATATCTGACTGATGAAAATCTGGCGGACGACAACCATCACCTGGAGAGAATCAGCGAGAGGAGAAGTTTGAAGTATTTTCAGCAGCAGACATCTTTCAGGAATGAAAAGTGATTATTTGCAAATCGGAGCTCAGCTCTTTCTAAACCTTCAGAGAGGTTTTGGGAGCTTTTAAATGACCCAGGGGTGAATATACCCACTCAGCAGGTCTGAGGAGAACAGAAACTTCACCTTCCAGCAACAGAAAGAAAAACATGTCGACTGCACAGAGGTGTTTTGATTTCATCAGGCAGCAGCTGTGCAGGATCAGGACATAAAGCCTGTCTGCTGTGGTCAGGAGCCACAGACGAGGCAGCAGCTCTCAAACATTCCTGCACACGCCCAGTGCTTCCTGATATTCTGCTGAGTCCTGCTGTTACCTGCACCGAGGGGCAACCTGTCTGCATGCTCATCACACCTGCATCAGCAGGTATCACCTACACCGACTGACCTCCAGAGATTCAATACATTTTTCTCAACAGATTTATAATCCCATCAACCTCTTCTCTTAACAGACTCCTCCTTATCTATGTCCACACTTCATTTAGGTGGTTTCTGTTGGACTGTTAAAGCTCCTCTCATCATTTCTTTATTCATGCATTCGGTCCTCACACAGAAAACTGATCTGCAGTTTATTTGCTGCCACTTCCTGATTGAGAAATCTGGATCAGGCCTGTGCCCAGTGTGTCCAGTGCTCACAGCGTTAAAGATAGAGCCTGTAGGATTTCCTTAAAAAACAAACTTATGTAAAATGAAATCCTGCTTCATCATCACCTATGGGCTTCTTCTCGTTTGTGGTGGTGATTATATGTGCAGGGCTCCCCCCTCTGCCTGTATTTTGATGTTTTGGTGTAGTCAGGACATTTCTGGGCAGGGGTTGGTGTGTTCTCTAAAGCCAGTGACAGAGCACAGGTGAAGTTGGCCGTGCAGCGCTGTGGGCTTGTATAAACTACCACCAAGTCAGCAACTGGACGCCGTCAAGCTGGGAGCAATAGCGGATATGCACTTACCAGCAAAGAAAACAATATACAGAGTGAAGCACTGCAGCGTCGGGTCCATGCTCGACCGTTGCCTACAACAAGAGTCTACCTACTTACTTATGAGGCTCCTGTTGCCAGCAGCGGTAAGTGTGGATCCACTACTTCTCCCAGCTTGATGGCGTCAAGTCACTATCTTTGTGGCAGTGGCAAATATTCAAATGAGAAAATTGAAGGCCAAAGTGGAGAACTGTTCCATATGAACAGCAGTAGAACATGGGTCAGTCCTGACAGCTGCTGTCAGGGCAGGAGGTGTGCAGAGTTGAGCCCGTGTGGAGGGGCCCAGGTTGAATGTTGTGTCTACAAACTGCAATGAACAAACCTACAGACTCTGCCTTTAATGTTAACTCTTTCTGTACTGACAAGGTTTCAGGTGAATTTAGCCCACAGGGTGACAGGATTGGTTCCTCGGTTCTGTGACTGTAAACCCTGGCTCTGTGAATCTGTGTTTATGAGACTGTCTGAATTTCGGTGCAGGATTGCAGGTACAACATATAATTTAATCAGCTCCCGCAAATCTAGCACTCATAGGGTCTCATTCATGAAATGTTAGTAAATCTGTGTGTAGATTTGCACATAAAAGCCCTTGATGCCATCCCATCGTAAATTGACAGCACACTCCTGCTGATCACCAATTAACATAGATCCCCGCCCATGAATAGCATCCTGTCCATCTGCGATCATAACGCAAACAAGGAAAGAGGATGAGAGACAAAAAAAGAGAGATGGGGGATCGAAGTCATTTTGGTTGAAGGGGAGTTAAGAAAAACAGCAACACACCCTCCTGAACTGAAGCTAAATGGCACCCAGATGTCAGTATTACATGTTCACCACAGCATCACACACACACAAACACAAGCGCACACTGACAACAGAGGCAGTGCCAGACTGAATGAAGCCACTGACTTAAAGTAAGTGAAACTCAATTTAACCTGGAGACACAGACTGATGTGAGACTCCTGGTGCTGTATCTGCTAATGCTAAGTGGCAGGTGGTCCTGCAAGCATCAGTGACCTTTGACCCCAGAGGATCTTCAGTGGTCACACAGGGACTCTGAGGAGTCTCTGGGGAGGAGATGCCAGGAGGAAACAGACTGAATGAATATTAAGGAGCACAGGGAACCCAGTAATGAGGTGTGTGTGTGTGTGTGTGTGGACACAGCTGCGCTCCATTACAGAGATGAGAGCCTCACAGTGACACTGAGACCAACAACACATCAGCTCTGAGGTGAAAGTATCAACAGACAAGTATGGGTACAAGTTTTAGTACTACTGTCTCCACTACGATCCACTGAGGAGGGTTATGGAGGTTTTATACTGAACAGACATCAGGACAAACACCTGAGCTCAGGTACCAGCACCAGCAGCAGCTCCTCTGCAGAGTTAAGCACACTTCAGGCTGCAGCCACATCAAAGCATCTGAATGTATACTGATGTGTGCGTGTTGTGCTTTAATAAAAACATAATAATAGGCAAAATAGGTGAGGAGATACCTATCTTAGTTTAATTATATCTATTTATATTTAGAAGGGAAATGCATAATTTGAATTATATACAAATACACTGCCTTGGTGTTTTTGACCAATGGGATAGGTTTATTGCCTGTTCATTTCACTACAGTATCCTGTGAAAGAATAAATGAATGAATGAATGAATGAATGAATCAATCAATCAATGTGCCTGAGGGTGACCCACCCCGCTCTGAGTGTCTGTGAACCTGCTGCAGCTTCCTGTCTGTGTGTGATGAGCAGCAGGAATCTGTGGATTCAGCCAAACCGAGTCTGAACCTGGGGCCAATAGGAACCAGCTGAGGAGGTGTTGCTCCTCCCACACACCCTGCAGCACAGAGACATCGGGCCAACGCTGGCACAGCTCTTTATTAATAACTGTTGGCTGCACAACTAAACACAATGACACACCATTAATGAGCCTGGAAACAACTGCTCTACAACTGGCTTGGAGCCTCAGCTATCTTTATCACGTATGACTGATGGCGGCTGTAACACAGACACTCACATGGACTGTAAAAAGCTCAATAGAGTGGGGGTGGGGTCAATCAGACTAATATAAATAACATTTATTTTAGTAACTGTAACCGTCAAGGACAGCCTAAACAAAGAGCAAACACATCTGATCATCAGTCATAATCATCAGAGAAAGTTTCTGTTTACTTGTTTCTCCTGTAACTGTCAAACTCTTACCAGAGACAAACATTTATTGCTGATCAGAGCTCAGTGTCGCTTCTCCTGTCAGCCATTTTTCAGAAAAGTCTTAATTTATCCAGAATTCATTGTACCATAATCTGATTTCAGCCGGCAAGAAAAAAACTGGTTTGTTCAGCAGATAAATACCACTGTCACTGTTTCTGCGAGGCAAGACCTGTGAGTGTATTTAGAGAGCATGATGTCACAGTGAAGCTAACCTTTGACCTAGGGATCCCTCGACTGATTGGCTGCCAATTTTCATAAAGATATACGATAAGCAAATCAGCATTAGGGCTTCTGGTCACCAATCACCTTTTAATTCATCACCTAAACTGTGTCATGATTAATGAGTTGAGGCTGAAAGCACTGTGAGGTCACTGTGAACTTGACCTTTGAACTTTGACCACCAAAGTCTAATCAGTCCATTTGTGAGTGCAGGTGAAGGTTCCTTGGGGCCAAGGTGAGATGAAACCTCAGCTGCCAGACAGTCTACTGGGTCTGTGGGACAGGTCGTCTCTGTCTCCGCCTGGTCCTCTTCCAGCATCTTTTTCTTCTGTGGCTTCAAAGCCTTCATCCCCAACACCCCCACATTAAGACGGCTCCCTGCCTTGGCTCTTTTCTTGCTGTCGTTGAAAGCCTCGTCCTGCTGCTCTGTTGTGGTGTGCGGTACATTTACAAACAGCTCCGGTCAGGCTGTGAGCTCCGGCCGTGAAGGGGCCTCTGTGGGGTCTGCATTGAATCCAACCCTTTGAGGTGAGGGCCAGGCCTCCCTGGGGGGTTCCTGAACCACACACTTCAACCTGACTGCAACTTCAATGGTTCCAGACCAGGCTGCTTTATCTGGCTGATGAATATGTAGAGAGAGAGGGGCAGGGGGGCAAAGGGTGAAGCTGACTTGGAGACTAAACACTCACAATCTGATTCTGGTTCAGTTTCACTTATAAAGATTAGCTGTAGGGTTGCTGTGATGCATTGTGACAAACTGTGACACACTTTCAGTCACAGAGCTCCATCGTTTCCAAACACTACTGAAAACTCATCAGTGCCTCGTTGTTGTTCCTTTATCACCATGGATACACACACTGTAGTTCACCCTGCCTCGGTCCTGCTGCGGTCTTTGTTGCTGTAGATGCTGGTCCTGTCCAGTCTTACATTCTGGCTCAGATTCAGGCTCCAATACTGATTTTTAACAAACAGTTACGTTGAAGGTCAATACACAGAGCTACAGTGATGTTTTGCTGCCACCCTATTCCCTTGATAAACTCTGAAACAGATTATAATCATCTTCACTGACTCTACCTCAGTACAATCAACAGAATTCAAGAGCTAATGTAAGGCTACAAAAAAGCTGATGATGATTTCATCACCATGATCAACAACACATTGAACAAACCAGAGAGGAGGGGAGCAGCAACAATGACACTGATTTCTGAGAGCATAAAGTCATGTTCACTGATTACTCTAAAGTTTGTAAAGCTGTATAATAAATCAGAGATGAGGTCACTGTCAGAACAGCGGAGCTTGTGTGAACATGTGTGAACATACACTGAGCCGAAAACTGTGTTAAACTCTGAGTTCCCACACTGTGTTTGACCCTGAAACTGCACGTGCAAATTCTGACCCTGTCTTCACACCTGAATCTGACTGGACAGGGACATCCAATCAGAAAGCAGAGTTCAGAGGCAGGACCATTATGTTTCTTGATTTAGTTTTCCATTATCAATCAAACTAATCAATTAATCCAAAAACTGACAGACTTAAGAAGAAACCAGGAGTTCAGCTCTGAACTCTCTTCATTTCCTCAGCTGTTGCAGGTTGAACCCTCTTGACCACCACACCTTACAGCTCTGTCATTAGGCCTTTATTTGTTATTGATTGACACCTGATCACATGTTGCTGTCACTGTGCAGAGTGTTTCTTATGTAACCACAGTGTGTGAACTCCTCTGGATGTGGTTGGACAATGATATGCAGTGAGGACGGGACGTCCAGCGTGCAGTCACATGCAGTGAGCCTAAGCCTCTACAGGCTGAGTGAAGGTGGTGATTATCCAGCCTCGCTGGGCTAGGACCAGCCTCGCTCTGTATAATTAGTGTGTGAGCTGAGGAGGACGAGGCATCGACAGGATGACAACACAACCACACATCTCCTGCTCTGATGGAAAATTACTGAGTCAGACGGCAGCAGAGCTCTCTGAGCAACAACATGGCTCATCAGAGAAGAATGTGAGCAGGTTTTCCACCTCACAGAACAATTTACAGCAGCCAATGAGGAGTGGGGCCAGGCCTGGAGCTAAGCCCTCACAGAATAGCTTCATTCTTGGCCGGCTGGTCCGGAGGCTGACCGCCTTGCTCCCAGAGAGACTGGGACCTCCCAGCTGGGCAGCCACATTTCCCTGAGGCTGGAGGAGTATTTTTTGATGAATGAATATTAAAACAGGTGTGATCAAACCGCTATCATCCGGCAGAGAGAGCTCAGCCATCTGTAATGTTGATGATCATTTGGTCCACATTGTTGGACATGGACCACGTGGCTCTCAGTGAGCTGAGCGGACATGGGGGTGAGGGTGGGGGTAGGGGGGTGCACTGTTCAGAGACTGGAAAACTTTTAGCCAATCATAGGAGCTTATTTAGACACCAGTCTCTTGACACAACCTCATATTCACTGATTAACATGTGACTTCTCCCCTCAGTGACTAATTCTTCTATGACAGGCAGCTGCTTCACACCAGCAGTACCTGCACAGTCTCCAGGTCCACTTTATGAATCTTTACTTTACATCAACATGCATGCTGAGGACAGAGTCATGAGAGCTCAGAGTGAGGCAGCTGGATCTGATCTGAGTAGGAGTGTCCCATTTCCTCAGTCTGATGTTTATAGTCGACCTGCTGTCTGACACAACCAACAATTAACCTGTGATTTACACCCACGGGTCCAGGTGAGCCACGACTACACAAACAATTACATCCACTTAGCTACTGAGTAGAAACAAAGAGAGACAGCTGAGGTGACCCAGCTGACCTGCAGTACATAAACATCCATCTCTTACCAGAGTCTTTGTTCCTCTGGTCGGAGTCGTCCAATCGAGTTCAGACCTGCAGCTCCACCAACAACCAGAACCAGATCACAGTCCTGCAGGAGAAAGTAACACAGAGGCTTCAGGGACAGGTAATGACCACATGGGATCAACAATCACAACAACTAACCATCAGGACACGACTAATCCCTGAACAGGCCTGAGGTTTAAAATTGAAGCTGGAAACACTGAGAGACTCATTGAGACACTATGAATAGCAGAGAGAGAGAGTCCACTAAACATCAGTTAGAATGGTATGGAGCAGATGTTTGCAGCTGTGCAGGTAATCACCAGTCAACTTTCAGAAAGAGCAACTATCAAATTAAACTTGTTTACCACACTTACACTGGGTATAGGTGCTGTATATCTGCTAATACATGACAACAAAAAGAAAGGTGGGACATGGTTTTAGGTTAGAGGATGCGGACACAGTTTAGTCCTCAGCTCCAGTCGTTGTCAGTGAAGCTGCTGGATGACATCATCAGACAGTTAAGAGGGCAGAGCAGCAGGTCAGAGTTATGTATTTGACATCAATAAGTGCAATCTTAAATCTTCTTTACATATTCTGTTTTTTATCATATTTGTGTTTGTCCATTTTCATCTTTGTGAGTAACTCCAAATTCTCTATTCTTTGCTGAGGCAGCAGCAGCTGTATATCTGTAAATCTGATTTCCACTGGAGATCAATAAAGACTCTGATTCTGATATAAAAATGAGAGGCAGGAAAGTGAGGAAGTGATGATCCAGACATCCTCCACAACAGCAGCGATGATGAACACAGTGATCTGTGTGAGGAGCTCTGATGTTTGAAGGTGGCTCCACGCTGCTGAGGTGCTGGTATGTGCTCTCACTGGAGCTCAGGGTCTGTCAAGCCGTTAGAGAGGGCTACAGAGGGAGAGGCTGTGACATGAAGGATCAACTCTGAGCAGCAATAACAGCTGAGGAGTTAGAGGAGGGAGATCTGAGAACAGCTGCTGTAAAACAGATGTGTCACGCTCCATGTCAGCAGGACAGGTGGGGTTCACGTTACATCCAGATCTCCTCCACGGAGCACGGAGGGAAGTAATGAGGGTTGTCGGCAGCACAGCAGAGTTTCACATCATGAATCAGTTGCATCACTCTGTGGTCTGAGAGTATGACAACTGAACCACAGAAGGGTCATCACTGCAGGACAAAGCTCAGAGTCTGAAGGAACTTACAGCTTTTACTGCAGTATGAAACAAACAGACGTCTCTGCGTAGAAAACAAATCTCAAGGTCAACCGTAGTGGGTGTTTATCATCCACCCTCTGACTCAAGCCACATACCGGTAAATAAAATGTTGCATTATTTTTCATCTTTCTTACTCATCTTTTGTGAATATTTATAAATCATGGGAGAAATGTCAGCACTGTACCACAGGCTTTAAATCGATGAGTACTTATGTACCAATATTTGTACATCACTTTGTCAAGTCCGAGAGACTAAATGAGAATAATGAAAACAGCAGTATGACTTCCTTCTTGACTAACATTTTTATCAACAATAATCAAAACAAACAGGAACCATGTGTTCAACATGCAAAAGTATTTAAACTGGTGTTGCCAGATGATGAACTCTCAGGTAGAGAATGCTTGGTTTAAAGCAGGTGGTTCACATTAACACACACACTTAAGTTTTACGCACAGACACAGCATAACAACAGCATCAGCATGAAACCTCATACAGTGCGTACAGTTCAGGACATGCTGATACAGAACAGACAGAGTTACACAACACAACACATGTAGCTGCAGGGGGAAACACATCAACACAATCATAGACAGTTTTACTGGAGGAGCTCAGCGTCGAGCCCGCAGGACATATTTACTGAATGTCAGAGTGTCGTAGTGCTGGGGGGCGGGTGGGTAAGACAAAATAAACAGCACCCGTGGGATGATTTTGTAACTGTGAAGACAACGATGCAGAAAAAACTAATAACAAGACAGACTTGAGTCCCGGAGGGAAACTGTGAAAGTTGCTTCAGGATGGAGGAATTTCCACACAACATCCAATCAAATCATACCACAGACTGAACACAGGGCTCATCTCACTGACAGGGAAATCAACAGCACTCTGTCATTTACAGAACATTACTATAAAGCCTGGTCTTTGTTTGTTTCATGGTGTCTCTCATATCATCACAGTTAAGACACGGCTTACATATGTATTCACCAAAAATCAATCTTTTTAAATAACAGCAGTTTAACTGTGTTATTTCTGAGGACATTTATGTGGGTAAAAATAATCTGAGCGTAAAAGATTCAATCTTTGTCTCCACTCCACTGAGCTTCAAAGGTAGGGCTGGAGATCCTGGAAAAACGGCTCTAGCAGGCCACGTTTTGAAAATACACAAGTCAAAGGTCCCCGCCCCTCTCCTGTAGACGTCTCTCTGAAGCCACGCCCCCACTTTACCGCGGACGCACGTGAAAACACACAATGCGCATTGCGCCCATGGATGTACTATATGAACATGGCATTGCCAGAGGAGGGAGAGAGACGGAAGCTTGAATGGGCGTTGGCAGAACTAGACATGAGGGCATGATGATTACCAACCATAACTTTAATTAATGATCGCTGATAAGACCTCTGTTATCTTCAGTTTTGAAACTAAAACTAGCTCAATCATTGCCTCTGCTATGGGATCCAGGCAAATTCAAGCAAAACTCACGTAGCTAAACCTTCAGCCCCATGCAAGATAAAGAGGAGCCTTGACGCTCACACAAACCGCGACACACAAAGCTACCGGCAACTTTCCCACAGCTAACAATAATCCAGAATGCCGCTTATGCTAACATGCTAACTAGCATCAGCAGCAAATGTAAACAGCAGTTAAACGCAGTCTGTCCGACTTCACAGGCATGTGTAAATCCCAAAACAGCTCAATGTTGAAAAAGCAACATTAACTTACCCAACTTGTTCATCTGGTAATTACGGTCCCGGACCACGCTGGGGATGATAGCAAGCTAAGCTAACAGGTGGCGCATGCTCAATCAGTGGGAGGGTCAAACTGCCTCGAATCCTCTGATGTTTACAAAGATACTTACAGCTGCAGGAGCCTTTACTTGTTATAGAAACACCTCCTTGCTGACTAGTCATTATCAACATTCATCGTTAAAGTGGACTGAGGGAACACTGAATCAGTATGAATTTGTATAGGCACAGTTTTGTACTGTCAGGGCCACCATGAATCCCACCGAGACGCATCATGATTTCAAAATAAAACAGGGCGCGTGCTTTGAACAATTGGAGGGAAAACAGCCGATGGCGCCGTTTATGTGGTTCTACACAACCCGAAGCAGTTAGTTTATAAAACCAGTAACTTGACTGTGGCATACAGTTTAGCCAGCAATTGTTAATTAGTGTCTAACATTAGTCTGAAGTTACAGTTTAGCTTACCAGTGTTAGTTTGTTCATAGCTGGTCTGTTACCTGTTTAATGACAGCATATGTAAGACATACCCTTAGTTTTCCTTCAGGATTCAGGGGATTTACCTATGGACTCACTCAGCTGTTCTGAAGCCTCAGTGATTCTTTTGGCAGAGCTGGAGGCTGTTTAAGTACATTTACTCTAGGTACTGAACTGAAGTACAGTCCTGTCCTCGCTGGGCTTTCTTTCACCCAGAGAAAAAATGTTGTTATGCAGCTGGTACATGCTGTAACATACACTGCTGTGTGAAAAGGGTGTCATGTGACCCTCTTTCAGCACTCTCCCTTAAAATAATGTATGTTGTCCGAAGCTCTTTACCAAAGTAAATTGAGTCTCAATTAAATATACATTTATATTTAATATATACCCATACACTCCCACTGACTGAAGCAGGACCCAGTAAAGAAGCAAAGTTCAGAAAAACACATTTATTGACTTGTATTTCTGTGGCTAACAAACAGTTGGCACAAAGACATAGTTTCGTTTGAATTTCCACGCGACAACCTGAATCACATATGAAACAAAAGGTTCAGATTTGGCGATGACATTCGTGCGTCTGTGGTAAAATGAAGCAGAGGAAAGAGCTGATGACTGGAAACACTGCAGTGATGATCAACAGGACACGGTTCAGTTTCTGTGCTGGACCCAGACTGTGGACCCTCCTCACAGCTGGTCTGGGGTCAGCTCCAGTTCAAGTATCTTCACAGTAAAGGCCTTTCTACAAGCAGCAGCGTGAGTCTGTTTCTGTGTGTTATTACAGTCACTGTGGTGCAATGAGGCAACAAGAAAGACGACCAGTCACCAGCAGCTGCTGCATCAGCTCAACAGTTACTCATCATAAAGCCAAGTGGGAGTTAGTCACCTGTCCAGGTGAAGGAGCAAATGTAGATTCCCTGCAGGGTGAGATGAGGCTTAAGGATGTGAAGGACTCATTGTTACTGACCAGGGCAACCAGGACATTTATCTGATTAATGGATTCATTAAACAGACCCATTTTACATGTAGCTGGTGGAAATTATTTAGTTTTCACGGGGAATCTTGATTTTGACCAATAGAGGAGCTAAATAATAAAGAAGTGCAGAAGAAATGTGGGCAACAGAATTACGGAATGTCTGTTGTTAACATAGTTAAACACAAATTTATTGGATAAAATGTCAAATAATCTAAGCACAGTGTTTTTAGATAGATATTCAGGTTACACCAATTATTACATGTAACAGTGAATAATTGTGCTTGTTCATTGTCATGATTGTGTTTCTCTTTCTGTTGTTTTGTTATTGATACCAATAAGAAATTGCAGTGACTTGGCAATAACGTTTCAGCACAAATTCTCTTTCAACCTGCCTGAACAAACCTTCCCCACAGAAAAAGTGGCCTCTTCCTGGTTCATGGTTCAAGTGAGAATCCACTGGGGACACATTTTTTTCTGCTTTTAAACAGTGTCTCATCTGTTCATTTGTATATTTTGTGTTTTTTTTTGTTGTTTTTTTTTACCATTGCATTAATTTTATTGCAATATGTTCATCTGATTTTCCTTGCTCTGATTGTAGAGCTCTGTGTGGCTGGTGTCTTCTAAACCAGGTTGTGCTTACTGCAGCAGCTGCTGGTCTAGGATCAGCTGAGTGTGTGAGTGCAGCTCTGACATTAAGGCAAATAGACTCTTTGGCAAAACAAAAGACACAGCAGACAGATGACCGCAGACATGGATGGTGCGAGTGTGTAACAGCCTGCTGGTGGAAGATACACCTGTGGACGCTCTGATGATTGGCCCCCACTAAACACACAAGATACAACACACAGCTACACAACAGAGTAAGGCAGTTATAGACAGACACACACTGTATAAATGTTCTTTAGGCTCTTTTTACACACTTTGGTCTTTCAAAATAAACTACTCTATAGATCTGATATATTTGCAGCTTTACAAAATACATTATAGATTTGATATGAGCAGCTCTGGGAGTAAATACACACCTCGGTCATGTTTCACCACTAGTAATGAAACAGAAACAAGGCTTTAAAAAGCTTCTACCAGCTCAGGTTAAAAGGTCGACACAGTCAAACTCTTTCTCTCATCACTGGGCTCAGACTAACCCCCCACCCCCCATTCAAGGACAAGTCCACTCTGGTAGGACAGTGGTCTTCAGCCCAACCCCTCCATCAGCTGTGATGATGATGATGTTCACAGTGATGCACAAAACTTCTCCTTTAGGATGATCCACAATTCAGTGTCCATCATCAGGACTCACATGATGCTTCAGTTTTTGATTGATTACATATTATGATTTATAGATTTGATCAACACTGGTTCTCCTATAAGGATCTAAAGAGGAGCAGCAGCAGCAATGCTTTTAAGTTGATTGTGCCTGTGATGTGATCGGTTACAGGTGATGACAAAGATGCAAGTGTCTACTGGTTATTGATGAAGGATCAGCTGTAAACTGAACATGTCAAACATCAGTGATCAATCAGAGCTGATGGAGCCGCCAGTGCCGACACCACCAGACTCAACGTGAACCTGATGTTTGTCCTCAAATCTCATGTTCGCACTCAAACTGGTATACACAACCGGCACTTGTTCCTTCATCACAATGGAAACACACATTGCAGTTCATCCTGACTCAAACACACACATCATCCTACTGCCCCAAACACACACTACAGCACCATTTTTTAATCTGCTGCTGAAAACAGTCCCCAGGAACAACAGTGATCAGTTGTTTTGAGAAAATGATAGAGTTCTTCTTTCTTCTTCAAAATGTGATGAGTTCTGAGAGATTCACATCTTCAGTAGGACTCAGTCAGAGGAGGGACGGATGCACACTGGTGTTAGAGTCTGAACATGAGATTTGATGTCAGAAAATATAGAATAAATCAGATTCATGGATGAGATATGCGTGTGTGTGTGTGAGCTGTAATGAAGAATCTCTGTGGATGTTTCTGACATGAGGTCATATAATTTATAAAATAAGATTTAAAAATGTCACCTCCCAGCTGTTTGGACTTTTATTCTGAAAGTCCTTGTTGTCAGATAGGGTCAGAGATCACAGCAGCTGGTGATGTGAGGATGATGATGCTTTGCCCTCAGGACAGAGACACATCAAACCTAATGACCACATGATCCCAGAGGAGGGTGTGATTGGAGGTGAGAGTTGGTTCCTGATTGGACGGCTTGACAGGTGTGTTTGTGCGATTGTGTGTGTGTGTTACTGATCTTGAACCTGCGGTCACAGCTGGGTGGGGCCTCGGCTGTATGGCTCACTGCTGCCAGGCGGGGGCGCTGTCACCAGGCTCCTCAGGTAGACACAAGGACTCCTCTTCCTCCCTGAGCCAGGGGCGGAACCTGGAGGAGGTGGGGGTGGGGGTGGGGACAGGGAGGTGGGGGGCCTAAGAGATGACATGAGTGGCTGCATTTCCTGCAGTGCACCCCCCTCCTCCTCCTCCTCCTCCTCTTCCTCCTCCTTCTTCTTCCTGTCGGAGAAGAGGAACGAGCCCTGCGACATTTGGGCTCCAATGGAGGAGGTGCTGCCCCCCACGCTTCCTGGTGGGGTGTAGGAGGCTGGGCGGGGTCCCCCAGTCTGGAGAGGGCGCTCACCCGTGGGTGGACTGGTTCAGCTGCGGCAGGTGGGGAAGAGATGCTTTCGAGGGAGGAGATGCTCTGGTTCCAGGCCTGCTGCAGGTCCACGGGGATGATCTTTGTGGCCTCAACGGACACACAGGGAGGGGGGGAGCCCACACTGCCTTTCCATGGGAGGTGGCTGTCTCCACTGGTGGGTGAGGGGGGTGTGGGGGTTGGACTCTGACTCCCCTCCAGAGCTGCTGGGACTGAGGTAGGAGATACAGAAAGTAAGTAAGTAAGTAAAGTAAGTAAGTAAGGAGGACATTAACATGAACAAACAGATCCTCTGCTAGCTAGCTTGTTCACTAGCCAGCAGATGACTTAGCCTCACATTACGTTATTAGCCATACAGCAAGACATCCAACTGTGCTAACAGAGGCATATGATAGCCACAGTAATTAAACCATCATGTAATGAAGTCTCTGCTCCACCCACAGGCCCCTCCTCTTTGACCATGTTTGGATTAGGTGGGAGTTAGAGGCGGAGTCAGGCACTGCCTTGTACCTGATTTTGGTCTCTGTTTCGGTGTTTCGGCCTTCCGGGCTATAAAGGTGATCCCAACGTCATCCTCCTTCTCTGGGTCTGATTGTCTGCCCTTATCCTCCTCTGACTCCACAGGAACCACCACAGGTCTGAACACATACACACACACACACACACACTGACTTGCAGCCCTTATTCCAGAGCAGGATGTGTGAATACAGGTGCAACAGAGGAGGCATTACATTAACAGGTGAAGGTCCTCCTGAAGTCACACCTTAGACCCCTCCCTCTGACTCCTTGCATCAGAGACCCTCATAACCTATTACCTTTGTCCTGCCAGCTGACGTTACGTCTGGGTTTGTCACTGCCATCCTCCTTGGCGTCGGATCCTCGGCGCTGTTTTAGGCAGAATAAACACGTGAGTTCAGCTGCAGTCAAAACAGGAAGAAGACAACTTTCAGTAAGACTTTCATAACAGAGAACAGCAACAAGACTGTAATCAGCAGATGAAGCTATTCATAAGGGCTGACTGTGTGTGTTGCCTATAAAAACGTAAGTGAATAAATAAAACTGAGAGGAAAATAAATTCTGACGTAAACTAAGGCATAAATAAACGAAAGAGATGTAAATAAGAGAGAGAGAATAAAGATGTGTGTGTGTGTGAGACCTTTTTGAGGCTGCGCTCCTTCTTGTGTCGTTTGTATCTCGTGGACTTGAATGTCTCCATGCGGCTCCTCATGTTCCTCTGAAACACCTCGCGGTCCTGGCGCTCCTTCTCCCCAGAGACATGAAGTGTCGGCTGTAGTGGGACTGATACTGTATGGCACACACACACACACACAATCTGTCCAGATGTGTTCATCCAGGTCACAGAGGTTTCTGCTAACAGACTTGTGTCATGATGCGTGATTGACACACAGAATCTTCAAGGACGTTCTTTAAGGATCCCGAAATCTCATCGAGTACAAAAACAACACAAAGTCTTCTCCAAGGACCCCTGGAGGTGGTAGGACCTCAGTGAGGGGGTGTTCACCTACAGCAGTGTGTGTGTGTGTGTGTATGTGTGTGCTTGTGTACCCGTCTCCTGGGTTTGTACAGGTTCTCTGCGAGGACGTGGTGAGTCTCTGTGTCCTCCTCCACCTTGGCTCCGGGAACGTTGTCGATCGCCTGAAGGTCCAGACACACGCCACTGCCGTTCTCACGCCTGGAACACCACACCAACCACACGTTAGCCTGGTAGCATGATCCCACTTACATGAAGTTGAGACACATCATTCAACCAGACACAGATCAGAGAGTCTGAGACTTATTCTCCCCCCAGTGGTTACAGTAGAAAACCACACACACTGACTCACAGGTAATTGGTGACATTGGTAACCTCAGGGAAAGAGGCCCTGCTGGCCATGGAGGGCAAAGATAGTCTGGCTGAGGTCAGGACGTTCCCACCCTGCACACACAAATACAAAGATCAAAGGTTAGGGTAGGAGACCTGTATAGCACTAATGTATCTCAGTGAGGTCAGTCTATATCTTGAGGTCGTCTTGAAGACCAGCTGCAGGTTCTTTTTCCACTCCATGCCAGTTTTCTTTGAACAGTGTCTGTGTGCGTGTGTGTAAGAGAGAGACTGTCCTCAGTCTGCTGCTCCTGGTGAGCTCTGATGTCACTGCCTCACCTGATCAATGACACTGATGGCGTCTCTGATGTTGATCTTCTGGTAGGCTTCCCATAGCTCACTCTTCCTGTACACAGACTTTCTGAGCAGCAGCTTACTCAGGTAGTTCTTATCAAACTGCTCCCACCTGGAGAGAGAGAGTCAGAGAGAGCAAGGTAAAAACTGATGACCCAGCTATGGTTAGTTCTCCTCAATCACATGACCACAGCTCCCCTTGCTGGTCACTGTCCGTCATTACATCAGTCACAATCACTGATGTCACAGTGACATCTTTATGACTCACTTGTCTCTCCAGTGGTGGTATCCCTGCAGCCCTGCGATGTCCTCCACAGCTGTCAGGATGTGGTCAAAGGCCTGAGGCACACACACATACAATTTAGGATGGATCAAGTGTTGGTTCTTTTGACACCTGAAACTGTCTTGAGTCAAGGAGAGAAGGGAAGGAGGAGAAGGAGGAGGAGGAGGAGGATGGAGAGGAGCTCTCACCCTTTCGTGGATCTCCTCGTTGATTGTCGGCTTCCTGTTGGTGGAACGAGGCACTTTGAGCCACTTGACCAGAGGTTTGATGGTGAGACCCTGAGACAAAGACATCAACACACAATAAATTCAACTCAGAAACTCAGTCTGAACATATGGAACCAGACCTGAACCAGATCTGAACTAAAACCTAAACAGTCTGGAGTTCTCATGATGAACCTTAAGAAGAGGAACCTTCACCTCTGTCTGTTCCCTCTGGCTCCATGCCCACGACAGGCGTCACATGACCGTCCTGATCAGATACCTGAGATCTTTAACACTGACCCAGACAGAGTGGCCTTCAACCAGAGAACCAGCACCAGAAAGGACCAGAAACCAAATGACCACCTGTAGAATCTTATCTTTTTCACCACACTCATTATCAGGGTAAAGCTTACAAACACACACAGGAAGTGGCTCTTACCTGGAACATGACTGTGAAGAAGACAACCACGATCGTTGTGGCAACAAAATAATCTTTGGCTTTCACTTTATTGCCATCCAGCAGCACCACCAGGGCGAAGGCCACTGCCCCCCGCAGGCCTCCATATGACATCACCACCTGGTCGATCTTGTCCAGAGGAACGAGCCGGAAGCGGTTCAAAACCCAAGTTTGACCTATCACACCTAGAGGGCAGAGGTCACCAGAGGTCAGAGCAAGTGCAGAGGAGGACACAGGGTTTAAACGACCAGCAGACCAACACTGAGTCTCTGCAGCATGAGAGGGTGAAGGTTAAAGGTCAAAGAAACAGGAAGTGACTGACCCACGGCTCTGAAGACGAAGATAAAGATGAGGGTGCAGGACACCAGCCCTGTGTCCCAGGCCCATTTGGACTTGTCCACAGCGGAAATGCCAAGGAAGATGAAGATGATGGTTTCGGCGATGCTGGCCAGGGTCTTCATCGTGTACTTCACCGTTGTCCGAGACTTTTGGGATATGTTGGCCTCCACATACTTATTGGCCCCAATGCCACAGAAGGTCATACTGGGGGGAGGGGCAGAGGTTAAAACTCCCAGCAGCTGTTACTGAGAAACCCAACCAGCAAAACCAGTTAAACCAGTGACGCCAGTAAAACCACTTTGATGACTCTGACGTCAAACACAAACAAATAAAAAAGGTTTAAAGGAGACATATTATGCCCCTCTTCCAAAAATTAAATTAGTTCCCAGGTGTCTTCAAGACATGTCTGTTTCAGTCAAACATCTGCTCAAAACAGTCTGTTTCAGTGCCCTGTCCCTTTAAATGCAAATGAACCTCTGCTAGCCCCGCCCAACCCTTCTACCTGTACCAGGTAGGGGCGGTATTATGCAAATTCAAAAAACTAATGACATCATTATTGTACAACCGATGGAACAGCTCGAAAAACCACATGGACTTCAACATGTGGAGCTTGAAGATTACAGATTTTTTGTCAGTTCTCACATTTTGGGGCCAGTAGGCAAGACAAACACCCAACTATATGTTAAAGAGCCTTCATAAAGTGATATTTCCATAATATGTCCCCTTTAAGAGAGAAATGTTCAGCATGAGAACCAGTCTATGATCACTGGTTGCACTGGTTCTACTGGTTCAACCATTTGAACTGGTTGTACTGGTTATCAGTTGCACTGGTTAAACTGTTTGCACAGGTTTTACTGATACTGGTCATACTGGTTGGTTGTAATGCTGGTAGTTAAACTGGTTGAACTGGTTTGAAATGGCTGAACTGGCCATATTGGTCACACTGGTTGGAGTGGTAGACTTACGACAGGATGGCGGACAGTGAGAAGAGCTCGGCTGTTAGATAGGCCAGGTAGACGAGCAGGAAGACGAAGAGCGGCTCAATGATTCTAACCTTCTTGGTGAAGCGAGTGATGAAGCCGAGTATGACAGCAAAGACCAGACCCACCAGAGTCCCCAATACTGACGATGAGGAAGGAGGCTGAGGAGGAAGAGGAGGGAGGGTAAGGTCACAGGTCAGAGGTCAGAGGTCATGGTGCTCTGACCCATGGACTCACCGACTCCTTTAAAGTAATCAGCTGTCTGAACGTTGGCTGGTCCAACATCAACAAAGGAGATGTAGACTTTATACAGGACCTGCAGCATGGAAACAGAGAGCATCATGGGAAACTAATGGTGAGACAGATGTCAAACACACTAGGTCACCATCAGCTGTTGCTGTTGAGAAGATAAAGTCATGAATTTCAAGAAGAATTAACACATATAAGCCTGATATCAAACATGTCATATATTTCTGATTCCAGATGAGCTGCCTACAAAACAGCCAAGCGACCAGGAAGCATCATCGACTTCATGTTGCTACTTTTACAGGACAAACCATAACAGAGTTGTTGTTGTCATACATAATATAATATAATATAATATAATATAATATAATATAATATAATATAATATAATATAATATAATATAGAGAATGTTATGATTCACATCAGAGTGATGGTGTTACTGTGGGAACACTGACAACACTTACTGTTATTGTTTCCCATGATTCCTTGGTGTGGTGGTCTGTCTGTAAAATCTGTAATGTCTAACATCTCTAACGTCTCTGTCATCTCTAACATCTCCAATGTCTCTGTCATCTCTAACATCTCCAATGTCTCTGATGTCTCTAACATCTCTAACGTCTCTTTCACGTCTCTTAGTTGCTCCTGATTCCCACACTCTGTTATTTTCCATCTGTGGTGGATTAGCTCATATTCTGAGTGCTGCGGGGGATTAGAGAGCTGCACAGTTAATCTGCTTTAATCTCACAGTACTGACTCAATGTAACTGTTTGCTCTTCTCACTGCTGCCGCTTCATCTCACACACACTGACGTCTGACCTCTGACCCTGTCAGGATATCTGCTGACCACATCTGGATCTGTTTGAGCTACATGATCCAGCTGCCGTCACTGAAACACAAATGTGCAGAAGCACGTGCACACAAACACACACACATACGTGCACACACACACAACTGATACCAAATATGTTGCTCCTTGTTCTGATCCAACTATTCATGGATTACTGAGCTTCAGAGAGAAGCCCAGAAGCTCTGCCCCTTATGGAGGGGTCGGATCAGAACAGAGAAGGTCCAAAGAGAAGAGAGAAGAGACAAGACACTTGTGGACAAACACACACACACACATACACACAAACACAAACACTACAATGAGATTGAATTCATTTTGTCTTTCTTACACATGTGAATGTGTATGTGTCTCACCACGGTGACGGCGTCGTTGAGCAGCGACTCTCCAAACACAATGATGAAGAGCATGTCGTTGACATGAACCTCCTCGAACACAGCGAGTACGGCCACCGGGTCCACAGCTGAGATCAATGCCCCGAACAATAGGAAGTCCATCAGTTCGGCCTGCACACGCTCGTCTGCACACACACATACACATGCCATGGATACAGTAACGGAGACATGACCGCATTGACCCATAATCTCAGTGATCTATGACATTTGGGACTGACCTATGACCCCAGCAGTTTGGCGGCGTACAGACAGAAACCGGTGCAGAACGCGTTCCACAGTGTCCCCACCACAGCATATGTTAGAATGGCCCCAGGTTGTCAAAGAAGAGGCGGGCCGGCATGAAGTAGCCGGCATCACCCACGATGGTTGGCAGCAGGAAGAGGAAGAAAAGGGCGGGCTCTAGCTGATACAGCTGCTTCTTATTGGCTATGAGGACAATCCCACCAAGAACCAGACCCAACAGGATCAGCATACAGCTCTCAGGGACCACGGTGGTGAAACGCTGTGAGAAGTGGAACACTGCAGGAGGAGGAGCACATGTCACAGAGTGTGTGTGTGAGTAGTCGTTCATGGTCTGCTGTGAGTCATGACAAGACAAATGACAAGCAATCTCTCTCTCTCTCTCTCTCTTACACACAGAAAAACACAGTGACACTGTTCATACATCACAGGAGGATGAAAGAGGAGCTGGTGATTCATTAACTTAGATCAGACACGGCTGATGCTTTAATGAGCTCGGGGTTTTACGTCTGTTTATATGTGTTTATATGTTGTGAGCTAGAATGCTCCCACTCATCGAATCTCTGGCCTCTGATGTTACTCTAAATAAAAAATTGCTCTGTCTGAAGCTCATTTCCAGTAGGTGACATCCTCAAACGCTACATTCGCTGCGCTGATTCCAGACCAGAAAATAAAACCACGTCCTCACGGATATGGAGTCCGTTTTTAACTACCATGTGGCCCTTAACCCTGAGTGGGTGGAGACAGATGTTGACAGTGAGTATCTGTAGATGATCTAATGTCAGTGTGAATCCTAAACAAATATCTGGATGTGAAACCGAAGGCGAGTCTGTGACTATAAGAGGAACTAGGATTTCCTGTTCTCTTATCCATACTTATACACAGCATTATAACCTCTGTGTGACTCTGAGATAAACCTGACAGCGACTTCCTGTATCAACTCAACTCCTCCCAGCTGATATAGATGGAGGGAAATCATGATGGCAACAGAAGACAACTAAAGACACACACATACACGCACACAGATGGTCGCTGTGTTGTTCTGGTGTTCCAAAAATCAGTTACATGATCTTTCATCACCATGGAGACAAAGACTGCAGTGTATTCTGACTAAGTCACACACACACACACACACACACACACACACACACACACTGCTGCCACAAACACACACTACAAAACAAACAAACAAACATGGACATCATACAGCAGTCTGTCTCTGCTGTGTGATGAGCTGATTCAGCAAAAAGGATGTTACAGACCACACTGTGACAGGCACAGCAACAAACACAACAGCAGCCATAACTGCCACAATAAACACAGCAACCGACACACGTCATGAAAACTGTCACTACACCAGCCACAACAGTCCAAAGAGCAATTACAACAGGCACATCAACAGACACAGTCACCCAACCCTTACAACAGTTCCCAAAGTCACAACGATAACAGTCACAATAGTAAGTTGTCACAACCACAATAACAACAGTCACAACAATCACAACAGACACAATAAAAGACGCAACAACAGTCACAAAAACAGTCACAACAGTGATGACGACTGTCACAACAGTCACAACAAGAGTCATAACAATCACAACAGCAGTCGCACTAGTCACAACAGGCACAACAACAGTCAGAACAGCAGCCACAACAATAGTCACAACCATCGAAATACCAGTCGCTACAGTCACCTACCAGTCCTACAACAGGCACAAAAGCCACACCAGCAACTTAAACAGTCACAACTGTCACAACAACAGTCACAACCGTGACAACAACAGTTATTACAGGGAAACTAGATCACTTGTTGGAGCTGCTCATAGTCATGGTGAAGTATCTGAATGAAGAGTGAGTACTAGTAAGGATTAACGTTCTCATCCTTCATCCTCAGGTCACCACTGACTCTGACTCTGAAGGAGCTGATGGAAATTTCTCTAATCTCAGGTCTGTTCAGTCTCATCAGAGCTGCAGAGACTCAAGACAAGCGCCTGGAGAATAACCTCCACCCTCTCACCGTTACCTCCACCTCCAGCAGCTGCACATCATGACATGGACACGAAGAGGACGAGGATGAGGAGTGAGTTGGTCTCTCTGAAGTTCTGTCCTTCACTCTCGTGTTCACTCTCACTGTGTAGCTCTGTAACACTGTGACCTCTGACCTGTGCCACTGCATGAGCTTAATAATTAAGAATAATCAAAGTTTGATATAAATCAGGTCGTTAGTGATCCAATGGTTTGGCAGCTCAAGTTGTTGTCACATGACTAGAGATTCAGCTGAATGAACAGAGCCTCAGTGTGTGTGTGTGTGTGTGTGCGTGTGTGTGTGTGTGTCAGTAACATGTCGACATTAATAAGCAGCAAGTATAGGATGTTATTGTCCTGCTGCAGTGACTCACCAGCAGCTCAGGAAACACGACTCTGTGTGTGTGTGTGTGTGTGTGTATGGAGCCATGACGGAGGAACAAGATGTGTAAAGAGAAAAGACAGAAGAGTGGAGGAGGTGGGAGAAGGAAGGGTGAGGAGGACTGGGGAGACAGTGGAGTCCTGTCTTCTTCTGCTCTGACTTGTGAAGCGTTAAAGAAACTCATCTGTTTGAGTCTAAACTCTTCAATGTCACAGTCACTGCTCCTTCACCAGAAACTGGGATTTAAAACTGACAGTGAATGATTCATCTTGGACACCACGAGACTGGCTTCAGATTGTGTTTCCTGTTTGTGTATGTGTAATGGCTCTGATCAGCTGCTCCTCTCTGTTTGATTCTTTACCACACTCCCCCACCAGACCGCTTCAAAACCTGAGAGTTTTATTCCACCTTCTTATTATAAAATTCATGTGAACAAAATACGCTTCTATACATTTATCTGATTGAAATAACCAGGTTCCCACCTCCTGGGCTCCTGCCCACTAAGTTTTCTGGAACTGATCTGAAACTGAACTCTGATCAAACTCACACTCACACCAACACACACTTACAGATCTTGGCTACACTGGCCACCAGCAGCCAGATAGCGATGATGTACGGAGTCTGGACGTAGCTCCACTCCCACTGGACCACCCGGTACCCGCCGCCGTGATGATGCTGTTGCCCCCCCTCTTCCTCCTCCGTGGGGCCGGCCGGCTCCCCCGCCGCGGACCGGGCCAAGGCAATACCGGGCGCCCCATACTCCGCTCCGGGCTGCGGGAGGAGCAGGGGCGGCGGGTCGGAGGCAGAGGTGGGCACCGGTGGAGAGATTCCGAGCCCCGGCCCCCTGAGCGGCGGAGAGCCCGTCACGGACAGGTCGGCGGCGGCCGCCGTCAGCAGCAGCAGCAGCGTTAGACCGAGCGGCAGCATCTTCCCCGCGGAGCTCAGCAGGAGGACATCCCCCTGTCCTTTATATACACACCGAGACACCGAGAGGACGCGGAGCGGCGGAGGGAGGGAGGGAGGTCGGTCGGTAGCCGGTTTACAACATCAACACACACTCACACTCACACACAGAGGCTCCGGTAAGACACGGAGGAGGAGAAGGAGAAGGAGGAGAGGGAGGAGGAGGAGGAGGGGGCACCGGGCCTGGGCACGTGACCCGCCCCTCTCCACTTTAAAGAGACGGAGGCAGAGTACAGGTGTAGACACAGCCAAGTGACCAGCTCCATCACCAGAACCTGTCAGGTGATCGCCAGAGTCACGTGACGTCACGTCACGTCAAGTCAATTTCAGATCAGTTGATTATATTGTCTGCCTTGCCCGGTCGGGCTTAATGAGAGAAAAGGAGAGGGAGAGGGAGACTGTGAACAGCAGATGATTGTTAATTGGAACAGTAACAATAATCACGGGTGATGGTGAGCCTCTTACAACCACAGGAGATACACTGTGAGATTAGAAATAATGACATCATCACGTCAGCAATCATCACCTGGTGCAGGTGTCTCCTGCTGTTGGACCACTCTCCCCCAGCTGATCGTCAGACTTAGGCATACCCCTGGTTTAAACTGTGTCCCATGTTTCTTTAACCAGACACTGATTAAGTGATTACTGACACATGATTATAGGAAATAACCAGATAACAACGTAATAAGTAAATTAAAATGTTGTCTTTATTAATTTTACCTGCACACATTGTCATCTTTACACAACCTTAAGTTAAATCAGTGTGTGTGAACAGTGAGGAAGCTTTTACCTGCCAGTCACACACACGCACTTACACACACACACACACACACACACATGCACTTACACACACACACACACACACACACACACACACACTGACCTGAGGTCAGAGGTCAGAGAGAACACCTGGACTGAAACCACACACTGCAAAGTACAAAAAAAACAAACACCATGTGCTCAGAGGAAACGACTGTATGAAGACACACGTGCGGTGCTGAAGCAGTGACAGGTGATTTTTGTGTCCATCAATTTTGTACCTCATAAGTGAATTTTGTGACTTAAACTGAAGTTTGTGACGTGACACATTCACCCTGACTTTTCAAACTCTTAAAGGTTTTGCAAAGACTTGTCCATGCAGGCTGGAGCAGTAACAGTATTCTATTTCCTGACCTCTAACAACTCGTCTAAAGGACCGCCCCTGCTCACATCACCTGTAAAACTTTATTAAACATCACAATTGATATAGTTTTCCAGGATGTTTGAAGCCGGGTGTGCCTGAACAGAGGAGCCAAAAAAGTTTGTTCAGTTTCCACCTGGTTGGTGAACACAGGATGACTCCGTGGGCTGGTCTGGGTTCAGTGTCTCTGATTAATAGACTGATCAATTGATCAGACTCTGTCTTCTGACTTGTTGAGTCCCAGAGCCTGAACCACGTCCACACTGAGGCCGCTCTTCAGAGTTCTCCTCACTGAAACAGACAGACACGTGCACACCCACACCCAAACCCACACACACACACACACACACCCACACACACATTAAAAGCCACACATTAGTAGACAGGAAGCTGTTTTTGCATCATCATGTTGTTACTACAAGTAACAGTCACTTACAGGAAGCAGCTTTATGTCTCTTGTTTGAGTTGCTAAACTTTTCCTTTAACATCTTTGTTCTGATTCTGAAGTCTAGAAAACACATCATTAGCAGCAGCTTGTGTTAGCAATGCCTTGATTCTGTGTTAGCATTGTTGTGGCTCCGTGATAGACTTAGAGATACTTATTGTTCTCAAGGGATATTCAAGTATCCAGTAGAAGCACAGTGTCTTCACTCTGTGTTAGCACTGAGTTAGCTCTATGGCAGCACTGTGATAGCAAACACATTCTACTGAATTCAGAAGGGGAAGGTCCACAGGCACTGTTTTTAGTAGGAAACAATGATAAGATGATAAACACAGATAAACAAGACCTGCAGGTGACCTAGCTTTCTGACTGGTACCAAAAAACAAAAGCACATCACCCCTGTTCTGGACTCCCTTCACTGGCTTCCCATCCGCTTTAGGATTGATTTTAAAGTGTTAATTGTTTTTAAGATTTTAACTGGTCTGGCCCCCCAATATCTTGCAGAACTTATACAAGTCTGAAATTCAGCCAGAGAGCTGTTGTTGGATGTACCTAGATCAAAACTAAAGACTACGGGCAAACTGTGCCTTCTCTGTGGCTGCTACAGTACACGTTAGACATGCAGGATCTGTAGAGAGGTTAAAGTCTGCCTTAAAAACTCATCTATTCTCCTTGGCCTTCAGACCTACAGGGACATTTACCTCAGCCTAGTTTTATCCAACGACTGTGTACAACTTATATTATCTTGTACTTTAGTGCTGTACTTAAGACTACTGTTACTATGCATATATGTGTATGTGCATGTGTATGTATGTACGTGTGTATGTTTATATATATGTATGCATGTACGTATATATATATATATATATATGTGTGTGTGTGTGTGTGTGTGTGTGTGTGTGTGTGTATGCATGTATTTTTATTATTTTATTTATGTTTTTATTTCTGCACTGTAAAGCACTTTGGCTGACTGTGACAGGTCTTTTAAATGTGCTATGTAAATAAAAGTGAATTTGAACTTGAACTAGACTCTTCTGGTCTGACTCATTTCAGTCTTGTATAAGGAGCAGACCAAGCTCTGAGGGTCGGGTCGTCCTCCATCACAGAAGGAGTGGGGTAGAGGGGGTTATCAGTTGTGTGCAGATTTACTCTGGAGGTGAAAACACTGATATGAAGATAGTGTCCTGTTGTGGACACAATGCTGCTGTTGTCTCAACAGCGTCTGAACCAGACCATGACCTTCTAAAGACCTGAGACCAGAAGCAGGACCTGGTCTCAGGGCCAGGGTTCACACTCAGCAATCTGGGACAGTCAAACACTATACACATGATTAAGACATGCACTCACATGACTTCCTGTTGAGTCTGGACCGTTTGCGGGTCTTGGGACTAGATGCTCTGTCTGTTGGATTCTGGGTAACAGATTTGACCAGTCGGTCCATGATTTCATCTGTGGCGTCATCCTGGGGGGTGGTCCCGTCTTCTTTGGCTCCTGACATCTGTGGTGGACTCACCCTGCCCATACCTGCAGAGCCACACCAGAACCAGTACCAGATTATTCACCAGGTCTCAACCAAACGAAGTCTCAGGTGAACCTGAGGACACAGTGCCCTTCAACATCCTGCTTGGCTACAGAACTTATCACCTTGAACCGGTGAGAGTTAAACAGTCAAATGTGCTTCACACCTGCCTATTGGCTTATTTAGTGTAACTACAGCAGGTACTTTTACTGTGACACTGTAACTACAGGAAGTACTTAAGCTGTGACACTGTAACTACAGGAAGTACTTTTACTGTGACACCGTACAAGAAGTAGTTCCTCTTCTGGTCACGTGTCTGTCTCTGTCTGAGGTTACTTTGATGTCATCAGTTCTATAGAAACAGTTCTGTGACCTGTTGACAGGCCGTTGTCAAGGAGACAGAGATACATCTTACTGCGGATGGCTCTGGAGCGCCTCAGGCCTCGGGGGTCTGTGCTCAGACTGTTGTTGCTGCTGATCAGCAGGTTCTTCATGTTCTCATGCTCCTCCTCCTGACCAGACTCCGCCTCCGCTGCCACGGAAACGGGGGAAGGACTATCCTGTTGAGGCACTGCCCCTGAAAACTTCTCCGTCTGAGAGAAAAATGAGGAAGAGGAGGAGTCAGCAGATCTACAGATGCCATTATGAGAGGAAATAGAACAGGATGCATGATGTAAAGTGAAGGTTTTATATGATCCTCATTAAACTACAGATGCAGACATCATCCACAGCTGGACTACAAGACCCAGATCCAGATCTAGATCCTCAACCAGACCAGATTTTGCAACAGAAGTGGACTGTGTTGAGTTCTGGTTCTGCAGGGGTTGTGTTGTGCCTATGACCTTTGACCTTGAGCTGGGTCAGGGTTACCTCAGTGATCATCTTGCCCCGGGTCTTGGTTCTCTCTCTGTGGGCGGCTCGTTTGCGTTTTAAGGTGAGGACTCGCTCTCTGGTCGTGCGATACTCCAGAGCGAACTCACTTATAATACGACAGAAGCTGGTGACCTTGATGTCTCGGACTGAGGATGATGGCTGACCCAGGAACAGCAGAAAGGAGTGGAACCTAGAGGGGAGGGGGCACAGTTGTCAGTGCAGTGACCTAACTCTAAATACAGTTAAAAACCTAACATCCAAGGTGATCAAAACACCAAAACGAATGCTTAGCACCTCAGGGAAATCTGTCTGACAATGGACAGATGTTGAAGAAGTAACATCCAGGAAACAATATTATTGATTGATTTGTCAAATAGTAACTTTGTACAGCTAGAAAATTACAATTCATCAGATGTCAAATAGTGTATTAGAGGTTACATGTTTCTAAAACTAAACTACATGTTCCTAACCCTGAACAAAACAGCAGCTCTGAATATTACATTTAGTGTGTCACCTGTTGATCACCCTCCTGTGCACACCTTCAGGATGATGATTCTCTGCGTGCAGTCCTTCAAGAAGTCTGTCATCTTGTTCTTCAGCACCGCCTTTGTCTCATGTTTGGCCACCACCTTCAGGTTGTCCCATGACGCTTTGCAGCGTCTCTCCAGCTGGACGAGGTTCTCTGAGAGCAGCTCAAAGTCCACCTGGAGAAAACATTGCCTGGTCAACACGTGCCTCTACCTGAATGAACACAGCTACAGAGCAGGAGACAGAGGAGCAGAGTCGTACTTTGGCTGAGCGAGTGATGGCAGGAATCTCCGAGTACACGTCAGAGCATTCTGGGTAATTTTCCACCACCAGGCTGCAGGTGTGATGCAGCAGAGACTGACGGTGAACTGTGTCCTTGACCTCCACCACCTTCTCCAGGTAACCCAGCTCGAAGCCTTTAGCCTGCACACATGCCCACACACGTGCCCACACACACAAATGCACACACACAGAGTATGGGATTAAAACTGTTGTATATTCAAACACAATTTGAAGGGTCAGATTAAAGAAACACGAATAAACACACCTGTCAAACCTGTCACAACTGGCTCACCCTAACACACCTACTGACACACCTGTCACACCTATTAAATTTGACATTCTTGTCCGAACTAAATCACTGCACTTACACTTGCTGCCTCCTGTGAGGTGTGCTCAAGGTCAGACATACGTGCATCTCTGTGTGTGTTAGTGTGTGTGTGCCCTCACATTGGAGCTGTTGAGGAAGTTGCCGATGGCAAGCAGCGTGGCGAGGATCCTCCTGAAGGTCTGGTTGGAGGCGAGCTGCTCCATCCCCAGCTTCAGGTCAAACAGCGGCTCAGCAATCTCCTGCAGGGGGTGACACCATCTGAGCTCAGCAAAAATGAGACAGATGTTTGTCACATCATGTCACAGATGTGCAATAGGGATGTGTTACCTTCTCCAGAGCCTCGTAGTTGAGCTTGAAGGCCCAGAGCTGCAGGCGAGGGGTCAGGGCGCTGATGGAGGCCAGGCTGCAGAGGAACTGCTCAGCAGTGCCCAGAGGAACATCGGGGTTAGCCAGCTGAGCTTCCTGGATCTTCTGCTTCTCCTCCTCAGTGGGGGTCATGGTCAGGATCTTCTACTCAGGACAGATGGGGAGGGGTCAGCTCAGTCTAGTTACCCTTATACATACAGACCCACAGTCAGACAGGAAGTGACCTGTACCTCGATCCCCTCCTTGCTAATGGCAAACTCGTCAAAGTTGAGAATGGCAGTCTTGATGACATGTACGGCTGGCAGCACCGTCATCCCGATGTTGATGGCATTGCTCCTCTTTGGGTCAAGGACCAGGATCTCAGACTTCTTGGTCTCAGGTCCCTTCTGCGCACACACACACACACACACACACACACACACACACACACACACACACACACTCACTCTGACTCGGGTGGTCATGATTCACATCTCCCTCTTGTGGCAGGAGTCAATACTACAAAACAAACACTGAAAACTGCTGAAATCTTAGTTTTGTTTGTAGTTTTTGTTTGTTTGTTCCAGAATAAATCTGTTCATTACAAAACAGGTGAGGTTACCTTGGAGACGGGGAGCTCCTTGGCTTTGGATTCAAACAGGTGCTCCAGGCGGGCAGTGTCCACAGCAACCTTGTCCAGCGACGCCCACACAGTCCCCCGGCCGAAGCGACACTTCTGAGGGCGTTCGGCCTGTTTCAGCTCTTTCCAGAACAACTTGACTGTCTTCTTCTTCTTCTGGGAGAACGCGCCTGCCGAGGACAGGGGAGGGGGGCCTGGTGGAGGTGGTGGAGCACCTGGTGGGGGTGGGGGTGGGGGAGGACACGAACCCCCTGGTGGAGGGGGCGGGGGGGAGGAGGGGGAGCACCCAGGCCTGGGGGAGGAGGAGGAGGGGGAGGAATGCCAGAGAGACTAAAGGAGGAAGATGAGTCGAAGGTGTCCATGTCCAAAACGTCAATGTCCTCCTCATCCAGAAGGTCGGAGAAGTCCAGGTCTTTGATACGCAGGGCTTCTGCACTCGGCTGCAGCTGGTCCCAGGCATCAGCTGGGCCCCCAGGTCCCAGCGGGGTCATCTGGGTGGTCTCCAGGCGACGAGCGTGGCTCTCCACATCGATGCTGCTCTGCTGCCGCAGCTTACGACTCTGAGTCAGCAGGAGGATGAATGAAAGGATTACATCATTAATACGACCAGGTCAGGCCCACATGACCCAGAACTAGAACTTGTATGTTCACACTCACACACACCTGCTGTTCTTCAGCCAATCGGGCCCGTGCAGCCTGGGCGGAGCCTTCCAGTCCTTCTAGCTCTGCCCTGCGAGAGGCAGCGCTTTCACTGGGGCTGCAGGGCTCCACTGAGGCTTTGAAGCTGGACAGACGCTCCAACACACGACCACGAGGGCCAAGGTCTGAGAGGAGGCAAACACACAGAGGTGTCACTCTGACTGGATTTACGGAATCAAAAGAGACATCACAAGGTTTAAACAGGAGCAGAAAAAAAAGACAACAGAGATGGTGGGTGGAGCCTCAACAAGTGAAGATCTGAGTTTTCTCCCAGAGATCAGAGGTCAACACAGAGTCACATTAATGGACAGTAAGACACTTACCCTCTTCTTCTGTGGTGTCTGGAGTCTTGGAGTATAGCATGTCCAGGAGGAACTTCTTGTCGTTGGAAAGAGTGCTGCACTGACGCTGCACTGACACTGCTGTGCGCACCCACACCCACACCGACACACACACACACACACACACACACACAATTATACATCCTCAGTGTTTTGCCCTGAGTCCTGTCTGTCAGGCTGTTTCACCAGTGGTTTGATACACACTTAAGATTTTCTCGCAAAGTTTCCACATAGCTCCGCCTACTTGACACTGAAGCAGGAGCAATAGAGATAAAGCAGAGGATTGTGGGTAATGAGTCTCTTACCAGGCTCCTTGTGGGAGTCTGAGTGTCCGTTAGAATCTGAGCTGCTGGGGGCTGCAAACACAGGGGAAGAAACAAATAATAAACAAATCTGTCAGCAACATGATGTCATTATCTTGTAGTTGTTTATTGTTTACTATGATGTGACGGCTCTGGAGTCGGGGAGGCCCCTCCCTCCTCTGCAGCTGGCTGTGGGGCCGGTGTTATGACATCATCACATGATGACAGCCTGGCCTGATTGAGGTGTTTGCTCCGCCTCTTCTTCTCCCACTGTGTGGCTGCCAGGCTGCGCAGGAAGTTACCTCTGCAGGGAAAGAGGTGAGACATGTGACGAGAGCAGCTCAACATGTTAAGGTGTCTCCATCACAGAATGGACAGAGACCTCCTGAACTCTGTCTCCACATATCACATCCAGCTTTGACTCTCTCTGTTTCCATGGAGATGGACCAACACACTGTCACCTTCAATCTCAACATGACGGAGAAGACACCCAAGCACCGAATCATCTCAAAGAAAAACAACAAACAACCTGATTCATTTTCATTCTTCACTGCAAAACCAAACCAGATTAAACACTGCAGACCAGATCCTGCCCCGCCACCAGCAGCGCACGCACACGCATACACACACACGCGCACGTGCGCGCAACTACACCCACACCCACCCACCCACACACACACACACACACACACACGTATGCTTGCAGCGAGGCACCATCAGCAGCTCCCAGAAAATCCTCCCTCCAGCTCCCAGCATGCAGTGGGGCTGCAGCAGTACTTACTCAAACCTCTTCAGGACCGGCTTGTCCAGATTTACATTACAGTCCTCAGGGCTGCAGAAACACAATACAGAGCTGAGCACATGCATGCACGCACACATGCAGGGATTCAACCTGGGTGAGTCTCAGACGTGGACGTAGAGACAACCTCTATCTTCACTTCACTATTCATCACATGTCCCTCCCGCTGTCACCATGGTAGCAACACACACAGACATGTTATCTCCACCAGCCAGTTTCCCATCATCCTCAACTGTGACCACCTGACCACAGGTAAACAGCTGTGCCTCAGAGTCTTTAACGGACACAGAGGTCACCAGAACCAGAACCAGAGGCTGAGGAACAGCTCTGTTAAATTGAACCAGAGCTGGATTAACACTAAAGTTCTGAGTTCTTCATCCTCTGATGCTGTGGAAAGTTTATTTACATCAACACTCATTCCAGACCAGAACTGAGCCAATCCGGGTTAGACAGTCATCAGGAAGGTAAACATAAAGGACAAACTAATTCTGCAGAGACGAGGACATGAAAACACACAGAGAGGAAGAGATGAAGAAATAAAAGGTGAACTACAGACAAATGGGGGAGGGAGGGGGGAGATAAATGTACTCACCAGAAGGGGCTGTCATCCTCCCCTGAGCTACGGGGGTTGGGGAGAGGTTGGGGGGGGCAAAGGAAGAAAGAGGCAGAAGAAAGAGAGAGGGAAGATTAGAGCATCGGACTCAATATTATAAAGTTATAATGGAGGGAGAGAGAGACAGAGAGAGAGGCAGCTTGTCCTCCTCACTCTTCATCAAGTTTGAATCTGCTCTGTTGTCCTGTGAATCCACATTATTAAAGGTCCAGAAACAGAACCAGAACCAGAGAGCTAGGAGGGAGTATGAAACAACCAGTGATCAGAACCTGGTCCAGACCTCCTCCAGATGGTTCTTCAGTCACTGCTGAATCACGTGTTCAATTTTGTTCTGTTTTTCTGCAGTAACTGTTGGTCTACAGCATCCTGGTTACCATAGCTACATTACCAAGGCTACACATCCAAGTTCAGCTGCTCAACTTACTTGAAGGTGGTTTTAGTCTCTGGCTTGTTGTTTGACTCTGGACTCAACTTCTCCTGTGGAGACGGATCTGAGGAGGGAGAACTACTGCACACACACACACACACAGACACACACAAAAACACACACAAAGACAAAGATTAAACTCTGGTATTCTGACAGGTGACCCTGCATGTGTGCTTGTTACCTGTGTCTGTGTGTGAGTGTGTGAGTGTATATGTGTATATGTGTGTGTGTGTGTGTGTGTGTGTGTGTGTGTGTGTGTGTGTATGTGTGTTTCAGCGTGTCATTTTGATCTGTTATCTGAGGGGAATCCTCTGCTCTCCATGGAGGAGCTCAAAGAGGTCATCACCTCAGTGTGACCCATGAGGCCACCATCATCATCTGCAGCACCCCTGAGGTCACCTTGTAACCTGCAGGAGGTGCTGACAAGTGTTGGAGCTGGGGTCAAGGGTCAGGGGTCAGAGGCCAGGAGTCAGGCTCTACAGACCTGCAGGAAGCCGGGGGCTCCTCAGAGATGGAGCTGGTTTTGGAGAAGAGGCGGGACTTCCTGCTCAGACCAAGAGCTGACATGTGATGACTGAGGAAGGAGCGACTGCTGCTGGTAGTGGGGTGAAACAGGGAAACACCAGATCAGAGACAGTGAACCCACCACCAAGACACCCAAAGAACCAGAACCAGAATAAGAACCAGAACTCTGATAAGATAATTAAGGGTGTATTTAGACCTGGCTCATTTGGAGCAGTTGTTCTGAAACAGGGAGCGTTTGACCCTAAAGATCAGTTCATTTGGACATATGTGAACACAGCAATCACACTTGGATACGGGATAAAATAAGTGAGCCCAGATCGCCTAGAAGGGGGTGGTCTCGGCTTGCTTCCATCGAACCCTGGACCAGTTTGTTTGCAGTGAGTATGTAATCGACCCAGCAACTAACAAAACATGCACCATGTTGATGCTCCATGGCTCTTTTCTGGACAGAAATATATAGGACGACTCAGGTCGGCTTCCTTTTTTTTTTCGCTGGGTTCAGGTCGATTTGGAACCAAAAATATATACAAATAACTCGGGTCCTGTCAGGTCCATGCCTCAACCACGGTTAATTTTCAGACCCGTTGAGACCTCTATTCCATGGCTGAACAGAACAGCTGGTTTGCGCATGACATTTGTTTACAACTTTGGGCCGCTTGGGACTGTTACGATGACCCAAAAGAAAAAGGCAACAATTGTATTATTTTAGCCCCTGAATTGGAACAAAGCAAACGAGCCATAGATGTGAATACACCCTTGGATTAAATTATGATACTTAAGTTTAAACCAAAAGTTTTTTGTGAGTCTACATCATTTTCTTGGTAAATTGATTAGTTGTTGCTTGGAAAAACATCAGATGATTAAGTGGACCAGGACCAGAGTTGATCAGTTCATCAGGAGGAAACTGATCAATGACTGTAAGGTGTCAGATAATTAAAGCAGCAGGTCATTAGTGGACAGAGTCATGAGAGGTGAAATGGGGAGGAGTGACAAGAGGTGCAGAGTAAATAACCTGTTCACCTCTGACCTGGGGTCAGTCAGTCATCAGTCAGTTACTTACGGGCTGGACGGTGTCTTCGTGTCCTGGTCAGGCGTTGTGGTTCCATTGGGGGCCGCATGAGGGGGCAGAGGAGATCCAGATGGGCTGAGGATGGGACTGCCAGTGTCAGAGGTCAATGGGGACTCTGCCCTGCTGCGGATTCCCGTCGTGGGGCTGGGGGAGGAGGCTGAGGAGATGGGTGGAGAGAGGGGAGTAGTGGTGGACTGTAAGGGTGGGGGCGTGGGGGAGGTGCATGGTGAGGAGCCTGCAGAGGAGGACAGGAGGTCAGGGAGGTTCTGACTGGACGAGCGGCGACTCCTCCTTCCATCCTGGTCGCCTGCCGCTGTCTTCCTCCTCTCTTTACGCAGCTGTGGGGCAGAGTCATCCACTTCGCCATCCTCGTACCTCAGAGCATTCTGCACAAATGCACACATACACACAAGATCCATCAGGACCCATCACAGTGACTCCTGTGTCTGGCCCTCAGAGCTCTGGATTAAAAAGCGGTATTTAAGGTTATCGAGGTAACTTCAGGTTTAACTTTCAAACAGATGTTCATAACAGTCTGTTAATCATCAGACACATAAGATTTTATTGCAGTTGTGACCATATTGTTAACAATTCTCCTTGTCGATGTACCTGAGTTCAACTGCAGGTGTCACTGTTTCTTCTCAGAGAGGTGAAAACAGGGTTACCTGACCCAGGTGAGAACCAGCTTCTTGCTTCGCAGTTCAGAGCTCGGTTCCAGCTCTGTGTTTATTGCTGTTGTTGAGTTTGCTGTTTGCTATAGTTGTGTTGTTGTTTAACTGTTGTCAGTACCTCGTACACAGTGAACTGGGCCCTCAGGTCTGGCTCTGTTCCCTTCTGGTTCATGTGTTTGTGGATGATGGTCTCCATCCCGAGCTGCTCCAGACTGTCAGTCACATCGTAGAAGGAGTCCTGGTCAGGGAGGGCGGCCAGAGTCTGACACACACACACACACACACACACACAAAAACACACACACACGCAGGTTGCAATAGCTGGACCAGTTTCTTCATGAGTTGGTCTACTCAGTCTGTTTGTTTACTGTTTTCCTGACTGATTGTTTACCTTGTTGATAAGTGTCATGGTGAACATGAGCAGTTCTGTGTCAGAGCCATTTCTCTCCTCCAGGATCTCCATCAAATAACTCCATGGCTTCACACCTGCAACACACACACACAGTTTGTATAACTGATGTAAACTGCAGGTTTACACCTGGAGAGGATGTGCGTGTCTGACTCTGTGTGTGTACCTCTTTGAGCATCCACTCTGTTGACAGCTGAAATCAGCAGAGGGCTGTTGGACTCTGAATACTCCACGAAGACAATAAGCAGTTTCAGTGACGTCTTCACCACCAGACGAGACTGAGGAGACAAATGTGTCAGTGAACATCCAGCAGGGGGCTCCACCGCTCCACAATGGTGTCACTAACTCATTGCCTCTCAATGACCCTGCAGAGTCTGCTCCTCCTCCAGCTGTGAGCCACACCATTATAAACTACATTTTGACAAAGTTACAGATTTTACAGGTAGAATTTTAACCACCTTTTAAAAATAAAGCAGCTGTTTGAATCTCAGAATAAAGCTCTGTAGTTTGCTGTATCTTAGTGTTTTTCAGAATAAAGCTCTGCAGCTGTTAATCTTGATGTTTTTCAGAATAAAGCTCTGCAGTTCTTAATCCTGATGTTTTTCAGAATAAAGCTCTGCAGTTCTCAATCCTGATGTTTTTCAGAATAAGGCAGAATAAGGTTTTTGAACTAGTGTTTGTCAAAATAAAACTCTGTTGGACTCACCAGACTTCCTGTCAGTGTGTAGAGCCACTGCACCGTCTCACTGTGGTTTATCACTCCATTCATACCATCCACAAACAGCATGATCTGACTGAGAGCTGCAGATACACATACACACAGTTACACACAGTTACACACAGGTGAAGAAGGGTAAGGGCTAAGGGGTGGAGACTCACCTCTCAGAATATAGTTCTGATAGTTGTGATCAGCCTCTGCTCCAACTTTAATAAAACAGGTCAAACCCTCAGACGCCACAAACTCTGGAACCAGGTCCTTATCATCCTGAGAGAGAGAAAGAGAGTGAGAGAGAGAGAGAGAGAGAGAGAGAGAGAGATTTCTGAACTGTCCAATCTGTTCTGGTGTTTCTGCAGAGTTCATCCAGAATCTGTGTGTGTGTGTGTGTGTTTTACCTGGAACAGCTGTTTGAGAGAGAAGAGTGACCGTCTGAGCTCCGGACCATGAGAGTTGTACAGCTTCTCTGAAACACAGGATGTGACATCATGTGAGGACCTGGACGCCATCAGCTGTGGAAGCTGCAGATGTGTGAAACACCTTTGATCACCACAACAGTTTCAGTCTGACCAATGTCTGTCACTTCCACTTCACACAAAATATCAACCACCTCCGTGGAGTCTTGAGTTATGACCAATGAGCGCTCTGTTCAGTTCTGAGATTTAGTTTAACCCCAGAGATCTAGATCAAGTCCTCCACACCCTTCTGTCTGGTTTCAGTGACTTTCTCTCCTGTGTCATTACATCCTACAGTGGCCTGAACAGGACAATCTGTGGCTGCGCTCACATTCCTCACACTCCTGTGGGTTCTGGTCTCTGTGTGCGTAAGTCATTACTCCATATTCTACAGAACCTACTCAGGACATGTGCGTGTGTGTGTGGTGGGGGGTCTCTGGTGGGGGAGGTTTCTGGGGAGGGCTGGGGGGTGAGAGTTTCGAAATAGGAATGAAACTATTTCCTGTTTGTTTCTCTTGGAGTCGTGACCTCACTCTGCATATCACTTGGACAAACACGTTTTCTGATCCCTCTGACAGCCAATCACACTGCAGCAGCCATAAAGCCCAACAAGACAACACAAACCACCAGGTGACACTTTAAGGACTTCACAGTACTAAAGTAGTAGTAATCAGTTTGTTGCTCAGCTCCACAAATGCCTCCATTGTCTTCGTTTCTCAGCTCTGAGCAGATACCGCAGTCTCCATGGAGACACTGGTGCGGGACTAGACAGTCCAACACAGAACCAGACCAGAACCAGAGCTGAGCTGTCAGTCACCTGTAGATTAACTTGAACAACATATTTGCTTCTTTTGAACAGAGCAAGGCAACTTGGCCAACAGACATGGAGTTTTCCTCTGTTTCCAGTCTTTATACCAAGCAAAGCTAAGCAAAACTAAACTAAGGTCTTAGCTTAGCTAAAATAAGCTAAGCTAAGCTAAGCCCAAGACTTCAGTAGCTGAAGTCTGACTGAAACTGATCTTGATTCGATTTGAGCCCATCAAAACAGCCCATGAGAAAATGAAACATGAACACACACACAGCCTGCCATAGGAACAGGAATTCATAGGGGTCGGTGTTGTCATGGCAACATGACATAAATCAGGCTTTGTTCGGTCTAAATGGGATTCAAAGTGTAGAAGATAAAATCCCATAATGTCACAGGGCAGATTCCCATCACCTGTGTGACCTCAGGTGACCTCAGAGCTGACTCAGTGTTTCTGCACTTAAACTTGTTCCAGGGTTTATTCTGTTGATTTCTCTCTCTCTCTCTCACACACACACACACACACACCATTGCTACGACTTGTGGGATGTTTGTGTGGGATGAAACTCTGCAGCACAAACATTCAAAATAAACACCACAAAGCCTATTGCCATCTCACATCAGCTCTTATTGTGAAAGGTTACCAGGAAGAAGCAGCAGCATGAACAGAGTAAGAGAAGACGAAGCTGAAAATTTCCTAGCATGATGAAGACATGCAGTCAGCTCTCTGCTGTCGCCACAGAAACTTAGATTATCAGTCTCCATCCCTCCATCACAGAGAGAATAATTAGAGGGAGAGGGGGCCGGATCAGAGGCGAGCTTGGGAGAAGCTGCTGAGTGATGATGTGGTGTTACAGGAGGGGAGGTGGAGACTCAGTCGGGTTTGTTCCCTTGGTTCAAAGACCTTTCAATGAAACAACGACTCATTCTGTCTGGAGCTGCTGCCCCTCATCCGATTCATAGTGTTTACTGTGGAGGAAACAGGAAACTCTGCCTCCTCTGTCACAGCAGAAGGTCACATGATCCAAAAGTATTTTAGACTCCCTGTATGACACAAACTAAACCAGACTGTGATTTCAGCTGGAATCACTGATTTCCCCATTTTCACGTAACTACAGACTCCACCGCCTCCACTTCCGTCACTCACACCAGTGTCACCTACTGTGTCTTCTTGGACCAGTCTGTACTTAAACCATTGTCTACCAAAGTCTAATCAGTTCATCCTTGAGCTCAAGTGAATGTGTCATATCTGATTATGTTCTGTCAAAATACAGAGACATGAGAATGAGATGGATGAGGTGAAGACAACATGGCTGCCACTCTGACTCTCACTAGTGCAGAGAAATGAGTGATGAGGATGATCATCATCAAGATGATGTTTGTTTGGTCTCATTCCTTTACGCCTGGAGAATTTGACTTGTAGTCAAGCGTCTCCATAGCAACACATCTGGATGTTGCTCTTGGTCACACTGAGGTATTGGTGGGATTTAAGTGAACTGTGACTCAGACTCAGCATCATTGTGATGTCACAGCGTCGCTCAGCATCTGAGTCATAGAAATAGAAACAGCAGTCATAAAGTTGTGACTGACAACTTCACAGTCTGGTATCGAAGGTCACAGCACAGGGAGACATTTCAGACAGAGGCAAAACATCTGTGCCCACAGGGACATAGAGTGAGAGAGAGAGTTGCAGTCCAGGACCATGTGACTCAGTGTGTGATCTGGTTCTAAATGACCTCGCACAGATCAAGGGTTAAAAAGTTTCTTCTGTAAGTTTCATGTCTTCAGCTCTGTGACGTCAAACCGCAGAGACATTCCACATGTCTGTTGCTGCAGTTTACACTAAGTGTGTGTGTGTGTGTGTGTGTGTGTGTGTGTGTGTGCGTGCGTGTGTGTATGTGGTGTTTAACATCTAATCACTTCTAACTGTTCAGGTAGAGTTGCTTTTTCTGAGTAAATTACAGATTAGAAGAAGATGTTTCAATGACCAACACACAAACACACCCCTGTGACCACCCTGACAGACCTGCAGCCTCCTGTAGCTTTGAGGCATTCGGGTGTCACTAGAGAACAAAGACCTGCTGTGCTTAACGTTAGTGTAAAAAACATCTGGTCTTGGTGGAAACGTAGTCCTGAGCTACTCACCACTGTTTGGTGAGTCGTTCTTGCATGTTTCACCACAGGAGTTGAAACTAAAAATAAAAGCTGACGTCAGAGTTTAGAGCTGAACGCAGGACACAGATCTGCGCTGTGCTCAATGTCCGGGAAAATACAGCTGCTGCCTGTCTCTGACATGTTGTGATCAGTTTATCTGGTCAGAGATAAACATCAGTAAATACAAATATCACACACAGACCGTGTGTTGGAGGACACAACAGAGATTGAACACACACATTGGAGAAAAACTCCATCTGATCTCAGGTCACTCTGCCATAATGACCATAATCAAGACTCATTATCAGACATGTTTATGTTGTGGGAGGGGCCAAAACTCCACACATGAACACAGCTTCATCTGGACCGACCAGTAACACTTACATTGATGTGGAGCTGATCTCAGGTCAGCTCAGAGACAGACATTTTTTTATAGTTTCAGCTGATGAGGTGACAACTCAGAGCAGAGGAAACTGAGCTAATCTTTAATGTTGTGTGGTCAGCAGCTGACTATATGAACTATAAAACAAACTATGAAGCTGACTATATGACTTGTTGTTGGTGTTTACTGCCAATGCAGTTTTGCCAGTACACAATGTTGCCATGCGACTCGACTGATGAAATTCATTATGATTTTCTGAAATTGTAGGAAATGTAGTTTGTTTTTGTTCTTCTGCTTTAAACCTGCTATAACAATGAATAATTACCTGTGTTTAATTCTAAAACTCTCTGACAGAGTAAGTCGAGTTAACGAAGCATCTGATGAGGATTCACTGTCACCTTCGACCCTCAGCTGCATCAGAGCATGCACACAAGCACAGTCAGCAGATAAACACCTGATGACTCAGCTTAACCTGAGATTGAGCTGCTGCTGCTGCTGCAGAGGGTCCAGTGACAAATCTAGACCAGAACCAGATCATGGCAGTTTATAACCACCACCATTATTACTATCACCTTATCTCCCATGACACCTCAGTTTGCTTGACTCCACCCGAGTCCTGTCAGAGGATGGAGCTGCTCTGAGTGTGGGTCAGAGTTCAAACTAAGGGTGGAAGAGGAGCTGGGCCACGGCAGCTAAGCTTTGTCCTATGGCCCCTGTGGGCCGCCAGGAGGACAATCAAGCACAGGTGAGTGTGTGTTCACCTGCTGAGTGATGACAGCGTCACTTCTGCTCTGAGACAGTGACTCATGACGGTATGAGTCACTTTGATCCAAGATGGCCACCACACAAACACCACCGCAACACAACAGCTGAGGAGGAAGGGAGGGGCGGGGGACGTCCCTGGATTATTGGAGCTATAAGTGTTTTATGATGCCAACACACACAGCAGCTGAGAGTGTGTGAGATTCCTCCATCCTGACCTCACACTGCGGGCAGGGTTGAGGCCAGTGATGCATTTGTGAGCAGTCTGTCACACTGTGAAAATAAACTTGGTACAAAATACCATTCAGCTCAGCTTTCACAGTAAATATCCAACTGGTCATCACCATCATCATCATGAGGAGGCATCTGATTGGTCGGACCTCCATCATGGTCTACTGCAATCTTCAGGTGATTCCTGCAGATTGCTTTGGTGTCTGACATCCAATCAGGAACTGTGGATGTTTCGTGGTGGTTTGGTGGTGATGACCTGTGATGATGGGGTGGGAACGAGACCTCGGATCACAGATATGATTGTCACTACGTTTTATCTTTAATACTTGTCGCAGTTCCTTGGACTCCAGCAGCAGCATTGAGCACAGAGGGGGGTGGGTGGAGGGTGACGGAGGGAAGGATTCCTGTGTTTATCCTGAAGAAACAGGAAGTGACCCAGATAAACTTAGTGTGGTATTTCCTGTTAGTGCCTCTGCAGCTAATGGAGTTAAAGTGACGAGATAAGGTGCTTCACTCTGTTTGAAGACACCATTATTGTAGTTTTGATGAGCTGCAGTGGGCAGGGCTAGCAGGGATACCTGTTGTAGCCTCTAAAAAAGAAACAGTCCGACATGTGTTGACGTGCAGGATTTTCAGTTTTGCTAAAAAGCAGCTCAATACACAGGATGTTTTCCTGTGGTCAGTGAAGGCATCATTAGCATTGCTGTTAGTCTGTCATCATGTTGTGTTTACATTCCTGTCAGATCCAGAGTTGGGGAGGTTAATCTGTTCCTGTTTCCTTGTGATGGCAAAGATGAATCTGAGCTGACTGTGTCAGACTCTCACGTACAAAACCTGCTGCTGGGAATCAAACCCAAGACACAAAGGAGACAGTTCAGTGTGGTTCATGTCCTGCTGAGTTTGAATAAAAACTAACCGATAAGGAGAGACATGGAAGGAAACAAAAGTGTGCATGCACACACATGCACACACATGCACATGCACATACGCACGCACACGCACGCATGCACACACGCGCAGGCATACACATACACACACTGTGGGGCTTCAGCAACATTGTTCCAGGCAGGAAAATGCAGTTTGGTGTCTCCATGTTGAGTCATGTCAGGATGTGACTGAAACACATGCACACCCGCATGGACGCACACATACGCTGCTGTGTCGGTTTCTCCTCTCTGGAAAAAAATAACCCTTGTACTCCAGCAGCAGAACCTGATATGAAGACAGCCTCAATTTCAGGGTCAAAGGTCGAAAGACTCAATAACTAACTGGAACATGAGACAGTTTAGCTGACTTTCTGAGGATCACCTGGATGCACAATCATCTAAATGCAGCTCAGAGGTGTGATTGGGACATGAAGAAGCATGAGTCAGATATTCGACATCAAACTGATTCTAAGCTTCACACTTTCACTTCTGTTCTAAGGAGGAGGAGGGACGGGAGAGGGAGGGGAATAGGCAGAGAGAGAGAGAAATGGAGGAAGAGAGAGAGAGAGTCACTATAGCGGAGTGAGGCCTTGAAGGAGGAAGCGTGCATGCTGGGAAATCCCCACTAGAGCAGGAAGGGCGGGGCCGTGCCAGGCAGAGCAAGTGGGGAGTCATTGGAGTGAAG
Organism: Caranx ignobilis; assembly: GCA_021432705.1. Lineage (NCBI taxonomy): Eukaryota > Metazoa > Chordata > Actinopteri > Carangiformes > Carangidae > Caranx > Caranx ignobilis. Next base: position 34,043,416 of record MU270012.1, read on the forward strand.
GGCGGAGGAGGGGGGCACTGGGAATGCTGGTCTTTCCCATGGAAGGTGAATCTGACGTGTTCCTGTCTAAAGGTCAGCACAAGAAATTAACTGTTACCACAGCAACAGATACTGTAAACATGACAATGAGACAAACTTTAGACGGGCTCTGAGAGAGCTGATTCAGGATCAGGTTAAGACCCGCTGCATCTGCAGGTCCTCCCCCTCACCCACCCTCAGCCCAGGTGTGGCTGACTCCTCTCCATGTGGATGGAGTCAGACTGAGGCTGGGCCAAATGCTTTCATTGTTTGAATTATAATTATAAAGTGATATGATAACTATCATATTGTTATTGATTATATATCAACATGTCATTAACACACTGTGTCAATATGCTGTGTTTACAGTATGTGATGCAGGTTACAGACAGGGTCAGTGAGTCACACCTGCATCGGCCACATGTCACCTGTCAGTCAGAGCGTAATGTGGGTTAGGGTTAGGGTTAGGCAGCTACTATGGTAACAACATCCAGGTGTCTCAGCCTAGTGTGAGAACGCAGTTTAGTTTCTCAGATGCAAAATCAAACTGAAATTTTCAGACCGCCCCTCCCCCAGACACACACACACATACACACACAGCTGGTCATTGTTTGTAGCCCTGACAGGAAACACAGCAGAAAAATAAGTGACGATTTAGGGACTTCAGCTCGGCTCTTTCTGCTTCCTGTTTACAGCGGCTTGCACATGCTCAGTGCAGGCCATGGTCAGATGACTAACACCTCCAGAGGATGGAAGACAGCACTTTGTAAAAACCTTTGAGATGTTTGGAGACCAGGTGAAATGTCAGGAACTGGGGTGAATGTTAAGTGATTTTCTGCTGTTCGATGAGGAGGAGGAAGGGGGTGGGGGTAGGGGGCAGGGGTTGAGCTGAGCAAGGAAGACGTCACTGTGGTGAGAGTGCGGACAGAGACAGGAAAGTTTCCCCTGACTCATCAACGATGGAAAGAATCAGAGGAGGTAATTACCGAGGATGGAGTGAACACGGACAGAGAGCTGAGTCCTAAGGATCAGGATCGGCTTCTTCCCCCTCCTGTGGAAAAACAGAGGAAGAGACAGAGAGAGTCAGTGTCTCAGGGGACACGTCCACATCCAAGTGTCCACAGAGACTCAGACTCGCTGTGCTGTGACTAGTGCCACCAGTTCATACACACACACACACACTAAAACCAGCTTCACATGTAGTCACTGTCTCTTTCTGTTGGCTCTTACTCCCAACACTTTGATTGACAGCCGCTGTCATTATATGAATTCATTTTAACTCCTCATCTGAGCGACGGCAGAGAGCTGATCCCAGAATGGATCAGTTTCCACATAAACCTACAACTACAGACTGTGGCTGAGTCTGGAAAGAACGACAGCATGGAGGTATGGAAAGAATGAGAGAGAGGGAGAGAGGAGAGAGAGAGAGAGAGAGAGAAAGAGAGAGAGAGAGAGAGAGAGAGAGGAGAGAGAGACAGAGACAGAGAGAGAGAGAGAGAGAGAGAGGAAAGAAGGACAAAAAACAAGGAAAGGGGAGAAGAGATTTTTTGTTTTTTTAAGAGCTAAAATAAGGAACAACACACACACACACCATTTTGAGCTCCATATTCAGATGACGTCTGGACCCTGTTTTTAAACCCTGAACCTCTTTACAGCCGCCAGAGACTCAGCTGGGAATAAGCACACACAGACGCACATGCACACATGCACACCATGACATAACAACGTATAAACGTGTCATTATGGAGGCTGTCCAGAGCCAAACTGTGCTGAGAAGCAAAAAGATTCGTCTACTAAAATGTGACATGGCTAATGTGGCTAATGTAGCAAACTTTGAGCTGAAGTAGTTTCTGTGTGTTTACATCATCAAGCTGACGGGGACTGAGGTTGTGAACAACTGGAGCTGTTGTTCCTGTATAAGTTATGGACCAATAACAGAGGGACGTGTCAAACTCAAGTTGTTATTTGATCTGTTTTCAGTTGATCTGGATTAATTTGATCAACAAAACAACAATAGTTTCCTTTATTCATCAGAAATGTGTTTGGTCTCATGATGCATGATCCTCTTGCCTGAGAGGAGGACATTTCATCATCAGTTATAAATCTCATCCATCTGCTCTACAGACTCTATTTAATTAACAACTGATCAACATAGGAGTTTCAGATCAATGAACAGGTCAATAAACCAACAAACATGTGGCTGACAGTAGGAACATAAACACAGCACAGCTGCAACAGCTGGAGAGGACCACAGCTGTTAAGTCCAGCTGTGATCCATCAGCAGGAGCTGGTGTGTGAAGCTCCGCAATGATAGAGAAGCTGCTCAGAACCTTCACCTGCTCACACTGAGCACTGTCAATAAAGTTTGATACAAACTGCAGGACGACCAGAGTGAACCTGTTCCTCTCTGTAGCTGCTGAACAGTAACTCATCTCTGATGTATCACTCAGCTTTTAAACATAGATTGAAAATGTGTAACAAGTGGATGAACGCACAGGTGACCACAGGTGCAAACAGGTGTAAAAAGGTGGAACAGGCGAGTCTTACGCTACGTCTTCGTAGAAGCTCTCCAGGTCATCCCTCTGCTCGGCCAGAGATGAGTCAAGGTCCAGGTAGTTTCCATTAGGAGACAACTGAAGGGTGCACTCCTCCAACTGAGACAAACAGATCAGACAGACAGAGTGAGACACATGTACATGAAGGTGTTTGACCCCACCCGCAGCTCATCTCAACATTCATCAACTCCACGTCAAAGTGTTGATGTGACAGATCAATAAAGAAAAACAAGTCTCTTCACAATAACCCATATAATAAAGTGCAGTCTTTATGACTGTGTGTGAAGTTCACTTCAGGATTAAACCAAGCTGCTGCTCTGATGACACATAAACACAACCCACAGAACCTGCTCCACACCTCACTAGGTCAACACACGCGCACACACTCATTGCTCCTCATCAACACCTGCACACAGAGGGAAGATCCGACATTAGCAGGTCGACAGCCTCAGACACACTTCAAAACATCAGGTCACAGCTGCACAGTCAGAAGCTGAGGCCAGTAAAAGCAAAAAGAGTTCATTCAGCTCCCAAACCAGCTGACAATCGCCTGGGGTCATGTGATCAGCTCCTGTCTGCAGTGTATCATCATGCTGAGACTGAATGGACCCTAAAGACAGCAGACTTCTCTGTGAAGCTCTGAGTGAACTCTCTGTTTCTCTGGAGCTTCATGGGACATCAAACCTCATCACAGTGACAGAACATGTTGATGTGTCACAGTGAACAGACATCAGTGTGATGCCTGTGTGTGTATATTTGCATATGTTAAAATGTGTTCAGATATAATTTTACAGCTTTTTTCCTTCATTCCATTATCCATGTGTTCTTGTAATACTTATATTAATTTATGTTTACTGTGTTTATATTCATATCAATATTTAACATTGACATTGCTATATTCTATTATATTGTGTTTTATTATATGAATATTGTCATTAACAGCTTTTATTTGATCATGCAACTCCAGTCATTGTCACTGTGCAACATACTGAAAATTAAATGTGTAAAATCACATCAAGCCTGCATCTGTTCTAATAATAAACTTTATTGATATGACATGTTTGACACACAGGAGCAGCTCACAGAAAAGTGGAGCTGTTACTAAGTTGAGCAGGGTTGTACTCAATGGTCTGATCTGCTCCATGTTTCTCAGGGGATAAGTCTGTTCTGTGGTTTGGAAACGACTGCTCTCTGACTGTGACCCAGACGTGGAAGAGTTTCATCCATAACTGTGTTATATTTCATGAGCACAACTTGTGTGATAAACTCTGAACACTAACTCAGAGCTGAGACACAGAGTGACTCATGAACGGGTGAAAAAAACAAAAAAAACAATCAGGTCTGATGGTGACGGTCACCAGCAGCTACCTGCACAGTCACATTCCTCTGACAAGGCTGTGTGTGTGTGTGTGTGTGTGTGTGTGTGTGTGTGTGTGTGTGTGTGTGTGTGTGTGTGTGTGCGTGTGCCAACACATGACGTCACCTCTATGTTTTGCCTTCCAGGGTTCATTCCTGACCTTGATTTTCATGGTTGAGCAACATGAACCAACCTCCACTCACATTTTAGCTTGTTTAAAGAATCAGGTCAAAAGCTTCATCACATCACACTGAAAACCAACAGGAACCATTCACATTCTTTTATACATTTATACATGGATTTGCTGACATTAATGTCACAGAGAGGTTGAGAAGCTCCTCCGTCCTGATTGGCTCAGACCCCCTCTCTCTCTTCTGATTGACACTAACCTATTATTACTAGAGCTCCAGAGAGAAGCCTGAAAGAGGACATGTAAAACTACACTGAGATGGTTTTGGTTTTTAATGGATTAAGAAACACAACAACTTTATCTGTTGATGAGCATGAATGAATGTTGAGATGTGAGTCTGAGGTCTGAAGTTTCCTGAAGCTACTTAATATAAACGTCACTGGCAATCGAACACTCTCCCCTTGCCTCCTGTCTCTGCGCTAAGTTAGGCTAAAGTTGAGATGAGACCAGCGTATTTCCATCACATAAAATCAGTCTGCCCATCGTAATCATCATCATCATCACGGTTGTCATCGTCAATGTCATCATCATCGTCCTGTTAAAGCCAACAGAGTTGATGATGCAATAGTTTAAGTGTGTTCACTTCTTATCAACAAGCTGCTGCTGTTATTCCTGCATCCGTCCATCATCTACCAGCTTATCTCCTATTTACAGGCCACACCCTCTTCCTCCACCCCCCCCCTGCTTAGCCAGCACACACACCCAAAGTCAGGAGGAGCCGAGCGAAGGAGGTGGCATATGGTGTCCACACTGATCAGCTCTCTGGCTCTGACGGGCTGTGCCCTGCAGGTTGAGCCCTGTGGCATGATGGGAACAATTAGTGGTCAGGGGAGGAATGTAATCTAGTGATCTCTCTGGTCTTTATCTGATTCTGCAGATTCCAGCGGGCCCCCTGAACGCCTTACAGCACTTCTGAGTGTGAGTCATTTGACTCTGCGCTGAGTTAGCCTGAGCAACTCAAGCTGCATTCAGTTCCTGTTTGGAAAACTCGGCGCCTGCCGACTTGACAACAGAAACATCATCAGTGAGTCGACCACAGGAAACAGGAGACAGCAACTTATTCTGACACACATCGTCATGACATAAGTCTGTACTTTGACACACAGCTGCTCTGTTATGGCAAAAAGACTGATCGGGGTTCTTGGTGGTCAAGCAGTCAGAGCACATCCCATGCTGACCCAAAGCGGTGATCACTGACCGAGATCTTTACCGCATATTCCCCCAGTTTCTCTTCCTGCCTTACTGTCTCTCCTGACTTTTCTATCTAACAAAAGGCATAAAACGCACAGAAAATTACTTTAACAATAAATGATCAACTATTTTGATGTGAGAAGATCTGAGTTTCCTGAAATTCAATAAAATACAGCACTATAAGGCAGGCAGCAGCTTGATCTAGCTTATCTCAAAAAAGAAAAAAAACTGTTAAAAAAAGTTTTCAAAATAAAAGCACTGTGTTTGTAGTTAAAGATATCAGAGTGAGAGATGGCAGCCAATCAGCTCCTCTCTCCTGACTCTAAACAAAAGGTGACTGAAGATGATGTATGCCATGTTACTACTGTACACTGTACACTGTACACAGGGAAAGAACCTGGCAGGGATGGAGTCTGTCTCTGCTCGCTGACATCTGAGGATGGGACTGATGGACAGAGATGAGGGCAAGGCAATTTTATTTGTATAGCCCATTTTTGCAAACAGTTTGTCTCAAAGGGCTTTACATAGCATCATTACAACATCCTCTGCTCTTAGACCCTCCCAGAGGTGTCACAAAATCCCAGGTTGTTAATTGCTGCACAATTAACCACAACATAGGTCAACATCTAAATCCCATGATAATTTTAAAATGCATCACAATATTAGTGTGTTTTGTCAACACCACATGTATTGTGTTGATACAGAGACGCTCTACAGCACAATGTGCTCTACAACAGCTTCTACATTGCCAGGTGTTAACTTAATCCAAACTTAATGAAGTGAAATTATCATCCGAGACAGGCAGGTCAGTGAACGCAGCTCTGGGCTCAGTTTAGGTCACTAAGGACATGAAGCAGAGAGAGTACTTCTGTGGTGCTGTTCAGATGGATCAGATCATCAGCTGCGGCTGAGACTGAAAACTCCTGCTTGACACAGTTAAAGTGAATTCAATGCAAAGCTGAATATGTTCAAATCTCCTGTTGTGTTTCATGTTTGTCTCAGGTTTATATTCTCTGCTTTTTAGATTTAATGTCTTTTTGTCTTGTTGAACTTTGTCTCCTTGTCTAGTCTTGACAATTTAACGTGAATAAAGAGTCAACGGAGGACAGTTGTGAAGTGATTCAGCCAGTTCATCGGCTGATTTACAACCTTAACTCTGTCTAAACATGACTGGTATTGATGTTTCCCTAATCAATCCGCGACACTTTCCTTCTTCAGGTTGAAGGCCGGTCTCTGTTTGAGCGCGTCATCGCGTGAGACATTAAATCCCTGCTTTTGAAGCGGACTTTGTGTTTTATCTTCAGCTGGAGGAACCTGACACCGACACGGTTCAACTTGGTTCTGGTTATTCTGGTTGTTTCTGTGTTGCTCCTCCGTCAGTGCGCATGCTTTCCTGTGGTTTAGATTCCCTAGAGTGTGCTGCTGCGTGTACGGGCTGTATGGGTAATTAGTTAACTCCTGCAGCTCAGGCTGAACCGGCACTGAGGTGAACCAGTGGCCGACATGGCTGCTCAGCGTCCCGCAGGTGTCTCCTCCCTCCCCCCGCTCACCCACCTTCAGCGGCGCCTCTAGCAGCTTGTGTATCCCGGCGATCTGCTCGCTGAGCGGCAGGTTCTCCTCCACCTCAACCGTCGGAGGTCTCCGGGGCTCAGGGAAGTTTGTGCAGATAAACGGATCCGAGTCCTCCAGGTACTGGACCCGGCAGGTGACGGCGGCCATTGCAATGTAACCGCGAACCCACAACGGGCGCGTGAGAGAGCGACGGTACTGGTGCGAGCCTCACGGAGTCAAGCTCCGACTGAGGAGTTGCTGGTCCGAGGAGCTGGTCTGTTACAGAAGCCTGGAAAACACCAAAGACATACACTAGTACATCCGGTCCTACCTTTCAAAATAAACACAAACACACACATATATACACCTTATAAATCATAATCAGTGGCACACCTTTGACCTAATCAAATCGATCAACAACAAACACGAACGAATCGTTGACGAAGATTCACATTGAATAATGATGCCGGCGTTTAAAGCTGAACCTTTATTGTGAAGGCAACATCACGGAACATCTGGTTTGAAACGACGACTTAACGGCACACTGTCCAGCAGTGACGTAATGTGAGTCCAGTATGGAAACATGGTGACGTACTGACAGGAGTCCGGAGAATGATTATAATAATAAGAATAATAATAAGAAGAACAAAGCCAAGTACAACAAGAAGAACAAGATCAAAAACAAGAAGAACAAAAAGAAGAAAGAAGATGAGACGAGTGAAAGCTGCAGCTCACTGAAAGCTGCAGGGGCCTAGTAGAGGAACCTGTGGCGCCCTCTGGTGGTGAACCACTGTGGTGCAGCAGCAGGGACTCAAATCCTCACCTGGTCAGGAAGAATCAGGAATAAGCCTGAGATCCTTCCTTCATCAGACTTGTGATGGCGAACCCACATTCCTGTGCTCCAGGAAACTAGAGACCTGTGGCTTTTACGTCATTTACGTGCCACTTCTCAAGCAGGGGTTGTTTGTGTGTAAAATCACTGGTGTGAACACGACTGTGCTGTCAGTGCACTGGGCAAATGAATTGTTTCAGATCTTATCCCTGGGAGAGGCTGTGACTGATTGTTGCAATCAGTTCGACCAGTAATGAATCAATCAGCCTAATGCTGTAAACATAACACCTAACCCTAATGATGGAGGCTCTAGTGTAAAATGTGAAGACAACAACAATCTTCTGGTCCATGATGATGGAGAAGAAGCATATTTAGAGTCCCTATGAGCTGTTGGGTGTATGGGCTGAACACTAGACCGACCTGAGGCAGCCCCACCATCCCCACACACATACAGGTAGGGGCTGGGCGGGAAGGAAGGGAGGCCAGGGAAAACAGTGTCATTTAGGAAAACACAATGCTCAGGACATGAAGCTGTAGAATGCATTTGGAAAAACAAAACAAAACAAAACAGCAACAACAACAAAACATATAGGCCTACTCAAAATGCAAAATTTCAGACATCTCTTGCATAGCAAACGCTTCATCACAACTTAATAGCAAATAGACAGACATGCTGACATGCACACTGATGTGCCAAGACACTGTTATTTGGAGTCTTGCATTTTCATTTGTATCATACTGTAAGACTATGAACACAAATGCAGTGGGGAAATAAATTTGTTTTTATTTTTTAAACAGACACATTTACATGAACTGAAATTACAGTATGTCACAATTACTGTCTGTCCTGTCTTCTGTGTGCATCCGGCCACAACATCTCATTAACATCACAAAGGATGTCCTCTCTGGCCGGAGCATGTAGCGGCGCAGATTAGGTTGGACCCTCTGACCAGTGACCAGCCTCCTGCAAACTCAACACATGGTTGATAACATGGTCAGTTCGAGTTGTCTGGATCTCATTTGTGACATTTCGTCCTCTTGCCACTCCTCGTCCTCTTTGGCCTCCTGCTCTTGTTCCTCTTCCTCCTCGCCCCCCTCTTACACGAACACCTCTGCCTCTGATTCCTTCTCCAACTTGGGCCTCCATTGTTATGCAAACCAAAGAGCAAACTCAGTCCTATTCATAGAGTTGAAGTTCTGATGTTCAAGTCAGTCTCATTGGTTACATTTTCACAGTTGCATTGTGTTTGAAGGTGACTGATAATTGAGTGTGTATTTCAGTGGCAGTGTTCAGCAAACAACACACTGGCTTGTAGTTTTGACTGATGAATGTTGATAAGCGTATGTAGTCTTTTGCAAAAAACGTGTTTTAGAATTTCAAATTCAGTGTAAAGCAGAAAATGTGCTTATGGTTCAGTATATCTGATCGGCTACTTGAGCTAGTGGTTTCAATAACTGTGCAACAAGCACCAGCAGTTGTGGCAAAAAACTGAAACATGTTTTTATGTAGTGTGTAATGACGGTACAGTAGTGTTTTCATTTTGATGAGCTGGGGTATGATCCGACTGACACCATTGTTTGGTTTTGGGCACAGATGAAACTGTTTTGAGATGACTGTTTTGGTTTTGCAGGAAGAGTCAGAGGTTTGGTGAATGTTGTCTGAAAATTGGGCTTTGTGCTTATAGTATTGAGAAAGTGTGGAAGAAATACTGCAGACTAATGGTACTGAAAATCTACAAACAGAGAATATGCAGTTACAAAAATATACATGTACTAGATCTAAGTGTGATAGACTTTCCCCCAAGCCTCTTTTACAGTACAATACCACAGGTATATAAAGTGAGGTAGCAAAAAACATCTGTTGGTATTTACAATCATACAATGAAGGTTTACAGAATGACAAAAAAAATAGCAATTACTTGTTCTCTGTATTATGGTGGACACGGTGACTGATGTTGGGTTGTACTTTGTCCTGCTTCCCTCGTTCCATGGACAAGAAGATGTTCCATCACAGCAGCTTCATCAGGAATTACTGAGAAACACTGTATTGATTTTGCTCCTCTGCCTCTCAGATGGCTTCTGTCCATCGTACAACCTTCAACAACCAGTGCTCTCTGTACTGGTTTACGGTACATTGGTTTCTTCATATACGTATTAAATGTGATCAGTTTTGAGTTGTTGTGATTAAGATGTGACAACTGTGCTTTAATTGTATTTAATTTTTGCTACCTGTGCTTTCGATTATGCAACACAAGTGCATCACAGTGCAAAATATGCTTTCGTGAGTGAAAATGTGTTTGCAAGTTGTGTTTTACCAGGTGAAAAGTGCTTATGGAGCACAAATGGGAGCAGGCAACTGAGCATTTGGTTCAGATGGCAGGGTGTAGAGCAGGCATCTCCAAACTATACCACGAGGGGCCGCTGTGGCTGCAGGTTTTTGTTCCAACCAAACAAGAGCACACAGTTTGACCAATCAGCTGTCTGAAGACTGAGATCAGTTGATTAAATGAGTCAAGTCTGTTATGCTGCTGCTTGGCTGGAACAAAAATCTGCAGCCACACCGGCCCTTTGTGGAATATTTGGAGATGACTGAGGTAGAGTTTTAGCAGTTGAGAAATACTGTAACAGACTCAGACTCGTCTTCACTGACAGTAGTTGTGCAATGGCTCCAGCAGGTGGAGCTGTTCCTCCATGTCTGCATTGAGGTTGCACTGGGATTGCGTAAGACGAGTGATGAAACAAGGTGAAACACACACACACACACACACACACACACACACACACACACACACGTCTGGACTGATAATGCTGATCACTTGTCAATCAGACAACAACTTCCAGGATTTAAATGTATAGGCTATCCTTCTGCCAGATGTCAGTCAGTTATCATGACGACCACATTTGTGAACTCATTTAACCTCATGTTAGATTTTCAACAACAGAAAACAGCTTTATACTCATGTTACTTGAGGTGAGGACCCACCTGAGATTGAAACATAATAAGCCATATCACAGGACAGGACGTCCTGAGGTCCAGTTCCTGTGGAAGGCTTCCTGGTGGACCCGATGGACCTGGAGCAGTCTTTGTGCAACTGTTCATAAATGGTGAACAGACAGAAAACTGCTGAACCACATGATGTGGATCCCTACCTGACCTCTGACCTCTGGACCTGGGTTTTGGCTCTGTGGTGTTAATGGGTCCAGCAGTGACTGGATGATTCATGACATATTGGTCAAACTGCAGAGAGCCACAGTTGCCATGGTTACTGGCTCTGACTCCATCCCAGGGCTTGATCAATGTGAGCGTTTGCAGCTGTTTGTTTGGCCACCCTCACTCCTTGCTAACTCGCCAAGCTCCACCCGGTGACATGACTGGGACCAAACCAGTAGGACCACAGACTCCACCCACATGAAGTTCCTTACTTCCTGTCTCACTCTGCTTCTCACCTCCACCTTCTGAGCTTTGACCCTCTCATGAACATGCTTCCTTTAGATGAGCCCTCCTGTCCAGGTGAGTGACCTGCACAGGTGAAACACGTCATGGCGGTGCAAACCAGCTGATGTCACCAGAAGGTGACATCAAAGTTAACGGAGACAGGTTACTATGGTTACTATTTAACATCTATTAAAATATGAAATGGAGCAAATGTTCAGTTTCTGGTCCTGTGACATAACCATCTCCTGCTGCTCCACAGGAGGTCATATGACTGGTGGCCTCTTTGCTCTGTGATTGGTTGAGTGCAGCTGTCAGTCATGGCTCAGTGTTGTGGTTCTTGGTGCTGAGGCAGCAATTTACACATCAGCTCCAGCTGTTTCACAACCTCTGTATCACTGGTTTCTAGAGACAAAAATACACAGTGAGCAGATAAACTGACAGCAGTCCTCTCAGTCTGGGGGGGTGGGGCATTATGCAAGCTGAAAGCTGTGTGGGGAGGACAGGACAGGAGTGATGGACGGTCTGCAAAGTCTGGACGGACCCTCAGCTTCACGACCTCCACCCACAGAGGGGGGGGGGGGGGGGGTTGGAGAAGAGAGTGTGTGTGTGTGTGTGTGGTGGGGTGCATGGATTATGACTCCAGCAGTTGAGCTCTGGTAAATGTTAACGCATAACTGTGATGGACGGAGCTGTCCTGTGAACTGTGATAAACTGTCTCACATATATCATTTACCTGTCATCTGGTTACTGAACATTAGCCTGTTAGGCGAACTCACAAACTTACTAACTCCTGTGTGTTTCTGTGAGTAAATCAACTTCATTATATATATATATTTTTTTATAGTGCAGTCAATTCTCCTTGTGCTGTTCAACTTGACACCTGGAGCTGATCAAGGTAAGAGAATCTGTGGGGGAACAAAAAATTAAACAAACAAAAAATGTCTGCCAGATGGCAGCCATCTTCACTTTTTCTCTCTGATTACAGATGGCTCCATCTCTCTCTCTCTTTCTCCACAGGATTGTGGCGACTCATCATACCTGTGTGTGTGTGTGTGTGTGTGTGTAATTGACAGGTGTGCTGCTATTGAACCATAGAAAGTCATTTTTCCAGTTCACACCTGTGTGCCATGGGATCTGGTTCAACCTGAGCCAAACATGAGAAAAAGACAGAGAGAGAGAAAGAAAAAGACAGAGAGAGAGAGAGAAGGAGAGAGAGTCATGATGAGTGTGAACGTGCCTCTGGGCTGAGGCCAGGAATCCTCTGAACTCCACCATCCACCATAAAACACAAACAGGTAGAGACCAGGCAAGGCTCACACAGGTGGGTTGGCCTCAGGTGAGCCTGCAGGTTGTCCTGCTCTGTTGTTCAGAAACATCTGATAAATCATTTGCACATTACATCAAACATTGATGTGATCATTAAAAAAAGACTCTAGATAATTGGGTTCCTGCCTGAACAACACCTGGTGTCATCGGGCCAACAACAGCCCATGGTCTGACACCTGGACCCGGTCCTGAAACAGAATCCCTGTTCCATCTGAGCCTGAGAAAACTCACAACCTAGTCACAGATCCAGAGACAGTGGGTCAGTGAAAAGAGGTTAAACCAGGCAGATAACAGTGACACTGACCGTAAGAGGAGAGTCATTACTGTCAGACAGGGAACCAGTGACAGACAGTTGACAGATTACATGACTCATCATGTGACATTCACCCTAAGAGTCCAAGAAACCTCTGGTCATCAGTGTTGTTGCCATGGTTATGAGGACAACTCTGAGGTGTCCACTGTGACAACCAATCAGAGAGCAGCATTCAGTGTGGTATTGTGGTTTTGGTGTAACAGAATACTGAAATGTGAAGTCACAGATTAAAAACAAGAGTGTGTGGTGGTGGTGGTGGTGGGGTGCAACAATGATTTGATTTATTAGAGTTCTACGAGCAGCAGGATCACAATGTTTGTCTGAACCTGTCTGAACCAGGGGGGCGGGGCTTGGATGAGACATTCACACCTTTTACCTCTAAAGTTCCTACTTGTGTGAGTCGCTGAAAGTTTACAAGAGCTGAATCTTCAGGTTCAAACAGTTTGAGCATGAGGACATTTACATGAGATGGAAAAGACAAAAGGATGTGTGACATCTGTGTGCTCACCTGTGTGTCCACCTGGTTGTCCACGTTTTCCACAGTATCGTACAGTGTCTGTAGCTTTTTGATCATAGTGGAAAAACCAGTTTGTTGTTTACCTCGTGTTTATTTTCTGTGTTGTCTTGTCTGACTTGTTTCAGATTTTTCAGCAGTATGTTGGTCAAAAAATTAAATCATTTTCTTTTTTTTGGTTTTCTGCAATGTATACAGTACAATAATAACACAGTATACACAGTAATACTGCAGTTTTCACTGTAATACTGCACAATACTCAGTAATACTGCAGAACACGCGGTAATACTACAGTATATGCAGTAATACTGCAGTATTCAGTACTGGTGGTCCCAGCAGCAGTGGCAGCGGTGTGGCTGCCTCGCTCCACATATTGAACAACACTGTAGGGATTTTAACCTGTGACCTCAGCAGCGCGTGTTAATCTGAGTCTCTGTGGGTCAGCACTCAGAGGGGGTCGCTCTCTGCACAGCCACCTTCCCCCCATATCCTCAGCCAATCACAGAGCAGACCAACTGGGTGAAGGGTGGCAGTTGACTGCTGTTGCTCAACTCACTCACTCGTCCAGGACCCAACACCCTGAGCCAGCTCCACCGGGTGTCCCCCGTGTGTGTGTGTGTGTGTGTGTCTGGCGCTGCTGCCTCCTCACTCCCTGGAGGAAGAGGAGTTTCAAAATCTGCTGATGCAACAACCGGCGGAGAAACTGCAGCTCCATCGCTGTTGATGGACAAGGGAGATACAATGATTAATGAAGTGCCACTGATTGTGTGTGTGTATGTGTGTGTGTGTTATTTATTCATCGTGTTGTGGGGACAGTGTTGCATATGCAGATAAAAACAAAAAGAAACCCAATGGCCCCCACAAAGCTCATGTCCTTAAAACTTATCTTTACGTGTGTGTGTGTGTGTGTGTGTGTGTGATAACAACCTGGACCTCACTTCCACAGATGCAGTTAGAAATAAGTTCAGCTCTGAAACTTTGCAATGATTTAGTTTTATCTGAGGGCATGTGATCACTGGTTGTTATGGAGACGGCTGATTGTCAGATCATTGATCTGATGTTCTATTTTACGGTCCATGTTCAGCTGCAGCTGTCTGAACACAGACTCTGACCAGTGACCCCAGACAGGAAATAACAGTTGGACCTTTGCACAGCCTGAAGACAGGGACGGTTGTCTTGGCAACAAATCATGATAAGCTGCCTCAGTGTTACTGTGATGATTGATGTAGTGATGATTCATCATATGGCTGTGATTTAATGACTTCACTGTCGATCCTTAACCACTCTAATTTGCTTCATGTAATAACTCATGTGTCAAATGTCTGCAGCTCATCAGCTGCTTAAATCAGCCTGACACAAACCAACACGTCAACATGGGATCATCAGGTCACATCACACAGCACTGACTGCAGGAGAGTGGACGTTCACCATTAGTTCACCAACACTTAATTCCATGATTGATTCAGCAGGTCTGTGTGCAAGTCAGCTGTGTTAGCATTTGGCACATCAACACAAATGCACAATGAGCACTTTAACAAAAAATAAAAACACAAAAAAAAAAATGTGACTTGTCACGCTGACTTCAGATCCAGTTCATTCAGTCCAGGTGATGCCAGGACGTCTCTGTGATGTCATGCCTGGATGACCTGAAGACAAGGAGGGCCACCACTCTGATTGTTGCCAAATGGAGGAATATGTCATTCATTGTGTGGAACAGTTGACAACCTCTCAGTGTACAAAAAAAACAACATAAAATCTACCTTTGTGTTTTTCAACCTCCTTGTTTCTTGGGCCTTTCAGTATAAGATGACAAAAACATAAGAACTTGAAAACTGTTTGATTTTAGGTTCAAAATTCACATCCGTTCGAGAATACAAGCAGTTACCTGTGATGCCTGGGTGATTCCTCACCTGTGGCTCATGTCCATGTGGACACTTATCCTCCTCACAGTGTTCACAGTTAAACACAGATGGAGCCATGAACCACGTGGAGCTGCAGAGTGACACAGGTTCTATTTCCAAGGCGCCACCTCACCTAAGGCGTTACCTTGTCTTGGTGACACCTGAGGCTGTGGCGCTGTTGATGAATAAAGAGTTTCCAGCAGACTCACTATAAAATGATTGACATGGTTAATGGTGACAAAGGTCAGACGGCGTGGTGATGGTGGTGCTGCGTTCCTCTGCAGATAAGACGCAGCCGAGCTGACACAGTGCAGACCTGAGATCAGTCTTATCTCCACCATCAGCTCATATTTAATTTGGGAGCCGAGCTGATTGAGCAACTCGGTCTGGGACTTAATGCTGCTGCCAGAATGTTTCATAACCAAACCTGACCAGAGCTGATCAAGTCAAACTCTGTGACCCACAAATGTCTCTGGCCAACACGTGAACTCATCATCTCCTGAAGCCAAATGTCCACATGGCTGCTACTCGTGACGCCACCTGGTTGCAGACATGTTCATGTAGGAGGTCTGATCTGGACCTGATTCAAACCCAGGCTGGTGTAGTCAGGACTGAGTCTAAAGTCCAGGTTTCTATATCTTTCTCAGGTCTGATCACAGTCTGATCTGAGTTCAAGTGTGAATACACCACACCCCAAATGCATTTTTGTTACATCAAAAGAGGTGTGATCTGATAACTCAGAGACAAATCTGAATTGGTCTTGACTACATGAAAGACTGACCACTCTATTGTTGTCCTCTGAAGGACCACCTACTCTGCTGACATCATGCACGCACGCACACAGAGGTCACATTGTGTATGTGTGTATATTTGTTTGTGTGGTTGTATGAAGCAGTGGAGGGAGTCTAGATGTGGAGACACATGATTTGGGACAATTTACAGGTGAAAAGTGACAGCAAGATTAATTTGACCCTTGACCTTAAGCTAATGGACATGATACTGAATCAGAGAGAGTGACCTCACACCTGTGGACAGAAAAAAGAGTGAAGTCACAGCTATGAGCCAATCAGAGAAGCTTCAGTCTGACTCCTCCTCACTCTGAGATATTTTGCCTTTTCCATTAATCCATCTCTGCCGACTTGCTGGGGTCATCGCCATCTCCGGCAGGCGGACAATCTGATTGGCTCAGACAGGATGAACCCCCCTCACCCCTCCTCCTCCACAGAGACTCTGGGGCGACATTTAGCCTCCATTTTAACTGAAATCCTGCCGACGTGAGGCAGGACAGAGACACGTGAACGCCACACTCCCAGTGTTGCTCAAAGGTCCCAGGGCAGCCATTCACCCCCTCAACCCCCACCCCCACAGACAGAGGAGCAGTAGGCCCACTGATGTCTGCTGTACAGAGGTTAGACAGCTGCAAAACACACACACACACACACATACACACAAACCAGAACCAGATGACTTCAAGACTTTATATAATCACGTCCTCATTGATTCAGTGTATTCACTGTGAAAAGACCATGTCTGAACAATACCACACACCTGGAACTAACCCACAGACACCTGTCTGATCACCTGTCCTCCTCTGTTGTCCCACTCAGGCCAGCTGACAGCAGCTCTATGTTGCATGTAGCATGTATGGTAGGTTGTCAGCAGTTAGCTGATGCATAGCTTGTAGAAAAACACTGTATCATAAAGCAAGACGTTGCTCCAACAGAGTGGTTAACTGTGGGTTCTCATCTCCATCTGAGTTAAATGTTCTCTTCTCCACATTGACTATTTTCTTTATTTTGGAAAATGTTAATTGCCTAGTCCAATTTAAGACAGAACTAAACACAACCTGTCTCAGTCCCATCCTGCCAGGGTCTCCCTCCCTCTCTCTCTCTCTCTGTATTGGAATGTCATCAGTGTGAACAGCTTTCTCCATACAAACACAGCTGCTCTGACAGTTAGAGCTCAGCAGTGAATCATCTCACAGCTAGCAGCAGGTAAAAGCCACAGTGCTAACATTTGCCACAAAGCTAGCCCCCCAAGCCATGCCGCAGCCTGAGTTATGACTCAGTGTAATCCAACACAGCGGCACTAGAGACACTCTCCAAACTGAACCCATTACCTTCAACCCCATAATCTCTCTCTCTCTCTCTCTCTCTCTCACACGCAATGCAGGGTGGGGACACTCTGACAGTAACAGAACCTGAGCATCATGTTGACTGACAGCTGCAGAAGTATTACAGGCTAACTGGTCACTGGTTCCTCTCTAACTCCGACCAGAGTTAGAGAACCAGATTCACACTGGTTGAACTCCTTGAGACTGATTGGTCCATAAAGTCATCCTGGTTTATGATAACAGAAAACTCATCCACTCTGGGGTGGTGGAGGTTAAAGGTCAACAGCTCTCCTCTGTCTGGAACATTTGTGTGAGGTCAGACTGGTTGGTTCACCTTAAGCCCACATAAGAGCAGATCACTGAGTGTGTGTGTGCATGTGTGTGTGACTGTGAGAACTAACTTCACAATATAAATAATATTAAAGAGATAAAATGAATAGCTTGTAGCTGGACTAATGCTTATTGATTATTGGTTAATCAGTGATTGATCATTGGTCTACTTGAGGTGAAGTTGAAGTATTTTCTGAAAGAGTTGACTCTTTATGGAGCTGATTGTGTGTTATCACACTCAGACCTCATTCAGATAATTACTGTAATAAAATGCCTCGTGGGGTGGTGATGTCATACCTCAGATTGACTGATTGGCTCTGATGATCTGGTGACCCAAGTGTACCTGCTGTCAGGTGAGAGAGAGAGAGAGAGAGAGAGAGAGAGAGAGAGAGAGAGAGAGAGAGAGAGAGAGAGAGAGAGAGAGACCAGGCCAGTGTCTCTTTATCGCTGTGTAAAGCTGTGTCCTATCAGAGCTGGAAATGAGCAAGATACAGCACAGAGGAAACACAAAGCAGCAGTTTGTGTGTGTGTGTGTGTATTCAGGTCACTGCTATCTGATAGATTAATATTTAGACTGCAGGGACCAGGTCGATGTGAATAGACCTGCTGCAGCTCCTCCCTCCTCTGTTTACTCTCATTACCTGTTGTCTTGGCGACAACCTCTGGTCCTGATACATCAGATTGAGAGTCTGAACCTCTCAAACACAATCAGATGCAATGTAAGAAGAACAGTGAACCTGAGGAGAGGATGAATGAACATCGGTGAAATGACCTTTTCATAAGTGAGATGATTTAACTTGGCAACAAATCTTTAAATAGAGTAAATGTACAAAAAGTTGTGGTCAAGCTCAAAGGTCCTCTCGTCCATACTTACGTAATTAGGGGGGACATTACAGAGAAGTGTCATGTATGTATTTATACTATTTAAAGATATATAAGACCAGTTGTATATGAGTGCAGCAGTGTGATGGGTTTGCTGCCTGTGCTTACAGTCAACATGTTTCCATTAGGTCTTAACTGACCACAGGGTGACCAGCAGGGGAATCAAACCTCGGTCAGAGATCAGAGGATTCATGCTCAGAAGCTAACCTGTATTTTTGTTTATTGTGTGATCACCTGTCACAGACACCTGAAGCTGCCACTAGAGTGTGTCTCCAACAGTGAGTTGGTGAGAAATAAACACGTTTACAGCCTGGTACAACAACAGTTTTGGTCTCTAATTTCCTCTGTCATGGTGAATGTTTGTAGAGCTTACTTCTCTACCACTAAAGGTATGAAGGATTGAAGCCTCTTTGGCTGGCAGCTGGGCTCTGCTCAGTGAAGCTATCTTTAAAGCTGAACAAAACTCTATTCTTCCTTTATTTGCATAATGGCTTGAATTAATTTATTTATATAACGCTTTTCATGGCACTCAAAGTGCTTTACAGAAATCATTATTCATTCATACCACATTCACACCGTGTGTGGTAAACTACATCTGTAGCTAGACTTGACAGAAGCCACCACCACCACCAAATATTCATACACATTCACACAAGGCTAGGTGGGTAAGGTGTTTTGATGATTTCTGATGATAATGATGATCAATAGTCGCTGCCCACAATGGGGATGGAAGCGGATTCAAACTGCCAACCCTCCGGTTATTGAATGCATTGCTCTATTTTGGGAGCAACTGTCGCCCCGACTTGTATGTCAGCACTAGTTAGTGTGTTATCTTAACATGTTAACTGGTTATTTAGTTAATTAGTTCATGAAATAGTGTCAGGTTGCCCATGAGCAAGACATCCAGCTTCACAAACATTTCTAACAGAGATGAATGGTAGCCATAGTTATTAAATCATCATGTACTGAAGTCTTGGCTCTGCCCATGCCCCTCCTCTTTTACCATTTTTGGATTAACTGGGATTTAGGGGGTGGAGTCAGACACTGCCAAGGTGGTGATGGTGGAGCAGCTCACTCTGAGGTGGAATCTCAGAAACATGTGGGCAGAATTGCCATAAACCCCATCCCTCTGAACACAGCAACCCTGAGTGACCGCTGCTGTGACACGTGGCTCACTGGACTCCACCCCCTCACTGGACAATTTTAACCACGATTAGCTAATCCAACTCCCAAAAGGCCAGACGACGAGTGGGGGAGTGTAGGGGGTGTAGCTGGACTGAAGTGGTCTCAGCTTATGAACATAATAAATTAGATTTACAGTAAAATCCCAGCACAGGAAAATATTAATGTGACCTTTCAAAATAAAACAGCCTCTGATTTGATTTGGACTCAGAGCAACAAAAAAACATGAACAAAGAAAACGTGCACAGTGCATGCGCACACACACACAACACAGAGCTTGCTGAGGGATTTATGGTCTCTTTCTCTCTTGTTGTCCAGCTCAGGGAGAGTTTCCAGTTCATGTTTCCTCCTGTGGAGCTGAGATGAGAAACAGCAGAGGCCTCTGGTCCAACACATACACAAACACACACACACACACACACACACACACACACACACCAGCACTCAGCTGTACACTGCAATGCACCCCCTCCATCTTCACTACTTCACATCTTCAACAAATACAGGAACATCAGAACCTCAGACCCTCACCTGTTGGTGGACTGGTTAGGTGGTTGTCGGGTGGGGGTGGAGGGTAAGGGGGAGTTATGAGCTGCACATGTCTCTCTGCACGACAGCCTGTTCCCATCACTGAGCTCAGATCAGCAGCTCTTCTTGTTTACGAGTTGTGAAACCTGGAATAAATCAACGCGTGGAGCACAGCGCCGCCAAGATCCCAGTGACGTCACCACCCTCCACCATGAAGCCCCCCCGAGCCCCCTACCCCCACTCGCTCAGTCTCTAACTCATCCTGACAAGCAAAGCCCCAACCTGTCAATCACATCAACCCTGATTGCTCACAGACGTCTGGAGGTCTGACAGCTCTCTCTCTTTCTCTCTCTCTCTCCCCAACCTGAGGCCGCGATCAATCGACGCCATCAGCAGCTTCACCTTAACCCCCCCATCACTTACTCAATTCCCCCTCACAAACACATCTCCTCACCCTCCAGAGGCTTCAGCGTTGGACCAACAGAGCGGCTTTCTGCAGCCGTCCATCAATCAGTCTTTGCACCCAATAACACAAACACGCACACACTCATACACATGATGTATGATTTGTGCAGTTCTGCTTTACATTATGTTTAACACAGTTCACCACCTAAAAGGTTTAGATGGTAAAAACAAGCTGTTCTTCATATGACACACACAAAGAAGGGGGTGTGGCCGTCACTATCATGTGACTACCCTGTAACTGATGTTTCTGTGACCAGATTCTCCTCCCGTGTTTTATCGGTAGTCTCTGTTCCATGAGAAGATCTAAAGGTTTTCCATCTCCTCTCTCAGGTCCTTCTCTGGAGCTCTGGTAACAATAGGTTGGTGTCAATCAATCAGAGTTATAAGGCTCTGAGCCTCTCTTCTGATTGGGTGTCGTTTTTGTGAGTGATCCAATAAAAATAGAACAGATTTCAGGTAAAACACTCAGAGAAACCAAACTCTGCAAGTGTTGGATGGTGGGTCCATGTAGGCAGGGCTTGGTGACTGCTTTCTTGTTTCATCACAAGTCACAGAAGTCCTGACAGCTGGTTTTAAGGCTCAGTTTCTGAATACAGACTGTGTGCATTTCTCTGTGGACTGAGGCTTTGATACTTTCACTGTATTAATATAGAACCTGGACCTGCTTTGTAATTACAGTATGCATGGACATCTACCTAAATACTGTATTAAACTTTGATATAAACATCTACCTTTACACTGAATGGATGCGTATGTATGAACAGGATTTGTGACAACCCATCTGGGGCCAATCACAGAGCAATGTGAGGTGTGACAGTGTGATTTGGGGTTAACGGTGCTGGAAACATGTGGTGTCCAGATCACAATTCATTTGAATAGTGATCAATGCTTTGATTAAAGAACTTCTAATCAGGCAGTTGAGCAGCATCTGGAGGATCATCCACATGTGATGGTCACCATGACAATGGGGGGCTGGGAGTGTGGAGGACTGCAGGAAAACTGCTGCCAAGATGGAGAGGATACACTTGAGAAGGTCAAAGGTCTATGTCCCTGGAGCTAGGAGCTGGGCCAAGTGTTTGCATTCATTACTGAGCCAGAGTAAAGATCCTCCAACTGAAGCTGTCAGTGATGACATCACCAATGCTGTCACTAAGACTAACAACAAATATATATATTTTTGACTAAAATGT
Source organism: Caranx ignobilis (assembly GCA_021432705.1). NCBI lineage: Eukaryota > Metazoa > Chordata > Actinopteri > Carangiformes > Carangidae > Caranx > Caranx ignobilis. Next base: position 34,065,290 of record MU270012.1, read on the forward strand.
CACCCCCCACAGACACACTCCCAGCTTGTTGCTGGTTTGGTGTCTTTGAACTCAAAACATACAGCTGGACACCTGAAGAAGAAGGGGGGGGGGGGGGGCATGTGTGTGAGTGTGCATGTGTGAGGGTGGAAGGGTGTGTACTTGATGCTTCCCTGTGGATGTGAGGTCTCCCAGGAGGTCCGTTTCTGGTGGAGAGGAGGAAGCTGATTGGCTCCATCTGGATCAGATCTGCACGCTGCACGAAACCTCTCAGCTTCAGTCAGCTGATAGAAACACACTGGGAGTCAAACCTGTGACCTCCAGATATACAGGCTATGATGACCTCTGACCTCTGACTCCCACTGCAGTTCCTCATCTCTCCTCATAACAGCAGTGACTGTGTTGTGCTAATGCAGATGATGTCATTTTCAAATTTTCACTGAGAGCAGCTTTTGAATGAACTGTTCCTAAAATGTCTGTTCCAAGGTTACGGCCACTCAGACTGTTTCTGTGGGGCAGACTGTGACAGGCTGTAAACACTGGGTGTGTTGTGTATTTGTGAAGATGTTTCATTAATACATGTGTTTTGTCTCTTTAAGAAAGCACACTGAGTCCTCATAAGTACAGAAATATGTGTGTATGTGTAGTTCAGTGGCTCTGCTCTTTGAGATGCAGAAGAACTCGCACACACAACTAGAGAACATATTTTCCAGATGTGTGTGTGTGTGTGTTCAGCTCTGAGCCAGATTCTCGGAGGAGGTGATTTTAAACAAACGTATCTTGGCAATGACGACGAGGCCATCGCTCATTTTTATGTTTGAAGTTTCGAATGTTTTCATGTCTCCACATCTGGAGAGGAAGAGAGAGCATAGCATCGTGGGAAGAGAGAGAGAGAGAGAGAGAGAGAGAGAGCTGCTTACTATCCACACACACAAGACCAATGGGTTCTAAGTGAAGACTAAAAGGTTTCAGGTGAAGAGCAAAATGTTTTAGGTGAAGACCAACAGGTTTCAGCTGAAGACCATCTGGTTCTTGGTTAAGACTAGCAGGTTCTAGGTGAAGACCAGTGAGTACTGAGAAGAGTTCTTTCTGTTCTCTGTGTTCTGAATTAAATGGGGAGGTCAAAGTGCAGCTCAGATCGACTATGACCTCAACTATTGGCCAACAGAAACAGAAACCTATTATCTTGTGTTTGCGATGGGAGGAGATGTCTGCAGCATTTTCTCCTCCTCTGCTCAGTATCCTCACTTCCTCAATCGATCAGAAGTTTATTTTTAAACTGTCTCTAATTACACAGCTCCATCACTCTGTCTCTCATTTTTAACTGACAAATTCATCATCATGTTAAGTTCTGTCAGCAGGACGGCACCTAGGTGAAAACATGTGGAGGAGCTCAGCTGGTGATGGTGCTGAGGGAGGAGGAGCAGGAGAAGGTGGAGGTGAACCTCAGTGTCACAGAATGTTCTGCTGAGGGACCCTGAGGCGAACCTTTGCCACCAATTCAGCTGGATGAAGAACTGATTACAGGTTGTGGAGCAGGTGATCAGGAGACACATGCAGGCAGGATCCAGGAGGCCACACACAAACACAGACATAAAGTACAAACTGGGGACAACTAAACACGAGGGAGGGGGAACAACACCACATCCTCCAGGCTGGTTTCACATCATCACTGCTGACCAACTCCATCATCAGCAAACATTAGCTGCTCTTGACCTACGGTGGCCCAGAGAGGTCAGCACACACACACAACACATTAAACAGACAAAACTTAAACAACTTCAGAATTCATCTTTATCAGTCTGAACACACAAGCTGCAGATTTGTCTGTTTGTTTTGTTGCAGAGTTTCACGAGTTTTTATTGTTTGTGTATTTGCAGTGTTTTTGATTTTGTGTTGATTCCTGCAGCTTGTTATTTCTTTTGCAGCTCATCTCTCCTGATGCTAAAGATATGTTTTGGGCTGTTGAGGTTTGTTTGTCCTCACCAGCCAATGTAGATTCACCCTCACACTCAGCTCAGCAGGATCTGGCTCCGACAGCGCTGCTCTCCTTAGACCTGCTGCTAATAATAAACTTATCTAAATAGCATTTGAGCATGAAATCATCCATGAAATCACACACACACACACACACACTCACACAGGCTGACTAATGTTCCTGATAACTCCTCTCGCTCTCGGCTGACCATTAATATCAGTTTATGTTCCGCTTTTCATTTCCAACACTCGCTGCTCGCTCTTCTGGCCAGAAACACCTTCGCACGCCCTCAGCTCGACCTCCTCTCCCACAGGTACCAAAGACGGGTGTGTGTGGGGGGGTGTTATTACCACTGGTGCCAAAAACCTGGGGGATCAGTGATGGGGTTTGGAGGGAATAAGAGGTTTCAGCAGGTCCATGTTTCCTCACATCTGCTGATCTGAATTGAATAAATAACAAGATGAAACCAGAGAATCATCATCATTGTCTTCTCTGCAGCTTCTGTTAGCACCGATGACATGTTTCCCTCCTCTTGAACTTCTTCAATACCTGCTAACAGCTACAATAATTACTAATATCCACTAATACTTGCTAACACCTGTGAATAACATAACCTGTTAATAAAACTTGATAACATCTGCTAAGACTAGCTAACATCTGCTAACAGCTACTCACACCTGCTAGTAACTGCTAAGGCCTGCTATCATCTGCTAACCTGCTAACCATGTTTCCATCCATCCATCGAATTATCTAAAGATCGATAAAAATATTAATGCGAATAATGCCGGTTCAAGTGCGTTTCCATCTAAGACCTTCAAATCAAATAATGACGTCATGTGCTATTTTGCAATCATATTGGTGTATCCAATTGTTTTATTGCAATCTAATCTAATGTTTCCATTCATTTTTACACTGAATCGCAAAATCGAATGCTGATAGGAGCCACTGCACGGATTACACTGAGCGATACTAACTGCAGCCACAAGAAGACAGAAACATGGATCACACAGGCCTCTATTAACAAATGCTCAGTACAGCATAAGTTATACAAGTGCTTTTGTGTCAACTGACACACACATACCAATATATCATCAGAAGACTATCCACCCAGCTTCGGAGGTGACCTGTGGTGTGGCTCCAAGCAGTTCTGGAAGATTGTTGAAAGAAATGTTTACAAGATAAGTGCGTCCAGGACCAACAGGTCGGTTGCAGAGCAAAAACAGTAGCGGAGACGGACGGCTCTTTACGTCGCTGGGTGCAACGTAAATGTAATTGAATTTCACATTTTCCCGGCAATAAACTGTTTCCATCAGCATTTGTCGCATCAGCTTTTTATCTATCAAGAGAAAATCTGATGAGATCGACCGTCTTTACTTTTTATCAACATTCACGATATTTAATCGAATTTGACTGTTTCCATAAGGCATTTTTAATTCGATATTGCTTAATGCGAATAAAAAGGTGTGGATGGAAACCAAGTGAAACCAAATTTCGCATTAATTAAGACCAAACTACTCTGTTCTCTGTTCAATAACACTGTACTGTTAGTATTAGGGGTGCAACAACTGATCGAGGTAGTCGACAAAAATTGATGACAAAATTAGTTGCCAACGAATTCAACAGTTGATAATTAGTTGGTAACTTCATCGCCCCCTGTGTTTTTTCACACTGTGTAGCTCTTTCCAGTCTCTGCTGGGAATTGTGATGTGATGTTCAGATGTAGAATCTTTTACGCGCACAAACCCATTACTTTTAACATAGACATGTGTTATGCGAGCTCACAACCCAAAGCTACGCTGTAGCAGCGTGCATTCAGTGCAATGTGCTTGTTTTTTTGTGCACGTCTGCCGTGCCGTGGATCTGCTTCTCCAGCCGGTGTTGTCAGATCCCGGTTCCCCTTCGGGCTGTTTCCCATGGAGTTCTGCCCAGTTTGAAAGGAGAAGGAAGCCCGTATATGGAAAAATGTTGCCTCCGAGATGTAGAATATGTATTATAGAAGAGAAACACACATTTCAGGACCTCTGACTTGTATCATCAGTACAGACATGTCCTGTGATTTTCAGCCTCCTTTCATATTTAATAGAGGGAGTCAGTCACAGACCCTTAAAACCATCTTAACTTTTCACCACCAGACAGCGCCTCTGTTTCCATATGGAGGACTTTAAAGGTAGGGAAGGAGATCTTTTTATGGAGCTTTTTTTTACTGTATTGCTCGAAATCCTCTTTACACCCTGATTGCAACTCATTGCAATGTAAAAACACCATCCAATCATCATCATCAAACACCACGAACAGATTCATTGGATTGTGATGCATCTGTCAAACTGCCATTTGCCAAATGCCATACAATTTAGGATATGTAAAAGACGTTATAGCAGAAAAGAACAAACATTGCACGTTCCTGTGCTCTGGAGGCGTGGCTTAAGAGAGACGTCAGAATAAGGGGGGCTTGGTCTTTTGAATTGTGTTTTTTCAAAATTTATCATGCTCAGGATCTCCTACTGCACCTTTAACTGAGATTAAAACAGTGAGCTGAAGCCTCCGCATAGGTTTCAACAACACACAGTGAGACTCAGTGGAATTAGATGTGATGATGAATGTACAGTGTGTGTGCATATGTGATGATGTTGTTGGAGGAGACCCACTGCCTGTTCAGGCAGATTCATCTTCAGATTAACTTTAATCTCACTCTCAGAGCTGCAGGTCTGAAGCTCCACCTCCTGCAGACTGATGATGGTTTCCTCCACACGCTGAGACACAGAGTTTATTTTTCGATGCTGACATGACAAATCTGACATGCTGAGAGTTATGGGAACAATGGGAGGAGGAGGTGGAAGGACTGGTTCTGTGTGGGGGGGGTTGGATGGGGGTGTTGACCAGCTCAGTGTCAGGCAGAGACATTTGAATTGTCTCCAGTAAAACCTTTACAGCTCGCTTCATCTGGCTACCTTTGACCATAAAAAAAAAACAAAAAAACTGTTCCACTTTAGTTTATTGGTCTCAGGCGATGGTGATGTCATCGAGTCAACAGCCTGTCGATCATTGACCATCATCACGTCTGGTACTGTTTGCTTTTCAAGGTCGATCAGTTTAATAAACGTCAATCAATTCACAGTCTTATCTGTCCACGCACACGCATACACACTGTATGTACAGAGCTTTGACCTGTCAATTAGGGAGGGAAATTCCCTCAATTTAACCCCTTAAATCTTAGTTCAGGTGAGGTCATCAGGTAAAGTCGGTGTCAGACTAGCTTCATTGTGGGCGGAGCAGCTGTGGGTTGGGCCAACAAAATAACCTGTTGTAGAATCTTTAAAAATACTTCAAGAAAAAACTAAAATCAGTTGAAACGTCATTTCATTTGAAAAATCTTTCCTCTTCGGCCTGTTGTGCTGGTGATGATGATGACGATGATAACGAAACTCTGTAAAGTTTAGTTTATTATAGGTTAATTTAAATTGAACTGGTCCCCAAAGCCAGTGGCAGCAGCTGACATCTGATTGGCTGCTGCTTCTGTCTTGTGGTTCTGTGTTGACCATCCAGTTGCTTCCTGTTGGATCAGAGACTACTTCAACTACAGCTGCTGCCATGACAACCTTTCCTCTTCCTAATCCAACATCTTTAACATCATATAAGTGCAAGTCCATCTTCATCCTGTGACATCTCTGCTCCTCGGTCCGAGTCCTGAGGCCCAGTAATACATTTTTGTGCACTATAGTAGACAATAAAAAGCATTTGAATGTTATATTTTGATATTATATATATTATTTTGATTTCTTATAGTAAGTAAATATCTCAGCAACATTTGAGTGACATCAGAGCTGAATTCAGTAATTTTCATAAACAACAAATGTTCACTGTAGCGGACATTAGGACTATGTACTTGTGTTTACTTCACCTTTCAGAGATTCAGAAATAGATTTAATGGAGGCAAACAGGACAACCCTGCAGCAGGGTGTGTAAATTCAGAGGACCTCAATGAGGAAGTGCCAAATGAGGTGGATCAAGACACAGAGCTGGATGAAATGTTGTCAACCTGTATGGGACAAACCAACACACAGGGTTTTGAGGTTTATAATCAGTGCAAGGAAATACTTTAGTTAATCCAAAAGAATTAAAAACAAAATCCATAATTGGCATCAGTTTTGACATGCTGCAAAATTTGAATGAAATTAAGAATTCATATTCTTTCTTTGAAATGTGTTTTTCACCCCCCAAACACTTAAGTTAAATAAATAAATAAATACATAAATAAGAACCAATATGAACAGGTCTCAGGAGGATATGTTCCAACTTGGTTCTCAGGGAGCCTTTCGAACTTCCTCTCAGTCTCTGTGAGTGTCAGTGGTAGTTTGGTGATGTCTGTGAAGGTCCCAGCTGAGGTTTTAATAACTTACAGTGAGGGTCAGAGGCCACAGGGTCCTTGAGGAGACCTCGTAATATTTCATGTGAAACGGAATCCAGGAGGCTGACTGGTCTTTGACTCGGTCCTTGAAGAAGTTCAAGGAGCTTCAAGCACCTCAGCACAAAGGTCAGTGAGGATGTTTAATCATGATTCATGTGTTTTATCCTAATGAATAAATAAAATGAGGGGGAGGAGGGAGGAATCTCCGGGACATGACAGTGTGGTACGAGCCCCCTCCCCTCCCCTCTGTGGGCTGATGGGGGGAGGACAGACCTTTGGCTCACACTGTGCTGAAACATGACGAATGGATTTCTGCCGCACTCGCCCTCTCTCTCCTCAGCACTAAAACAATCAGTAAAACAATGAAGACAAATGACAGGAAGAGATCGACAACAAGAGAGTGCACAGAGGAGATCATGGAGAGGAGAACAGAGAGAGGACAGTGTGGAGAGGAGATCATGGAGAGAAGAGCATGGAGAGAACATGAAACCTTCGCCTCTGCAGGTAGAATGTCTGCTCACAGAACCTGGAGGTGTTTGGACATTGGACATTAAAGCAGGTCTTTGAAGATCTTTTGGGGTCCTCCAGAGGATGCAAAAAACTCATTGAAGAGGTTTAAGGATTTCATTCGATCCATGAGAAGATTCTACTGGTCCTAGACCAGGTCCTGTGAATCTCTGAAAAGGTTCAAGGTGCCACTGAGACTGGACCCTCCTGAACCCCAACATCTGCTAACACATGCTGCTTGCTAACATCGCCTAGCTGCTGAGTATATAACTTTATTTCAAGGTTGACATTGTCACTTTTAGAGCAAGAAATACAAAGTGAGTAAATAATAGAATTAAAAACTTCAACCACCTGATGGTGAGGAGGTAGAATGACTCTGCTAACAGGAAACATGGCATCACTCCCTGTCAGTCTCCTCTCAGAGTCTGACTTTCATGATGAGTTAGGGTGATTATTTCTTGTTGAGGTGAGAGGGAAGAGAGAACCGGGCATATAAACAGCAGCTCCATGACACTGTGATTGAAAAATACTAAAAATAAATTCACTTCATTTTAACTCATTCACTTTTTACATAAAAGACAAAAACACAGAGATTCTGTTTTATAGTCAATTTTAATTTACGACATGTTTCTGCTCTCATATAAAAAAGCTGAGTGACAGTGACAGAGAAATGCTGCCCAGCAACATTCACACCCAAGCAGACGACTCCCACCCACCCCCACATACACATCAGTTATTGTACAGGAAACAGCACAACCTCACCTACCCCCATCCCTCATCCCCATGCAAAGACTCCTCTATAAACATGCTGCTGTAGAAAAGACTAATGATAGAAAAGTGAAAAAGATGAAGGCGGAGCTTAGAGAGTCACTGTTCAACAACACTGCTCCAGTCATGTGACACATCTCAACAATCTTCATCATCATCATTATCATCACGTACAGGCATACATCACATCAGGTCCATCTCTGCAGCAGGAAATTGTCACAAACATGAATTGAAAACATGAATCGTGTGTTGATGAGTTAAAATCCCACCAGCCACTGGCATTTCAAACTTTCAAGATGGCTGGCCTGTCTGCTACAGGGAACAGATCTGACCTCTGAACTCTAACCTCAAGACAGATATGAATTTTAGCTTAATGAAACAATAATATTAATTAAAAATTAAATGATCAACCAAATGTTCTCAGTCATCAGTCCACTTGTTGCCTTAACATTAGCCTGCTAGCACTAGGCTAGATACTAGGCCGTTTGTGATTTTTGCTAATTATATTTTCATGGCAGTTTCTTTACTTTTCCTTTTTTTCCCACAGTGACTTCACACTGAATTCTCCCTCTGTATTGCTTAAATGATTGACACCTGTAGATGATTCATAAGAAAACTATGGATGAACATCTCCTTGTCAGAAAAATCAGCCATCTTGAATTCTCCATTGACTCACAATTTTCAAGAAAATGTATGCAACAAATTGTTTTTCACAAATTGTAAAACATGAAGCATGTGAGGTTTCTGTCCTTTAGCTCAGTCTCACTGTGAACTGGTAAGGTACTAAATCTGCATTTTGTTGACCAACAGCTGTTTTCTAGCTGTAGAAAGAAACATTTTTGTTTTTATATATCAGCACCCTTATGCCAAAGCTAACATAACATGCTAACCTAGGCTAAACTAGCCTGTCTCTGTAGCATGCAGCTGCTGTGATATCTTGCACAGTGGCTGAAGCCTTTTGTCAAGCTGCTGAGTGCTACTATTGGTAATGGTAACGCTAGCTGTGTAGCCATAGCAACACTGACAAACAGCTCCTTAAATGAATGAATTTAAAAACACATGTGAAGCACTGCACTGACAGAGTGTGTGTGTTTGTGTGCTGCAGGTAGAAACTTCTCTGAAGCTGCAGATTTCTTTCAGAACTGTATCAGAGTCTGTAAACGACCACTGTTGGATCTGTGTTGCAGCCTGATAGGTAAAATGTGGATGTGGTGAGATGTGGGCAAGGTGGGGAGGGAGGTGGGGGGTTGTGGCAGTGGGATGCTGGGTTGAGCTGAGGAACAGCAGGATCAGACATAACAACATTCCTGCAGGAGGTGAGGACAGATCCACACCCGCACAAAGCTCATAATTACAATACCTGATAACAACATGCCGCTGCCCTGCCCTCCTGCATGCCGTGTGGTGTGCTGACAGGGCGGGGCTGCGGCGGGGGCCTGTCCAGATCTGCTCAGAACTCATTAGCAGATGGCTAAAGACCCGACCCAGTTTAACTGGATTTACTTAAAGCTGCAGCTCATCTGGGGGAACCGAGTCCACACACACAAACACACAGACACACACACCTGTCTGGACCAAGACTCCTCAGAAGGTGGAGGTGGAGTCTGAGTGTTACACTGTGGCTGATTCATCAGTGCTGAGTTGTAACATCTGGCTCCAGCTGTGGGAGCTGCTGTCACATCTGACATGTTTTTGCTCTCTGTAGTTAGAAGCTCTGTGATTGGTCCAGAGGGTGTGATCTCACTGAAAATGAAATCACAGAGAAGGGAGCTGGAGCCCTCGGCTGAGTTGACCGGCAGATGCAGCCGCCACAGGTGTTGCAGGGTGACCCGGGCTGTCAATCAAACATTCTGCTGCTCCTGCTCCACTCTGTGTTTAGGGACTGTTGGTTTTGGTGGGAAAGAGAAGAGCTGTTGTTCAAACATGAATGTGTGGCGACAATGTAGGAACGTTTTGTTAGGTTCAACAAAGGAAAGACGATGTCCTGTGAGGACAGAGCTGCTCAGGAGACGCTGGTCCGGGTTCTCAGTCACTGCAGACAAGTTCTTACTGGAGTTCACATCTCTCCAATAAATCAATCAGTGGATGGATGACACAACATGACCTTTGACCCCTGTGTGCTCTGGTCTGTCACAGATCAGAGTCTGTGTATGGATTGTTACAGACACTGTGACTGGTTTCACTTTAAAAGAGTCAATAAATTAAAACACGATTGTCCTGGAACCTGCTGGGATTCGTCAGAACTTTCCAGGTTCTCCAGGACCTTGGTTTGGATAAATGTGTATTTAGTTAAAATGGGATAAAAAGAATGAACCAAAGCGAAGAAGATGTGAAGCCTCCAGAAAAGCTGCAGATACCAAACATCCCCACGGCCCTGCCCTCACTGCCCGTTGGTGGAAGCGTTATTGGGGCGGGGCTGGAGCCCTCGGCACCGGCTGGCGGCTGCACATTGTCAGCCAGGTTGTGGGCGTGCTCCAGGAAGAGGTCTTTGAGCACGCTCAGCTCTTTGCTCAGGAGCTTGATCTTGGCCTCCAGACGCTCGTTCTCCTCCTTCAGCTCGTTGACACGCTGCTGGGTGTCCATCGCTTTCTGCTTACTGCGCATGCGACTCTTCTTCACTGCCAGGTTGTTGCGCTCGCGGCGCTGGCGATACTCTTCACTGTCCTTGTCTGCTGGGGGTTTCTTCATCTTGCTGGGGGGGAGGGCCTTGCCACCTCCGGCTGATGGGCTGGCGGGAATGAGCTGGGGGACCTGCTGTAGTCCGGCTACGGCTGCTGGCAGAGAGGCAGAAGAGGAGGACGAGGAGGAGGAGGAGGATGAGGAAGAGGAGGCGTGGGCCTGGCTCTGGATGACGCTCACGCCGTTGTGGTCAGATGTGGTGAGTTTCGGCTGCGACGGCCGGCTCATTTGGATGTGCTGCCTGCAGGTGGCTGTTGTCTGACCAGAGTCTCCTCAGGTGTACAGATGAATCAGGAGGAAGAAGAAGGTGGAGTCTTAGAGCCTGGATGACAGAGAGACAGAGTCACTGAGGGTCACAGTTACATGACAACAACTTTCTGCTGAAGACCAGTGACATGCTTTTGAGCATGAAACATCACACACGGTTCTGTTAGTGGATGCAAATGTTGTTTGGACAAAAGACATTTAAAGACATCACCATGGAAACAGACACAGAATATGACACACAATAAATGAATCCATGAATTGAAGAGCTGATGCTCTATATGAAGATTCTATAAATATCCATGTGATCAGAGTATGAACACTCAGATTACAGCAGCTACTGCTTGTCTGACAAATGTGCATCACTGTTGTTGCTCCATTGTGTTGCTATAGTTGCTGCAGCTGCTTATGTTTTCCAGAGGTGACGGAAGAAACCAGCAACACATCCTCACCATGTTTACATCATTCCCGTGAAAATGAGAAAGGCTGTTCCCTATGAAACCCAACTGACCGATTAACCAGCTGATTGATTGATCAGCTCTGGAACCTGTTCAGGTGCTTTACCACACCTCCAGCTTTCTCTGATCGAAGGAACCAATGAAATTGAGTCTTACACATCTGCAGTCAGCTCTGCAGATTCTCAGCTGACCTCAATCCATCAATCAGAGGGATTCACCCCCCCACACACACTTCACCGGTGCTGCTGTTTTCACCATCCCACCCCGGACATCTGACGCGATAATTGGTTGGATTTTTGTTGTTCCGCACGGCAATTAGTGGAAGCGCTCTGATTGGTCAGCGCGTTGCTATGCAGCCAGTCAGCTGTGCGCAGGGAAAAGCGCTCCGGGTAGAACCAGCGGAGCTCCGGCTGTTGCCTGCTGTTGCATCATCGTCAGCTCTTTGTGCCCAGAGAGGGGAACTCCGGAGTCATGCGGGGCTCAGCAGCACAAACCTCAATCTTTACCCGACTTTAACTCGGTTTAAGTGAAATAAAAACACGACAAATACATACACACTAACTTCCGCCGAACCGATACCACCCCGTGAAACCTGACACCCCGACACTTTAACAACTTTTAAGAGTGGAACAGTCGGTTGACTGTGGTAGGTTTAACTAGAAGCCTCCTCCTGCTGAACACACACACACAGCCGGCTCTGGTCTAGTCTTTAAACACGAACAAATCTACGCGTTCACTTTGTCACAAGCAGCCGCGGAACCGGGCATCTAGCCAGCTAGTTAGCTCCAAGTGCTAACCACCGCTAACATCTACGTTCGTGTCGCTGGTTCGCAGTGGAAACGGGTTAAAGAGAGTTTACCTTAACCGGGCCGCGGTAGAGTCGACCATCCGTCAGGGCGGGAAAAGTTCGGGCAAAAGTTGGAGTTAAATTCCGTCTGTCAGAGATCCGAGTGTTTTTGTTTGGAACATGGAGAAAGAGTCGATTGCGAAATCTCTTTTACCATGTACGGCGATGTCCAGGGTCAGCCAATCAGAGGCCAGAGGAAGGCGGTAGGCCAGCTCTCCACCAATCACAGACGAGTGTGTGGCAGAGTGATGCAATGCACCCGTGATGGATGGATCATTTGGCCAATAGGAGAGCAGCAATGGTTTTGTTTATGTAACGTGAGGTTTATCAAATGAGTTCATAGATGTGTGACTTCATCCCAGAGTGACGAGGTTTAATCAGCGTGAAAGTAGCTACTAATTTCACCTCAGAGTCACTTCTCAGCACCTAACTGATGATCTGTCACCTGTGAGTGAGGGGGAGCCGCTGATATATGGACAGGTTAATTTACACACACCTGAGACACAAACCTATCAAAAGAATGTCAGAGCATTTCTGTGTGTATATATATTCAAACATTTATTTAATCAATATCTAGTAATATTTTAATTTAGTTCAGGCGCGGGTGAGGGTTAGGGGGTTGTTAAATACATGAATTAGTATAATATGTGTTAATCTGTATCTTATAATAGTATAATATGTGATGATCTGTGTCTTGTGTTAATATATATAGCAGAGTTCTTCAACAGGGGAGGTAGTGCAGGGGGTCACAACATTTTTGGTTCATAAGACAATTTTTTTAAATAAATATTTTTCATTTGCACATTTGTTTAAAATAAAACTGTCAATTTGAATAGCTTGTATACACGATGATCATTCAGTTGACAGACATGTTTAAAATAAAAACATGAACATAATGAACCTGTGTATTATAAACCTGAGGATTTGGTTAATGAAGTTGTGGAACTGTGTCCTGCCATAGCAAGAGAACATGAATGTGTGGAAATGTGGATGTATACACACACACACACCTGTTAAACACCTCCAGATTTATACACCTGTAGTATGAGATAACCCTAATGACATCACTGTGACATTGTAATGATCATTGTCCCCTTGTGGTCTTTGCGTGTAAAACACTACGAATTTGTTTCAGCCGAAATGTGTGAAGATCAGAGGAAGAACAGGTCAGTGAAGGCAGCACTTGTGTCACAGCAGAAATAAAATCTGTCAAGTGCCGGGTCTCTGCTGTGTGATCAGCATGTTAAACACTGCAGAGCCAGTCAGAGGCCAAAGGTCAACATGTCTAATGCACCATGTCTGAGTCATCTGCTCTCACTGTGCCAAGACAAACTCAGTCTGTGCCAGCACTGTGAAGTGCAGTGTGTCCTGAAGGCGTCATGGCTTCAGCTCCACCTTTCATCCTAACAGAAAACATTTCAAGCCTGTTGAGGTGTTAAAAGAAATCAAAGATTCAAGGACTCAAAGATTCAAGGACTCGAAGACTCAGACTCTGAATCTCCACCTATAGGTACTACTGGAAACTTCCCCTGAAATGCCTGGAACGGCAAAACGTATTCCTTTAACTTTCTTGAAGACTGATAAAATGCCATCAAGTGCCCTTAAAAGATCCCTGGAACTTCCTCGGTGATCTTCTGAACATCCTCAAGGAGTGAAAGGATTTATCAAACTCCTTCCCCTATTCCTTTAAGTTTAGGTTCATTATGAAGTGCCCACAGAACACCCTGAAGATTCAGAAACCTCCTGGAGAATCCACTCAACACCAGGTCCCCAAGCATGAATGGAACCTCTTTAATAATGGCCAATACCTCCAAAGTCCATCAAGGATCACTGTGAACTCCTCAAGCACCTCCTCAACCGACTCGAGACCTGGAATCCTCTCTCCAACCCCTTGAACCTTCTGAAAGACCACAAATCACCTCAAAGCCCCAATATATTTAGTATGCAGAGAATTTCCTCAATAAACACCTTGGGACTTCTTCAAGGACCTCTGGAAACATGTTCAAAACCAACATTGTCCTCCAGCTGAAAGCAGCAATAATGAATGCAATAAGGCATTAGTAAAGTGAATGAACATGAACTGAAATAATGACGTAATGACCCAGTTTGTCCAGGTCACTAAGGTCAGGTCCTTAGATCACGACCAGGACCGGGAGCCGCTCCGGTCTCTGCCGACAGAGGGCGCTCCAGTCTCACTCACTTACTCTGAACAACTTCAGAGCCCCCACACGAACCTTCGTGCCCCTGTTACCCTTGCACGGTACCCCCACCCCCTCCTCCCGTGTCAGAGGAGGATCACACCGTCTGCAGGTAAGACACGAGTGGGCAGAGTTTAAACAGGCACACCTGGTGGTCTGATTCATTAGGCTAGACTTAACCACATCAATACAGAATATATTTTAATTCTACTATAAACTGGATACAAACATCAGAAGTTTATTTAATGATATTCAGAGAATCCGATCTTCTCAACAGAAGCCTCCGGAGCTGCAGGATCACAGATCTGAGGTCAGACACTGGTTGTTATCAGCTCTCTGGAGCCTGAACCTCCGCTGCAGACTCCACCACAGCTCAGCC